>CM065884.1:0-1200000 GCA_033439255.1 Hericium rajendrae
GGACTGATCATTTTGATACGAAATTGCTACAAACTAGAATATGTGTAATGGTAGTATATGTTCGTACATTGAATACATTGAATACTGTTCAAGCTTCGAATTATAGTCCCTCTAGACCGGTGCTGAGGAGATGCTGTGACAATACATCACAGATACGAGAAAATCCCCAATGTGACAGATGGTTCCCGGTAGTAGCACTTTTTGGACTCCAAACATTGAACTTTTCTCGGCGGATTTCGACCTCTCTGACCGGGAAGCATACATAGGAGCTTCACGGGGCCTCCCTCAGCCTCTCTTCTTGCCCCTCAGTCTCTGCAATGATGTCTTCTTCCAAACACTCAAGGCAAGTCTTACAGTTGCTCGCGAGTCTTTCATTGATGGAAACGAAGATCCTTATATCTGATTGGTCAAACTCACAAGTTGTCGACTTAATCAGAAAGGCCTGATCAGAGATGTAATGAGGTAAATTTCAAAAGGACCAAGGACTCAATATCCACGCACCTTTTCTGCTTCACTTGAGTTAAAGCAAGAGATTGACTCATCACGGTCTTGCTCCACCTGATATATGGGAAGCTCATTGTTCTTGCAGGATATCCAGACTTGCAAACGGCAAAGATCCAGTGACATTCCGATACAGCTGTTGTAAGCATCCAGAAATCAGTGCTAAAAGCTTGGACCTCAGCATCGAGCTGTGCGTACAAAAGATAAAAAACACAGTCTGGCCTGAAGAAACACGACTTAGAGAGACGTTAGTCTATGCTACAAGTAGAGTGAGTAAAGGCAAAACTCATAAGTAATGCAAGATATACTCACTTCAGTCTATTATGTGAAAGAGTGAGGTATCTGAGCGAACGAGGGAGCCCTTATATAGTACTGTAGGCTCTGCATATCTACCAATCAGAAACTGTACAGTAATTATAAGCATAACATCATAGATTGCTCATTGCGTGAGAACAGCATCAGTCAGCTCACTAAGGTATCAGTAAGCGTATGTCTAACTTGTACAGTAAGGCTATGTGAGTGTTCCATGTGATTCTACAATCACTAAAGTCCAGATCATTTTCAATCTTTTCATACTTTGTTGTCATCGAGAGTAACATCATCAACCCAACCCAACATGGCCCACTTGGGTTACCAGATATAACAATAGATTGACTCATCTCCATGTTGTGCAGAGTGTATGTGAGCGTGAGTAAGGATGGCAAGAACCAACTGCTTATGCGAGTGCAGTGGCTGGTGTGGACAAACAGAAGTCACTACTTCATGATATATATGTAGATGATGTGACTTGGTCTTCGAGCTATCCCTATGCTCATTAAAGTTCTGTGCAAACAATGTGAGAACATGTCCTAGCATGTCGAGACTCTGTGAGGATGTAGAATGAGCAGAGATAAACAGTATGCATGGGCCAGCAGAAGCACTATCTGAATTATTTGCCTCTAATCAAAGTGTGCCTCTCTTGTGAAACAAATCTCTTCCAAATAATTGAAATATTGCTGCTGTAGCTCTGAACTTCTTCACGTCAGACCCAACGTATGCAAACCACATGTATGATAAGTTTGAGCACGATTAGACCAGACACAAATGCATAGCAAAAGTAACCTCCTTGAGGAGGTGGCAGAGAGCAAACAATGTGAGATTGTGTCCTATTGTCTCGAACCTCTGTGAGGATGTACAATGAGTATGAATGAGTACCATGTATAGACCAGCTATACAACAAAAGCAGTATCTGAATATTATTTAAAGCCAATGAAGGTACATATCCCCCAGAAGAAGATGTAGCTCAAATAATTCGAATATTATAGCTATAACTCTGAATGCTTCCACATCTGACCTAACATATACAAAGCACATGTATGGTAAGTTTGAGCATGATCGGACCACACACAAATACACAGCAAAAGTTACCTCCTCAAGGAGGTGGTAAAAGGCAAACAATGTGAAATTACATCATATACTCTCAAAACTCTGTGAGGATGTATATTGAATGTAGATAAACACTATGCATTGACAAGTTATACAGGAAAAGTAATATCTGAATTATTTGAAGCTAATCGAAGTATGTATCCTCTAAAACAAGATGCAGCTCAAATAATTTGAATATTGTGGCTATGACTTTGAAACTTTTCATGCCTCATCTATCATATGAAAAACACATACCAAATAAGTTTGAGGATGATCGGACCACACACAAATACGTAGCAAAAGTCAGTCATGTTCTTGAGAAGGTGATAGAGGGCAGACAATTTGGAAATGTATGGTATGACCACGAAGCTTTGTGAGTATGTATATTGAATGTACACAAACATGATTCATTCATCAGTTATGCAGCAGAGAGAATATCTGAATTATTTGAAGCTAATTAACATATGTATCCCCTAAAAAAAGATGTAGCTCAAATAATTTGAATATTGCAGCTATGATTCTGAAACTTTTCACATCTCATCTAACAAATGCAAAGCACATATACTATAAGTTTGAGTGCGATCGAACCACACACAAATGTGCAGCAAAAGTTGCCTCCTCAAAGAGATGGTAAAGGGCAAACAATTTGAAAACATGTTGTATGATCATGAAACTTTGTGAGCATGTATATTTAATGTACATGAACATGATTCATTCATCAGTTATGCAGCAGAGGGAATATCTGAATTATTTGAAGCCAATCAAAGTATGTATCTCCTAAAACAAGATGCAGCTCAAATAATTTGAATGTTGTAGCTATGATTCTGAAACTTTGCATGTACAGCACTGCATATACCATGCACATACCATGCATGTTTGAGCGAGATTGGACCTTAGGATAATGAGTGGTAGAGGTCTTCTCCTAGAGGGGGTCAATTTTAGACAAATGTGCTCCAAACAATTCAGGCATTGCTCTTGGCAGGTCCATATTGCTGCAGCATCATAATACATCATGTATGAACAATATGTATGCACCCAAATGACCCCAACATTGCTGCCTGAATTGTTTGGACCATCTTCTCCTCCTCTCCCCCCCACAACAATGATTGCCTTGCCGAGAAAGAACGGGACCGCCGTTTTTGCTAAAATTTCACATACAAGGGCTTCATATATATAGCTACCCACATACAAAATTTCAGGGCAAAATTCCATGACAACAGTTGTTGAGATGCAGGAATGTGGGTACCAATGTGGTTCAAGACAGATAGCATCTGATTGATTTCCGCAGTGTAAGCCATGAATTGTGAAAGTGCAGTATGGTTCCAAGCCAAACGATCATCAGAAACACGTCCAATAGCAAATTGCTTGCCAGCTTCTAATTTTTCTAATAACTCCATAGGTTTAGTAGTGAAGGTCGCATTGTTCAACCATGAATATCCAGCATAGTCGTTAGACATGTCGTCAACCAGATTAGAGGGAATCTGATAATTCAGAGGAATGTCATCAGAAAGTTGGTACATCTTGTGTTCAACATCTTGCATGAGACGTTTCAAGCCTGAGCGTAACTTAGCAATCTCCAGTGTGTGACCTTTGAAGCTAACTTCTGTTATGTTACGACTCCATGTAATCTTGGGAGGTGCAGCTTGTCCTTTGACCAGAGCAGTAGTATAATGCTGATAGTCTTGAATAGCAGCATAGGTAGATACAGCTTGCTCTGATAGAAAGAGCTGACAGTAGTGATGACATGCTCTGTAGAAATATATTTAGATTACTAAATTTAATAATAACTTATTACTTACCCCATAGCTTTGTCCTCAAAGTCACCTTTCTTCAAATCTATTTGAAACAGCATAACCGCCTTGATAAGGTAGATCCATACTGACAAGTGAGTGGCAAAAAGATTGGGACCAATAAAAGATCCATCTTCACGAAGGCTGTCCACTGCTAAGAAGCATGTAAGGGGATCAAGCCACACCTCATCACGATCATTGCCTGTGGAAGAAAAAAGAGCAAAGACCAAATTGTGAACAGCAAGAATGGTAGCTTCATCTTCATGGACATCAAGCTTGAGAAGAAATTGGTGTGCCAAATCTGATTAGGAGTCAAAGGAAGCTCATAGGTAGATTCATGGGTACCATCAACATAGCGAAGAACCATGGCCAAAAAACGAGTTAGGAATAGGACAGATCTGTTGTGAGTTTCAGGTCGATCATATCCCTTCCATGTAGCACCAGAAGATTCACTATAAGATATTATTAGTAAAATACTTATAATAATAATAAATGCAAACATACGATGGATATTGTTCTAATGCCTTGAGAATAAGCCGAGCTATGTTATGAGATTTGCTGACTATAGAAAGCAAATACTTATTGACAACCTGTTTGAGATAGCCCAGTCTTGTGTTAAATCTAGATAGATGACCACCTTGGCCTGTAGTAAAAGATTCAGGCAAAGAACCTAAATCCAAAAGCAGTGTCCACTTAGAACGATCTTGATAGTAGTCTTTGAGATGAATATGCCAGTTGGTGACCTGTAAAAGAGGAGGAATGTCTCTTTCAGTGCTAGGACCAGCTGCATTGTGTTTCAAGCTGGAGATGTGCTGAGGATAGAGAGTGGTGATAAACATATCATAGGCAGAGGTGGTAGGAGGAGCAGAGAGTGTAGGATCCACAGAAAAATACTGCCGTGCATTAACTTTGATACTAGACCAGTAGAAAAAGGTCTGAAGAAAGGCTTCTACACTCTTTTTGTCAAAAGCTGTATGAGTACTGGAGTGCACTTCTCTAGAATGTCTGGATACAAGATCAAAGTTGATGGAAGCATATGAGCATTGAGGACATTTGAAGCCAGATTCAATCTTCAATCCTTCAACTGGCCTCTTGTCTAATAGAGCAGGAACATTGAGATCACAATGAAGACCAAAGTGCTGAATAGCCTCCTGTAAAAATTCATCAATGTCAAGATTCTTGTGACCATGGGTTTGCAAGTGTTTTTTCAAATCTTGAGGAAGAAATGCCTTTTCACAAGTAACACAGATGATGAGTTTGTGAACTCTATTGATGATACAACCTAAAGCGTCCAAAGTACTGTTGCTGAAGAGCTGAGTCATAGAAGTATTTGATTCTATCTCATTGCCTATAAAAATATCAATTATTTAAAGTTATACTTGATTAAAAAAAATATAAATGCTTACTGAGATGCAAAGTCTGAGTCAGTTTAGCATCTACTAGATCAAGAGACATATTCATAGCATCATCACTAGACAATGACTTGTGATCATCTTGCATGATGGTATCATCTTCTAGTTCTGGAGATGGTACACGTGACACATGCTCTGAGAGTTGACGAGAGGTTGACTGAGAGATCAAAGGAGTATGAGAGGCAGAAGATCGAGGAGTCACATTTCTAGTAGAGCTTCCACCATATGGACCAATAGATGGATGGGCTCTAAGTGAGCGACTTGGACCTAGACCAGCATCAAGCTGCTTCTCATGAACTCTCATATGATTATACATATCACGAGTGATCTCTGTAGTAAATGAGCAGAGCCAGCATGAAAATAGCCTGGTGGTCTCATCACGATTGCATATATTTTTTGTCTATAAATTATCAAGTTAGAAACATTTAAAATTTACAAAACAAATTTTACTTTTTAAAGTCACTTCAACAGTAGGAACAGTAATTGCAGACTGATGAGCTTTATAGCTAGTTTTAGGAATATTCTTGTTGCAGTGATCACAGTAAGTTGTCTTGGCCACTTAATTCTGATATCAGATTTATATTAAAAACAAAAATAGAATATATTACATACTTGATATGATAGTTTGATGAAAAAGCTGACAGAAGCTGAGATAATCAAAGATAGAAGACTGTAAAAGAACAGATGAGCAAGAAAAAAATACAGAGAAGGTAATTACTGACCAGAGACAATAGCAGTTGTAGATCAAGAGATTATTTGAATTTGTTTGTCAAATGATGCAAATTTCTGATAATGCTTAGTCAGGATAAGTTTCAAAGTGATGCTGACTAAGTGACTCTTAAAAAAAATTAAATAATGCACAATTCTAACAATGCTTAGTCAGGATGAGTTCCAAAGTGATGCTGACTAAGTGATCTTTGAGAAAAATAAAATAGAATAATAAAAAATAACAAATAATAAAAAATTAAAGTCAGAAGTTATAATCATACCTGATTGAGGTAGACAGTCTGATTATATACAAATTTATTCAGATTTTTTCGAAATTTATAGAGAGATTACAACTTACTGATGATGGTGGTTCAAGATCAAGAGTGATATTTGTTATTGTTGATAGTTACAGATCTAAAATAGAAGGACCGATGTTTTTTCTCACGCTTTAGCACAGCTACAATTTTCGACTTTCTGCTTATGTAAGAAGTATCTGCACACCTTTTACATAAGCATACCGTAAGAAGAAAATCAAAGTTGTACAGAAAAATTTTGTGAACAAAACTACATTGGTCTTGTATGCATAGCCATAGTCACTATGACATAAAATGCAAAATACTCGGTCAAACCTGAGTTTGAATAGACTTAGCCATGGTTTTCGAGATTTTCTGCTTATGTAAGAAGTATCTGCACACCTTTTACATAAGCATACTGTGAGAAGAAAATTAAAGTTGTAGAGAAAAATTTTCTGAACAAGACTGCATTCGTCTCGTATGCACAGCCTTAGTCACTATGGCATAAAATGCAAAATACTCAGTCAAACCTGAGTTTGAATAGACTTAGCCATGGTTTTCGAGATTTTCTGCTTATGTAAGAAGTATCTGTACACCTTTTACATAAGCATACCATAAGAAGAAAATCAAAGTTGTAGAGAAAAATTTTCTGAACAAGACTGCATTCGTCTCGTATGCACAGCCTTAGTCACTATGGCATAAAATGCAAAATACTCGGCCAAACCTGAGTTTGAATAGACTTAGCCATGGTTTTCGAGATTTTTTGCTTATGTAAGAAGTATCTGCACACCTTTTACATAAGCGTACCATGAGAAGAAAATCAAAGTTGTAGAGAAAATTTTTCTGAACAAAACTACATTGGTCTTGTATGCACAGTCTTAGTCATTATGCCATAAAATGCAAAATACTCAGCCAAACCTGAGTTTGAATAGACTTAGCCATGGTTTTCAAGATTTTTTGCTTATGTAAGAAGTATCTGCACACCTTTTACATAAGCATACTGTGAGAAGAAAATTAAAGTTGTAGAGAAAAATTTTCTGAACAAGACTGCATTCATCTCGTATGCACAGCCTTAGTCACTATGACATAAAATGCAAAATACTCGGTCAAACCTGAGTTTGAATAGACTTAGCTATGGTTTTCGAGATTTTTTGCTTATGTAAGAAGTATCTGCACACCTGTTATATAAGCAAATTGTAAAAAAGACTTAGCCACAATTTTCGAGATTTTAGCTTATGTAAAAAGTATGCAGATACCTTTTACATAAGCATATTGATCAAGATAAGATTTGTAGGTCAAGGACCACCAAAACTCAAATATCTCCAGAATGAGCTTGAGCAACTTTTAGCTCTCTTCAGATCTGGGATACTGTATAAATTGCTCAAATACTCACAAATTTTTAGAGAAATCAGAGCTAATTCATGTATTGACATAGAAACAAAGATCGAGGACCACTAAAACTCAAATATCTCAAGAATGAGCTTGAGCAACTCTTAGCTCTCTTCACATCTGGGATTGGACATAGATTGCTCAAATATCTGCAAAGTTTCAGAGAAATTGGAGCTGATTCATAGAGTAAGTAGCTTAGATAGTCTTTTAAACTTGTTTGCTATATATCTCCACAACAAGTTTGAGCAACTCTATGAATCTACCACTCCCAAAATCAGACAAATAGAGGCTATCGTCATGCCAAGTCTCAGCCAAAAGAGTAAGGAACGTGGCCCAGTTCACTCCAGTTTACTTCAGCCTAACAACCAAACTTAACACCCCTATATCTTTACAACTGCTTTGAGCAACTCTTTGAAACCACCACTTCCTTGATCAGACAGATGAGGACTAGCAACATGCAAAATTACAGCCCAAACGAGCCACATTTGAGCTGAGGAAGATCAGTCGAGCTGAGGTTTACAGGTCGAGGACCACAAAAACTCGAATATCTCAAGAATGAGCTTGAGCAACTCTTAGCTTTCTTCAGATCTGGGATCGAAGATTTATTGCTCAGGTTTTCTGAAATTTTCAGAGAAATCGGAGGTGGTCACCGTAACGTGGCCACGTTACGGCTGAGCAAATAGCTTGGTAAGTTTATATTCCTAATCTCTTATGTCTTGTGCTAATGTCTTCATACTTGTAAGCTTTGTCTTGTCTTATACTAATGTCTTCAAATTGTCTTGTAGATTTTCGCTTTTGTGTGTTAGGTTAGTAAGCTTTTATATGTTATCTTTGTTATCTTTTAATACTAATGTCTTTTTCCTTAGAAATTTTCGCATTTTGTAGTTCTGACAAGTCTTATAATGTTTTATATTAATCTTCACTAATGCTATATTATCTTAGATGTTCCTAATATTTATTATCTTGTATTATATAATATAATGTTGTAGTATATTGTTATGTTGTAGTTAGTCAATAAAATATCTTGCTATTCTTTATCTTTTGTGTGATCTTCATGAATTGTCTACTTAATCAATATGTAGATATGTGTAGAATTTTATTAAGTCTAGTATGACTATAAATTCATATTATAACATTGTAATCTATTATGAATATGTAGAGTACTCAGCTAATTGTAACCACCAGAGCATCTATAGTATCTGTAGAGCATATAAGCGAAACAGGTGTTGGCTGGACCCCCAGTCAACTGTCGTCTGCAGTAGCTACATACCTTACTCTTTAGTTAGGATTCGTCACACCCTTTCCAACCCAACGACAAGAAAGACAATTTCTATACTGACATCGATTACATCATAATTCTCAAAGACCTGCCTCAGGCAGCAACGAGCAAATGCTCATCTGACATACCACCCCACCTGGTGAAAAAAGCTCGTATCTACTAGAAAACAAGACCAGTCTGTAAGTGAAATCTACATTGATAGACGTCATTACTAACTCTGTACCCATTTCTAGTCTCTGTACCTCTGAATCACTCAAACACAACAAAATTGCCCACAAAAAAAGCAGAAAACCGAGAAACTGAGGAAAAAAAAAAAGAAAAAACTCTTAAACACTTCAAAATTCCTGTATCGCTATCACTGTACATTACCTAGTGAAATTGTATGATAATGTGGCATCTGTTCTAACCTTTGCAAAGTCGGTGACAATACCCTTCATGGCTAACTTAACTTTACCTGCCTACACCCCCATGAAAACAAACATTCATTGTGTAGCTTTGCCGCAAAAATACAATCTAACTCCAGAAACCAACAGCTTCCATCACACACGACATGTCTACAAAATGTTAAAGCTTAGTACATGCTGACGAAGAAACTATTCACATTCGAAAACAACCTCCACAATGCACATAGCTAAAGATTTCTCACGTGACATGACTCCGAGCAAGCCCCGTCGCCACAAGCGACCCTTCGAGTGATGACTAATCTACCAGAAAATGCCCACAGATCGTGGGTATAATGGCAGTAGGGAGCCCTCGCTCCCTACTCCACCGGTCTAGCATAGAAGCTCGTTGCTGGATTTCGAACGAATTGAAACACAAGACAAAACAGATAAGCAGAAGTACAGCGCTATGGTTCGTGGCCGACCGCGGAGTCCTGTACAGAATAAGTATAGACAAATTACGCATAAATCAGTTCAGACCGAGGCGAAGACAGTTAGGTAACGACGAAGTCCCAGAAGAGCACAGGCAGAAACGAGAGACGGAAGGACCACGGATATACAAGAAATATGTGGCACAGCATAATAAGCAAAGCGGGTAAGTGGGAAATGAGCGGCAGGGACGGAAATGTCCACAGAGAAGAGGTCGGAACGACCGACTGCTGCAGACGAATGGGCAGCACGGGATGATTATGAGAGAGGGGAAGCCGGAGCCATGACTTTTACTTGTTCGCAACCTGCAAGAAGCATCGAAATGAGGACAGCGCTACCGAATAGACACTAGAAAGGGACTTACGCGCAACACACGTCGTCCGCCGTCATAGCCATAGTCCTCCTCATCGTGGAGGCTCGGCTGACTATCATCATTTTCGACGATGTGCTGCATATGCCCAGCATCAGGCGGAACGAGCTCGGCTTCGCTCTCAACCGGAGAGGGTGGGGTATGTGGGCGCGGGGAATACGGATTCGGCATTGTGGCCCCGGTGTCGAGGTATCCCCCGTACGCAGTGTCGTCGGCGGGCGCGCGGCTAGGTGCAAGCGCCGCCGGGATATTTCTAGCTTGCCGCTGTTGAGGCTGCGCAGGAGCAGTTTCTTGATAGTAAGGAGGCTGGCCATATGGCTGGCCCGAGGTATTCGAAGGGGGATAATGGCTCTCACTGCTCAGCGCATCGCGATTCGACGGGTTCGACGGGTTCCTCGCGACTCCAGGCTGAGACTGAGGCTGAGGCGGGTATTGGGCACGGGCGCTTTGCGATGCCCCACGCGTGAGGGCGTACGGATCATTACCGACGCCCTGGAGACCCGCGGCAGCGAGCAAGTCGTAGCTGGGGTTCTGATTGTCCGGCACGCCCGTGTTGCCACGGTAGCGCAGCTGCTGCGAGTCCGGCATCTCGTACTGGCCAGGTTCGCGATTCGCAAATGAGCCATATGGGTCCTGTGGGTCCTTGCGGCTGCGCGCACGTTGCATCGCACCGACGCCGGCGCCGATTCCAGCAGCGCCAGCAGCACCGGCGGCGCCGAGGTATTCCTGCGAGGGAGGTATGTTGGACATATTGTATGCCTCGCCTGGTTGATGGGACATGGGCGGCTGGGCGAACGTCCCATGGCTGCCGTCAGAGTAGCCGCCATAGCCAGTACCGGCCGTATTGCCTGAGGTATAGTCGAAATCGTCGAAATCAGGTCCTGGGGCCGCCGCAGCTTCGGCGGCAGCGTCATCGATCTCCTTGTCGAACTTTCTCTGACGTCGTCGGCGAATGGCAGCTGTGATGACCACAAATGCAATGACGACAACGACAATGCCGACGACGGCAAAAACTCCCGCAACAGCACCCTTGTTGTGGAAGAAGCTGCGGGCGACACGGTCAGATACAGGGATAGACGTACAGTGAATGAGAACAACACTCACCCGTTAGAAGTGGATCGGTTTGATGGATCCGACGCACCCCCAGTAGGAGTGGGCCCTCCAATCGTCACAACAGCCGTCTGCGTGAACGTCTGCCCATTCGAAGTCACCACGGGAAAGCTTGTGCTCAAATGACTACTAGAGGTCGATTGCGTCGATGAAGAAGAAGTTGACTGGGCCGACGAGGACTCGCTCGAAGTGGTACTCGACGAGGATTGCGACTCTGAAGACGACGATGGGGGTGCAGACGAGCTTGTCGAGTCAGTCTGACTCGATGACGACTGTGAAGTCGATGGAGGCAACGAGCTGGTAGTGCTAGATGAGGTAGACGGGTCGGGGCTGGAAGAGGTAGACGGCTGGAGAGTGGAGCTCGTCGATGTCGGCTCTGGAGAGGATGTGCTCACGGCAGGCGACCTGGCAAATATGTTTGCACAAAAGGTAAAAACGTTATTATAGGCTTACGAAGTAGGCAAAGGAATCAGAGAGGTCGTGGCTACAGACAAAACGAGTCAGGCAATAGACAAGACGGACGGCAGAAGACGCACTCGTTCGGTCACTCATATTGGATTAGCAGAGGGGAGACAGCAACAAATAAAGAGCGAAGTGTTGCTGTCGGATATACTAGGAGGTATAAAAGAAAGAGGCCAGTGCAGCTCAGCTCTCGGAGGGCTCGAGCTAGATCGGGGCTGCTGCTAATTGAACCACCAACGCAACGCTGTCCATCTCCACAACACTGCTGGCACTGACTAATCTTTTCTCACACACTCCCTCCCTCGAAATTTACTCTCTGCGCACCCCCGACGTGTTTCAAACACGAAGGCTGCGCATGCGTCAGCTGGATATCAACATTGTTACATAGGTCAGACGCGAGTGAAGCGCTCTTGCTTTTGTGTCGTTAGCCGTCCCAGGGCACAGGAACTGTGGGCAACGTCGCTTGCGCTCTGTCATTATATGTACATTTGCTCCGACAAGATCTGCCGTTCAGGCTGATCCTTGCCGAATATCGACCTCGACAACAGACGATCGAGGCTGTGTAGGTAACAACAGTACAACAGTAACCACCGCAACCAACCACCTGTATACAATACAGGCCGATCTCTCGTCTCGCGATCGACCTCTGGGAATGTAGAAACACGATGTAGGTAAACATGTTCGTGAAATGAAAGCACGAGCCACGCACGCATAGGCCTATAACGACTCGGCCCTCTGCCGCTTCTGCTTCGGCCCAGCGTCCTCCTCGTCCTCCTCGTCGGCATCGCTCTCCGCCCCACCAAGTCCCTTCTTCAGCCCCTTCATCTTCCGCGTCTGCAGCTTGCCCAGATCCTGCTTCTCCACGTGCAGCCGCCCACGCAAATCGCCCATCTCGTCCACCTCAAGGTTCTTGCGCTTCTTCCCGAGGCCCTTCTCCACGTCCTGCTTCTTCATCTTCGGCCGCCTCATCGCCGCCTTCCACACCTCCGCGTCCGCGGGCTGATGCCGCCGCAGCGCGAGGTCGAGCGACGGGCCCATCGGCACGAGCTCCACGCGCGGCGTGCGCACGCCCGAAGCAAGCAGCTTGGTCGTGTATGCCCGGATGTGCACTTTTGGGAGCTTCTTGGCGTCGGTCTGGTCGGCCCCGTCAAGGGCCATCGAGGTAGAAGTGAGGGAGTCGGGAGTTGGCGCGAGGCTGATGCTGATTACGTGCTCGAGGCCAGTCAAGTGGATCTGGTCGACGACTTCCCCGTTGAAGAAGTCCATGAGCAGAGACTTGAGCTGGATGAATCGTGGATGCGTGTCGAACAGTTCGGAGGCGAAATGAATCATTGGTTTATGGCCCGGTGCAGCTTTTGGTGTCTGAGATGAGAGTCATGTCAGAGGGTCACTTAGCCCGAAAGTAGAGAACGCACCTTGAACTCGTTCATGCTAACAAACTTCTCTACGCCTACCTCGCACATATCAAGCACCTTCCCATCAAACGTCCGAACGAACGTCAGCCCATTCGGCCGTTTTTTTGTGCTTTGCCCCACGACGAACAACGATGCATCGTTCTTGTGCGACCAGAACTCAAGCGATGTTGCGTCCTCGAATGGCCGCACGGCGTTCTTTTTCGAGAATGAAATGGCATTCGGCCGCTTCAGCGCCATCTGCAAAGTAGCACATACAACTGGATGAGTGAGCAGTTCCGCACAGAGCAAATCGCACTTACAAGCTCCTTCATCACATTGTTCACCACCTCTCCCGTGTGCGTTCCCCGTACGAAGATGGCGGTGCGAGCATCCTCGACTTCTTTGGGCTCACGAGCCTCCATTGCCCGCTTTGACCGCGCATTTTTGGGTTTCCTGAGTATTACGTTTCATCTGTGAGCAAGATACAGAAAATAAAACGGAGCTGCGACTCACACTACGCGCAACATGGTATCCTCCTCGACGTCGAAAGTGAAAAAGCTAAGATCACGTGGAGCTGCTCTTGAGATAATGAGGTTCCCGAAAAGGAAAGCGATGTCTCCTACAATTTCCGTCAACTCTGCTCAAGCTTTCCAGTGAGCTTGCTCTCAAAGATCCTGCTCTTCTCAGTCCGTCATGATGCTATTCGGAAGACGAAGGTAGATCTGGATTTTTGCGACGATAACCATTATTTTCAGCGACAAATCGTACATGTGCAGCGTGACCACGAGTCGCGCCAAGGTCCGTCCTCACTTCTGCCCACGATGGTCGCAACATTACGGCGTGCCCCATCTTCCTCTTTCGCGGACTCTAAAGGTCAACACACGCTCTGACAACGACACAGACGCATCCATCCGGAGCACCAACCACGCCGCCCAGCCCGGCGGCGCATCCTTCTTGGTTCCCCATGCCCGTAACGCACTCATAACGCCACCGCCGCACGCATGACGCTGTTTTGCCGGCCCGCGCACGCACACCTGCCTGCTCGAGCACCGCCAATCCAGACCCTCGCATCGCGCGTCTTCAGCCTTCCCACCACGGGATCGCGCCGCACTGCTCCCCTGGCATCCTCCCCCGCTCGGCGGAGGTGCCTCCCTTCATGCAGCTTCGGCCCCGGCGCCCGTCTTCTACTGCGTCCGAGACACAAGCTGCAGTGTCTGTACAACTCTAACGGTAATCTCGCTGGGCCATCGTCGCGGGCGGACGTGTGCGGTTGAACCCCGTATCCTCAGTTCCTTCTGCTAGTCGAGCGACAAACTATCGTGATTCCGCACACCGCAGACCACCACCAGCAAGTGCATCCGCGCGGCAGAAGCGCTGCCAGGCACGCCGCTGTCAGCCCTGCTTCCAGAACGCTCAACCACGACAGTACCACGACAGCGATGCCCCTTACACGACCTGCTTCCGTGCCTGGGCGAGCCCTGGCGAGCCAGACTCCCGCGTCCACGCCCACGCCAGCGCAGCGTCTGCAAGAAACGATTTGGGCTGCTTAAGGGGAAACAGAAGTAGCACTAGACGGTAACGACATGTTTCGCGGCGGGAGAGAAAGAAGCAAGGTCCCGTCGGGGCGGTAAAAAGGCGTGCGTAATCGAAGGGAAAGGCAGTATTAAAAGAAGGATAAAGAGTCAAGGAAGGAAACTGTACGCAACGATTCAAGGAACAGGAAAAGGTATATATACTGAATATGTACGAGAATAAAAGAAGTGATGAGGCGTGAGTTCAGATGAAACAAGACACAACGAGCCGTTTTAAGTTATAGCAGAATATCCTAGATATCAGCGATCACCCTGATCCCAACAGACAGACAAGCAAAAATTTTGGTAACAGAATTTTGGAGTCCGAGACTTACATAGCGCCTCCACAGGCTTTCTTTCCTTTACACCCGCATCCCAACCGGAGAATGCGTCGGCGAGACCGAATAGCGCACGTCGTCGGCGGACGGCGAGCCAGAGGACGCGGACCGGGGCGACGCCGCCACGACGCCGCGGTGGCCACCGACGGCCGCGGACGCGTAGGCCGCGGCGGCACCGAGCGAGGAGCGGGGGCTGCGCGAGGCTGCGCTCGGGGCGGACGGACTAGTCGTGTACGCGCCTACAGCGGATCGAAAAACTGCTGGTGCGACTGTGGCGACGCTGCTGGCAGGCGATGCTGACCCGGAGGAGGTGGGGGATACGTCGTACTGAGGTGGCGGCGCATATACTCCCCGTCCAGCGAATCCCTGCGAGCCTGTTCGCGCTGCTCCTGCTCCCGCTGCAGCTGCAGCTGACGGTACTGTTGCTGCTGCAGCTCCTGTGCGTAGTGGTGGCGGGGGATCGACGAGTGCGAGTTGGGAGGCGGATGCGACGAGCCCGGATGAGGTGGTGGGGCGCGAGCTGCCACCTGCTGTGCCTGTCGGTGGGCGTTGTCCTGCGGATACTGGTAAAAGTGGTCGAAGGGCATCTGGAGAGACGGGGTCGTTGCAGAGTTCCATGACGGAGAGCCGCCGAGATTGTGGTCGTGACTCGGAGCCACCGGCGAGGTCATAACCATACGATGACGATCCGCGCTCGAGAGCATCGTCGGATCCTGGGTATGGTCGCTTGCGAGGGACAGCTGGGGGAGATGCACCGGGCCCGGATGATTGCTCGGCGAGTGCCGGCGGGTGGAAGGAAAATGGCGAGTCGTATGCGGGTCCACCGAGGGGAGACGTTGGGGCGTCTCCGAGATCGGCTGAAGGGTATCCTGACGCGCTGTATTGTGCGTGTGCTGCCAATTCACCGGACCGTCCATAGAGGTGGCGAAGGGATAGTTCGGGTTGAGACCCCATTCCATGTCCTCCACCGATTGGGCCGAAAGAGGGGGGGAAATACGCTGCGGGTGCTGTGCCGGGGCGAGTTGCAGTGGATGGGCGTCCTGAGCCAATACCTGGTCCTGTTGGAATTGGAAGTATGGATTGTGCGGGGACTCCCCATTGAGACGGGGGGATCGATGAGGAGACGACGGCAGCGAGGGGTGGGAGGGATCGAGGATACGCGTCTGGAGGGTCGAGAGATGCAGTTGCGGGACGACTGCTAGATCCGGGGCGACCATTTGGGCGGGATGAGAGGTCGGTGGCGAGACCGAGCTCGAATGGGTCTCGTGAGACGAGAAAGGACTGCGTTGGCTGCCCGAGCTGGGGAGCTGACGCGTTGGAAGATGCTGCTGATGAGGTAATAGTGGATGCGGCTGATGGGGCACGAAAGGACTGGCTTGGGTCACGAAAGGAATGACTGTTGACCGGCCGGGCATTAGGACGATCAACATTGGCGGTTTGGACGTGCCAGGTGCGGCCGGCAGCGTTGGGGTGGTACATGAGACCGTTGGTATCGGGGTCGCTGCCCTCGTAGCCAGTGCTGGTGCCCGGGCGCTGGTGCATCGGAATGGAGGATTGCATGTCCTCTTGCTTCACGGCGGACTCTAGACCGCTGTCGCCGCCGTTGGAAGAGGCGGGAGTGGCTTGGCCGCGCTTGCCACGCGTCTGGGTGGCTTTGTTGGCAGCGGCCATGCTGGCGTGAAGCGAGGTGAGATCGCGCATCATACGCTCGTTCTGCTCCTGCTTGTCTGCATGCACGGTCTGGGCGTGCTGGCGGAGGTTGTCGAGACGCGAGAATTGCTTGCCGCAGTGGCAGGTGAACGGGCGCTCGCCGGTATGTTTTCTGAGGTGGGGTTAGGAACGGTGGAATATGCAGCGGGAGATGATCAGGGGCCGACCTAATGTGCCTGGCCAAGTGCTCGCTCCTACTAAATACCATCCTGCAGTCGCCGTAGCCTCTGCATTGGAAGGTCTTTGCAGGCGCGGGCCTGTAGCGTTTGTTGATGCCGCCAGACTGGGTATTGTTAGGTGCGATGGGCTGGGAGGTATTGTTATTGGGGAGAAGGAGGGTGGCCATCTGGTCGTTGGGAGGGGGATCCCGGTCCATGTGAGAGGAGGATGAGGAGAGGAAGGAGAGGAAGGCTATAAGGAAAAAGGTGCCTGACCCAATCCCTCCGTTACACAATCCAATTAAGGCACACCCTCCCCGTCGGACTTTCATTCACAGGCCAGCTTCGCGGGCCAGGCACGGTCACGGTCACGCTTCCTTTGTCCACCTCGCCTCTGTCCGCCTCTCCATGCCGCCTTTGCACGCCGTTTCTGTTTGCCTTGCTTTCTACCTATCGGCGTTGTCCACACCCTCTTTTTCGCAGTGATAGCGCCGGGATTATCGAGACTAATCGGTAAAATGCCGGGTCACGTTTCCGCGTTATCTTTCCTTGCACGTCGCTATCGTCCCCACGCTCCGCTATCGTCACCTCCCCGTTCAGACATCAAATCCAGACGCGTCCATCCTACCCTCACATGCTCCCCAGTCCCCTCCCTTTTTCTCCCATTTCGGCCCCGCTTTTTGCGGCTGCTTTTCGCTTGATACCTTGCTAGCCTGCATACGCATCACTCCCACCCACCTTCCCCCATCTGGGCCCATCCCATCAACCACACCCTCCCCTTCGTTTCGTCCTTCGACGTGTCCCTGGGTAGCTGTGCCCCCCTGCTTTCGTGTATCCACCGCTCCTGGAACTCGTCTCTTTCCCTGATTCAACAATTGATCCGGTCACGCTCTCACATCCTTCCGGCCTCTCCGAGTCTTACGCTCTCTCTGTCCCCGCACCTGCCTTTTCTGCCTCCTCGCGCCGCCCTTCCCGCCGCCCACGAGCTAGACCCATTGCCTTTTACACATCCACGTCAATTCCTACGGCCTTCCCATCGCGTCACCAGCGTTTGCTCTTCCGCTGAAACGTGGCACCATCCGACGTTCGAGGAGCGTCTTTCTGCCGCTCGCAATTTACCTACCGCGTTGTCAAGTACCCATGAGTCTTAGTTGCTGCTTTTACTGTACCCGCACCGTCCTCGCGCCGCCACTGCCATCAGCGCGTCTAGGCCCTGCACTGCAGACATTTTACTCTATCATGCCGCACGCATGGACGCCAATCGAATCTATCCCGAGTGCCGACCACGATCATCATCCATCACCGCATCACCTGCACCTGTCAGAAAACTGTCTCCAAAAATGTGAAACGCGCTCGATTGCCCCGCACGTGGCGTATACGATAGTATACGATGTGCTCGATCGTCCTCGACACAATCCCGAGCGCACTAGCATACCCACCACGACCGAGCAACCTCGCATAAATACCTCGCATCTATTCAACGCGCACAGCGGACGCCCGCCTGCTGCCAAGCCGGCGCTAGCCCAGCGCCAGATTGATTTTTGAATTCGTCTTTTCGGACGGCCCGCGCCGAGCGGACGTCGTCCATATCGGGCCGGCGGTGGCAATCGCCCTTGTTCCGCTTCTGCAGCATATGATGGTCAGCAGCCGATGCGAACCGGCTCCGGACGACAGGACTGCACGGATGTCCATGTTGAAGTTCGCGCCTTCTGTGCCTGTGCACATACCGACGCTGCGAGCCTGGCGCAGGCACCGTGCACAGGGCACGCGACCGATGGCGCGCACGGGTGTCCATATGTACGAAGTTCAAAAGGGCGCACGGTGGGGGGCGGTTATTACGCGAGGCGCGCGTGTTACCATGTCACCCCGCGCACTTTTTTCGTCGCTGCGTGCATGTTGCGCCCCGCTACCGCCTGTTCTCACACGCCTGCGAGCAGCCAGGCAGACAGCCAGGCAGCTAGCGACACCAGCGATCCCCCGCGCGCATCTCGATTCTCGCCGCACGCCAAATAGCCTCACACGATTCGCCATCCGGCACCATCGCGCGCTCTGCTCGCGCGTGCGGCGCTAGTGCGCCACGGCCCGCCCCACGTGCGCACGAGCGCGTGGCGCGTCCTCAGGTCTGGCCAGGTGCGCGTACACGATCGGCCGCGCGCAGCAGAGGTCGACGCCGCACGATCGGGTGCGCGCCGCGCGGCGGGGCCGCTGCGCGTGACGAAGAGGGGCCGCACGTAGGCTGGGGCCATGGGGACGCGGGGCGAAGAACGTCGGTATCGAAGGGACGTCGGGCGGCTTCCCGCGAGCATTTGGGTTGCCGCGGGTGCCTTGCGCGCATGCGCCCTGTGAAGTCATCGACGTGCGATCGCTGTGGCGTTCCTGGGCGAACCCCGCTGCGCGACGTGCTCCGAGTCGTATCGTTGTGTGCGTGGTTCTTTGCATTGACCTGGTGGTTGGGCGTGTGTATCTGCCCACGGCCTGGGCACGTCGCTCGCGCCAGGAATGGGCCGCGTTGTGTGGACCGTGCGGCAGCCGCGCAATCTCCGTGGGGCGTTCCCTTGTGTCTGATGGAAACGCGTGGGCTCCGCAGGTGAGAAACGCGAAGCACCACTTTTCATTATCGAGCCCGCCGGATCAGGGTTTGCGACCTGGGCGGCGTGATGGGCTTCGTTTGGCTCTGGCGAAGACGTCGGGTCTGGAGGCTTCTGCCTGTGTGCCTGAGAACTGGACCTTTTATCGTTTTCGACGAGCGATTCGTCAGGGTTCGTCGCTTGATAGGACGTGGGCCATGAGGTCCACGTAGATAAAGTCGACCACTCACATCAAGTAAAACGCAGCATCCGAGCTGTCCCATCGATCGCCAGCAACAGTTGAATTAGTTCAATAGGCAGCGCCAAGTCAAGTGTCAATCAAACGTTTGAACGTCCATACATTCGCAGGCCCGGACAAAGATGATCGCCGAGATATGCCCATCATGGCTCACAAACGTGAGACACGCGGTCTATACGCGTCCATGTCAATCTGACAGACCCGTAGAACATAGCAAATTTAGCAGTTAGTGCTTACTGGAGATAACAGCAGCGAAGGTTATGGTGCCCCTGCCGATTAGTCTGCGCGAACGTCGCCTGAGCTTCGGAACCTGGGCCTGAACGTGATGCGCTGCTGACGGCACGGATGTCCGTCCTGGCATCTCCTCTCACAGCCTCTCACCTGTCGACATCAGCCAGGCACGGTGCCCTTACCCCGCACTATGAAGCATCAGCAGCGTTATGATAAGCACGCCGGAGCCGCAGGAACAACGACAAGCCGCCGGCCTTTGCTATGGCACGTCGAACATGGTATCATATGAGGTGCGTTGCATATAAACCGGTGCACAGCATGCCGTTTGATGGGCGGGCATGGAGCAGTACGCTGCGCACGAGCTGAGAAGATTTGCGTAACCACGTTCCAAACGGATTGCTGCGCCGGGGGGTGCATGTTACGAAAATGATGGGTAATGGTAGAGGCTTACATGCAGACACTCGTTCTTGACGGCGCTGCAGCATCAGCTTCTGCGAAGATTCCGGGTATCAATTGCCGGTCGTCCAGAGTCCGATGAGTGGACCATTCTCCATCTCATTCAATTCGGTTGTCGCGAAGACAAAGTTCTGAACTGTGCGGTTTATGGGCAGCCTCGAGCAGAAATGAGTGGACAATGGTGGTCGATATTCGTTGTTGACCTGGGAAGTTCATTAGAACTTTTTGGATTGTGCGCGTTACGTAGATATTTCTGGATGGCGCTGCCAGTGGACCCCAGCGCTCACCGCACGGGGCGACAATCTTGCGGATTACGGCCGCAAGCTTTATCGAGGGCATCGATTATCACTTTCATGGGATATTAGAGTGTATTGATCGGACACAAACGAGTTATTTGTCGCCGAACATATAGTGAGAGCCCGGGAACAACGGAGGCGTAAAGCGTTGACTGGTGACAAGAAATCGCATTTTAAGCAGTGAGCAAAGAGAGAAGACGGAGTATTGAGGATGAGCAGACACAAGCTGAAAGCGAGCACTCTGTTCAACCTGGTATACCAAGGATACCTCGCCATGCGGCAACAAGAATGCATCCATGCATCCTGCCTCGAGGCCACGGGCCCCGCTCTAGGCCAATTGCATCAGCATTTCAGCGCTCAGCATCCATTGGGACGCCACCTAAATGCATCGGGGATCACGATTTCGGCGTGATTGTGTTCGGAATTTCCAACATCGCGCAGAAGGCGTCTGTTTGCGGATTCGGCCAGACTCGGGCTATGAAGACACGTCAAACCTTGCCCTTAATGATAAGAAAGAAATACACACGCTGCTCGTTCTGGTTCCGCTCTGTTTCTGAGGGTCCGGGCGCGGTCGGGGTGAAGGTCTGGCAACTGTCGATCCTCCATATGGTCTTGTCGCCCAACGAGTCCACGGTAATCTTCTGCGGGATGTTTTCTTCAACCCAAGCTCTTTCTTTTTTCACGGCATCTCGCGCTTGCGCTTCATCTGGGAACGGGAGCTGACGACGATTGCTTGAGAAGTATGGCTGGAACGCTTTGACGATGGATAGCCATTCGGGATCGTATCCCAGCGTCGCCGATGTTAGACCTTGAAATTGACTTGGAACAGGGATGTCGACGACCTAGATCGAGACGGGGCTTTAGCACGCCTTGCAGAAGGACCACAAGAGGACAAACCCACTTCCAGATACTGTCGCTTCGGGAGACACTTGTCGAGAGCAAGGAACTTCGTTTCTCGTCTGGGCGCAGGGGGCGGCGGCGGCGCGTGGACCTCGTCCTCTTCTTCGTCGAGCAAAATCTCATCGGGGTTCTCATGCGAGAAGTTCGGAGATTCATCGATCGGCATGCTGTCTTCTTTCTTTTCGGCCTCGTCCTTCCGATCCGCCGAGTCGTCATCCATATCATCAGCGATATCGATTTCCTCTGGATTGCGTGCTGGCGCTGCGCTTCCATGCGCTTCGGGCACTTCAACGTCGTGGACGACGGTTGCCTGGAAGCGGACGTGCAGATGGGCAGAGAACCACCAGGCGGGCTGCAGAGTTCCGAGTAATCCCATTAAGGGTGGAGAACCGAGGGCACCTGTTTCGACATCTTTTCTGAAGAATGGTTTGCGCCGCAAAAAACCGTTGAGATCTCCGTGATGCTCGATCCCTTGGGGCCAATCGTGAGACAAGAAGATGTCAGGGATGGACAGCTACAACAAGGTAAGCACAAAACGAAGATTATGCACAAAGGCGGATCTGACCAAAGAAAGTCGCCGAATGTTATACTCTCGTATATGATATATGCTTCGCATCATGGATGGGTTATACGGTAGCTTTTCATAGTAACCTGATGAGGATGAGAAGCCGGACAGCCCGAAGAGTATATGCCTTACCTTGCCGAAAGTCCTGGGGCTTAAAAATCCCAGACGCACCTGCGATGCGGATTCCATTGATTTGAATGACTCCGGCGTGTCCCAAGAAGAAGATATTAGGCGCAATCCATCCGCCATGATAACTGCCAATGTCTCAGCCTGGGAGACGACTCTGGCAGATAGCACACTCACAGCTCCCAGAAGTAGTTAGATGCCTCATGATTCCCGCCTATGACTATCGTGAGGATTGGCGCCTGACGTTCTCCTGTATAATACCTGCAAAGGCAACGCAGGCCGTCGAATGACTGACAATGAGTCGTATGCGCGTGTGATCTCACTTGGCAAAATCACCGAGGCGCCGATATTTTGGAGGAACGGCCATGCATTGAAGGTCATGATGGTTCCTTATGGCCTCGAAATCTCCACATATCAGGAGGACATCGACTTTGTAGCCATTCTTAGTCTCCAGTTCCTCGATGTGCTTGTATATCTCGTCCAACTCGCCGTGGCTACAACCTTCGACTGCGATCTGGTGAACAATACACTCAGCGTGGCAAATCGGCTGGCTGTAAACTGATGGCGCTAACCTTCATACGCGACGGCTGTAAGCGCGAAGAGAATCTTCGATTGACCGGATTTTGCACGTGAAATCTCGCGCTTGAAAGTCCCAGCAGAACACGTCAATCACTTGTTGTTGCGTGGAACGATATGCGCTACAAGTTCTATAACTCGGTCTTGAGAAAACTGGTCGTCTATGGAAAGAGGCAGCGAATGTGCTGTGGAGAACGAAGGAGGCAATACCAAGTCCATTTGCGCACCGTGCCGGAGCGGCGGACAGGCCAACATTGAAGTTCCGACCCCAGCTTGAGGGTCGGAGTGCGAACTTGGTCTTATCCTTGTTGGTTCTGTACTTCGAGATCGTGAATCGGCACATCTTCTTTCAAGAGACTCATTAGGAGAAGAGACTACCGAAAATATGGTGGTCGGAAGATTTATGGCCCACATCCTCTTTTTTCTGGTACGCTTGTAATTTCAGTCGATGTCTATCGACACGCGCGCGTTCCATCAATCTAGCGCATCTGGTCAGTAAGTTGAATTCCACTTCCGGATCACAGCCTATTGCCTTGGAACAACTGGGGACGCCGATATGGAAGACTCGGCCTTTTCGGGTCCCAGGTTGTCGCAGGTCAACAAACTAGAGATACAGATCTGGATGTTGATTGCCTTCTTTCAGGTCGCAGACTGTCTCCTGACAGAAGAGACAAGCCGTAACACGACTCGATCGCCGCCCTAGTGAGTCTAATTCTGTCGTCTTTTTTGCACATAGGATGTTACAAGGAGCGAGTGGAGCCACGACACCCTTTTTCGAGTCGCACAAGTACTGTCGCACGCGACAACAGGAGACGCAGATGCTTCCTTCGCCACCTCTTTTCGGGCCTCAGGCTGTCTCCAAGGACAGGCTGAGGAAAAGGGGAGATACAAGCCACACCAGCGACGACACCACCTTCCTTCGGGTCACCGATCGTGGCAGGATGATAATTGAAGCTACCGATTTGGACGTTCACTGCCTTTTTGCGGGTCGCAGGCTGCCGTCCCTCAACAATCGAATGGCACATCTAGCCCAAATTTTGCCTCTGTCACAAGTTTTCGTCATGTCAGGACCGACCTGGACGCGCTACAGCATCTTGCTTCACTCCATGCATGTCGAGGATACCTTGAGCCGCCGTCTGGCCGTGTCTCCGCCGATGCGCAGGATCTCTGAGCAAGCTAGATCTGTGGCTGCTGCATCTATCCTCGCTCTTCGATCGGGTGGTCTGGCTGAAGAAAGATGATTCGTGAGTAATTACAGTACTTAAATTACGAAGGTTTGAGGTCGCTCGCCGTAACATGCAATTAAAAACAAGGAGATGGTCGGGTAAGACAGCATTGTTACTTCAGTCATAGACGATACAATGGACACACCCCACCGCCCACCACAATGAACCCACCGAGATTAGTACGAATAGATATCCCTAGCGACACATCGGCTACATTGAACAATATGTGAATCTGCAAATGACGGAGCCCGCGGTTGCCTCACGCAGCGTACATCTATAGACAATATACGGAAAAGCGGTATCAAATGGTCCAGCGGATTAATTGTGCTTTGAACTTGACGACGACTTGGCGTTCGAGGACTTCGCGGGGGATGGGTGCGGCGCATTCTCCTTTGCGCTCGCGGACGACGGCCGAGGCATCGACAGCTGGGGTGGCGGCGCCGACGCCGGACGGACGTCGTCGGTGGTCGCCACGTCCTCGTCGACCGGCTTGAGCGCGTCTTGCTCGGACTCGCGCAACGCCAGTTTGCCCTTGTCAGCTTCCACATGGCCATTCGTTGCGACGGCGCGTCGCCGGGCTTCCTCCTCCTCGGCGCGACGGATGACGTCTGCCTCACCCTGGACGAGCGTGCCGTCTAGCCAGCGATGGTGGATCATCTCCCCAGCGCCCACGCGTTTTTCTGGGTTGAGTCGAAGCATAGGATTGAGGAACGAGGCGATGAGATTGGCCGTTTCTCGCGGGAATTCGTACTTGTCGTGGAGGACGTCCTCCAACGGCCAAAATCTCAGCTTGTTGATATGGCGAAGCTCTCCTGACAGTGGATGAATAGGGAACGAATACAAGGCCAGCGGGGACTATACCTTTCCGATTAAAGTATCGCGAGCTGTATTTGCCAGAGAAAGCGAGACTCTGAGGAAACTCGCCCATGAGTTCGATTATTTGGGCGATATGGTCTTCGTCCTTGGTATATCGCGCGCCCGCTTGTGGATCGAAGAGATAGTCCCCGCCAGCGAGGAGCTCAAAAAGCTAAGAGATACGAGGTTGAGTAGTGTACACTTGAAACGCGAAAATTCGCACATACCACGCATGCCACGCTCCAGATATCAGCACTTGGACCCCATCGCGCTCCGAGGAGGACCTCGGGACAACGGTATTGTCGTGTTTGGATATCGTCCGTAAAGTGGTGCTCCACCCATGTAGCTAGATGAACGATTAGTGGGCTCAGAACCATAATAATTGCCTCGACAAACCATTTCCCAAATCCGCGATTTTCACCGTGATGCGCTCAATATCTAGCAGCAGCTCTGATGATGTGCCCGCTCGTACTGATGGGTCTTGTGACATGACCGAGGTAGACAGAGAGGGTGTATCATCGGGGGCGATGTCGACACCTTTCCCCTTCGGGGATCCGGCCGGCGGCTGCTCCTGGCCTTTGGGTGCTTGCTGCGAGAGTAAAGACGGACCCGACGGCTTCGCAGGCGGCGCGGGGGCCTTTTCGAAACCAGGCTCGCGCAGCAGCTGTGAGATCCGTTCGGAGGCCTGCTCCATCTCAACGGAAAGCCCGCGCTTTGTCTTCTCCTCTGCGGTCGTAGCATCGTCGACGCTCGTGGGGGCGCCGGTGTTCATGAGAGATGCAGGCTTGCTGGTGCTGGGCGCTCCGCCGTCGATTTTGCTCATGCCGAACGCCCATTTGTCGAGCATGGGAGACGCGTGGGAAGAGGATGGCGATGGGAGCGGCTGAGATCCGGTAATGAATACAGATTCGGAGCGAGGGGTCTGATTACCACCGCGGCCGCGGGATGGGGGCACGCCAACGAGCTTGGTGGGCGGGGACGTTGTGTTGGCAGAAGCAGTCAGCTCAGCTTGGATGATGGACTCCACGTCGTCGATGCAGATTAACACGTTTTCCGGTTTGAGGTCTAGGGTCAGATGAGAATTCATGCCGAAAATTCAGTGGCGATGATACGCACCAGTATGAATAACACCACAACAACGATGCATGTAATCCAGCCCGAGCAATATCTGTTTAGCAATTTGCTTGACGAGATGTGGGGGGACGCCCTTCCGCTGATGGCGCTTAATAAGACCCAGCAGGTTTTCGCCCAGCACCTCGAATACCATGCAGACGTGCGTGCCATTCGGGCCCTTGTGACGAAAATGGTCGAGGAAGGAGATGACGTGGGATCGCCCAGGGTGTGTCTGGGAGGGCGAAGATGTAGGATTAGGATTAGATGGAGTGGGCGCTACGGGAGGTGTCGCGGAGGTGATGAGTCTCTGGAGAAGCTTGATCTCGTCCAACGCAGTTTCTGTGTAACGCGGGGCAGATTTGACGATCTTGAGTGCGACGTGGCGATTTAGCCTGGATATGAGACAGAAGGGTGAATAGCGGATATGCGATCGGGTAGAAACGGCTCACTTGTTGTCCTTAGCTAACCAAACGGTGGAGAAATGCCCCCAGCCGAGTTTGCGAACGACGAGATACCTGCCATCTGAAAAAGTATCGCCTATGTGGACGGGGTGGTAGCCGCCTTTGCAATAATCCTCCCAATCTTCCTCGTCTTCAGTCATGACGGACTGGGAGTAAGAGGAATAGGAGCCGTGCGACATGGTGCCGTGAATTGATTGAGAATATTTGGACAGAAGCTGCAGTAAGCTATGGCAGGCGGTCGTCCCCACAGATAAGCCCTCTGACATACAAAAGATAAGACCCACTTACCCCTTTCAGTCCTCGGTTATGCCTCTCTAGCTCCGTCAAACCGTTCACAAGCTCTCTCCTGACGTTGTCGTAGCCTTCAGCTGTGGTCGTTGGTCTCCAAGATGCCGCAAGGGCTGGTGGTATGTAGAGGGTATATTCGGGCTCCGAGTGTGCGCCTCAGCGGGGAAAGCGGCGGGGAAACCGATAAATCGTGTCACGTGTCACACCAGCCTATCATCGCTTTTCGGTTTCTACTTGCTCCGCCGACTTTGGCAACACTTCCTTGTCGATGTCGACGTCCTTGTTGTCTCGTATTCTACAGGATGTACTGCAACGTCGTGGTCCGACGAGCTCGTCCCTGATCTTTTCCAGAAAATGTACATCAAAAGAAGCTTGACTGGTTTTGGTATATGCTTTTATACTCGTGTGCTGTCTCTGGTTCTTGTCTCGACGAGTCATAACCATCTAAGCATTTATAGGTATTCTTTCAAACACTCAGCTTGCTGCGCCACTAATTGACAAGGAACGTGCGTATTTTTCATTTTCTACGATTTACTCAAAACTTGGTGCACCTCGCTATTCGTGAGAGCGAGAGCTCTGAACGCGGTATTGATAGATGTCACAAATCACAAAAGGACAGGCATGAGTAGATCATTCTGCATCTACATTGCTCTGGGGTCTGTCCCTATATCACGGATCTTGTTGATCATAGTGATCTATCTGTCGGGGAACGAAGCATACAGGCCTTTTTCATAACGGATCTATGTAATCTTACGCTCCCGAAGCGTAAATCCGTGTGCTTCTCCCATTATGGTATGCCCCATTGTCCTCGACAAAGTACGTCCTCAAATTCATAATGTTGCCTCGCATATGACTCTCATGACTGTGTGCGGTGATAGGCGCAGCGGACCCTTGTTGATCGGCCACTTCGCCTTCGGCATGACGAGAGTAAAGGGCCCTGCAGTCAAGTTTCCGGAGCGAGATTTGACTTCTTCTATTTCCAGACAGATGGTATCTCATCGACATCAGAAGTCATGGGATCTCCAACTCATCGCGCTTCGGTGTCTTCGAGAAAGTCGTGACCGGTGCCTATACCCCATTCTGTGACGCTCCAGGACAACGCACAGCACAGGTCTCTCTAGTCCTGCACATCCACGGACCGTCATCGTCATCATAGCGCCGGCCAGGCTTCCAGCTGTTTGAGCCTCTTGAATCACGCTGCGGCTCCCTCATGAGATACACGTGGCGTCCACGCAGTGCGCAAACCAGTCAAAGCAATCACTATCGCACTTAATCGCCTTCACCATCCGTGGCTCGCCACGACATCCGTTTCGCCAACACTCGCTTTCTTTCTCACAGTCATGTCTCGTCCTCGACTATAGCGCGTGTCTGGAGACTGCACCGCTTGACACAGACCACAGAACGTATTACAACCACTACTGTCCTTCTCCACATTTGGTCTCCACCGTACGACTCTTCGCAGTCCCTGCCAATGGCAGAACAAAGAACAAGGTCTGTTTACGTTGCCTTTACGTTGTTTCCTGGTTACAAGGTCGTTGTTGACTTTTGGCTTGTATCTGTAGCACCCCTGATTCACCGTTAGAGTACGACGATGTTGGCTACCGCTCGCCGTCGATGTCGTCCGAGGACAGCCTCTTGGACAAAGGCACGCACTACAGGTTGGCCACAGCACTCGCTGTTTCACCCCGTCGCTCTTCTTAACCTTGCCATTCAGCTCAACTTCGAGCCGCCGCGTCCTCACTCACGTCCTGGCTCGCAAGGAGCGTGACGTTAAGCAAATGAACCACCTGCTGCGGCTCGCTTTCAACAAACTCGACCAAGAGTCACAACGAGCGTCCGATGCCGAGCGTCGTGCCTCTGAATGTCTTGTTCGCGCACGGAGCGCTCTGGATGCGCGGGCCCTTGCTGAAACAGAGGCTTCACGCGCGCGCGAAGAGCTTGCCATGTACAAGGTGCAGCTGGATCAGGCCCAGCGCGAGATATACCGAGCTCAGGAGATGGTGGAAGACGTGGATGCTAGGCGGAAGGAGGCTGAGGAGGAGGCTGCCAAATCGAGAAGCGTGGCGAGACAACTGAAAGAGAAGCTCATCCTAGAGACTGCTCGAGAACAAGGGAGAAAAGCGGGACGAAAGGAAGGGTATAGCGAGGGATGGAGGATCGGCTATCAACAAGCTTTGGCAGAGCAGGGGTCGCGAGATGCGGGTTCACGAGGTGCGAGGTCACGTTCTCGGCCACGGCGGGGATTGCAGGACGTGTTGTTCAACGACGAGGACGACGATATGGAGGAACAGTCACTAGTCGAACTGGTCGAAGAACCATCAAACTCGGGCTCTTCATCAATGATTGATGTGCCATCGCGCGGCATACCAGAGTACGCTTCTCATTCTTGTCCCAACTTTCATCTAACCTCACATCATGACACTTACCCAGGACTGCTAATGGTTCGCGATTCGCAGCGGGCCAACCGTACACAGCAGCGCCGCCTGTCCCTACACTTGCGACACCCTTCCGCTCGCCCTTGCCTGATCCACAGTATGCCTTGGATCCGAGCCGTTATGCACGTGCGCCTGCTCGACTTCACACGCCCGCTCCATCTGGTCCAAGTACAGCAGGTCCTACTCGTCATCGCACGCCTGAGCCTTCGAGACATCGCACGCCCGAACCACGTTATGCACCTCCACCTCGTCAATACATTCCGCCACCAGATGAAGACGTGTTCCGCGTTCCCAGTCGTTCCCGCAGCTACTCCAATGCTGCGCGCCCTATACCTCCACCTCGTCGCTTCGATGAGAACGCAGATGGGGACGCAGCTCCTGTTCCACAACGCCCTCGTACATCGTCCAATGCCACACGTCCAATGCCGGTCCTTCCACGTCTGCAGACGCCTCACAGAGATGAACCCGAGACAATACACCCTATTCCGGTCCGCAATGGCTCTCCATCCATCTCGCACCGGCCGATCTCCGTTCCACCAGACGGTTGGATACCACATGCGCAGACTATGAGCGACGGGCGTGCATCCATCTTCGTCCCTCCTCCCCATGAGCTTTCGCCGTCGAGAGGACCTCAGGAATCCTTCATCATCGTGCCCACGCCCGAGGGAGGCAGCCCGAGCGCCGACGCCGGCGAACGAGGTATGACTATGCAAGATCCCAGTAGCTCGACCTCTCTGCCCTCCAGACGAGGCGATGTGAGAAGCAGGGACTATGCATACCCGGCAGGCCGCACACTTCGGGCGCCTGCGCCTCCATTGTTATCCAAAGCTCAGTCCAATGCCTCCAGGGGATCAACACGCCTTTCTGAGTACGAGCTTCTTGCACCTGTGGATGAATCACGCTTGCAACGGGGTCCACCGCCCGCGACAGTCGAAGACGACAACGAGCTTGAGTATGCTGACCCCCCTGATGTCAGGCCGATGCCTCCTGCTCGTCCACTATCACGACCGCGAAGCAATGCCAATGCCCAAGACGACGTGGGTATTTGAGATGTTGACTTGTCGTTCATTGGCTCACCGATAACAGACGCAGCGTATGCAGAACCAGCATCCTCCTATGCGGCGCGGGCCAACGCGGCCTCGAGAGATCGTATTACCGGCGCCCCTTGCTCCGGCTGCAGAGCAGCTGTCGAGACCGCCGACCCGCGCAGGCTCGCAAGCCGGCCAGCGATACGACTCTCATCGCCAGATAGCGGATTTCCCTCCTTCAGAGCGTCCACGCGATCGACCCCATCGATCTCGTACGGCGTCCAGCGGCGTTCCTGGAATCAGCGTTGAGCCACCAGTGAGATCGTAATCGTCTTCTCGGGCGTCATCTTATTGACGTCACCTATTCAGTCTCCAGGCAATTCTCCGCCGTCCCCAGTGGGCACAAATATCACAAATCCTGGCCTTCTCAGTCCGGATACTCTCCCACCGCCCTTGCCTGTTGCTCCCGAGTCGCTGCGCGACTCGTCTGCCCAGAACTTTTCGAATATGCCACAGAGCTTCGCGCCGTCGCGGCCATCGTCTCGCAGCCGGAGATCGCGGACACCCGCGCCGATGTATGAGGCGGCCCCTATTCCACCAGGTGTGGAATATCCCGCATCGCCTCTCGTGCGAGTCGCGACAGCAGGTAAGCCAGTGGATGCGCCGCTATCGTCTGAGGAACACACGCCGCCGTTGTCTCCGTTGACGGGCGAGGGCTTGCCTGGTCTCAGCTTTCCAGGTCGTCTCCTCTGGAGACGGTTCACGGCCGATAAGTGAATACTAATGCTGGGCTCGTGCAGATTGACCTCCGAGGTCGTCTGCACTCGACGTCTGGACGTCGCCGTCTCCCGACGCGCGCTGGCCGTGATGAACTGGTCGAGACGCGAACTACGTGTAGCAACATATGGACAGTCTATCGTGTCGGGCGTACGGACATATCACTGTATAGTACGAGCGCAAGAAACTACACCAATCGTTGTATGTAAAACACATCATCTTCCTTCCGTGTACAAGCGGACATTCCTCCTGCCACGTATGTACTGTAACTGTAAACTAGGTCTCTGTACCAAATCACATTCGTAAATCCAGTGAACCGTCTCAAATAGAGTCCGACTCTACACCCAAAACGTTGACACCCCTCTGCACAGAGCAACGACGTCAGATCCTGGCGAGTCAGATCCGAGACTGCGTACCTTCCGAGGACAATTCTCGGAAACCCGATTGCAGCCCCAGCACTTGATCTCCGTGATGTTGGGGCAGCCAACCATGACGCTTTTCATCACAAAATCGTCGGCAGCTCTGTTCCAGGAAATATCCAATTTCTGCAACAATTTTGCATGCCCGCCAACTTTGTTGAGGGATGACTCCGTGGTGTTGCGCCAGCCATTGATGTTCAGCTCCTTGAGCAAATGACTTGCATGGAGTATGATGGCGTCGAGAGTAGCGTCGCCGAGCTCTTGACAACGAGCGAGGCTCAACGAGTTCAATACCATCTTCTCGTTATCGCAAGCTTCGAATAGAGCCGCTCCGCCGGCGTCAGTCAAGAGCGGTAGACCATTCAACGCGAGCGACCGTATCCCCGCCATGTGTGGCTGCAAGCCCTCCTTCAGGAAGTCATCAGACAGCAGCTTGTGGTTAGATAGGTCGATCTCAGTCAAGTTCGGTCCAATTACGCTCAAAAGCGCAATCAAGCCTTCTTCCGAGAGTGACTCGGCAGGATCGGACAGGTCGAGAAATGTCAGCTTGGCCATTGTCTTGATACGATCAAGGAAAGAGTCGTCCAATTTGCCGATTTCCTTCAGTCGTAGGTGGGTGAGCCCTTGACAATACTTGGCGAGGGCCGCCACACATTCCTCGTCGAAACGTGGGCTTTGCATGATCAAGAAACCTTGGAGTTGAGGATGCGTCTCGAAGAATTGAACCCAGGCTGGGGGTCTGACGAGGTAAGGACCGAGTAGCTCTAGACGAGTCAGAGCAGGGAGTGCAGTAGACCACGTCTTGACGACGTCATTATTAATTCTACCGCAGAAGTCGATCCGGAGGCTCGTCAAATTGGGATTCAGATATGCAAGACTGCATAAAGAATCGGGAATGAGTGCTGCAAATTCGGCATAAGAATAATGGCACCGAAAAAGAAGATAACAACACACTGGTTGCGTCATAAAACGTCAATTCCGTGTTCCCAGCACCATAAAACAACTTGACATTTTCGGGCGTTCTACAAAAGTAATCAGCATAGGTATTGAAAAAAAGCAAGTTAGCACGCACAAGCTTCGATTCCTGCACAGCGCTCGAATAATTCGATCCAGATTGGCAGCACCAATGTCGCCAAACGCCTCGACGTCATTGATATGCTTTGAAATGAGCTGAGATTGTCTGTTAGCCAAGAGCCCAATTCCATCAGAACCAGACATACCTGTACGCAAAGCGACACCAGCGAAGGAAATTTCCTATCCTCAAAGCTGACAACATTCCGCCTTTCCACGGCTGGCTTGCGCTTCCGAGGTAGAACAGGCTTCTTGAAAGGATCTGCGCCGGAAGCCTTGGCACATTTGTGGCACAAAAATCCTGGAGGAGGGACTGCAGCCATAGTGTATTTCGTCTTAAAAGCATGCGTCAGAGCTAGAGCCAATTCAATGGCCATCATACAAGTCGTCGCACGCACCACCGTGAACTGGGCTTTACATCTCGCACAAGTTTGAAAACTGCCGACGGGAGGCTTAGAGCTTGAAGACCCTACGTTAGCCCACATAGACTTTGACAACGCAGTGTAGGCATCTTCATCTTCGTCTTCATAGTCCTCGTCGTCATCCTTCTTCGCTTTCTTGCCTTTGCCTCGCTTTTGTTTCGCCTCGTCGGCCTTGTTGACTCTTCTCTTCTTTGGCCGCGACTCTGTGTCGTCCTCGTCAAGATTATCCGAGGCATAGCCGGCTGTATCCTGCGATGTCGAAGGGGGGCGTTGAAAGATGAGCTACTTTGCGAGCCTGGGAAAGGCGCGACACGTACTGTTGCCCTTCTTGTAGATTCACCCGCCTCATTGCTTTCGTCCTCATTCAAGTTGCTCGGTCCAGCTACAGGTTCCTCATTTTGCTGTTCCCTTCGATTTGCGTTCCGCCCACGCCTTGCAATGGTAGTAGCTGTGATGCCAGATTCCTGTTTCAGAGGGTCAGCAAGGTCGCATGGGTGGACTGACAAACGCAACAAACCCTCAAAAACTCGGTGAGGGCGGAAGTTGGCCCGCGAACGTTATTTCCGCTCATGCTGGTTGAATGGACAGGTTGGCAAAAGAAAAACAAGTAGGCGACTGAGACGGACGCAAATCTCAGCGCGTGACCGCGACGCGTCCGATATTGGATCCAAACAGCTGTCAACAACGCGCTCGGTGGCGTCAGATTTCAGCAGTTGGACGGTCGGCTTGTACGTCGACGACGACTACGGCACGAACTTTCGTATTTCTCATTTCAATCCAAGCACCGAAATTTTATTGAACATGCGCGCAATCGTGTCTACACAAGAATCTGCCAATTCTCAGAATCACTGAAGTGGAATAACGGTCCTGCCCACGACATTGGCTTGCGCAATGTCTTTGAAGACGCTGAGGACGAGGAAGTACTCACGGTGAGTTTCTGAATACATCAAACCTGTAATAATACTCACTTGTTGATGTCTTCAAGCTTTCTGCGGTTCACGTGTCCCACGACCTTTTTCTGCGCGACAAGTTCAAGGGCTTCCACAGTTTCCTGATATGTGCTGAAATTCATGGTTCGTTAGCAGAGATAAGAGCTGGAGGAGAGTATCTGCATACCCGAGGACATGTCCAATGATACGAAGACACTACAAAATAATGAGGTCTCCGGGTCCAGAACATGATGGAAATGACACACCTTCCTAAGGATCAGCCCAACTGGAATGTTCCACACGAAGGGTCCCGGAATCCCAATCACGACGATGGACCCAGCCGTTCGTAAGTACTGAACGCTATCTTCATAAGCCCTTGGCTACGAAGTGCATGCCGTTTCAGACAGGTTGAAGCCTCTATAGAACCGACTACGGACGCACCGAGGCAGTCACGATGAGAGCTGCGTGTGCTCCCTTTCCGTCGCAAGTCGCCACGATATCGCGAACAAGGTCGTTCGTTTGCTTGAAGTCTATCCACTTCTCTGCACCTAGTTCGAGACAGATATTCTTCTTATCGTCACCAGTATCTGGGTTGTGTTAATTTTTTTTGACTCTTCTCAAGGCGCAGGGACATGCACGAACCTACTGCAACCACCTTCAGACCAAGTGCGTGAGCATATTGAATAGCTATGGTCAGTCCAGTTAGCCCAAGGGATGTCAAGACTGAAAGCTATTATTTACCAAGGTGTCCCAGCCCTCCGCCTGCGCCAGGGATTACAACCCAATCGCCAGGCACAGTGTTGCAGGCTTTGAGAGCTGCGTAAACGGTCAGTCCCTGCATGGTAAAACTAATGTCATTTCGTCTCCAGTCTCGTAAGAGCTACGACGTACTGCACAGAGAACTGGGACAGCTTGCTCGTCCGATATGCTATCGGGAATTGGGACGACATGATCTGACCATGCAACCTATCCAATTAAAGTGGTTTGTCATCAACGTGAGCACAGATTTCCACTGAAGCCATACCATATATTGGCAAAACGTTCCGTCAACCAGATGACCTGCTAGCCTCCTGGATTGGCACGCTGGCGCAGAGTTAAGATGATTTGGTATCAATGGGCAAACGTGTGCAAGAACCCGATCAAGACTTACCTGCTTCCTTTCCCCTGCGGCAAAGCTCGCACTTCCCGCAGGCATAGCAAAGCCACTTCACGCCGACTCTGGTACCCACTTTCACTGCTCCTCCTTCGCTCGGACCGAGCGCGACTATCGTGCCTATTCCCTCGTGACCGCCGACCAAGGGAACAGGGCCATGGGGTACTTCGCCAGCGGCGATGTGGACATCAGTATGGCAGACGCCGGTACAGTGCATCTTCACAAGACATTGCCCTGGTTTCAACTCGCTGGGCTGGATTACGGGATGATTCGTGATGACCTCGAGACCCTTGCCAGGATTAACGAGGACGGCAGCCTTCTGAGTGCGGGGGATCTCAATGTGCGCCATGACCGGAAGAATCGGGGGAAACAAGTTGGGGATTGTCTCTCCGTGGGCGAACCTTTATATCAAAATGCGTAGACTTAGCGGCATGGATCACATCACTGTCAACGTTTGAATCGTTCCTTCCCGTCGAAGGAAGCAACCACCATTAGCAGGTTACCTAATCTGAGCTGCGCATTCACGGATACTGAACGCTAACCGTTGTGCTGAGGGTCGAGCGTTGGTCCGACACTGCTCGGAGCGTGACTACTTGCTGGAGGACAGATAACAATCAGATGATGACCGTCTTAGGGCCGCGATGGATTCTACACACTCCATCGGGTCAGAATATTGACATCTTAGGATGAGAAGACGCCGGGGTGAGAACTTTGCGATTGTCTCTTTGACATCAGACCCCGAGGGCGCAAACTTGTAGTGGTCGTGATTACTGTTGGTCGGAGAAACGGAGCATTTTACTAGCATAGCACATGTTTATATTTCATCATGCTTCACTACCCACATCAATTCCTCTCTATCGCAAGCGAAAGGTAAGCGCGGGAAGTCAAATCGTCAGCGTGTATGAATGTACTCGGCGAATAATCCAGCCATGCCAGTCACGCTTTGCCGCGCCGCTCCGGTCCCACGCATAGAAAGCTCATGCAATACCGCGCCAAGTGTGCCCTTCATCCAGAAATGGACCATCAGTCCACCCAATCCCACACTTCCGAACGTCAACACGAGCCGGAGTGCGTCCGCGAGTCTGCGTTTCATCTCCCAATATTTCTTGCTTCCACCTTGAACTTGATAGTGTTGCCAGTTCGGGCGACGCATGTACCACCAATACATAGAGAGCGGGCCCGGGAAGGTGGCGAAGATCCTGCCTGTGGCACCTGTTCGGTACCATGACGTGCAATTAGACCATACGGACGCGGAGAGGCGCCGGTCAATCATGTGGTTATAGGCATCTGTTGCGGAGTCAGTTGGCTCGATAGTCGATAAAACGCCTGATTTGATGGGTTCATATAGCTGAAGAGCATAGTCAAACTGCGAGAGACAAATGATCAACTTGGGCCGGGGGGTTAAAATAAAGAGATGGGCACCTGAACTTCCTCGCTGAATACCACCGATGCGTGACCGGTAGTCGTGTTAGGGCCTGAGAGATATTAGCAACGTAATGGATTGGCAGAAAGCCTGTAGTACCTGCTATCGTGAAGAAATTTGGGAAACCAGGTATCGTACTACCAAGATAGGCGGCTGGACCGCCATGCGCGTCGAAGTATTCGTCGAGGGTTTGTCCCGTCCTTCCGCGTAGGTCATAATACCATCCATCCTGGAGTAGGAATCGGGTCAGTCATATAAGTACATCTTCTCAGCATCAAATCAATTTCACCGTCTTGAAACCTGTAGCATAGATGATGACATCGAAAGGTAAATGCTCCCCTGAGATCAAAAAACGTCAGCCAATCAGTGGATGGCGTGAGGCCCAGAGCTGACCTTTCTTCGTGACAATCCCGTCTGTCGTGATCTTCTCAACACCATCGAAGTTCGGAGTAAGATTGGGTTGATGCAAGGCTGTCAAGTAGCCTGTGTCCAAAATGAAACGCTTGCATCCAGGTGCTGGATAGTATGAAATCAAAGGATGAGGGCTGGAAACTTCGAGAATCGCGGCACGTACGATATGAAGGAATCAGTTGATCCGCATATTCGGCAGGAGCGGTATCTCTCATGTATTTAGAATATACCTGGACATCGTATGAGTAATGTAGGGTGGGAGTTCAACACCATAGACCTTTCTAAGGTTGTCTCCGAGTCTTCCTTTCCAGAAGAATATGGAAAGCCATGTCAGCTCGTACTGTAGCGAGTCAATCAGTGACTAGCCAAACGGCGGCGACTTGTGTGGACTAACTCGTGTCGCTATCATATACCGGTGAGTACGCATGATGAAAGGGATATGGGCGAAGATCCATTTTGACGCCTCGGAGTATGGGGGCTTTTCCTGACCAAAGAATGAGTCCCAGGTCGCAAGAAAAGTTGAGGTTCACTCACCCTCCGCACGTACCACATCGGTGTTCGGCAGAATTGTGTAATCCGGGTCGAAGAATCCTGCGCAATAACCGGCACAAATTGAGTGCTGTAGAACTATGTCAGATGATCATTACCCAGAAAACCTTCGGACTCACGCCGAGCATCCGTTCCCTAGAACAGCCACTCTCTTCCCGCGGAGGTCTACATCATGCCTCCATTGCGCCGAGTGGAATGAAATGCCGTTATACTCTTCGGCACCGGTGATCCGTGGGGTGTAAGGCGTGTGTAGAATCCCGGCCGCGGATATGAGAATCTTCGCGATCGTCTCCTTCGTCTTCCCCGTCTTCAAATCTTTCGTCACGATGCGCCATGATTCAATCGTCTTGTCCCATTCGGCGGAAAGAACGAGCGTATTGAAGACACAGTGTTCGCGGAGTGAATACTTTGAGGTTAAATCCAGCAAGTAATCGTGGATCTCAGACTGGAAACCATGCGAGGCCCTCCAATCCGGTTTCAAGTCAGTGGACAGGCTGTACCAATGGATCGGCACATCTGACGAGCAACCCTGAATGATGATCAGCCAGATATTGACTAGCTGTCTGTGATAACGCTTACAGGGTATGTATTTTCCTTCGTAGAAGAGCATGGTGTAAGCTCGATCCCGGACGCGAAAAAATTGGCAGACATACTCTCCATGTTCCACCAACCTCTGAAGCCTTCTCAAGGATCTAGACAAGAGGATTCAGAAATAAGCGTCGTCGGAAAGCCAACGCGAGACGCACAACAAAGTCCTCAAAATTCCAATGCCTCTTCAGCCAGATAGCAAAACCCAGTCCTCCGAAGCTGAATACCAGACATCAGAAACTGGGTGGTAGAGGCGCAACGGGACTACCTACCCCGAGCCGATAATGGCGATTGTCGGATTATTGGGATGTGACATGGCTGTTCGTAGATATCGAGGGATTCGTTGGTGTGAATCGTAGGTTTATCCTCGCCATCTTTATAAAACCAAGTGGCTGATTATGAATCGTCACCGGAAGCCCGCGGGTCCACAAGTTAGCTCGAAATGCAGACGAGACTCTGGAGCTGTCACCTGTACTATTTAATATCCGCATATGAAGACTATCAGTGCGCCCGCATCGCTCGGACAATGGGGCCGTAATGCTTCTTTTTCCAAGAGTGGGCACAAATACCTGCTGACCTTGGGAAAATACTTATGCCGGCTCTCCATGGTCCCGCACTTCCCTGTGGCGCGTGCTTGTTACAACGAGACACAAGGTACTGCAGATCTTTTTGAGCTGCGAGGATATCTCCTTATTGACCTACAATCACAACTGAGGGACGAGCAGGAGATTCGTCGCGTCAAAGCGGTGGCCGACTCTTGATATCGACGAGAAAGAGGAACATGCCGCATGGAGGCACATACTATGGCGCTGTGATGAGGACCTGCTTCATGCGCATGGAATCAGCGTCTCAAAAGGCCGACCGGCAGCCATACGTGAAGTAATCCACAAAAATGATTTTTGGGGACTACCAGCTTACCAGCTTCATCGATAACACAGGCTGGATCCTAGCAGTCCACCGCGATAAGTAACTCACTGGCAATGGATAGAATTTCATCATGCGTCCTCAAATGTTCATTGTCACTAGGAATTTGATAGGGCCTTGGCATGACATATGATCAGCTTCTTGCTGAGAATGAATATAGATCGGACCGACCTGAGCAGCGATTTGACACAATTTTAAACGTCGGTTGACAGGAAGCACGGGCCCTGTTGGAACTTAGCACCTTTCGGCTTGCTTCCATCGGTCGGAGTGGCAGCTGTCGTTCAGCACTATGGCGAGTCGGCGACTAGCTGGGGTCACTCAGCAAGGCAGTTGTCCGTCCGTAAGACTCATTTGTGCAAACGGGTATCGCGGTCGACGTGACGAATTCAAGGGACATTGGCTTTGTTAGCTTTGCTTCGTCGACGTTGAAGAGTTGCAAGGTGGGATGTTGCATGAAGATGATCGATGATGGCGGCCTGGAGCCGGCCGCCTGCTGCAATTGATTCATCGATCAAACTTGATACGTAACGGACTCTGTCGAGTAAGTATTTCGTCTCAAGATATAAATACCACGGCCCTGACGGGCACCCCCTGGTCTCGTTTGAGGTATGGTTGCGGCTAGTCGTCCGGCAAGTCTTTGTGTTCATAATGGCCTTTTCTTTCTCTTAGAAGACTAGATTCTATATATCACCGTCCTGACGTTCGGTACTTACAGCAAAGCGCACGTTGTCCTCGGGTAAATGCGAATATACAAAGTCCATCGAAGTCCGCTCAAGTCCGAAATCTCGCGCCACGAGCTGCCATATACGGACGAAGTTCGAACTGCCTTTTTGGGTTTCTCTGCTGTGAAGACCTGGCTCTACCGAGACCAGGAACACAATGACTGTTTTCTGTGCTCGGTCTGCTCGGAGACTACTTGTGGAGCAGCCGCAAGAGATTTAATAGAGAGTTTTCGCAACTGACCGACTCGGACTCGGACTCGACTAGTGGAGCACCGAGTCCAACTGGGATGCAACTGCAAGCGGCTGTGGATGGCAGGGTGGAGCGACTAATGGAGCGTAGGGTTCGACTAGCTAGGTCCGGGTCGGAGGGCTGCGAAAACTCTCTAATGTAACAGTTTGGAATGAACCTGGACTATCAAGTTCGAGGAGGCTCACACGAAGGAACATCAATGGTACTGCATTATGCGTAAATAATCGTTGGCGTTTGCATTATAATCGTACAATCGTATCAGTGAAGGAAGTCTAGATAACTTATTCAATGGAAAAATTCTACGTCAGTGAAAGAGACTTGAGGAGCACTTCCAGTTTTTATGCTTGTAAGGCTTGTCAACGGGGAATTCGAGCACCTCCTTCCAATCCTCAGCTCCAGTAGGCGTAGACATCACAGGCGGGATCCATTCTGCACAAATAAGAACATTAGGGGCTGTCGATTCGACGAAGATAAGTCTAGCTACCTGACATCGTTTTCTGGCTGATGCTGTTCCAGTCCCTGAGGATTCAAATCATCAATTAGTCATGTTTCACTGAATCCAAGCAGCAGGGGATACACTCACGTCTCGCGAAAGAAGTCATCATTGATCACCTGTTCAATTTTGTACCTCTTCTTGTCGTCATACTCAAGAAGCTGCGTGAAGGGGACGACACGATATGAGCCCTAAGCAGGGTGTTGCAAAGCGATGGCACTTACTTTAAGTATCATCATTTGCGCTTCTTGCGGTACCCAACACATCGTCCTACGACACATATTCGCGAGGGCGACATCCCACTCACGCTTTAATTCTTCCCGGCCTGTAAAGCATCGCTGAAAACGAAGAGAGGTTAGAGAGGTTTGCTGACGCGCGATGCCAGTAAACAGCGTACATCAGCCATGAAGATCTCGAATATGATCACGCCGAGAGACCACAAGTCAGCGGCACACGTGTAACTGCGCGGTTGGTCTGAAGCACACGCAACGACTTCAGGAGCCATATAATTCGGCGAGCCTCCATACCCATCGAACTCGACTTGACAGAAGGGCAAGGAGGCAGAACTCTTGGGCGCTTTTTCGGCCAGTCCGAAATCCGTGATGATGATATGGCCCTTTCCGTCAATAAGGATGTTTTCTGGCTTGAGATCTCTGTGAATCATTCGCAGACGATGCAGTTCCTCGACCCCTTGGACCTGGTGACGACGAATGATCAGATACATAGAATAAAGAATCACCGTGCACCACTCACCAGCTCTTCGACGCAGTGTCTCTGAGCCCTCCGGTTGAAAGTATCCCTGTAACACGGAGTGTAAATCACGTCATGCAACGACACACAGCAAGGTTTCTGTGGTAATTTTGTCAGCCGAAAGATCAAGCCAAGTGCAGAGAATCACACACCATAACCAGGTACGAGTTGATGTCATCAGTAAAGACGCTCCAGAGGTGTATAAGCCACCTTGCCCTCTTCTTTGTGATGTACTTCCAAGCCTTGATCTCCTGCTCGTACGTACGGCGAATTCGTTCATCCGTAGCCAGCTCGTGCAGGTTGTATGTTTTGATCGCGACCTCGCACACGCCGTGGGATGCACACGGCGCATCGCCACACCTCGTGCATTTCCCGCTGCGCACGACGAGCGCCTTCCCGACACGGCCGAACGAGCCCCGGCCAAGCAAGCGCGTGACGGTGTACACAAGATTGCCGTCCGTGATTTGCGGCTGCACGTCACCAACGGATTCAGGTCGGGTCACGTCATGCTCAGCGTGCGGCGATGCTGGTGGCGCACAGTCGTCCTCCGGAAGCGAGGGGATCTCGGGCATGTCGTTCTGCGGAATGGCGGAATCGGAGGCGGACGTCGAGCACTGGGAAGCTGTCGACAATGGCGCGGCCTGGGTCCCGTGCGAGCCGGAGACAGTCGAACGTGCATATGTCGACGACGACCCTTCCACGGCGCCTGTCGATGATAGCCTCCTTGGCCACTCCTCGACGACCGGGCCACGTCGAGTCACCACGCCGGCACCTCCCATTCGGGTCTTTGGCTTCTCGTAAACATCCGCTCGGTGTTCAGCGCCGAATGTCACCGGCGGCGCTTGGCGCCTGGGCGGTCTCGCGGGTGGCAGGACACCTTGCAGATGCTGGACGTGGGTTGAGGTCGTGGGGTAGCGTTGAGGACGCTGGGCGTATACCGGTGAGATGAGTTCGTCACAGGCATGCTCGTCGTTTTGCGGAGGCGTCGTTGGGCCTTGCGCATGGTGGTTGAGTGCCAGAGGAGCGGGTTGATCTTGCGCATACTGATAGTCAACCAGAGGCGCGGATTGGCCTAGCTGGGCCTGATCGACAACCGCAGGAGTACAACCGGAGAGTATGTGGCGTGTGGCGTATCGAGGGACTGGAGGGGGTCCCGGAGGAGTTGGGAGGGCTCGTGGCTGCTGGGGAGCATGGACGCATTGCGGATTTTCGGGGAGCCCCGGAGGAACGGCGTATTGTAGATTATGGGTGACCGCCGGAGGAGCGAGTTGACCGTGCTGGAGCTGGCCTTTCGGGGGTTGCGAGAGGTGCTGCGGGGCTTGGGGAGCGGAGGCGTGTTGCGCGTTCTGAGGGAGCCCCAGAGAAGCGGTGTGGTATGGATTTGAGGAAATTGTCGGAGGATCGACCTGATCTTGCTGATATAGACCTTGCGATTGCTGAAACTGGCTTTGCGGTTGCTGGAGCTGAACATATGGTTGCTGGAACTGACCTTGCGGCTGCTGAAGGGCCGCCGGATAAGCCAGCTGGCCTAGCGCGAACGAAGAGGATGTAGAACCGGTCCGGGGATACTGGACGTGCAGGGAGGTACCACACTGCTGCTGGGGGAAGCTTTGCAGGGGCAGAGGGAGTAGCGGGGTAAGGCGATAGAATTGCTGCTGAGGAGAAGCATAGTAGTACGGCTGCAGCTGCAGGGAGACGTGAATGGGGTAGTACAGCGGCGGTAGCACCGCAGGCCCGTAGTAAGGCTGCGAGTACTGTGGAAACCCCGCGTGGATAGGCTGGGGTTGCACGAACGCATATGTGTTCATGGCCGGGAGAGTGGCAGAACACGAGATGTGTTACGATAATGCTGGCACGGCGCGACATACAAACGCTTTATATGCTGAATGCGTTGGCCGCTGCAGACATCACATAGTGATAATAGAAGAGAGCACGTACGCAGTAAGACAGACGCATTGGCCAGCGCATTGATCGCCGGATGCGTCGTCCGCCACATAGCAGAGGGCGCGACGTTGTTCACAATACAGCGATGTCTTACCTGGACATCAGATTATATCAAAGCACAGGGTCCGATAATGCGGGCTGTGATGGTCAAGAACAAGAAGACTGCACAAAGCAAGAGCTGGCGATTCTCGCTTTGGTCCTTAGCGCTCCGGGAGCCCGGCGCCGGCCCAAGTCCGTTGGCGCCGAACAAGCTTCGACATCACGACAGAGCACTGATCCAGAGGTCGTGTTGATAAAGCACATTGTAAGTACAAGCAGCTGAAAGTGCTGTCCAAAGGTCCAAAAGTACACGAGTAATAGCTCGTCAGTGACACGATCAGCCTTAATGATTGTAAGCGTCCAGAATGTGCTCAGTCCTCTTCCTCCTCCTCCGCTTTGGCGGATTCCCTCTCCCTCTCTTCCTCTTCGGAATATAAGTTGTACACGCCCTTGTCCAATCCCGCATCGAGATAGGCTCTCTCCATATCCGCGAGCTCCTCCTTCCCAGGCCCCTGCTGCAGCCACTCCCGCAGGAACCGGTCCGCGTCGAAAGGACCAAGCATGCCAGAGTCCAAAACGGTGCCGTGTCCGGCCCACAGCACGCCAGAGCCCGAGTCCTCGATCCGCACGTCGTACGATTCTTCAAACCGAAAGGTCAAGCCTAAAGTCGCGTCGAAGTCAAGGCGTGTTGTGCCGGTGTACGGCTCGAGTATGAGTAGGTCTGCAAACCTCGGCATGATCAACGACCACTCGAGCAAGCAGAAAAAGAGACTGATCACCCTCGTCTATCACGGGTTGGCACAGGACGCAGTCACAACACGCTGGCAGGAGTGGCAGACAAAAATTGCATGGAGGGACTTGTTGTTCGGACTCGAGACAAGGATCGTAACGCCCTGAACTAGGTTTGAGTCTACCGAGAGTGGGCGAAGACGGAGGAGATGAGATCGGCGAAGAAGGCGGTAGCGAGCTAGACTGAGAGAAAGCCGACGGGAGACTCTTTTCCGAGGAGCGCCCAGAATGCACTTTGTATGCGCCGCAAGTTGCAAAGGCGCCAGCCTTGTTGTACGCGAAGCTCGGGGAGAAAGGCGCGATCCCAGATGCCTTTTGGTTCCAGTCTGCGAGGCGGCTATATGCGCGTTTTCCAAGCGGCGAGAGGGGCCCCGGCGTGGGCGTCGATGGCAGGAAGGTGTCGGACGACGTGAAGTCCGACCAATCGAGGTACTGGTCGCCGTCGAAGTTCCGCGGGGTCGTCGGATCGGTCGAGCCCACCGCCGTTGACGAGTCGGAGAGCATATAGTCGGTCGACGGCTCGGAGGACTGCGCTTCGTGTGCTTTCTTGGGCCTCTTGCGGGCCCGCCCTTCAGTCGTGCTCATGATATCGGGTGTGATGACGGGAGTGTATGGGCCGATCGGAAGGTCGTACAAGCCCTCTGCGAGGCCGCCCCCGGCTTTGTTATGCCTGTGTCGCATGTGGTAGAACCACGCGTGGACGGCACCCGCTTTCAGATCTCGCGACTTCGCCCAGGCGCGACGAGATACGATGGACGGCATGCGCTTGTCTATTGCCCAGAGTTTGTCCAGCTCGGCTTTGTCCTCGATGGCTAGTGTAATTCTTATCGGGGCGGTCGATGGTGCTGTCTCGAGAGGGCGTTTCGAAGGGATAGAGACTGCAGACGAAGACATATTCGAAAAGATGACGGACGGCAGCTACCAGAAAACACGAATAGCAGGTCAGCAGCAGAGTTGTCGGCGAGAGTACCTGATGAAGATGAATGAAAGGTCGAGACGAGCAGGAGCGGAAGAGACGCGACGCGTGAGCCAGATTGGGAAAGCGGCGATCCATATCTCTTCGATCCCGTCACGTCAGATTAACCTTCTACCTTCTGATCTTTCATAGACAGCCCTTCAATAATGTTTGCGATTTATCCTTATCTTTTGCCAGTCGGAGTTGGAGACACGGGCAGGGAACTGCAGGGATGTCGTACCGAGAAATGCGAAGGCGTAGCACCTTCGTCGTGATTTCTGCCATGGGCCACATAGACAAGTGGATGTGATATCAGATGCGATGTTCGAATCACCAACAATAAGGAAACGACGTGGTCCTGGACAAGTGAAAGCACGGTCAAGTCGCGATCGACTTGGCAGCCAAAGACTTATAGACAATCAAGACTCTGCTCAGAGATTACGACATGGTGCCGTCCGTATCAGCCTCCCCACATGCGTACGTACTTTGCACTGATATGAGTGGTGGTGACCACAGGCTTCGAAGTGAGAAGCTGCCAGGCCATAAGTAGCGAACTTGATGGACATGAGATTAAGTATGACGGATAATTTCGACTTCCTACCTCAGATTTCGGCATGGCCGACGCCGCTCTGAAGCTGATGTTGGGATCGGGTCAAACGCCCGTTCCGCCAAACGCACGCATAAGTGCACGTTTATCTTATCTCTCTATTTAGATTAGATGGTGGGCCTGGAGCCCGAGACCAATTACATAACGTACTGTACAGTTGTGGTTCAGCCACTCGCGCCGCGGTATGTGGGCGCGAGTTTGTCGTCAGCGTGCCTCAGTGACTTCTGCCATCACTGAGGTAAGCTGCTTCTCAACTTCTTTGATTAATGCAATATACTGATACTATACGTAGAGTATTGACTACTCGTTCTCGTTTTAGGTATATTGCAATCTAAGTGACTTCTGCCATCACTGAGAGTATTGACTACTCGTTCTCGTTTTAGCTCTCTCGACGTCTATAATCTTAACAGCTGACTGATGTCTCCGCATAGTCCTGCTCTCATAAACCATGAGCTAACAATGAAATGGAAGGATGTGGGAAGACGACAAAGGCAGTGATCGCGCGCGAACACTGCGCGAACGGAAGGCACAGGGTCGCGTGATCGCGTCTGGAGGTTGTGGTTATTGTTCAGATGTTCTTGTCATGGATGTGGTCGACCGTACCACAGCTTGTGCTTTGACTCCTTCGTTGACGACCAAATTGCCCTGCCTTCCTACTCTTCAACTTCTGTCGTTTTCTGATAGAGCACGCATATAAGAAGGATGGATTCCGAATCGTCATCGTCTGCTCACCATCAGTATGCCGCCCCTGCTTCTCGCTAACACGCCGATGAAGTCGGCGGCTCAACTCTAGGGCTTACAGTGTCAACTACCATACCGGTGTCAATGTCGCGGATCTAGACAAGGCAGTCATGCAAGAGATGCAATGCCATGCCTACGCAAACACACCCGACCTCATAAAGAAGCACTTCATGTCGGATTCTGGAGTCGACGAAGCCGTCGGCAAGATCCACGCCCGTCTCATCAAACAGGGGATATATAAGGCTGGTACTAGTCGTCGACATGGGTTCTGGAAGGACCTGCCCACGAAGCCTGATACGGAGGATGTCCTCTATGAACCGCTCACCGACATCCTTAACGCAATTACGGATGCATGCAAAACGACGTGTACAGGCGGTCTCCAGCCTCAGTTCGACGTCGTCTGGAGAGACGAGCACTCGAAAAACCCGGAATCTCAATTTTCGGTCAAGATGAGGCCCGATATCCTTGCGACTTTTGCGAAGACAGGCACTACGGCTTGGCGTGCATTGCAGACGCTTATCGAAGTCAAGAAAAAGGGGAATCCTACTCCAGCTGTCGTGCAGCTACTGCGATATATCAGACATGCGCTTCGAGAACAGCCTGACAGACGCTTCATGTATGGGATGGTCTTCTCCAAGTTCAACTTGACGTTGTGGCACGTGGATCGGACGGGTGCCCTAGCGTCGGAGGTCATCGACGTTCACAAGGTCAGTGGGCATCATCACTTGCCGTGCTGTCGCCTAACATTCATATTCTCTGTGTACAGTCCCCGATCGCGTTCATCTCTATCATCGTCGGCTTCCTTCTGAAGAGTCCCGAGGAACTCGGCTGGGATCCCACTATGCAGATCTACGTGGAAGACCCAAAGAATCCCAGCCTGCGCGGCGGCATTCCGTCGTATCAGCTTGACGGGAAAAAATCTTCGGGTAACAACAACGCATATAAACGAATGTGGATAGTTGAAATGCCGAAGCCGGGATCGCCAAATGATGTCGAGAAATTGGTCTTATTCCACGCTCTCAGCTTGGTCCGCAGCGAGATGCTCCGTGATCGAGCGACTCGTGTTTGGAAGGCATGGAAGTTGGAGGATATGGGCCGTCCGAAGCAAGAGCGTCCGGTGAGGCTTTCACTTGTACCTGGTCTTCCAAGTTCACCTTCGCTCACTGTCTCCCAGGTATACATTTTCAGGGATTGCTGGAGAGATGAGCGCCGCGGCTTGGAGGGTGAGCTCTACAAGAAGGCCGGTAATTGCGATGGTGTCGCTCGTCATTACTCGCACTGTGCCGTGCGCATTGGTGCAGGCAAACAAGTCGACGACACTTTCAATCTAATAAGACGAGACGTCAAGCCGGAGGGTCCACCGCTCGATCTGACGACGCAACAAACATCCCGGCCCTCCGAACCAGATGGAACAGAGGAGGACACCTACATACTACCATCCTTCGGTGACGACAATATACAGTGGTCCGAAGATCGCTTTGAGGTCGTTCACGTTGTAGGCGAGCTTCCAGTGCCTCGCAATCGGGTGCATTCGAGACTGGTCATGCTCAGCTTCGGTCATCCTCTGACGAAGTTTTATCACTTGATCGAGGTATTCGGAGGGTTCTCGGATGCCGTCCAAGGTACGTCTCTTGAATATACTGCTAATGACACCTGTGAACTCTAGCCTAGGTCATAAGAATCTGTATTCAAAAGACATTCTCCATCGCGATATCAGCCACAACAATATCTTATTGACCGGAGATCTGACTGTTGGCAAACGTTCATTCACTATCGACTTGGACAATTCAATTGACATGAAAAACCATGTGACACTTCACGATGATCCACGTAGTGTGCGTTTCTCAATTTCTATTGGCCAGTGTTCGTGCCTCACCGCTACTGCTAGGGTACTCCCGCGTTCATGAGCTACGAGATTTGGCCCGGCAAACCATATTTCCAAAACATTGCTCCCACTCATGTGCGCATGGCTGTGGATTCTCTTTGCTTCGGAACTGGCATCAAGAAGGCGATCCCTGCAGAAACGGATCCTTCAGATCCGGATGGAATTCCTCTCGCTGCAGTTCATGATCTAGAATCTTTCTTTTGGGTTTTCTGCTGGCTGTGCATGACCCGCGAAGGACCTGGGAAAAAGCGAGAATTCAAGGCAGAAGGCCTGACTGCGGAAGATGCCATCACGGCTCGGCGCGCCCAAATGGCCATCTATGAAACGTTCGAAAGCGGCTTCACCATACGTAAAAAGAAGAGAGAACTAATGACCAACGGATCGACGTTCGAGAAGGATATTCTCGCGTCCTTCACCCCTTATTTCGAGCCGGCGAAGGAGGTGGCATTTTATCTCTACTCCGTACTGCAGGACGCTTATAGAGAGCGGAAATTCGACGGCCTTCACGACATCTTCGTCAAAGTTTTCAAGGTTGCCGCGGAGACCCCAGCATTCATAGCCTGGCACGTCGAGAAGCTCGAGTATGCGCGCATGGAGAAAGCAGCACGCGAGAGCCGAGAGAAAGAGGAAGATATCTCAAATTCGCCCCAGCCAGAAAGGGCTGGAGGAATGGAAAAGGTGTCCAGAGCGACTCGGACGAAGCGGGGGCGACCGAGGGACGAAGTCGAGGATCAGGAGGAGGAGGAAGAGGCAGCGCCGACATCCAGCTCACCATCGAATAGACAGGGTCGCAGGAAGCGGGCAAAGACCGCAAGTTCATCGCGTGCGCCACGAGGCGCCGATGCGGTCGCTGGAGCAGCTGCGCGATCGAACTCGTCGTCACAGAGAACCACGGGTGGAGGGAAGAAGCGCCAGACATATGGCAAGAACAATCGTCGCTGACGTGGGTGCATCTAGAGTGTGGCTCGTAGGATCTGACTGTACCATACCATGGAATATCGCATCATGTACCCCATTTCTTGTATATCTATACCCGCCTTGTACTTCTTGTTGCAATTTCTCGAGCATGTTGCCATTACACTGTCATACCCACAGAATACATCAACTACATTTAGATATTGACCTCTTAGTCCTTCATGACTATCGGTATCGCAAACCCCTTCTGGCCAGATCGACGGAACGGATTTACCGTCACCGGATATGCACATCGTTTCCTCGCGGCAGCCTCACACTGAGGGCACGCACCGAACTGGGCCACCATGCTCGCAAACATGCGCGGCGGCGAGTTGGCCGTCGACATATTTTCCGCAATAAAAGAGCAGCAAGCGTGGTCCTCCTCTTCTGGAACTGGTTCTGAGAGCTCCATCGCCCGCCGGGGCTCATGAGAGATCGATAGATGAACTTGAGGTTGGAGTACGCCGCCGGGCGACGCACGCAGAGGCGGTCATGGAAAAGCTCATAGCAGAAGACATGAGGACGTCGAAAAGGCAAATCAGCTGTCGTTGTCGAAACAGATGCCCTGCCGCCATCCGCCTCATGGTGCCTGCGTGTGCTAATGCCCATATGCAGTTTCTCACATTTATTCTCTTCAGCTACTGGCTGTCATTTCCTTGACACAGAATAGACCTACGCATAGAGATAACACATGGATAAAAACCCATCAAAGCCCAGCTGCAGTCCTCAGCTTCGTATAATTTGGCGTCCCAAGGCCCGTCACCTACGATTTCCGTCAGAATAGACTCACCCTCAATCCGTTACAAGAACACAAGCTCACCGGATCCCAGCCTTCTGTCGCCGAAAAACCATTCGTGAAGCAACCCGGATTGTTGCCTGAAAGGGGATAATAATTATTGATCAGGACCAAGCACGACGCAAAGCCGACCCACCAGTCGTAATATCATTAAACGCCCCCGGATTCGCGTACAAAAACGGATTCAAGAACCCAAGCGGCGCCTTCCCCGCTGCAACAAGTTCATCATTCAACAGCGCCACGACGCTCGCAAAGATCGGGCTCGACGCGCTCGTCCCCGCCGTCGCGGCGAGCTGCCCGCGGTACACCATCTGGATCTGCTCGCCCGCACTCGCGACGTCTGGGAACGCGCGCCCCGTCGCATTGTACTTCCCCGCATACTGCGTGCCAAGGCCTGCAACGTACGGCTGCACAGACGCATTTTGGTACGACGGACGCGCGAACCACGAAGAGAAGCCGCCGCCGGAGAGGTACGCGCCCGATTCGGGGAAGGCGCCCATTGTTGCGCCGACGGAGGTCACGCTGCGGGTGGTCAGCGTGTGCGGCAGCTCTGTAGATGTGCACTTACTAGGGGCAGGACGAGGGGAAGGTGGCGCCGAAGGCACTGCAGGATGTACCTTGGTCGCCGCAGACGCCTTCATCCCCAGAAGCGAAGAGTACTGAGATGCCGCGCGCGCCAAGCTGTGCGTATGCGCTGCAGAGCGCTCTGTGAATCGCTTGTAAGCGAGCTGATGAATGGAGCAATATAACGACGTACGTGGCCATAGAGAAAGGGAAGTCGTTCTCACCGTAGCCATAGCTCGTGGTGACGACATACGGCGGGTTCTCCGCAGCCGCGAGCATGTTCGTCAGATCCATGAAGCCATCGACCTCGTCGACGGCAGTGCCAACTGAGATGAACACTGTCGGCACGCCCGACGCTACGCCTAGCGTGTATTGAACGTCGAGATCCTGGCGCGGGAAACTCAGCGTTAGCGCTCATCAATGACAGCAAGAGTCTTACAGCCTCGGAGCCAGCCTGCGTCTGCGACTGTGGGTTCTGACCTCCGTTGATGGTCTGGACGGTGAAGTTGGTGGAGGATGGCAAATCAGGGCGATATGTCTCTAAAAACATCTGCATGATGTCCATTGACATATATCAGATTCTATAATAAAGCTACGCAGGAAAGAACCGACCTCCAAATCAGCCTCATTTGCGTACTGGTCGACAAATCCCGTGACGGCAAGCTGATTCGTGAGTTGCGTCGCTGGCGTCGAAGGGATGTTGTACATTGCCTGAAGACACGCCGGCGTGATCGCGGACGCGCACGATGAGGTGTTTGTCGCACTCTGGTCAGTGCTGGCGCTGAATGACCTCGGGTAGAGCACGTCGTGCCGTACAGTCGACCTCGGGAACCTGCAGGTACTATCAGCCAGGGCGCACTAACACCGCATCCAAGCACGTACGCCGTAGTTGGGTGCACAAACGTGACGTGGCCGTCCAGAGATGCAGGCAGAGAGTACGAGAGCGTCCGGATGGTCTGCCGTCCCGTGTCCACATGGGTGAAGTTCGTGTACTGGGCATCAAGGATGCTGTTGGCCTGGTCCGCGGTGACGTTAACCGCAAGCCAATCTCCCGCTGGGGAGAGAGGCGTAGCAGTCAAGCCATGAGACGCCAGCCAATCGTTGACCGCCGATACCGTCTCAGAGGACGGCCTGATGAATCCTTCAACCTACACATAAGTCAGCACTAATATTATGGTCCAAAATGCGATGTCCGTACCTCGGCTTTGGAAAGATGCTGCCCGTATTGCGGTCGGCCAGGCGTGCTCACTTCATACAGAGCCTGCTCGAGCCCAGGAAAGTTGCTCTGCGCGAGGCCCAAGCGGAGACTGATTACATGGTCTGCAGGTGTCTCCCCGGAGGCGGCGAAGTTCCTCGGTGCACTATCGCGTTTCTCGTAGACACGCATCTCGCCTCTGCTGCTCGGCAGAGCGCGGGCGAGAGCGATAAAGAACAAGACGCACCATGCTAGCGCTTTGGCCATCCTGAATGAACGGGAATGATACGAAGACGGAGACCAGCGGGATAGCTTGCTGTCGCATACCTATATATTGCCACGCGAGACGGCAGGGAAAGCTAGACGGACTGAGACGATCCGTCTGTCAGCGCACTGGCACCAGCTTCTCGCCATGTGTCGCCGTGCATGCAGGTGCGTGATCACGGACGAGACGATTGCCCGCGGGGACAGCGGGCAGAACATGCGTACAGAGTCGCGATTGGCTGCGAAGATGCACGGCAGCGGGGGCTTTAGGCAGCTCATCGGAAGTGTCGAACTTGCGAGAAGCAGCGGGCGACGTGAATGGTTCACGCGATGAACAGCTACAAAGAGAGAGCGCCGATGTAAATCAGAGCTTAGAGCGAAGGACCCTGGCCCTTTCTGCGATAAAAGGCAAGCGTGTACAGTTGTGGTACTGTTTGCGGTGCGATTTTGCTGTTCTGCGACGCGCGAGGCTTTAACGACGCGCGAATGTCGCACAGGGCTTGTTCGGCCGTTGCGCGACTAAGAAGCAGCTTGCCCTGTCCCTATCCGCTGGTATTGTAGGGCGCACAGCGCAGGTCTATCCTCGACGTACCTGGGCGGGGGGAAGTGAGGGGTGAAACGTTGAAGCTTGAAGACCATGGATCGAATCATTGCCCGTTCTATGGAAAGGGTCGGTGGTAGTTTTATTCTCACGGTCTTTTGCCGTCACGAACATCTCGCTTCGGCCGCGTCCAGTGCTCCAGCAAAGCCTCCTGGTTATTTAACGTCTACGCTTCGATGTACTGTCTCATATCTACCGTTATTCTCAATCAGTAGCGGTCTCGGGACCAGCATCTGGGGGTATTAATAAGTGGCATCACGCCTGGTGTTCTTTTTTTAATCCTGGTGCCTGAATGCTCTCAGTGTATAGCTCGCTTCGACTTGGAATCTCCATGTCATACTGACTTCGTAGTTCACAAACCGAATGACCTCAGAGTCGGTATGGAACATCACCGTGGGCAGCAATGCGTAACCCATATAATCAAGGACCGTACGTGCAATTCAGTAAGGCTGGCATGGTCCCTCGCGGTCCTAACCCATCATCGAACCAGCTATGGATATCCATCTTGTGGACGGTCCTAAACTTCCAGGCCTGCTGGACAACGATCTGAAGGTGACATCAAAGTTTCAAGAAAAGTCTCAATTAACGTCTTTGCGAATCCTGTGCCCACGCCGGCCATAGCAACGGAACAAAGGCTCACAGATTGCAAGAAAGCATTCCTTTGAATGTGCGCTCTCCCGTGGCTTTCGTGGTCAGTGGCATCTGTAATATTTAAGAGTAAAGCGAGCAAAGAAGATGCCCTCACCTCGCTATCTTCTCCATCTTCCATCTTCCATCTGTTCCTTCGCGTATTCACTCCAACTCAGAATCTGCCGACAGCATATCCAGACTCTAGCTACACCTCACTTTAAGGTAGGAATGGTTATGAGAAAACAAAACGAACGGAATGCCGCGAATGCTGTTCAGGGGAGCCGCCGATCTTCTATATCACTTGTAGGTATTGACCTTTTCCCCAGCAAACGCCCCCACAGAGCGAACGCGGAACAGGTCAGTTCTTCTTCTGTAGCATCTGGGCTGACCGTTGTCCCTCCTAAGAGCCAGACGAGTCTCGCGCTCCATGGCGCGAAGAGCCCCATCCCCCTCAAGCATCCGAAACCGCAATACGGGTACGACGTGTTTCAGGAGATACAGTGCATGTCACTCCATGAGAAATATTGCGATCAAGATCAAGTGCATAAGCCGGCCCACGCACCTGTGCAGGTTCCCCAAGTCGATTTTTGTCTGCTACAACCGCCCGTCTTGCCCGAGGATGTCGCAAGCAACTCGAGCAGCAGCACGCCGCAGTATGACGGCGATGATGCCGACTTCGACCCTTTGTGCAAGGCAATAGTGCGTGATCATCACTCTTGACCGGTTGTGAGCGCTGCGACTGATATATGCATGACGAACAGGACTACGCCAAAAATCTCGGCATGGGAGCTGTCCAAATTGTCGAGCTTCTGGACAATTTTCTCAATGTAAACTGCTTTCGGTCAGTATAAAGCAATTTGTGCTCACCTGCAGCTTATCAGTACGGGGTCCTATTCCCGCAGGTCGAGGAAGTGCCTGACCATGAAGAGCACCCCAAGCCGGCATACTTCTGTCCGCCAGATTGCTTTGACTATACAGACCTGTTGAAGAGCGGAGAAGCCGACTGGTCACAACATTACTTGGACGCAGAGGATGAAGAAGCGCTTGAGAGGACGATGGAGTGGGCCAGAGTCGAGGGATGGTGATCACTGAGTGAATATTGATATGTCTTGCCTTGTATCCTGCCGTGTTCTGTACGCGCAGCGTATCCTGTATCCCCGTCACATTTTGTGTCTTGTAACAATGTAAGTTCTGTCTTGCAAAACCGGTTCAGCAAGTAATGACGTCTGTAGTGATAAACAAGAATTCCCAAGAAGTTCATTCCTACGTTCAAGTAATCTGACTAGACAGTGATTGTTCAAGCACCGAAAAGAATGTTATGACTCGCATTTATCTGTCGATTGAGGTTGATGGAAGCACTGAAAGAAAGCTTTCAACGAGCGGTCGCCCGGGCCGGTTGGATAAGTTCGCCACGGAGACAAACGAGCGGCCTTCCCGGACCGTCGTGCCGTAGCTTTGAGGACTAACCCTTAACCTCATAGTATGGTTTCTAATGAATCCGAGCTCTCTGATAAGACCGTGTCCCCTTGCTTCATACCAATCGGTGAGTGCGGTGTACCTTCGCGTTATTTTACGATCATGCAACGCAGTTAGGTTGTACACAGTTATGTTCACTACAAATCGAGGCTGTGCTTCATTCCTACTGCTGCGTTTTGCTGCGACTGTCTTGCTCAGCTCCGCTCCATCACACGGCGATAACAAATAAGTATATTGGGACCTTCTGACTCGAATTGTCTAGTCATCTTCCCCGGGCCATCGAATATGAACTGTCCTTGGTTTGCTGCTCCTTTGACTGCATTTTCCCCCTCCCATAGACCGTTTGATTTCGAGCATGACCACCGAGCACTCGCCGTTGCTAGGCTCGGACATCGCTCTACCTGCGCAGCACACCGGGATTGCGGACGAGCGTGCTATCCTGGACCATGATGCCGTCTACAAACGCTTCACCAATGCTCAAAAGCGCGTTATCGTGGCCCTTGTTTCGTGGGCTGGCTTGGTTCCTCGTAAGTTGCATCTCAGTGGAACGTCGCGCGTTCATCTGACGCGTCTTGCACGTTCAAGTATTCGTCTCAGGGTCGTTCATCCCCGCGATACCCCAGGTCGCGCGTGAATTCGACTCCACAGGCTCGATCGTCAAGTACGTACTGTATATTTGATTCTCTGCTTCGCCAAACTCTGATTCTGACCGATCTGCAGCCTTGCAATCAGCCTGTCCATCTTCGCAGTGGCCCTCGGAACCCTCGTCTGGGCGTCCTACTCCGGCTTCTGTGAGCTCCTCCCTCTCCACCCATCCATCCCCCACGTGACTGACACGCGTCCACAGATGGCCGGCGCCCCATCTACCTTCTCTCGCTCCCCATCCTCGCCATCGGATCGCTGGGCGTGGCGTCCGCGCGCACGATCACCACGCTCATGGCCTGGCGTTCCATCCAAGCCTTCGGCGCAGGCAGCGGCTTATCCGTCGGCGCAGGCGTAATAGGCGATATCTACCGCCTCGAGGAGCGCGGCGGCGCCATGGGCGTGTTCTTCGCGGTGCGTGGCGCGCACGCGCACGCCGTCGCTGTGCATGCTGACGTCGTGCGCGCAGGCGTGTCTGCTCGGGCCTGCGCTCGCGCCACTCGCGGGCGGCCTCGCGACGCATTATGCGTCGTGGCGCGTCATGCAGCTCGCGCTGTGCGTCGCGGCGGCGGCGTCGTGGCTGCTGATGGCGTTCTTCATGCCCGAGACGAGTCAGCCGCGTGCGCGCGGGCTTGACAAGCTGCTCGAGAGCGAGGGGCTGGTGGGCGGCAAGGGGTGGCGCTGGGTGTGGCTGAACCCGTTCAAGAGCATAGCGTGGTTCAGAAGTCCGAATCTGATGTTTGTGGTTAGTGTCGTGTGCTGTTTTGGTCACGCTTGGTCCTCAAAGATTTCTGTTTGACCCTGCAGTGTATGGCATGTACATTTGTGCTGTTAACAGACTATAGTACGTTTTTCGACCTGTCCAATACAGCCGTTGAACTGATAGAATCCACAGTCTTGCTTGTACCACTATCATATACGATTGTACGCACGCTGTTTGTCTACATCGCTATTCATATACTCACCGGGCGTTCGATAGGGCGTCCAATATGGCATAACGAACGAGGCGCTCATCGGCGCTATGTTCCTCCCTGCAGGCCTCGGTAACACAAGTATGTCCCTTCCAAGAATCATGTCCCACCCCCTGACGCCTCCATTCCAGTCGGCGCTCCGCTGGCGGGACGCATTTCCGATATCATTGTGCAGCGATGGGAGGTGAAGCGCGGCGGCGTATGGGTCCCTGAAGATCGCCTGCGTGGCACCACCATCGCAGCCCTCGTCTTCGTACCAATGTCGATCCTGCTCTCTGGCGCGATCACGCAGTACGTGGATGGCACGCTGGGCATCGTGCTCAATCTGATGTGTCTGTTCGTGAACGGTCTTGGGGTATGCTTCATCTGCACCGCATCGACGCGCGTAGGACACAGGCTGATACGCATGCAGGTTGACCTAGTGCTGAGCCCATGTGCGGCGTACTTCGTGGACATCATGCACGCACGGAGCGCGGAGACCATGGCGGCTAATAGGTGAGTTCCGCGCAGTCGGTCCGGGCGGTGCGAGGCTGAGCACGGTACGCACAGTGCTCTGCGCAGCGCGTTCACCGCGTTGGCGACGGCCGCGATCCTGCCGCTCATCAATCACATCGGCGTGCTCGCCACGAACGCGATTGCAGCTGGGCTCGCGTGGATAGGCTTCATGTACGTCGCGCCCCGCTACGCGTTTGCGCCTGCTGATAGGACCCTCGAAGTTTGCTCTGGGTCACGATCCATTACGGCGATAGAATGCGCGCCTGGCTAGACGTGGGGTTCTCGACTCCATCAGATAATTGAGTGAGGGCGTTGTGCGCGCGTCTGCCGGCAGAGATCCGCCTCTGCAGCGATATGGGCACGCCTCGCATCAGGTGGCCGTTCGCTGGCGTGCAGCTGCGCCACGAAAGGCAAGGCGCGCTCGGCTGATGATAGATATTCTACTGCGAAGGTGTGGGTGGACCCCGGATAGCAAAGAGGTAATCGGATATGAAAACGAGGCGTTGCCGCCACCTTAGACACTGTATAAGGCATGTATGGCCATAGGGAGACGGTGTTGCAATCAGATTGGTGTATCGAGGGCTGTGCGGGTGGCCGGGGCTGAGAAGGAAGCGGGTGGCTGAGAAACATGCGGAGTCCTTCTTGCAGCGAACGGTTGTGTCGTGGAAGCGGGCACAACCACGCTCTGACTTTGATATCTCTCTGCTTGTTCCTGCTCTTTTCTACTCTCTGCTCTCTTGCTTTCTGTCATGTTCTTGTATTTTGCTGCTTATTGAGCTAGGTCCCACTGTAAGCATGACTTGTCTTTTGTCACCGCGCGCCGTTGGACCCATCACCGCATTGTCTCGACAGTCACAACCTGCTCTTTGGATCGAAGGATCGGCAATTGTGTCGCCAGAATCATGAATTTTACGCCAAAGCACTCGCCTCATTCTTCAGTTCGCTTCGTGTCTGCCGCAAAATCAGACCCATCCCTCCGCACGCGCCGTCACGCAGACCAACCCGCTTGGTCCACCAGTTCGCATTGGCCCGTTGCCGCTCTTCAATGCGGTGGCTCATCTCCTGGAGAACAGGCCTTATTCTCTGACCTCACAATACCCCCGTGGATACAAGGAGACGAACAGGCGCCACACGGACACGGCCGTCGCGTTTTAATCGACCCTTGTCGCATCTATCCCTCTCCTCCTCATACCGATTCCGAGCTCAAGCACACCGTGCCGCTCCCCGCCCTCAGCTACAGCGCGTCCGCAGGAGCCAACGAAGAAAGCGACGCCCTAGAAGCCGATGAAGACGGCCTGCGTGCCGATCCTATGCAACACGACTCCCGCGCACATTTGCCTTTGTCTCCACCTCCCACCATTCCCATTCTCCCACTCATGCTTCCCGATGAATATGACGATTCGTGTGATGTAGATCCACCGCCTCCTTTGGAAGACCCGGGCGGCCCGATGCATTCATCTACAACGTCAGAAAGCAGTTCATTCACTCATTTTCCGCGTTCGCACTCGGAGCTTCCTGAGGACCCGCAGAATACGCAAGATCTCCTGACCCCGCTGTCACTGCCCTGGTACTTTCGTACTGAGGGAAGGTCTTACGCTTCTGTCGTTTCGGAGGAGGCTTCACATTTACAGTCCCGCACTGCGGGAACCCATGGCCAGGAGGCTGACTTTCTTATGGAAGACGATATGGACGAGCAGATGGAGGAGGAGGATATCGTTGCCACACAGGAAAGTGGGCCTGAGCCACCGTTATCGTCAGAGTCGTCAACCCGGTACAATCGTCTTTTCGCAGACGCCACTCTGTCTGAGTCGGACAATAAGATGCATGAGCCCGAGGAGTTTGCTATACCCTCACTTGGAACGAGCTCGTACCCGCCGTGGATGGACCGGAGTGACTACATTTCATACCCACCCGTTGGCTTTTTAGACCACGACGCGATGGAAGCCCTTCGGTTTCGGAACCCGTTCACCCAGCCACTGTATTCTTTTGACTCTTCCATGTCGTCCGATTCCGCCACGGAGGGCAGCGGCTCGTCGCGCGGCTCGTCGTCTCCTTTCGCAGATTTTTTCGATGGAAGCAGTCATACGATGACAACGTCGCCCGAGTCCATCTGCGCACCTCTAGATACAGAGCTTGGCGCGTTGACCGGGTCTCCGGCGCCGTTTTCCTTCGGAGAGGACGATCTCGACATGCTACCTCCACACTCGCCTTCACTACGCAGAGCAAGTCTGCTGCCGCCTCTAGACGACCATGAGGACCTTCTACCGTCTTCACCATCGCGCCGCAAGTTCTCATCTCTCCCGGACCTCCCGGACATCGACATGGACTGCGAGCCCGCCATCGAGCCCGACCTCGACATACCCTCGCCGCGCTCTCCGCACCGCCTGCTTTCGCTTCCCGGCGCCGAGACCGACGACGACCTCATCGTGCCTGACCACTTTGACCCAGAGCCGCCGCCGCCGATCGCAGACGGCCCCAGCCTCGGGATCTACCTCCCCATCGCGACGGCCTCCGCCGACGCGCTGATCGTCTCCACGCGCTCGCCCTCCCCCGAGCTCGAGCCCGACCTCGCCTTCTCCGACGCCGACAAGCAGTTCATCAGCGCGACGGAGTACAAGGCGCTCGCGGACCTGCGCGCGCACCTGCACTGGGCCGAGCGCAACGCGAAGCGCGCGGAGATGTCGCACGCCGAGGAGGCGCAGCGCATCGCCGCGCGCCTGCGCGTGAGCCCGTCCGTGCCGAAGTCGCTCGGCGAGGACACGCCGAGCCCGCTGCAGGCGGGGCTCGACCCGCGCAGCGCGGTGCGGCGCGAGCTGCAGGTCGCGGAGTACCGCCGCGCGGAGGCGCGCCGCGTGCGCAAGCTCGAGAAGGAGCGCGGGAAGGAGGTGCAGGCGTTGCTGCGCATCAAGCTGCTTGAGCGCCCTGCGGGCGGGTGTGCGCCGATACGGCGCGACTCGCGCGGGAAGATCGTGATCAGCAGCATCCCGCAGCTCGTTGCGCGCATGGTGTTCAAGCGCAGGGATACGCCGCGCCCGCGCCGTCCGCTGAACGGTGTGCGCGCCCGGAGTCCGCTGTGGCAGTCGTTGACCGCCGACGAGGTCGTGTTTGATGAGGAGATGCCTGATGAGGTGGACTTAGGTGCTCGTATTGAGGAGATGGAGGGTGATGCTGCGCCGGTAGGAGATGGTTCGCAGGTAGCTATTGCTGAGCTGTAGTGGCGACTTGTGGGATCTTGGTATGTCTGTGTCTATTTCGGCCATACAGCTGCTCCTTGTTCTCGACGTCGATAGTGGACGATTTTGCCATTGCTTGGTTAGATTTTGTTCTCAGGCTGACGCGCAGTTGTTTCTGAACAGATTGCCGGACGAACGAAGTTGATGTACACTAATATCCCCATGCATGCCGCTTGTAGCATTTAGTCGTCGACATACCCTTCATGAAGGAATATACTGACTGCATTGTTGCTACATACGTGGGTTCCTAATTGTGCCGTAAACGTCGCCGAAAGCCAAAAGAGTAAGAAACAAGTATAGGTAAATATAATCAAAATCAGCGTAGATAGATATATTCCGCGGCTCAAATAGATGTCCTCATATCCCGCGTTCAGAACCCATGGTCTCTGTACGCGCCATCCCATTGACAAGGGCCTGGTGGGATAACGTCTCCTCGCCCGCGCCCGCATGCGGTTCAAGCTCCTCCTGCTTGACACCCCGATACTTTAACGCATACGCCCGACACGCCTCTCTGCTCTCCACGAGCTGCGGGTCCTCACGATCCAGCGCGTAGATCGCAAACCCGGGAAAATTGTACTCCAGCAGCGCCTTCAACTTCGGCAGCATTGCCTTATCGGGCGAGTACGTCCCCGAGTTATTGTCGATGACGAGCTCCCACCGCACAGTCGCATCGTCAATGCCGTCGTTGAAGTTCGCCCAGCCGCCCTCCGGGCGCGGGTGGAACTCGCCGCTGTAGTACACCTCCTCGCGGCAGTTCGCGTGCAGCGCGTGCTTCGACGCAAAGTCGACGAAAAACGCGGCGCCCGTCTCCGAGAAGCGGAAGGTCTGGTCGTCGGTCGTGACGACGTACGTGTACACGGCGGGCTTGACGCGGTGCTCGGACGTGCTACGGCAGCCCTGCGGTTGCGCCTTGCCGCCGCCGTGCAGGATCTCGAGGACGTCCGCCGGCTGCGTGATGATGCCGAAGCCGTTGCGGGTGGTGCGCGCGTAGAGCATGCGGTGCGCTGCTTGGATGCTGGAGCGCATGGCAAGTGAGCCTGGGCCCGGGCCGAATATCGACTGCGCGGCTTTGTAGTCCTTGTTCCATCCCTGGACGGTGTCGCCGAAGAAGAGGGGGACGCCCTTGAGGTACATCTTCCACGTGGAGTACAGCCGCTCGTCGTTGAGATTGGTCAGGAGCCCGACGGTGGGGGAGAAGTGCCGCGAAAAGCGGATGGGGCCATCGAAGATGTAGGGCGGCGCGTCCGGCCGCGATGGTGGATTGACGTCGATCTACGGTATACATGGATGAGTGGTGTGTTCAAAGTAGAGCTGTGATCTCACGTTCAGCCAGAAGGTGCCTTTGGTGCGCTTCAAGATGGAGCCTTCGATCTCAGCCTCCTTCGCTCCAGCGCTGACGGAGATGGAGAATCGCCCGATACAGTCGTCGGTCGGACCAGCATCTTTGTCCATCACAACGACGGTCAGATCCGCATGGGATGGCACGTTCTTAATGTACCACATCTCATTCCAGACGGGTTTGAGGGTGTTCACTTGCACCGTCGATCTGTCGTACGCGGCATCGAACAACGATCTGCTTGGGAAGATAACGCGACGTACACAAATTTGATGTGGCCGTCGATGTTGGCGACGAAGTAGGGATCGGCAGAGCCGACTACGTCCATCTTCGGGAGGCCGGACGCGCCAATGAACTTGATAGTGAGATCGACGTACTGGGTCTGCACCTTCTTGTCCTCGGCGAAGGCTTTCGTCTTGTGGGTTATATCGTGAACATTTCCGCGAGCTTTGACCACTGCGCCGTGGATGTGAGTGAGGAGTGACATCCTGCAAGCGAGTTGTTAGACATGTGCACAGCGGGTGTAACATGAAGCTGACCTTCAGATTGTGGGGTATGATAATATTCGCGTATCTAGAGAACAAGGGTACTCACCAAGCTATTTTACCTGCCAAGCCTTGAACAGCCTGCCCAGCCAACACTCGCGATAACCCTGAAGCCCTGAAGTATAGCCTCATCGGCACAGATTCTAATGACGCTGAGAGCGGTGACAGAAGTCCATATTCGGATCCACCGGCGTACACTCTCTGACGCTGAAGCTTGCGTTCAAGCACGGACCCACCATGTAACTGGACATCCTATGTACGAGTTCGCTGATGATGCGAAAGCTGAATTCCTGGGATGCGGTGAAAAAGGTCGCTTGTACTCCAGGCAGCGAGCCTTGAGGCGTTTCAGCCAACCTTGATCCAGGGTTAGCCGTAGCATGGCGCTTGTCCGCGGGCGCCTTGCACGCTTGACTTCGACATCGACGTTGCCCAGGTTAGCGGGCGCAAGGCAAATCTGATGGCAATCACTGGTTTCCGCAGCGTCTTTGCATTGCTTTAAATCTATTGCGCCTCCCAACAACGACATATCGTAGGCTTGGCTCCTCGACGGTGCGCGACTTTCTTTCCGTATGGCTTAAAGTTGCCGTTCGGTGTCTTCGTGGTGACGTCCTTGTACACGAGGGCTACTAATTCTAGCCTGTTCAGGACAGATCGTCAAACATGCTCACGACTGACAACGCTGTCATGGGTAAAGCATGCCCCGGGTCTCCGCCTTCCATCCTGACCTGGGCACTCCTTCCGAGGTAACGCAAGGGTTTCTGCATTGGCCTTATTCTGCACTGTTCGCGTGCCTTGTGCAATTAGTATGTCGTGATGAGTTGCTTGCATACTGTCATCGATACACATCTTCAATCCATCCACAGACCGTTTGGACTGGAGTTCCAGCCCATTGACATCACAGACGCTCGGAATAATGCTGGAAGACAGGTCCAGGCCACGGGAGAATCGCTGTCTCGAACATTCCCAGTACTAATGTCAGATGCTCGTCAGGCCGCCACAAGTGCGACTGAAATAGTCACTGAAAGACTTGGCGTGGAACGAGGAACTCTTCGAATGTCTGCTCGGTATGTATGAAGTCAACCTTCGCGACGCATTTAACCGTTTCAGACAGTCTTTCGGTTCGGCTGCTCACAGTGCAGGCCTGGCTGATTACCGAAGGATGCGACTTCGTTATTGGACAGCTCTCGCGCTAAAATCGGAAAGAAAAAAGTTATTATTGAAATAGGTGAGACTCTCGCCTGGTCATGAAATGCCAGTCTCATACAATTTCTTGCTGCCATGCGTCGGAGCTGTGCCCCAATGTCCAAATGTCGTCTATGCACGTCAATCATAGCACGCACAGTTCGGGTATCTATGGCCCCATCTCGTAAAGCCTCTTCGCCGCCCCTTCGTCTTGCTCACGTTCCACGGAGTCTAGGTCGGCTGCACCGGCATTTCGGGCTATCCCGCCAAACTTCGTAAATGGCCAGCTTGCCGGTCGCTATGAACCCTCATACGGGATTTACAGGCACCACTACTACCCAGAATTGGGCTGACGAGCTGAATGACTCGATCGACGGAAAGACTTGCAGGTGTCACGAGAACACTGGTTTCCCCGCAACAAATAACAGCGTGGACACCCTCTGGTCTCGCGTCTGCATCTCTCGACTGTCACGGCGCCGCGATAGCACGGCGACTTTACAAAACTAGCAGAGCGGAGTCGCATCCACGGACGCCGCTTCGCCAGCCGTGGATCAACGGACGCCCATCACATTAAAGTTCTCGGCAGGGTAGGAACGCGCTACGCACCGCTTCGATTCCACCGTGTCGTATTATCTTTACATAGAGCTGCATCACGCCGCTTCTCTGAGCAGCAGCGTCTCACGCGCGCTACGTTCTCATGTAACCTAACAGGGCGGCCTCGCGCCCTCTTATGCGCGCACGCTCCGTGCATGCTCTCCCCCGCTTCCCCCACACTGTGCGCACCAGCGTGCTATCCCGACATCGCGCGGCCGCTATGGCAGACGCGTTCTCGCTCGCGAACATCGAGGCGCACCGCGCGGATTTTCTTGGGCCTGGCGTGGTGCAGACGCTCGTGCAAGCTCTCGAGACGGGCTTTCTCGTCTCGCAGTCCGTCCGCTTCTGGACGCGGGTCGCGCCCGGCGAGCCGCCGCTCATCCGGCTGCTCGTCGCGTTCGTCTCGCTCGTCGCATTGTGGGTCGCGCTGACTCAGGTACCGAGATCACGACGTCCGTCATTGACACGCGTGCGCGCAGTTTCCAGACCGGCGCGGCGTTTTACTCGTGGTGGCGGATATACGTGTGGAATTTCGGGGACTGGGTGCGTGTGTTCTGGGCTTTTAGTGGTCGAGGGGGGGTTTATGCTTGTGCTGCAGATAGCGAGCATTGACCCGGGGTGGCCGGAGCGGATACAGAGCATCGTGGTAAGTCGGGCCTTGGTGCGGAGTGAAAGCTGCTTCATCGACAGGTAGACGGCGTTGATGGCCACCCCAGTGCAGGCCTTCTTGATCTGGCGGTGCTGGCACGTACGTTCGTTCTTCGTTTCTGCGCAGTTGCGGCCGTGCTTACGACTCCATCGCAGATCCTGCGCCGGAGCTACTTCGTCCTCGTCTGTGCTTCGCGTCTTCTTTTCCTATACCGTGTTTGAACCGCTAGCACTGCAGATCCCGCTAGCTGCCGTCCTCCTCGGCTCGCTCATCACGAGCGTCATCGTCACCGCGTCGATCTTCAACTTCGACTTCACGAGCTCCCTAGAGCCGGGCGCCCCGCCTCCGCCCAAAATGCCTGTTAGCATCCCCTGTATGTGTTCCCCGCTTCACACGTTTGCGACGTGCACATTGATATACGCTGTAGTCATACTCTCACTCGCGCTTCCTGCATGTACGTACCCCCGCGATCCTCCGAGCCGTTCTCATCGACCCCACCCCAGTCCTCGACATCCTCGTCACCGGCATCCGTAAGCCGCCCCTCTTCCGCCTCACACCATCTAACCCCCACCAGTACTCGTCTTCCTCCTCCGCTCGCGCGCAACCGTCTACACGCGCCGCTTCCGCCGCGTACGTCCCCCGCGCCCTCGCACCCGTGTCTCAACTAAATACACCCGCAGACGCTCGCGCGCCTGATGCTCATCGCATGGGAGTCCTTCCTCCCGCCGTGCGCGTGCGCCGTCACGGCCGTCATCACCTACGGCCTCCTCGCGAACCACAACTTCTGGGACCTCGCGTTCCAGGCGATCCTCGGCAAGCTCTACGTGATCTCGCTCTTCGTCACGCTGTGAGTCCCTTCACTGTGCGTGGCGTGGTGGGTGTGACGTTGATATATGCGCGCGGGCAGGAACGGGCGCGCGGAGCTCAACGTCCCGCACGAGCACTCGCATTTCCCGACGCTCACCACTATGGCACCGCACGCGATCCACGTCGGCGTGCGTGTCACTTTATTTGCTTCAAAGTGCGGTCGACTGACAGGGCGCGCGACAGATGACGGTGTCGGCGGCGCCGCGGCTGGGCACGCCGATCTACGCGGACGTCGAGAGCGGGGCGTCGACGGACAGCTCGGTGCGCGCGGAGTCGCGCGGGGCGGGCGGGGCGAAGGCGTGAGCGCGGACGGTTTCATGTGTATGGTATTTCATTTCTGCTGCATGGGTTTCGTGTTTCGTGGTTACTTACCATTGTTGTCCGTGTCGTTTTGCTCTGGATTCATAATTGCTGTTTACTTGTTGTGTGATGGTGTGCAACGGGGATTGTCACTCGTCAGTCAAATACGTAGTGCGGGGAAATGGGGACAGATTGATCTGTGTGATGAGCTTTAAGGCTCGTCGTTATGCAGGCTTGACGCTCGTGAGATCAATACGCACATCGCTGTGATGTCCCTGTTGTCGTCGGGCAGCGACGCCGACATCAGCGCTGGCCTACCGCGCAGTGGCATTCGCGATCGTCAGATCATGACTTACGCCTGCATCAGCATCAGCGAAGGCAGCATGCCACGATCGGCACCTAGCGATCACGCCAGCACGGAAGGTTTAGCAGTGTATTGCAGACCAGAAGCGTACAGAGACGGAGAAAGAGACCAGATAAGTTAAATACGCCAGGGAAAGGATCGTGCGGACGGGCCGTGGTATGTAAGTGTACAAATATACCCAAGAACCAAGGAGCGGGGTGCATTAGGATAAGTCAAGTATGATGCAATGAAGAGTGCAAGCAGCGTCGTGAATGTATGTCGTTTTCGTGTATCGTCCGCCTGGGATCCGGCACGCACCGCGGCCATCATGCGTCCGCGGCGACGCACGCGGACAGCCCGCTGCGGACGTAGGGGCGCGGGCCGGCGCTGAGGCGGCGGCGCATGGGGCGGGCGCCGCCGCGGCTGAGGATCATGCACGCGACGGCGCGGGCGCGGACCTCGCGCGGGGCGGGGGGCACGGCCACGGGCGGTGGCATCGCGGCGCGGGCGTAGCTCATGGGCGCGGGGGCGGGGGTGGGGTCGGCGAAGGGGCTCTCGTCGCGCGGGGCGGGGGCTGCGATGCGGCGCGGGGGCGGGGGCGGTGCGCGGCGGGTGGGGGCGGGCTGGGCGAAAGAGATGACGCGGGAGGGCCGGGTGTAGACGGATGCGCGCGGGGGTGCGGGGCGCGGGGCGGCGGCGAGGAAGGGGATGTTGGCTGCGCGGCGGGTGGGGGCGGGGAGGTCGGTGTAGAGGGTGTGGATGCGTGGGGGGAGGGCGGCGGATTGGGTGGTCAGCATGGTGAGTTGGGTAAGGCAGTGGGATGAAAGGAATAAAAAGTGGTTGTGGTGAGCGTGCAATGAGATAAGAATTGATGCAAAATGAAGATGATACTGTCTTGAGAGAGAGGACTTGAATGGGAGACGAGGGATGGTGATGGTCGAGTCGTCGTCTGAGGATGAGCCTCGGACGTATTTATTCCACTATCCCCAGTCTCTCGGTGGTCCAGCGCCCGGTGCCGCGAAGTCCAGCACCGCCTCGGCTCCATCCGTGCCTCGGCGCAACAAGACCTGCTCCTTCCGTCGACCAAGTTGTTGACGACGTCGAGCGTTCTGCCCCTTCGCAACGCCAAATACAATGGCCATCCCTCGTCTGCATCGCGACCTTTGTTTTCTCGAAGCCGCCACCCTGCCTCGCCTGCTTAAACATACTCACACCATTTACTGAACAATAGCCATCCCGCATCTTTACGTTCGCTTCTTTAGACAATTGGGGCCTCTGCAGATCCAGACGCCCTCGCCTCATATGTTATCCAGCAGTCCTTTTCCAGTCCAGTCAATCTTTGCTCGGCGTTCATAACCCTTCTCGACCTTTCCTTAGCTCCCTGAGCTCCTCGCATGTGACCGGGAGATCCATTAGGGTATTGCTGTATTGCTTGCGACGGGAACGATGAGCTATTCCTTCTGCGAACGCTGGGGCGATGTGCCAGGTGCCTAGCCCCAACATGCTCCGTATGTGTACATGCTATTGTCTCCCCATACACTCCCCGGACAGCTTTCATCGCCCCCATGTCTGACCACCTTCCCAGATTTCCTCTCGACGTCGCACGTTTTCTTCGCCGTCCAATCCAAGACACCATTGTAATGTATCACAGCCAGAGGACGAAGGCATTGTTGTATGTGTAGCCCTGCCTCCCACGCATCGCCTTGAGGTGCCTTCTGAACATCTTGACGATCATGTTCCGCTGACTTCCCAGCTTCCCAGCCGTCCAGTTTGGGTCACTATCGCCGCCACGCGTCAATGAATCCTTCGTCATCGTCCTTGTGATCAATAGGGAGTTCTTGGACCTACAAGCAAAGCTTCATGTTGTTGAGCGCAATCTGGTCGGTATACGTCTGCTGTGGTCCCTTGACCTCGATGGGGCTGGTCTTATCGAAGGAGCCTGGCCGATGAGGGATTTGGACGCTGAAAGCGTTGATTACGACCTGAAGTAGAATGAGGTGACGCGACGCTGGTAGACGTCTGTTCTCGTCATGAAGGTGCGGATGATATTGAACGTGTCCGACTCGCTGATCTTGGTGGATGCAGAGTAAAATCTACAGGACCCAAGTGTAACGGTGTGGGCAAGGTCGTTAAGCCTTGTCGCCATACGACCGAGGAGGACGGTTAGCTCGAGGCGTTCTGCGTTCCAAACAACGACACATTCTGCAGCAACAAGGACCATCGGTTGCTTCACCGTCTGACTCTGCTACTTATCTTCCTTCTTATCACAGCACGAGTCCAGACCATGCAGGCATCGTCCGACACTCAGCTACGTGGCGAGCCCTATCTCAGGCACTGCCTCAAGATTGTCTTCTGGACATCTTGACGATCTTGTCCCGCTGACTTCCCAGCTGGTCGATTTTGGCTACTACCCCCGCCATGCGTCTACGGATTCTTCCATATAGACCTTGTGATCATCTGGGAGTTCAACCTACAAGGAATTAGATTGCGCTCTGCATTACAGCACAAGCTAGAGATTGTCGAGTGTCCAACTATACATCTAGTCGACTCTACACTTCACGCACCGACTCATCAAAGGGTTTTTACACCCGCCAGAATGGATTGTTTAACGGAATGGTGGAGCAGTCTGACCCTAGTATGCCCTGCATTAAAGCAACTAGGGTTTGAATGGGCTCATTCCATTCTGGCCCTTGCGAAATCTCTCTACCATCGTGTTGCCGACCTCCCAGCTGCTATATATCCGTTGACCGCTATCGCCGCCGTGCTCACTGAATTCTTTTATCTCGATCTTGTGATCATTAAGGACTTCGGATCCACAAGGGATCAAGGTACCGACAAGGCCGTGCGACTGACGTTTCTATTCGCAGGCCCACGCTGACTCAAAACAGTCATGTTCGTACCTCTAATTCAGGCGTACCATCATTTTTTTAGCCTCTCGATGCCTTTTCTTATCTTGCTTGCGTTCCTATCGACATGCTCTACGACTTGCCCACTGCCCAATACGCTCACGCGCCGACACGAGGGAATGTCGGAGACAGCTCGAAATTTTGTCCAGTTTTCGTGCACCGCTTGCAATGTACGCGTCAATTCGCTGGCATTATCGTCGGCTGCTCTAAGGTCAGGATTGTCCTAGCGGTAGGTTCGACATTGTCGTGTTTTGGCACCGCGCCCTGGCAGGCTTCCCTCACTCACCTTTAGAGGCGCGACGTACCCACCGAGTGTGCATCAGTCATCAGCGACTGTATGTGGCTTACTGCTTTTGTTCTCACATCCCCAGACTTGCTCGACATCCATCATGGCGAGTTTAGCTCTTATCGCGAGGAAAATAGCCACCGGGAGCCACAGCAGATTGACCCCTGGAGTCCAGCATATTGCTCGTGCGGTGGTCTCAGCTTTCTTCAGCATGCTAGGGCTGGCATAACTTGGTTTGACTCCAAGAAGGTGAGTCCTCGAGGAGCGCTGTACCTGTTCAACGTCGGCTGCCGGTTTTCCTCGTGCGCTCCTTCTTCAGGACGCACGACCATGCGTTTTTCACAAATATATTTCTCTGTCGAAGCAGCCTTATCGTTCAATCCGCACCATGCCCTTCTCTGTTCCTTGACGTCGTCGACCTGAGCCGGTCGCCCGCCCACCAGTCCGTATCTCGTCTGGCTTGCTTCTTTTCCATCTCATGGAAAATGCGCACCCACGCTTACCATGCGGCTTGCGTCAACCAGACCCAGGTGCTCGCCTGACCGCTTATCGCGCTCTGCCTCTGCTCGTTCTCGCAACAGCATCCAGCGATGTCTCCGCCGCCCTGATATCGACTGCACGAAGCGCCGACGGCCATATAAAATGAGCCGCAAACAATTCTAACCCGCAGAGGCGAGCAACTCGGTCTCCTGTCCCCTGCACACCCACCATGCGCAGCATCCTCGCGCTCCTCTCCCTCGCTGCGCTCGCGCACGCCACCCCCCTCGGCGCGCGCGACATGCGCGTCCACGAGCGGCGCGACGCGCCCCCGCCCGGCTTCGTGCAGGACGGGCCCGCGCCCGCCGCGCAGAAGATCAATCTGCGCCTTGCGCTCGTGCCGAGCGACCCGCAGGGCCTCGAGGACGCGCTTTACGCCGTCAGCACGCCGAGCAGCGCGCAGTACGGCCAGTTCCTGACCAAAGACGAAGTGCGCCTTTCCTTTCCTCCCCCTCCACCTGTACCTAATGTCGCAGGCCGCGGCGTTCGTCGCGCCGACGCAGGAGAGCGTCGACGCCGTGCACGCGTTCCTCGCGGCGCAGGGCCTCAGCGCGACGCCGATCTCGCCCGCGGGCGACTGGCTCTCGGTGGACCTCACCGTCGCGCAGGCGAACAGGGCGTTCGACGCGCAGTTCAGCACGTTCACGCACGAGGCGACGGGCAAGGCTGCCGTGCGCACGCTCGCGTACTCGATCCCGGCCGCGCTGCAGGGCCATCTTGATTTTGTGCATCCCACCACGACGTGCGTGTCCGCGCGCGATCATTTGTGATTGAAGGGCTGATGGCACGCAGGTTCCCGCTGCACCTGTCGCGGCAGCCGCTGGTCACGATTCCGCTGCCGAAGGGCGTCACGCCCGCGGTGAACCTCACGAGCGATGCGGTGCCCGCGTCGTGCGCGTCCGTCATCACGCCCGCGTGTCTGCAGGCGCTGTACGGGATTCCGACGTCATCTTCGAACCCGAGCGGCAACGAGCTCGGCGTGTCCGGCTTCATCGACCAGTTCGCGAACCAGAATGATCTGCGGGTGCGTTTTATTTGTGCTACGGGTGTGGTGATTCTGACTTCGTTGTGTGGGGTAGACGTTCCTGTCGAACCTGGCGACGAATGTCCCGGCCTCGACGGGCTTTACGCTGCAGACGCTCGACGGCGGCTCGAACTCACAATCAGAGAGTCAGGCCGGCATCGAGGCTGTGAGTCGCGCTGTCTCCTCTCGTTGCGCCGACCTGACACGGTCCTGCTCAGGACCTCGACACGCAGTACACGATCGGCGTCGCGGCGGACGTGCCCGTCGTGTTCATCTCCGTCGGCGACAACACGCGCGACGGCGTCTTCGGCTTCCTCGACATCATCAACTTCCTGCTCGGCGAGAGCAACCCGCCGCAGGTGCTCACGACGAGCTACGGCTCGAACGAGAACGAGGTCTCGAGCGCGCTCGCGAACAACCTCTGCAACGCGTACGCGCAGCTCGGCGCGCGCGGCACGTCGATCCTCTTCTCCTCGGGCGACGGCGGCGTCTCGGGCTCGCAGTCCGGGAGCTGCTCCACCTTCGTCCCGACGTTTCCCTCGGGCTGCCCCTTGTACGCTCTCCCATACCTCCGCAGGTCGCACTGACACACCGACCCGCAGCCTGACCTCCGTCGGCGCGACGACCGGCGTCCCCGAGACGTCCGCGTCCTTCTCCTCAGGCGGCTTCTCCAACACCTTCGCGGCGCCCTCGTACCAAGCGAGCGCGGTCTCCGCGTACCTCAGCGCGCTCGGCAGCACGAACAGCGGGCGCTTCAACCGCGCCGGGCGCGCGTTCCCCGACGTCAGCGCGCAGGGCGACAACGTCGAGATCGTGTTCCAGCAGCAGTTCGGGCTCGTCGGCGGCACGAGCTGCTCGAGCCCCATCTTCGCGAGCGTGGTCGCGCTGCTCAACGGCGAGCTCATCGCCGCGGGCAAGCCGCCGCTGGGCTTTTTGAACCCGTTCTTGTACTCGACGGGCGCGGGCGCGCTAAATGATGTGACGACGGGGTCGAACCCCGGGTGTGGCACGAATGGCTTCCCGGCGAGGGCCGGGTGGGATCCTGTGAGTGCTTTGTTCTGGTCATTTATGGTTTGACTGTTTGCTGATGTTGGAACTGCAGGTAACTGGCCTCGGCACGCCGAACTTTGCGGCGCTGCGGACGGCAGTGGGGCTGTGATTCGTTGGTGATGATTTTTGGAGAAGACCTTTAATAAACTACGTATTTCGACCATTACAATGTAGATCTATCAATCATGAATTCGAACATGGTTCTTTTGATGCAGTGGCGTCAATGATTGACATGCTTCGTTTTCTCCCTCTACCCATGATGACGCTGATGACACTGTAGGATATGAGACATGAATCTATCTGTTGGAGATTGTAGGACGAGTGTACTCATCAGTGGGCACTGGAGACGGAGGACCAATATACGCGACGCGACGCGCTCACGTGCGATCTGATTTCGATCGCGACGTGATTAGAATTAGCTTTGCATTGTGGGCGTCGCCTGCAAAGTTTTCTGCGCTTGGACCAGGCTTCTTGAACCTAAGACATCTCTCCAGTTTCCCCAGTCATCGTCTTTCACCTAGCAAATCGACGAGAAGAGAAATACCAAGGCGCAGCAATATGTCTGGCCCATCTCTCAAGCAAATGATGGCCCAGATGTCGTCTATCTCTGGTATCGGCGGGCCTGAAACATTCACGCACCATTATAAAGGTGCGAAGGAGTGGGAAGAGGCCGAGAAACGTGGGGATGAGAAGGCGTTGAAGAAGCTAGATTTCGGTGTGGGTCCGCTGGTGAGTAATTTTCACCTGAGGCGCGATCGAGACAACATCACGCGGCTGCGTCGTTAGTGCCTGCATTGTTCGCAGCCTTGCTTCGACAGACAAACAAATGATTGGAAGGTACGCACCCATCTCAAGGGCTTTTATCACTAAAATGATGGTAGTTTCTCAGCCTATGCTTTGTGGTCAGTTAGAATCCATTCGGTAGCTTTTAAAGTCATGAACAGTATTTGCAGGAGGCTGTAAAGCCGTCGTGTACTGCTCAAAAACGGTACGCTCGTTCTACAGGTAGCTATATGGGCGACATCAACAGTAACAATTTGCCAGTGTCAAGTCAAAGACTGGAAACAGAGCCGGGTCGCGAGAGCGCAACCGCACAAAGAGCTCTGCGCCCTGAACAAGGTTCGTCTATTCCGCCGGAGAACCGTGGTGTCGCCGATCCCATTCTATTTGCAGGAGTACATGAAGCGCATCCCCTACTTCCGCGCCGAAACGACCCAGTTCCCGTGGATGCGCATCGAGACGGACGGCACCTGCAACCACGACATCATCAAAGCGCGGCTAAAGGTCTTGGGCTCAGGCCCTTCGTTCGGATATTGGTCGATTCCAGGGGGTCTGCGCCCGCACGACCACAACCCCAGCATGCTACCCGGCATGCTCCCCACCCGCAAAGGCAAGCTCGCGCCATATCGCCGCGGCGGCGAGAAGTACATCCACGGCGAAGTCATGCTTGGCGACGCGTGGCCTACCGACGTGGAGGCGTGGAAGCTGGAGAAAGACGAGCTAGTCCCGAAACTTTTCTTTGACGGTGATGTGCCTGCGCGGCCGCAGCCTGGACAAATCAAGGACTGGAAGTCGTGGTATGAGTGGCGGGGACTCCCGCTCGCCTCTCCTGCGGCGCTCCTCATGGACTTCCCGTTGACCGCGTACTACCTGCTCAACGATGTCTTGAAGCTAGTAGACCAGGGCGAGGACGGAGACAAGAAGTGCATGCTTGTCCACTACATCGGAGCTGAGGTTGAGCTCAATTTCCTGCCATTGTAAAAGTCACACTGTCAGGAGAAGGATACGACCTCACAAGTTCTCACAGGTTTTCCGAGCTCGCGCTTCTGCTGCCGCACACCCATATCGATCTCGTGGTATATGGCAAGGCGGCATATGATCTCGTGCAGATGGCCCGCAAGGACTTCCCTCAATCGATCGCGACGCGAGATATCGTCTGGTCGTACACCGCACCCAAGAAAACCGGCGGCGGTTCGATTGAAATCCGTCTCGCCGGAGACAGCGATACATGGTCCCGCCACGACATTATCGACGAGAAGAACAGACCGGATGCGCTGCTCGGTCTCAACGCCGGGCTGCTCAGCTACACAACGTGGAGCGAGCCCATGCAGCTCAGCCACATGTAAGCCCGTCGCCTATTCGAGAGCGCCTTCCCGCGGACTGATATCTTCACAGCTTGAATATCCCGTTCGCGGTCACCGACTACGCGGAGCAGACGATGTACACGACGGTCAATTCCGATTCACTGCCACGCATGTTCGCAAGCATGGCAGCGCAGTTCCGCGCGTTCCCGGAGTATGCGGCTGCTGCGAAGAAGCAGCGCACGCATCCTGTGACGGTGAATCCGTTCCATCGACCCGGCCAGAGGGGGTTGCCTGTGGTGCGGATGCCGAATTATTACAATGGGTTTGCGATGCCGGTAGTCATGAAAGACTGAGCGGTCAACATGTAAGTGTCGATAGTGTACCAACCGTTGGAATGTAAGACCAGATGTAGGATCCAGCGAAAACCGAGTGTTGCTGTACAGCCGCTGTCCACCGCAAGATCCGCCAGCAAGGTTACTGTACATACCATCTTGAGACTGTATGGAGAATCGTCGATTACCTTGAAGCACTGCAGGGGCTGGCAGCGTCCAGCATGAACGATAATCAAGGTATTCTGTGGGTACTACAGTGTAATAACAACATGCTCGAGAAATTGCAACAAGAAGTACAAGGCGGGTATAGATATACAAGAAAGGGGTACATGATGTGATATTCCATGGTATGATACAGTCAGATCCTACGAGCCAAAGTCTAGACACACCCAGGTCAGCGACGGTTGTTCTTCTTGCTATACGTCTTGGGCTTCTTCTCTCCACCTGCAGTTCTCCGCGACGACGAGTTTGATTGCGCAGCTGCTCCAGCGACCGCCTCGGCGCCTCCTGGCGCACGCGATGAACTTGCGGTCTTCGCCCGCTTCCTGCGACCCTGTCTGTTCGATGGTGAGCTGGATGCCGGTGCTGCCTCTTCCTCCTCCTGATCCTCCTCTGACTTTTCTTGGATCGCCTCGAATTCGTCCCTGCGTCGACTTCGTTTCGTGCCAGTCGTTCTAGAGACCTTCTTCATCGCTCCAGCCCCTTCCGGCTTGGGCGAATCCGAGACACTCTCCTCTGCCTCCCGACTTTTGCGCACCGCATCCTCCATGGACTCGTAATCGGCCTTCTCGATGTGCCAGGCTTTGAATTTTGGGGTATCTGCGGCAAGTTTGAAAACTCTGATGAAGATGTCGTGAAGACCGTTGAATTTCCGCTCCCTATAAGCCTTCTGCAGTACGGTGTAGAGATATAATGCCACCTCCTTCGCCGGCTTGAAATAAGGGGTAAAGGACTCAAGAATATGCTCCTCGAATGTCGATTTGTCGGTCATTAGTTCTCTCTTTTTGTCACGGATGCTGGAACTGTTTTCGAACGTTTGGAAGATGGCAAACTGGGCGTTCCGAGCCTTGATGACATCCTCCGGACTCAAGCTTTCTGCTTTGAATTCTCGCTTCTTCCCAGGTCCTTCGCGAGTCATGCACAGCCAGCAGAAAACCCAAAAGAAAGATTCTAGATCGTGGACTGCAGCGTGAGGAATTCCCTTTTGATCTGAAGGTTTCGTGCTCGGAGGTTCCGCCGTTTCGATGTCAGCTCCAAAACACAAAGAATCCAAAGCCGTGGGGTCACTGGTGGGAGCAATATTTTGGAAATACGGTATGCCGGGCCAAATCTCGTAGCTCATGAACGCGGGAGTGCCCTAGCAGTAGCGGTGAGGCACGAACACTGGCCAATAGAAATTGAGAAACGCACACTACGCGGATCATCGTGAAGTGTCACATGGTTGTCCATGTCAATTGAATTGTCCAAGTCGATAGTGAATGAACGTTTTCCAGCCGTCAGATTTCCAGTCAATAAGATATTGTTGTGGCTGATATCGCGATGGAGAATATTCTTTAAGTACAGATTCTTATGACCTGGACTGAAAATCAGAGACGTCATCAACAGTATATTCAAGAAACGTACCTTGTATGGCATCCTCGAATCCTCCGAATACCTCGACCAAGTGGTAAAACTTCGTCAGAAGATGACCGAAGCTGAGCATGACCAGTCTCGAATGCACTCGATTGCGAGGCACTGGAAGCTCGCCTACAACGTTGACGGCCTCAAAGCGATCTTCGGACCACAGTATAGTATCATCACTAACGGATCGTAGTATGTAGGTGTCCTCCTCTGTTCCATCCGGCTCGGATGCCCGGGGACTTTGCTGCGTCGTCAAATCAAGCGGTAGTCCCGTCGGCTTGATGTTCCGTCTTATCAGATCGAAGGTACAGTCGTCCTTTTTGCCTGCACCGATTTGCACTGTACAGTGCGAGTAATAATGAGCGACACCATCGCAATCACCGGCCTTCACGTAGAGGTCGCCCTCCAAGCCTCGGCGCTCATCTCTCCAGCAATCCTTGAATATGTATACCTGGGAGACAGTGAGTGAGGGCGAACTTCGAAGACCAAGTGCAAGTAGAAGCCTTACCGGACGCTCATTCTTCAGAAGGTCCATATCCTTCAACTTCCATGCCTTCCAAATACGAGTCGCTCGACCACGGAGCATCTCGCTGCGGGCCAGGCTGAGAGCGCGGAATAAGACAAATTTCTCAGTAGTTGTTGGCGATCCCGGCTCCGGCATTTCGACTATCCACATTCGTTCATAGGCGTTCTTGTTAACTGAAGATCTATTTTCGCCAAGTAGATACGACGGAACGCCGCCGCGCCGACCGGGAACATTTGGGTCTTCCACGTACATCTGCATAGTGGGATCCCAGCCAAGTTCCTCGGGATCCTTCAGCAGGAAGCCGACGATGATGGCGATGAACATAGTCGGGGCCTGTACACAAAGGGTATGAATGTTAGGCGACAGCACGGCAAGCGATGATGCCCACTGACCTTGTGAATGTCGATGACCTCCGACGCTAGGGCACCCGTCCGATCCACGTGCCATAGCGTCAAGTTGTACTGGGAAAAGACCATCGCATACATGAAGCGTCTGTCAGGCTGTTCTCGCAGCGTGTGTCTGACGTATCGAAGTAGCTGCACGACAGCTGGGTCAGGGTTCTTCTTTTTCTTGATCTCGATGAGCGTCTGCAATAAACGCCACGACACGGTGCCTGTCTTCGCAAAAGTCGCAAGGATATCGGGCCTCATCTTGACCGAAAATTGAGAATCTGGATTTCTTGAGTGTTCATCTCTCCAGATGATGTCGTACTGAGGCTTGAGACGGCCTGTACATGTCTTTTTGCATGTGTCTGTGATCGCGTTGAGGATGTCGGTGAGCGGTTCATAAAGGACATCCTCTGTATCGGGATTTCTGGGTAGTTTATTCCAAGACCCGGGTCGATGAGTAGTACCACGCTTGTACATCCCCTTTTGGATGAGACTGCTGAAGATTTTGTCGACGGCTTTGTTGACTTCGGGATCCGACATGAAGTGCTTCTTTATGAGGTCGGGTGTGTTCGCGTAGGCATGACATTGCATCTCTTGCCTGACTGCCTTGTCTTGATCTGCGACATTGGTATGGTAGTTGGCACTGTGGGCCTTAGAGTTGAGCGACTTAATCGGCGTGTTAACGAGAAGAGGGGGAGGCATACTGATGATGAGCAGACGACGACGATCCGGAATCCATCCTTCTTATATGTTTTGACCGCGAGTCCTATCAAGGAACAATAGAAATCAAAGCGTAGGAGGACAGCGGATTTTGTTCGTTAACGAAGGAGTCAAAGCGCAAGCTGTGGTACGGTACGCGACCACATCTATAACAAGAACAATAACCATAACCTCCAGACGCGATCACGCGACCCTGTGCCCTCCACGTGTTCGCGCGCGCTTACTGCCTTTGTTGTCGATCGACTTCATACTTCAAATCTCCACATTTTTTTCATCTCTTTTCCGGCTCTTGGTCTGCGAGAGGAGAACTGCGAAGATTTCGGTCATTTTGAGAGCGGCATCGCCTTGCCGTACGCGGGACGGGCGCGGTTCGTTTTCACCTTTTGTCTCGCGCTATGAACCTCAGCCCATAGCCACAACTAGCCACCGGGCCGGTTATGAAACAAATACAAGGGAATTCATGTAGCACTTCATCGCAACGAAAACTACCACTAGTCCCTACTATAGATTACAAACGTTTACTGATGACCGTAGACTACGAGGCCTTGTGTGAGGTACCGTCTAGAACGTTGTAGACTTGTCGCGCTCGACCTACTGCCCGAGACGTCACGCGAATCATGACACATTCGTGACAAGCGTGTTCTTCACCCAGACCTCTCGAAAAGTAGCTTTTCTGCCGATGGGTATGTCGTCAATAGGTTAATGAAGGTCCTACCTGATTTTCAGAGCTTACTCCGTGCCGACGGTCGAGAAATGGCCAACGTGTGACCACAATCACAGGCGCCTGTGACCAGTCACATTACTGACGCGTCAGCGTTGTTCATCGAGGCGTTCGGCATCCTCAATCTCAGCTATCGCCCGTGTGTCTGGCATCTGCGTTGAAGATGCTGATAGTCACCCATACTAACACGAAATATGATTCGCAATATGACTCTTTCGTTAATCTTGGCCGTCTGATGTCCAGTTTAGACTGCTTGATGTTGACAGTAAGTATCTACCGTAAAATTTCGTTCCCGCCAGATGCTCTCTGCCTACTGACTGGCTTTTCTTTCCGCTTTATCTAGCTTCTCGGTTTCTATTCATCATAGTTCCGGGATGACAGTTCCATAGCTTAGGACAGGACGTGACTCTAAGGTTGGTTTCTCGAATAGTTAACTTGTTTGGCTGCTTATTCTCTGTCACAGCAGTTTTGCGCTTCGTTCCTCGCGACGTCGCCTTGCTACTATGCAGTAGCTGTTAGCGAATGGACGAAATGAGTAGAGCATCGGCGAATTTTCGACAGTGCCGTTGGCAAGGCTCACGTGTCAGCTGTCGCTAAGCGTGCAGCTCGCTGTTACTCGGAGGTCCCATCCACTTCACTGTGGAATGCCGACGCTATTGAATGTCAGTGGTTTGGTATATACCATTGTATGTGACGATCCAGTATTAGCAGATCTTCCTGCCACTATCGCCATCAAGAGCGTGCATAACACACCAATCGAGAACATCTGGCATTGGTTTAGGGAAAATCGTGGCCGTGATCTTGTCGATATCATCAAGAGCGGAACGGACTTTTTCAACCCAAACGATGCTCTGCACCTGTACGTACCATTCATTCTATGCTTACAACTGTCCGAGATCATATACTCATCGCAGAACAGTGACTTGTTCTATTGGATTTGGCCGTCGGTCGTTCAAGCCCAATTGGATGAATTTCGAACATATTGGAACTGTCACAGGGTCCGCTCTCAGGCGGCAAAGGCCATGCCATCTGGTACGACACCAAACATGGTGTATATCTCACCTGAAGCCTTCGGTGGACAGCGTATGGGTATCATAGTGCCGATCGACGCTGTTGGTGAACTTCGCGCCCTTATTGAGACGCCAAAAGAACAGGTGTTCCGTTGGGTCAGCGACGAATTCTGTGCTGAAGCTCAGCAGGTGTATGAGCTCATTGGCTCTCCTCCTTTGGATCCCTTCTCTGGTTGGGGAGTATTTACGAAGATGGAAGGCGTGTTCCGTGGAGATTAGACTATGCCAATATGTACAGTATGTATCGACTTATGTTACAGATAAAGTATAGGTCGGACTTCGACTTGAAACACAGGCAGTAGCACTCAATTGATGTGTCCTTAACTTGGCCGTTTTGAGGGCCAGGCATGCTTGAACTTGTGTCCGTTTCGCTTAGAATTAGATGGGCAAATATATGCTTGACCAATCTCGACGCCTATTGACATCCAGTGCTACGGTGATATCACAGCGGCATTTAGAGAGCGCACACAGTCACTGCCAATTATCGACAGTGCGGAAATTAGCTAAGGAAATCTCATGCTATATTCTTAGAGAGGAGTATCGAAAGTACCCATATACCAAGTTTCAGATAATTTAGAGTACAAGTGAACGATATCGCTGCTTCACGCGCGCATTCTAAGTGCAGCGCGTTCCGGTGAGCTCATTTCACCGCAATTAGCCACGTACGATGACGACTCATTCACAGCGCCAATTCTCATCGCTGTCTTTCGAGATTACGACTCGGCGAGGTGCCAAAAGGACAAGCATTCGGAGTCGACGTCAGCGGGATCCTGCTGACGTCGAGAATAAGCGAGCGCTGGGCGTAGCCCAGCGTGATTCACGATCCCTTCGCATTTTCGTGAGTCTTTGACGTGCGATTGAGCTGAGGTGACCCATTGCTTATCGGAGCCGCAGAAAATCAGTACTGCGTGCTTGACATTTCAACCCCCAGGCCCTCACGTCGAGCGGCAACGATATGTACAAGGGCGAACTTAGACGTCTAGTCCGACTCTCTGAGATGGGCGCGCTGTCCAGCGCAGCCCAGTGTGCCTTCCTCTGCACTGCTCGCTATCTCGGCTATGCTAGGCTATGCTGCATGCAACGAACGCCGCGACGGCGTTCGCTGGATCCCACCGTCGCCTCAGGTGCTCACCCATGACGCACGCAGGGCGTCATCATCAAGTACGTCGTACTGGGCACGAGACAGATCTAGACGTGGGTCAGTGCATCGCGGCCAATGTCTTATCAGTCAGTGTACTCACCTCGCGTTCTTCACGGTCTAGGCATCCCGAAGGCATCATCGTCAAGTTCGACGAAGCGAGCGCGAGGTCATTCTCGAGTTGTCTGCGCCCTGCGACATCGCCTACCCTTCCCACCCGACGCGGCGCTGGTCAGTGACATGCGAAGGGCGTCATCGTCAAGTGTGACATGCGAAGGGCGCCATCGTCAAGTACGTGCAGCGGAGGAAAGGGCGGGGATGTGGCGACACCGAGACGATGGTGAATAGATCGGGCGGCAGGCAGGCGTTCCCAGAGGTACATACCTATTTTTGCGCCCAGGCGGTGCCCCGTCTCCCTAGTCGGCCTTTGGCACCACCCAAGGGCGTCATCATCGATGCGCGCTAGTGACTTCGTTCTCAAGGCATGTCGGGCCTGCCTGATGCGCGTTCGACGCCGGGGACGAGGCACAAGGGCATGATCGTCAAATACGGGGCGGGTGAGGGAAGGGACCTCTGGCTGTCGGTAAGTACTCTCCGCGAGTCTGATTGCTAGTGTACTCACCTATCGCGCAGGACTCTGCACTTCCGCCGGCCGTAGTTGCATGTTGCCTCCCTCCCTCACCATCGAACCCCGCTGGCGTCAAGGGCGTCATCGTCTAGTTCGATCCCCGCGCCCCGCGCGATTTCATCCACCTCATCTTGATGCACTCGTGCTGTATGGGCTTCGGCGCCGAGGTCTTAAGTTCGCCCTTTACGTGTGTTATGCGCACCATGACGGGCGTCATCATCAAGTAAGGGGCGGGGGCATGGGAACTTTGCTATCGGTGGGTGAGTACTTGAGTACTGAGCGCGAATACCACGAGTACCCCGCCTGCTGCCTTCCAGGCCTGCTCACCCTATTTCAGGGCGCAGCACTGCCCCATCGATGTGCTGTGCAGCATGTTGCCCCACGTCGTGGTTGTTCAGATGTCCTTAGTGCTGACAGGCATGGTATGCCAACACTCTGATGGCTTTTCCCCTCATCTAAGGACGTATGAACGCTCATATGATGCACGTAGTAATATTAGATAGATATACGTGCATGTGCGTGATGTTCCAGGCGAATATCGCGGCCTAATGATATACTCATTTCTTTTCAGCCGTTTAATCGGCTTGCCAGTGCATAGGTCTGAAGATTTCTAAGACATATTTGAATATAAGGTAGATTTATCGCATTTCGGCATGGGTGGCACACAAAGGCCACACAATAACCTTGTGGCTGAATGCCTTGAGATCGAAAACGAGCCGCGCCCGTCCGGCCAACGTTAATCGCCTATATCGCTGTGACTTGAGGCCTGAGGTAGGTAGAAATCCAAGCTCAGAGTCAAAGCTAAGTTATTTATTGTGTCTCTATCTGGCGACTCCTTGCTTCGAAGCCTCGTGGTCACCACGATTGACATCAATGCAAAACGTACGCAATACTGGGGAGCCTGATGCGTATGACACCATGGCGTAGTCTCCGAGCAGACTTGATTGTCCGTGGCTGCGAAGTCGACTTGATTGTGCTTTCACTCGTCCACGACCACATCGTCCCTCTATTGTAAGCGATTCAGATACCGCATCTCGATATCACATCCGCTGCTGTATGCGATCCATGGCAGAAATCATGAAGGAGGTACCAATCCTTCGCATCTCTCGGTGTGACCTCCTTGCAGTCTCATTATCTTGAAAGCCTGACGCATAATATCTTTAGCAATATCCGACCTTCGACCAATCCGTGGAAATGGATATGCGATTCTACAGCCGCGGTGATATCAATAACCTCGTTCTATCCTCTTTGGGAAAAAACATGTCCAAGCTATGGCTGCTCGTGTCCTGGACAGCTTAATCAAGGACGGGTCTGTGTTTCAACTGGTAAGTGGCCGAAATCCACTGGATCGGTTTCCCCTTGACCCCAAATGTGGAGGATGTCCACAAGCCGCTCACCGCAATCGTGACTCGAGCGCCGCTAAGATCGGCAATGACGCTCCGGTCAAGATCGTGTCGCGCGACATCGATAGCAGGGCATTGCGATCTGACTTCATGTCCCAGCTTCGGCCTGATATTCTTGCAGCATTCAAGGACCTCCCTGGTGGCACGTCATACTTACCCTTGTTGAAGTTAAGAAGAAGGCCGCGCCCCTTCCTGTGGCCATATAGCTTTTCCGCTGCCTTCGTCAGATGCTTCGGAAGCAGCATGACCTACGCTTTGTCTACGGCATGGTGTTCTCTAAAGCCAACCTCACACTTTGACATGCCAATCACACTGGAGCGTTAGCGTCGCAGCTGATCAACGTGCATAAGGTCCGTACCTTTCTCTAGCCTTCGATTCGGGGATTCTTTGATGTGTCTCCCTTTTCGCTGGGATCCGGGCTCTTTCGCCCAAGTCGTCGTCAGTTCTTATAGTCTCAGCATTTACCGATCTCGGATAGAATTCAACCATGAAGCGATACATCATGGACTGTTCTATGGGACAAGTGGAAAGGTTTACTGAGAATGCAATACTCAAATTGCCATGGCACTCGACGATCCGTGTCGAGATGCGGGTCGTCACCATGCTCAAGCCGTGGCCGTCGCTTGACACGCAAGGGGCGACACTAAGGCTGAAGCCTTTAGATTTGATGTTTCTGTTGTCATCAGGTTCGGTCGAGGAAGGTGACAGCTCTTCACAACTCGAATCGCGCAGGCACGATGAGACCTATGAAGGCTGCTGGACTCCAAAGAGGGAAATTTCGTACTTTCCTATTCCATCACTGTTGCGTAAGCGAATACTGTATCATCCGCGGCCGTACTATTCACATCTGAAAAGCATGGCGCATGACAGATATGAACCTGCCGCAGGCAGAATGTCCATTGTCCAGTGCGCGTTTCATAACAGACTATGTTGAAACCTATGAACACGAAACTCACTTTGAGGTCTTCGCATTCAAAGAATCCTGGAGAGATGAGCGACGACGACTGAAAAACGATCTCTATGCATGCAAGCTGTGGTGATGGCATTGCCCACATTCACAATGATGACGAAGTGCAGATTCAGGGCCCCATGGATGATACCTTCATCACTATCCTTGTCAGCTTGCATCCTCCGGCCATTTCAATGCATGGGCCCAGGACTTCTTAGAATGCGAGAATGGTCCGTATTTCCACGAATGAATTCTGCACAACAGTACATGTTCGAGACTTATCATGGCCAGCTGTAGCGGCGCCGCGGATTTGTTCCCACAATCAATTATATTCTCTGGGTACGACAATGTAATAATAGCATGCTGGAAACTTGTACTGCTCAGTACGAGGTGGCTATGAGTATCTCAGGAGTGAGTGGACATGATGTGATTTTCCATGGTATGATACGATTATACACTACAAGCCGAACGATAGACGCACCCACGTCAGCGACGGTTGTTCCGTTTGCTATACGTCTTGCATTTCTTCCGTCCACCTGCGGTTCTCTGCGACGACAAGTTTGATTGCACGGCTGTTCCAGCGACTGCCTCGATACCTGCTGGTACACGCGATGGACTTGCGGTCTTCGCCCGCTTCTTGCGGTCTTGACTGTTCGATGGTAAGCTGGATGCCGGTGCCTCCTTCTCTTCCTCTGACTTCTCTTGGGTCGCCTCGAATTCGTCCTTCGGTCGGCTTCGTTTCGTGCCAGTCGCTCTAGAGACCTTTTCCATCACTCCACCCCTTTCCGGCTTAGGCGAGTTAGAGACATCCTCTTCTCTCTCCCGGCTTTTGCGCACTGCTTCCTCCATGGACTCATAGTCGGACTTCTCAATGTGCCAGTCTTTGAATTCTGGGGTCTCTGCGGCAAGCTTAAAAACTTTGATGAAAGTGTCGTGAAGACCATTGAAATTCCGCTCTCTATAAGCCTTCCGCAGTACGGAGTAGAGATATAGTGCCACTTCCTTCGCCGGCTCGAAATAGGGAGTAAAGGACGCGATGATATTCTCCTGGAATCTCGCTGAGTTGATCATTAAAGCGTTTTTCCTTTCAGACGGAGTAAACCTATTTTCGAACGTTTTAAAGATGGCGACTTGGGCGTGCCGAGCCTTGATGACAGCCTCCGGAGTCAAGCCTTCTGGTTTGAATTCTCGCTTCGTTCCAGGTCCTTCGCGGGTCATGCACAACCAGCAGAAAACCCAAAAGAAGGACTCTAGATCGTGGACTGCATCGTGAGGAATTCGTTTTCGGGGTGAAGGTTTCAGTATCGCAGATGTCGCCTCTTCGGCAGCAACTCCAAAACGCAGAGAGCTCAAAGGCGTGAGAGGAATGTGAGGCTCAGCGTCTTGAAAATGCGGTTCGCCGGTCAAGACCTCGTAGCTCATGAACGCGGGAGTGCCCTAGAGTACTTAGTCAGGCGTGAAGACTGGTCAGCGGAAGGAGACTCACACGACGCTCGTCATCGTAGAAGGCCATATCTTCCATGTCGATCGAATTGTCGAGGTAGACGATCAACGCACGTTGTCCGGGCATCGGATCTCCGGTCAATAAGACATTGTTGTGACCTATGTTGCGATGGAGGATATCCCTGTCGTATAGATTCTTGTGGCCTGGACGTACATTAGAGGCATCGTCGACTATGAATTAGAGACGCGCACCTTGAACGGCATCTTGGAACCCTCCAAATAACTCGACCAAGTGATGAAACTTCGTCAGAGGATGACCGAGGACGGACCTGCCGAGTCCTCGTTGTTGACTAGGGCTGGTCACCATTCTAAGTTCCTGTGCTGTTCTTCAGTAGTATGGGTTCTCTCGGTTATGAAAGCAGCTTCGTCTAGTCTGGTCCGGCCTATATGCTCCCGCCAACGTCGCACTTGACCGCATTGACATGAGGTGGCACAATGGTCGCAAGAAAAATGGCAAGAAAAGACGGATGTATGTAAGCTATTGTTATGTTGTTGTCGCATGCAGTCTGTGCGCAAGGCTGTAGCATCATCCACTTACATGCCAGTAACGAATGTGGACTTCGCTAGTAACTGGATGCGACGCATCGGAGTGGATGGCTGATTGATGTTATTCCCGCTGTAAATTGGTCTAGAAACTGTGCCCATCAACTGCGGTCGTTCATGGGAACAGCGGGCACTCACGAGCAGCAAACGCGCTGGCAAAGCAAGTTCGATCGACCACATGAACCAAGTTGAATGGCCGGAGGTGACCGGGGAACTGCGATAACGCGAACACGTGTTGGTGCACGACAGCCACGTGATCGCGTTTGGCCATTGTCCGCCTCAAGTCCGCCTGTTGCTTCTGTGGACCTTGCGACTTGACTCGCCTACGCACACACTCGACTGCCCCACACATCGGCCTTATTGTTGACTTCCATCATCGCTTTTCGAGACCACACCTACTTTCTCTATAAAACCCAGACGAGAAACCACCATGGGAGCGGCACCCCCTCCCCGCATCTTTCAGTATGGACTCTCTGCTGCACACCCCTCGAAAGCCTATATTCGTTTCTGAGAACTTCTTTAGTAATGTTCAATCGTCAACTACTCAAGAAGTCGAGCAAGCCGTGGAATCGGAGATGCGCTACCATGCCTACGGCAACACCAACGACCTCGTCTCAAGCCTCTTCGGAACGCAACCTCTCAAAGATATCACTGCTCGTGTATTGGACAACTTGACCAAGAAGGGCATCTATGTACAAGCGAGCGGGGGGGTTGAGGGCCACTGGGCCAATCTCCCTCTGAACCCTCCTGTGGAGGACGTGCTCTACGAGCCGCTCACTGCAATCCTGAATGAGATCACCAAGGAGATCGGCGACGATGGTCTTCAGATCGAGTGGCAGGACGTTCACAGCAAGGCCCCCCAATCTGACTTTATGGCAGAGCTCCGACCTGATATCATCGCGACGTTCAAGGATTGTTTGAAGAACATCGACAACCCCCGTGTATGGTGGCGTATCATCCATACTCTCATAGAAGTCAAGAAGAAGGCAGAGGCCCTTCCTGCTGCCATGCAGCTCCTCCGATATCTTCGCCAGACGCTTCGGGAGCAGCCCGACCGACGCTTCATCTATGGCATGGTGTTCTCGAAGGTCAACCTTACGCTTTGGCACGCCGATCGCACTGGGGCGCTGGCATCGCAGCTTATCAACATACATAAGGTCTGTGGCTCACTCTTGGCATTGCTTTTCGATTCTGACGCATCATCTTTCGTCTAGGATCCGACCTCTTTCGTACAGGTTATTGTTGGCCTTCTGGCCTCAGAGCCTGTCGATCTCGGCTGGGATCCAACTATGAAGCGATACGTCATGGATCGCAACACGGGAGCTTACAAGAAGCTCCCTTCCTACGAAGTGGATGCTCAGACGAACATGGATGCCGATGACCCTTACGGGAGAAAGTGGGTCGTCACGATGTCTCAAGCGCGGTCGCCACCGTCTACCCCAACCGGTCTCGATGATAGCCTCACTCAGGCTGCCGATTCGGAAACGCTGTCGTCCGGGGAAGAAGGCTCTTCGACAGAGCCTGAATTAGCTAGATCCCAAGAGTTCGATGAAGAAGAGTTCGTGCTCTTCCATGCTCTTAGTCTTGCCCGAGCGGAGGTCATCAGAGGTCGTGCCACTCGCATTTGGAAAGCATGGCGGATGGCGGATATGGCATTGCCTGCGAAGGAGCGCCCGGTACGTGATCTATTTGTTCCGGCCGACTCTGAGACTGAAACAGGAATTCTCCATAGGTTTTTGTCTTCAAAGATGCCTGGAGAGATGAACGACGTGGCCTGGAAGGCGACCTCTATGACCACGCCGGTAAAGACGGTCCTGGTGTTGCCCGTGTTTATAGCTACGGCGAAGTCCGCATCAACGGCCGTGTGGATGATACCTTGCATATGATACGCAAAGGTGTCAAAGGACAAGGCAAACCGCTCAACCTGAAGACTGCGCAACCCAAACCAAAGACTGTAGACCCGACACATGAGGATACATACCGCCTTCCGTCCTCTGGTCATTTCGATGAATGGTCCCAGGATAGGTTCGAAAGTGAGGTTGACTCGCGTATAGAACGCGTCCAACGCAATAGGATCCACTCAAGGCTCGTGATGGCCAGCTTTGGTCACCCCTTGACCAAGTTTGCCAATTTGCTCGAACTTCTTGCTGCCTTCCACGACGCTATAGCCGGTTCGTTGCACATCATATTTATTCTTATATGTATACATTCTGTATTGACTTCTCAATTTCTCAATCTCTTTAGGTCATCAATGGCTTTATGAGCATGGCATCCTCCATCGAGACATTAGTATTGGCAACATCCTCATAACCGGTCTCAAGGACCCGGATCGGGGCATCCTCATAGATCTTGACTACGCTATCAAGCATTTCAAATATAAATCCTTGTGGGACGATGAACGTAGTGTAGGGCACTCCTTTGCTCACTGTGCTTTTCACTTCAACTGACCCTCCGTTGTCGACAGGGTACCATCGCGTTTATGAGTTACGAAGTCCTTATGCATGAGCGTTACGACTTCCAAGCCATTGCCTCGGCCAAACTTCAGCTGAAGGAGCCGAGCTCTGATGACGAGGAAGAACCCGAAGCCGTTTCCCTGCCTGGACCTCCCGATCTCGTCGAGCATGACGCAGTGCATGACCTGGAGTCTTTCTTCTGGGTTCTTTGCTGGATTTGTATGGCTAGAGAGGGCCCTGCAAAGCCGCGCGTCTTCAATCCAACGGAGATGACACCCCCGCGACAATGGTTGATCAAGATCTTCGAGCAGCGCAACTGTACCAACCTTGCTCTGCAGAAGAAGGAAATTATAACATCGCCGAAGAAATTTAAATCCAGAATATTGGATTCGTTCTCGCCATACTTCAAGCCCCTTGTTCCTCTTGTCGACGCTCTTTATCGCGAACTGCGGATAGCGTACATGAATGGAGAATTCAAAGGACTCCATCAGGCTTTCCTGAATCCATTGGATACTGTCCAGAAGTGGAAGAAGATTCGGGAATGGCACCTGAATAACGTGCCATATCAAGACATGGAGCAGCTGGAGGTAGCTCGACGACAGCTCGACAGTGCCCTCTGGGACTCGCCAAAGCGGAAGCTAACACAGAGTACGACGGCATCGTTGAAGCGTGCCCGGGCGGGTGATTGTCCCGTGATTCCTGAAGCAGAAGAGCCTGAGGTGGAGGGCGACGACGAGGGCGAGGACGAGGGACATAGAGAATCTAGTCCATCAGAAGCTCGCCGCGTCCGTCGACGCGTCGAGAACCCAGTTTGAATCACCACTGTATCCATACCATCGTCTTATCTCATTATACCACTGTCTCTGTACTGTGATCGTACCTATATCTCACCTTCTCATAGCGCAATCGCACACGTCGCACACGTATCCAAGACTAAGGTGAAGGTATATAAATAAGGTAGTATGTCCAAGAAGACCGAAATATTCGACTACGCCTCCGTGCTCTTCGTCTCCGCCAACGTATGTTCCCACAACGCCTTCCTGTACTCCGGCTTCCCGAAGTAATTCTTCAGCCCAACGTCCTCCCCTTTGCTCGCGAGCCGCCACGACCCAGGGATCTCGCCCGACCCCGCCTTCGGACCAGCGCGGTACAGCCCGCTCCAGAGGCGCTCGCCGGCCTCGTCCTGCGACACGGTGAGCGCGCTGAAGAGCGGCATGATATAGTTGCCCGCGCGGAGGAGGAAAGAGTCGGACGACTTGAGGAGGTTCGTGCGCACAGCGCCCGGGTCTGCGTGCGCGAAGACGATCCCCGGATTGCGGAGCGCGAATTCCTGGATGGTACATCAGTACAAGTGTTGGCGAATCCAAAATAGAAAGCGGACTGACATCGCACATCAGGTCGTTGTACGTTGAGCCCTCTGATGCGATGGACGACGAGGTGCTCTTCTTCAGCCCGAGATCGTTGACGTCGATGTCGCCGCCATGGCCGGCGGAATATACGGAGAAGACCTTCGCGTCTTCGCCGGCGTCGCGCGCGGCGCGGAGGGAGGGGAGGAGTCCGTTGATGAAGGACCACCGACCGTAGTACTGCACGGCTAGCTTCTTGTCGAGGCCCTCGGGCGTCGTGTCGCGCGTTGTCGACATGAAGCCTGCAGTCAGGACGAGAAAGTTGACCTTTGGGTGCCTCGAGAAGATTTCAGCTGACGACTTGTGCACGTCCGACATGAGCGAGACGTCGCACGGCACGAACTCGTAGGAACCAGAGCTGTATTGAGAAAGAGATGAGCTCGGATCGACATATGAATCGTCAGACGTTCGCTACCTTGATTCTGGAGCCGCTGCCTTCATCTTCTCGATGATGCCCTCTGCCGCCACACGATTACGGCCGACAAGCACGATATGCGAGTTGCCCTTCGTGTGCCTGTTGAACGCCTCTGCCATGCCTTGTCCGATCCCAGATGTGCCGCCCACAAACACAGCGGTGGGATTGCTAGGCAGTTTGGCTGCGGAGGCGAGGTTCTTCATTGCTGCCTGGGAGGCCATGGCGTCTAGCGGGGGATGTGCGGGGTCTGAGGTATCTTGTCGAGCGGAGAGGTGAGTTATACCGAATGCAATGACCACGACGAGGAGGGCAGACACTATATAGACAGCCCAATGCCGGCCGGAACGCGTCATTACAGTGCGGCGAGGTCGCGTCGACAACAACGTTGTTTATGCCGCCCCGAACTTCTCGGCGTCTGCTGGGGCGCTAATTGTTCGGCAACGCAAGCTACGAATGCGCCGGCCGCCATATGATGGAGAAAAAAAGGCCATGCACGTCGTGAATGAGACATCCTGCTGTGGGTTCAATTCTGGGAGAGCTGCCGCTGTAGAACGTTATAAAGAACGATAAATCGATTCCAGGACTCAACATCGACTGTTACGCAAGCTGCCAAGAGCCCAAGTATCTACGCTACTTGCATAGGCTTCCACGGATTTCAATCAAATACATCAGGCCAGAACAAAGCGCCGAACAAAGGACTTCCTTGAATATATATATCGACGGAAGGAACGACATTAGCATTGTTAGGGTGTTGGGTCTCGCAGTCGTACGGCAGCTTTTTGGAATCGACAGCTCACTGCTTGCCACTGAGACGACTAGAACGACCTGGTGGCCTGTGAAAAACGAACCATAAACAGACGTCCATGACACCACTGGATCTCCTTTCTTGATTCTCGCCAGGCTACACGAGGCGCATGGCCCGCCGTGTTTCCTTATTGTTCTCGCTATAGGAAGCAGTTATCGTCATCCTAGCTACGGCGCACCATAAATTATGCTTTATTTCTTCGTCTCTGTACATTTTCACGCTATGCCACCGACCAGTTATTGTTACGAACTGCGTAGCGCGTCCTCGCCTGTTGTAGATACCCGAAGATCACCTTAAAGACCTTTGAATGCAATCGATTGGCACTTTTCCATGTACAATCTACGCATCTTAAGGCACGACAACGAACCAAGGGATGCGCTGATTGCCACAAAGCCGTTCCTTTGGGCGTGCGGTCTCCCTGTGGCTTTGGAAATCAATGGCACCCGCAGTCTTTAAAGGCAGGGCGAGGAAGGAGAATGCCCCCACCTCGCTATCTCTTCTCTCTTTCCCCGTCCCTCACACGTATTGTCTACCTCTCCAAAGCCGCTGACAGAATATGCCAATCCGAAGCGCACACCGCGCTGAGATAGAGAGGGGTATCAGGAAGGAAACCGAATGGCCTGCCACGATCGCTGCCACGGGAAGCCTCCGATCCTCTATATCACTTGAGAACATTGACTTTTCCATCAGCAAGCACTCTCGCAGGACAAGCATGGAACAGGTCGGTTCTCCGCCTGTAGCGTCTGCGCTGACCGTGGTTTCTTCCAACAGTAAGGCGGAGGCTACGCTCAATCGCGCGAAGAGTCCCGGTTTCGTCGAGGAGTCTAGACCGCAATACGAGGATGACTTGATAGAGAAGTTAAAACGGGTATCGCTCCGCGTGAGGATCCGCCATCAGTACCCGGCGCGGAAGCCGACCCCTGCATCCGTGCAGGTTCCCCAAGTCGTATTCTGTCTGCCGTCCGCCCGGCCCAAAGGTGTCACGAAAAGCTTGGGCGGCAGGATGCCGAAGTACAGCAAAGCCGGTGTCGAAGCTTTGAGCAAGATAGTAGTAAGTAGCCATTGTTTTTCGGCAATCAAGAGCACTGTGAATGACTTAATGCGACGAGCAGAACCTGGCCGCGGAACAGGGGATGGGAGTGACCGAAATCTGCGAACTCCTCGACGATCTCGTCACCGTAAGCTGCTTACTCCCACTATTGTTTGATCTGTGCTCACATAAACCTTGTCAGTTTGGGACGTTAAGTCCGCGCGCCAGTCAAGCTTTGAGGCAGGACCCCAAGCCGGCTTATGTTTGCCCGCCAGATTGTTTCGACTGTACGGACTTATTGAAGACAGGCGAAGTCAGCTGGTAAGAAGACCGGATTGTATGAAGAGGCCCTTGATGTGGATCATCGAGAACCGTAGGATGGTGAACGTCGAGTGTTCCCGCATCTTGCCTTATATGCGGTCTTAAACATCTCCTGTATGCGCACTCTATGTTGTATGCCCATTATGTATCAATATGTTTCTCGTTCCGTTGAAGATTGATTTAGCATCTATGCCGAGACGCAGACAGGAATCCCTGAGAAGCCGCTGCTTCGTTCGTGCTGCCTCTGCACACACTGTCGCGTTCTCGAAAAGTGTATGGCATGATAGAGCACAGGCGCAGGACTTTGACTTCGCTAGATAGATATGAGCTTCTAGGCCATAGACTGGAAGCATCCAGAGCGGCGCTGTGGCTTACGTTAGATTCTTGACACCGATCGCCATTGACTGGTGAGAGGTAGCACAAGGCAGCATGCATAGGTTCCCGATGCAAGAGATACGGTATCAGAAGATGAGCAAGCAATACGGCCCCGATTGACGGTCTTTGCGGCGCATTGAAAGGGCTTAAAAGGCTGCTCAGACGTGATCTCAGAAAGCCAAGCAAGAAGAATAGTAATGTGCAATGCCCACCATGCTGCCGCGCTCTGGGCCCGAGCTGGCACGGACAAAGATATCAGAGCAGTCAGTGCTCATCGGAGCAGTATTTGATGTATATGCGCATGTGTAGGGAGGGAAATATTTCATAGATCTGGGTCTGATGGAAGAAGAAAGGGGAAAGTGATGTAGTCGCGGATGTAGAATACATGTCGACAGTCGAGGAGAAAGAAACTCGACCGGAGACAGACGCGTACAAGGCCCTAACCCTAGACTGGGTTCCGCTCGGAATTGAAGCGCTTTTGAAGCTCGACGTCGACGACGACGATGACGACGACACGGACGATGGCGCGGTCGCTGTACGTCCTCGGCGTGTTCTCGTTGGCCGTCATCTATGTCGCGTACCGGGCCGTGTCCGACTCGCCCGAAGAACTGTCCCCACAGGGATGTCGCATGTCGCGAATGCTGCCTTCGTATATCCTGCAGTCCGGACCCAGCGTCCACGACACGCCCCTTGCAGCTCGATATTCGCTATGGCTCTACCGTGAAGTCGCATGGGAGCCCACTCAGGTGTGTTGTACTTTTCTCGTGTCGAGCGGGCCGTGAGATCGCTCAGTAGCCCGTCGGCCGACCCGTCCTCTTCATCCCCGGCAACGCGGGCTCGTCCCATCAAGTCCGCTCGATAGCCTCCTCTGCCGCCCGCCAATTCTATTCTACACCATACGATCCCTCTCCCGACTTCTCTGCTCGCGGCATCCCGCCGCTCGATGTCTACGCCCTCGAATTCAACGAGGACTTCTCCGCCCTCCACGCGCCCACCCTCCAGGCCCAGTCCACCTACGCCGCCCATGCCATCAACTACATCCTCTCCCTCTACCCGCCCAACACGTCTCTCGCCCTCCTCGGCCACTCCATGGGCGGCGTCGTGGCCGCCTCCCTCCTCCCCCACCCGCACATCAACGCCCTCATCACAATGTCGACCCCACACACCCTCCCACCCGCGCGCTTCGACAGTCGCATGGAAGCAATCTACGCGCACAACTTCCTCGCCCTTACGAACGACACCACGCCAATCATCAGCCTCTGCGGCGGCGCAGCGGACCTCATGGTCCCCTCCGAGGCGTGCATCCTCCCGCCCGCCCACCCCGCCCGCTTCCGCCGCACCGTCTTCACGCCCGCGCTCGACGGCGCATGGACGAGCGTCGGGCACCAGGTCATGGTCTGGTGCCACCAGGTCCGCTTCCGCGTCGCGCGCGCGCTGCTCGAGCTCGGCGCGCCCTCTGCTTCACCCGAAGACACCCTCGAGCGCTGGCTCGGCGGCGGCCCGCCCGCGCACTCACCCGATCCGCATCCCTGGATCCCCCGCGGATCCCACGCCGTCGTCGAGCAGCTGCGCCTCGCGCCGCCGCGCGCGTCAGACAACACGCTGTTCCTCCTCCCCGCGCGCGGCGGGCGCGTCGCGCTGTACGTCTCCCAGGGCAGCATCCTCGGCAAAGGCCCCATTTCGCCCCTCCCGCTCAGCGCGTCCGTCTACCTCTGCAAAGGTTCCCCAGCACCGCTCGAGCCCGCAACGCTCGCGACCTTCGTCCCGAACGCCACCGCGCCGACGTGCGCCGCGCTGCCGCCGACGGCGCTGCGCCTCCTGCCGCATCCGCGCGCGGGGCGCGCGTGGCCGCTGCCGGAGGAGGGCGCGAGCGAGGACGAAGGCGTCGTGCTGTTCGAGGCGGACGTGCCGCCTGCGGACAGCGACGGCGCGCAGTGGGTCGGCGTGCGGATCGAGGGCGCGGACGGGCGCGGGTGGATCGTGGCGAGCTTCGAGGCTGCGGAGGTGCGCCATGGGGTGTCCATCTACGGTACGTGCTGGCGCTGTTCGCTGGGCGATGGCTGATTGGCGCAGATTTGTTGGTGGGCAGTGTGGACGTGCCGCTGTCGCCGACGACGGCGCCGCGGCTCGACATCAAGCTCCCGCATCTGCTCTCGCACGCTCTACTCGTCTATCGCATAGAGGCTATCTACGCCGCCGACGCACCGCCCTGCCCAGGTCAGTCTTCCGCCCTCCCCGCACCGCGCGTACTTACGCCCCGCAGACACGCTTCTCGCGCCGCTCCTGCACCACGAATCGCACCACGAATCGCACTTCCACCCGCTCTCCGATCCCCCGCTCCGCCCGATCCTGCCCCACACGCACACCGCCGCGCCTTTCCTCGCGCCGCCGCCGCACCCCGGCGTCAACCTCACGCTCTACCACGTCGCGTCCGCGCAGTGCCCGTCCGGCATCGCTGCGCTGCGCGTGCGCCTCGCGTGGCGCGCGAGCCTCGCGCGCGCGGCGGTGCGCTATTGGAGTGTGATTCCGGCGTGGGGCGCGGGCGTCGTGCTCTGCATGTGGGTCTGGGCCTGGGAGCTCGGTGCGTCGTCCCTTCGTCCCGATCCCGGGCTTACGCTCATCGTCGCGCAGCACCCGCGCCCATGCCAGCGCCGGCCGCCGCGCTGGCGCACTTCGTCGCGCGCGTGCTGCCGTTCGTGTTGCCGCTGACGGTGGTGCTGTCCCTGCTCCCGCTGTCGCCGGCGTATGTCCTGGGCAACGGCGGGATGCATGCGTTCGTGCTGTTAGCGCCGTTGTTGTTGCTAATCACGACGGGGCTCGTGGGCGTCAGCTGCGGCGTGCTTGTTCTGCTCATGGCCGTCGTAGGCCGCATCGCGCGTGTACTCGGATTCGGACGGTAGGCTCCATATTTTAACCGCTTGTTCACGCTCGACTAATCGCATCAAGAGGAACAACGGAGAAAGAGCCCTCCCCGCGCACAAAGGCGCTCTCCATCCTCACCCTCCTCGCGCTCCTCCTCCTCCTCATCCCCTGGCAGCCCGCCTTCCTCACCTGCTACCTCCTCCACCTCCTCCACACCTCCCTCCCCGCCCCCGCCCCCTCTCCCTCCTCTTCGCCGAGCCCCACGACGCGGCCCGCGCCAAAATTGACAGCGAAGGATAGGCAAGCACACGCGCAGCACGCGCTCCTCCTCGCGACGTGGCTCCTCCCCGCCGCGGCGCCCGCGCTCGCAGTCTGGGTCCGCGCGCTCGCGGCCTCGGGCCCGCGCGGTGCGCGCGCAAGCGGGGACTACGGCCTCGCCGCGTGGCGCGTGCTCCCCTGGGCTGGCATCGCGTCCTCTTTTACCTCTCCGCATCCCCCCGCGTTCCTCGTGCGACAGCCGTGAGTGCTTGCTTTGTGTTGTGTTGTGTTATGGGGAGGCTGATGAAGGGGGGTGTAGGTGGGAGCGGGTGTCGGTTGGGTGGGTGCTGGTGCTGCCGGCGGGCGCGGCGGTGCTGGTGGGGGCGAGGCGGCCGTATGTTGTTTTTGAGGGTGTGTGGGGGGTGGTGGGGGTTGTGTGGGGGGTGCGGTCTGTGGGGGCGTGGTGGGGCGGTAGGGACGATAGTTAGGTAGATGGAGTGTAAGTTTTTATTTAAAGGATTGTTGATTATAGAATATGGTTGGATAGTACGATAGTGCGGTTGCTCGGTGCGTGCGGTGCGTCTCCGCCTGGATCTTGAGCGCTGGTTATCATGAAGGGTGCATACGTTCTCGCTCCATCTTCGCTGACCTGGAGATATATCCATGTATATGGACGGGCGCCGCACATTCGCATGAGAACGTCGTCTGGCTCGTCGTTTTGGCCCGATACCAGGTAGGTCTCCACCCAACATACCGATGTCATGGCTGCTCACGTCCTCTCGCGGCTATGCTCGCTGACCCCCTGTTATACTGAACGTGGTGCGTAGATCGCATGGCGATCATATATCATCATGACCAACTGAAATAGTCCAATGCAAGCTTATTCGAGCGGATCTAGCGACGAAGGGATACATAGTATCTGTATATTTGTGCGTAACGAAAGCAGCCGGTATGGAACCGGAAAACACATGGTATAGATAATAGAGATCAAGATTAAATGTGGGTATATGGCTACAGTCAGAGCGTACAGCGGTGAGATAACGACGTGTGCTAAATGGTGGCTTTTGCATTGTGCATCCTCCCTTTGTGCCATTTTAGATGCTAATCGCCTACAATGCCGACATCACGACTGCTACCGTCTTCTCGTCCTACGCTCGCTCCTTGTTGGCATCGGGCGTGATATGCACGCTATGAGTAGGCATAGGTCGGCTGTCGATCAGATATCATCATGGTTGGAAGTCGTGCTATCTTGGCGAGACCTTAAGACCTGCTTCGCCTGAGAGAAAAATGTTCATTGTACATGTATATATAACGAAAGCAAGGTCACGAAAAGCACATGGTATCGATAGCAATGTGGGTATATAGGTACCGAGTCAAAGCATACAGTAGTGCGATAGCGGCATGTGCTCTGGTGAATGCGATACAAAACCGAGAGCATGAAAATAGAAACCTAGCTAGCGACCCTTGACGCGTGAAGACCTCCGTAGCCCGTCCACATTGTCCTGCGGACGTGCGCTAGATGATGCCTCCCCCGACTGGCCTCCAGCACCCGCCGCAGGCCCGTCCACAACCTGGCTGCTCTCGCCAGACCCCTGCAAAGAGGTCCGCGGAGCACTCGCACCAGACTTACGTCCTCTCTTTGACCTGTTCTGGGCACGTACGCTGGGCGACACTTCCCTAGACTGGCCCTGAGATTTCCGCCCGCGCGCCGCCGGGCGGCTGCCCCCAGCCTGCTGCGAAGTGCCCGCCTGCTTTGCGTTCCTGCCGCGCGCGGGAACAACCCGTGTCTCCGTCGTCTTGCTGGGCTGCGAACTCGCCGCCGGTGCGTCCGCAGATTCATGCGCAGTCTTGATTTTCTTCGCGGGCGGTGACGACGACGGCGGCGCGATGACCGGCAGCTCTCCCTCTTCTTCCTCTGAGATTGGCAACATCCCGTTCTGATGTCGACTGCGCTTCCTGTTGTTGACCGCGTCCTTTGAGGCGGGTGTGCGTTCTAATCGGATCTTCTCTGCCGACGGGGAGTCCCAAACGACGTTCTCGCGCGATCTCTCCACGTAAACCGCTTGTTCCATTTCCCTGTATTTCGCATTCGCTTCGCCTTCATGCCGTGTCTGGAACAGAGGTGTCTCTGCTGCCGTTTTGAAGGCGTGCAGAAACGTCTCGTACAAACCGTCAAATTTTCGCGACTTGTATGCATCCTGGAGGACTTGACGAAGGTAGAGGACAAATATGGTGAGAGGCTCAAAATATGGCGTGAATGAGGATGTGACGACTTGTTCGAAGCGGACATCGGAAGTCATGAGAGTCATCTTCTGCACTGCGAGGGAAGTCACTGATTGTCCCTCGACCTCGAAAGTGTTGACAATGTTGTCTGAGATCTGTCTCGCTTCGTTGGTATCTATCTGATTCAGACCGTCTGTACTCAAGTCGCGGGCTTTTCCCGGTCCCTCTCGAGTCATACAGAGCCAGCACAAGACCCAGAAGAATGATTCCAAATCGTGGACGACACCATGACGGATTTTCAGTGGTGCGGGTTTTAACTTGACGGCATCGAACTTCAGATTCTTCACGTCAAGAGATAGAGTTGCGGTCTGAGCGACTTTGAAGTAAGGTTGGCCTTCGAGTATCTCGTAGCTCATGTACGCAGGAGTTCCCTGCCTAGATGTTCAAATCCTGGACGACGATGACAGAGCAACATGATGCCACTTACGCTACGATCATTAGTGAGCATAGTCTTGTGTATCTTCCATTCTATCGAATTGTCCAAGTCAATGACAAGTGACCTGTTTGGAGCCAGCAATCCAGTGAGGATGATGTTCCCGGTGCTAATATCACGATGAAGGATTCCACTCTCATACAAATTTTTGTGGCCTATTCAAGTTGTCGATGAGAAATAAAACCTTCATGAGCGACTGTGAACGTACCGTTGACGGCATCAAAAAAACCCCAAAGCAATTCGGGCAAGTCGAGGAACTTCGTTAGAGAAAAACCGAAGCTGCTCATGACCAATCTGGAGTGAATTCTGTTTCGAGGTACGTATGGGCGGTTGGTTTCGGCTTCGTACGCGAATCGATCTCGTGCTAATGGCGAGAGACTGCTATATGAAGGCAGCAAGCGAGAGTCATTTTCTGTGCCATCCGACTGGACCTTTGTCCTCTGGTCTGTGTCCAGCTTCAAGGGCTTCCCGGTCGCCTTGACGTTCCTCCGAATCAGCACGAGCGTCGAGTCGACTTGACGCTTGCCTTCAATGGTAATGTTTACCTCGCCGTACGAGTAAAGAACCCCCACGCCATCACAACCTTTAGCCTCCTCGTAGAGGCGACCCTCCAATCCACGGGCTTCGTCTCTCCAGCAGTCCTTGAAAATATAGACCTGGCGGGATTATCAAGACCTCATTCAGGTGGTTCTAGTGAGTCGAATCGACGTACTGCTCGCATCTCCGAACGTTGATTCATATCATCCAACTTCCATGCCTTCCATACCCGCGTCGCTCGACCTCGAATAACCTCTCCTCGAGAGAGACTTAGGGCATAAAACAAGACGAACCGCTCGATGAGTTCTGGAGAATCGGGCTTCGGCATGTCCACTATCCACATCCGCGCATACGCGTCTCCGTCGATCGTAGATTCGTCCTCGTCGATCTCATAAGAAGGGATCCCGCCACGGTACCCTCTCGCGTTGTCCTCAACGTACATTTGCATCGTCGGGTCCCAGCCCAATTCAGCAGGACTCAGCAAGGAAAAACCAACGATGACTTTGATGAACGTCTTTGGGTCCTACGAGCAAAATGTAATGACTTCAGAGAGCGATAGTCCGTAATCTATCCAACATACCCACCTTGTGTATGTTGATCATTTCTGATGCAAGAGCACCCGTCCGGTCCACGTGCCATACGGTGAGGTTGAACAATGAGAAGACCAGCCCGTACATGAAACGCCTATCCGGTTGCTCGCGAAGTGCTTGCCTGACGTATCGGAGCAGCTGAACCGCAGCAGGCAATGGATTTGCCTTCTTTTTGACCTCGATAAGAGTCTGGATGGAGCGCCACCAGACGCGCCTCATACGAAATGTTGCGACAATGTCGGGCTTCATATCCACCATGAATAAGGATTCCGGTCGATTCTTGTGCTCATCACGCCATATGAGATCAAATTCGGGTTCGATGTCGCCGTTGCACACTGGGTCCTTGCATGCATCCGTAATCGCGTTGAGAATCTCCGTGAGCGGTGTGTAGAGGTTATCCTCCGAGTCCGTCTGTGTAGGCAGGTCTTTCCAGTGACCAGAACGACTAGAATCTGGCACGTAGATCCCTTCTGAGACGAGCCTCTTGTAAACGCGCTCAACGACCTTGTTTATCTTGGCGTTTGAACCGAAGTGAGTGTCGACGAGGCCTGGAGTATTGCCAAAGGCATGACAGTACATCTCTTGCTTGACAGCATGCTCGACTTCGGGTACCGTAGAGAGTTGACTGCGACGATAACCGTGAGTTATCCTGATCGGCGTATTCGTGATATTGGTAAAAGAGGAATGCATACTAGTGTTGAGATGGGGGAACGTCTTGTTCGTCCGCCTCTTGTACGACCGTGGCTTTATAGTCCTGAACCGGAAAAATAGAGGTCAAATCACAGGGCAACAGGAGAGATTCCATGATAGAGGAAGACATCAAAGCGCGAGATATGGTAGTAGTACGCCACAGACCACGACTGCCATAACGAGAACAATAAGAACAATCATCTCAACGCGATCATGCGCCTCATGTAGCCGACCACGTGGTCGCGTACACTTGCATCTTGCTCTCAATCCCGACGACATTCGTTCCATTCGACAGCCAAGACCTGCACGATGTATTGTAGACTTGAAGTCAATTCTCATCAAGTGTCACGCTCACTTTCCGCAGCCTCGTTGCTTTGCAGTACCGTTTTTTTTTTACTGTGATCAATCATAACAATACAAAGCACGTACGGATGGGGTCAGTTCTCATTCAGCGTCACACTCGCTTTTCAGATCGTAGACTACAGCCTCGTTGCTTCTGTGGTTTTTATCGTGATCAATAAGAATACAAGGCACAGACGGGTGGACAAGTTGATATGGCATCGGCTCTGCAGTTGTGACTGTAATTGTGTCTGCCTTCTGACGATTCTGTGAGTCTATTATCTAGAAGTGCGGCGATTGTCTCCATCGTGCAAAAGCCGAGCACCGAAGGTACAGCCGGCGGTCGAGAGTGAGTGACTTTCTATCTTCTCCCGGCAATTCTTTCCTGCTTTTCTGCCCCCAAATAAGGCTCAAGTGGGCACGTTTATGATACGAGGTCACGAAAGAGAGAAGAGGATATGCTGGTATTAGATTATGCTAGCAGAAGTCCTTTCGTGGAGCGTACAAGTCGAGTCTAACTTACTTCGCTTCGTCAGTTCCTGTCCACTCGAAGGCGAGCCCCGCAATCTTCCGGCCTTCTGGAGAGTAAGACTTGCCGCGCTTTCCCCCCACCCCACTACAGCAGTTGTCTCCTCCGGCATGCGTCACATCCAATATCCCGCTCCCCACCGTGGCTTGAGCACAGCCACCGTCATCACCTCATACTCGGACTTCCCATCATGCCAATTCTTGACCTCTCTGCGCGGCATGCTGGAAGATTCCGACGAAAAATCATGCAGGCCGGCGGACGTGCGCTCGAGGTACGCCCCCAGCAGCGTGTTGTACAATGCCAATGCGATGGCCTTCGCCGGCTCGAAGCACAGCGCAAAGGACCAGCCGATTTTCCTCAATCTCATATCTATTGCAGGTCATGAGGCCGAGCTTGCTTGCCTTCATGACGCTGGTGGTGTCGCCGCCGAACATGCTGCGACGAGGCGCTGGGCAAGTTTAGCGTAGCGGAGTGCGTCACCGCTCAGGCCCTGCTCCTTGACATGCGCTTCTGTCCGGGATGAGTGTACGTCATATACAGCCAGCACAGCACCGAGAACAACGTCTCCAGATCGTGGACTGCATTGCGAGGCCATGCAGGTACAGCTTGCTCTTGCGCCTCCACTTCAAGATATGGATCGCCGCCACTTATGACCTTCTAGCTCATGAATGCGTGGTACTCTAGAGAGAGTGGTCAGCCATGATTAATCGTCGCCAATGCAAATAGCTCACAATATGCATCGCCCTAGGTATCTCCAGAGCTTTCATGTCGATCGAACAATCGAGATCGATGACGGTGGCGCGCTCTCGGCCTCCGAAATGTCGAAAAGAATGAAGACCCTGACAATCGTTCTGGAACGAAGATACGCTTCTTGATGAGCCGAGCATAGATACGCTCAGCGACGCTGTTAATCTTGGCATTCGAGCCAAACGCGCATCGAGACAGGACTGTCGAATGCACCGATTGCCTCTTTGCTATCCAGGGTCCACCACATCCTTCCCGGCAATTTCTGCCCTCAGCATCTCTGTCCTCAGCCTCGCGCTACCCTAATGAAGCAGCGCGCCGGCGGAGGACCACCTGATGTGAGGCGCGCCCATACCACTGCAAAAGCGGGTCTCTGCCGGCAGATGCGTGCATAACGCTTTCATTCAATTATCAGATGAGGTCGCGAACCCAACATCTATCCAGGCGCGCATTCTATCGCCGTAATCAATCGTGACCCAGAGCAGACTTCGGGAGGGGGGGCTGTCAGCGAGCGCAGATCTTTATGCAATACGCGACGTACACGAATCCTATCCACGCCAGACCAGCTGCAATTGCATTCGTGGCGAACACACCGATGTGATTGACGAGCGGCAGAATCGCGGCCGTCGCCAACGCGATGACCGCGCTGCGCAAACCACTGCGCGCATCATGCTCAGCCTCGCACCTAGGATCGAGCGAACGGAACTCACTTATCAGCCGCCATGGTCTCGGCGCTCCGTGCGTGCATGATGTCAACGAAATACGCCGCACACGGGCTCAACACCAGGTCAACCTGCATGCGTGTCAGCTTGTGTCCTACGCGCGTCAATATGGTGCAAGTAAGACATACCCCAAGACCGTTCACAAACAAACAAAAAAGGTTGAGCACGATGCCCAGCGTTCCGTGCACGTACTGCGTGATCGCGCCGGACAGCAGGACCGACATTGGTACGAAGACGAGGGCTGCGATGGTGGTGCCACGCAGACGATCTTCAGGGACCCATACGCCGCCGCGATTCACCTTCCATCGCTGCACGATGCGATCGGATATATGTCCCGCGAGCGGGGCGCCGACTGGAACGCGAGGCATCAGGGATGCGGAATGTGGTTCTAGAGAGGGACGTACTTGTGTTACCGAGGCCGGAGGGAAGGCAAATAGCGCCGATGATCGCCGCGTTCGTTATTCCATATTGGACGCCCTGTCAAACACCCGGTGAGCATATAAATGGCGATGTAAACAATCAGTGTGCATACGATCGTATACGATAATGGTACAAGTAAGACTGTGGGTCTATGTCAGTCCAACGATTGACTAGAGCACATTGAAAGACGTACTATAACCGGTTAGCAGCACGAATGTGCATGCCAGGCACTGCATGATCAAATAGTTGAGAACCAGATTTCAGTAAAGCAGCATGCGAAACTAACCACAAACAGCAGATTCGGACTCCTGAAAAACACAATGCTCTTGAACGGGTTCAGCCACACCCAGCGCCACTCCGCGCTACCCGCGAGCCCCTCGCTTTCGAGCAGCTTGTCGAGCCCGCGTGCACTCGGCTGGCTCGTCTCGGGCATGAAGAATGCCATCAGCAGCCACGACACCGTCGCCGCGAGGAACAGCGCGAACTGCATGGTGCGCCACGACCCGAAGTGCGTCGCGAGGCCGCCAGCAAGCGGCGCAAGTGCAGGCCCGAGCAGACATGCCTACGTGCACGACGTCAGAAACTGCATGATCGGCGGTGTGCGCATGCGGGCTACGCACCGTCCAGAATATGCCCATGGCATAGCCACGCTCCTCGAGACGATAGATATCGCCTATCACGCCAGCACCGACGGATAGGCCGCTGCCGGCGCCGAAAGCCTGGACGAAGCGCCAGGCCAGGAGCGCAGTGATGGTGCCTGCGAACGTCACTCCCAGTGATCCCACTGCGAGGATGGGGAGCGAAAGAAGGTAGATGGGGCGCCGGCCGTCTGTGGATGAGCGTCAGCGCGCGTGAGGGATGGATGATTGAAGAGAGGAGTTGCCCACAGAAGCCGGAATATGACGCCCAAAAAAACGTTCCGACAGCCACTGCGAAGATGGACAGGCTGATCGCAATGCTGCAAGTCGGTCAGAATCAGAGTTTGGGGAAGCGGAGATATACATACTTGGCGACCGAGCCAGAGCAATTGAATTCGCGCGCGACTTGGGGTATCGCGGGGATGAATGATCCCGAGACAAATACTGGAAAGCATAGGATGCGTCAGATGAAGATTCCACTTTCCATTGAGACGTTACTTACGAGGAACCAAGCCAGCCCATGATACAAGGGCTACAATGCCGCGCTTTTCGGTTCTGCTGAAACGCTTGTAGACGTCTTCGCGGGCTAGAACAGCAGACGCGTCCTCAATCCCATTACACTGCGCAGACGGAGCAACGTCCGAGCCTAGCAGTGGCGACTGTTCGGTAGTCATGTGGGGTCAATGGGAAAAGGAAGGTCACGCAGTCGGAGGGGCAGCACGTCAATGATAATTCACATTAGACGGCCCGGGTAAGATGACTGGAGAGTTCGGGTCAGAAGGCCCCAAGATATTGCTATAATCGTGTGTTGTAGCGAAACTGAGCAAAACGCCTTAGCAAAACACAACAGGAGTGTTAGCAAGTACTTTGAAGAGGAGTACATTCAGCCTCAGCTTACGACGGCGTTTGCGTTGCTGTGTACAACTTTAGCCTAAATACGTTGCAAGACTTTGAAAAAGGAAGGTATGCCACACTCACCGACTGGTATGAAAGGGTATGAAGCAAGAGGAGACGGGTCTTATCGGCGACTCGCGAGGGCTTCGACCGACTTGTTATCCCAAACCACAGAAGAGGGTTAGGGGTTGGGTCCTTACAACGCCGCCGTAACGATAACTGCAAGGTTTATCGTCAGTTAGTTCGGTCAGCCCAAGGTCAGCCCCTCCTGGTAATAAGCGCACAGGGTCTTGCTATGCGACTAAGCAATGAATGGTACAGAAAGCATATGGTACAGATATTGACTGAGGTATATGGTTACAGACTCGGAACATGTAGTAATGCGACGGTGGCATGTGCTGTGGTAAATGCGACACAAAAGCACGAGAACAAAAACAAGACATCTAGCTAACGACGCTCAGTGCGTGAAGACCTCCGCAAATTGTTCGCAATATTGTCCTGCGGACGTGCACTGGACGGCGCCTCCGCGAATGGACCTTCAACACCCGCAGCAGGCTCGTCTACAACCTGGCCGCTCTCGCCAGGCTCCTGCAAAGAGGTCCGCGAACCGCCCGCATGGGACTTCCGTCCCCTCTTCGCGTTGTTCTGGAGACGTGCGCTGGGAGATGCCTCCCTTGACTGGCCCTGAGGTTGAGCATTCTGCGCCCGCGCCGGCTGGCGTCTGCCCCCAAGCTGTTGCGAAGTGCCCGCCTGCTTCGTATTCTTGCCCCGCGCGAGAGCATTCCGTGTCTTGGCCGTCTTGCTCTGTGAAACGGCCGCCAGTTCGTCCGCCGGTCCGTGCATAGTCTTGATTTTCTTCGACGGCGGCGCAATGACTGGCAGCTCTCCCTGCGCCGGTCGGCTGCGCTTTCTGCTATTGACTGGTGTGTCCGCGGGCCGCGACTGGATCCCTTCGGCCAGTGGGGAGTCTGGAATGAGCCATCCTTTCCACCGCTCTCCAACAGCCTGTTCCATTGCCCTGTATATCGCATTCTCTCTGCCTTCGTGCCGCGTCTGGAACTTGGATGTCTCTTCTGCAACCTTAAGGCGCGCAGAAACTTTTCGTGCAGGCCGTCAAAATCCCGGGACCTGTATGCCTCCTGGAGAGTATGACGAAAGTAGAGGACGAATCTGGTGAGAGGCTCAAGATATGGCGAGAACATGGAGGTGATGGTGTCGTTGAAGTCATGGTCCACAGCGATGAGGAACCTTTCCTGGCTCGCAATGGATGCTACCGGTCCGTCGAACGTCTTCGCGATGTTGTTTGAAACTCGTCCTGCTTCTTTGGCATCTTTATCGTTCAGGCCCTTCGTACTCAAGTCGCGGGGTGTCCCGGTCCCTCTCGAGTCATGCAGAGCCAGCACAAGACCCAAAAGAATGACTCTAAGTCGTGAACGGTGTCATGATGGATCGTCACTGGTCTATAGGGTTTCAATGGAGTTGTAAAGCTCAGATCATCGTCGTCAGATATTTCAGCTTCGGCCAGTGAGGGTATGACGTAGCGTTTTCCTATGAGAATTTCGCTACTCATGTATGCAGGAGTTCCCTGTCTGGACAATCAAATCCTGGACAATGACGAGATAACACGATAATACTGACATTGCGATCGTCGGTCACTTGGGTCTCATATGTGAGTCATTCTATCGACCTATCCAAGTCAATGACGAACACCCTATTCGGAGCTGGCAATCCGGTGAGGATGATATTCCCAGTGCTGATATCACGATGAAGGATCCCTTTCTCGTACAAATTTTTGTGATCTGCTCATATGTTAGTGGTAAATAAAATCCTGATGACCAACCGCGAACAGACCATTGATAGCATCATAGAATCCCCCAAGCAACTCGGGCAAATGTTTGGAAGTCCGGCAGAGGATGGCCGGAACTGCTCATAACTAGCCTGTAATGTATCATATTCCGAGGCACGCGCCGGTCCTGAGCATAGCCTTCGTCCTCGTACGCGAACTGGTCCTGCGCCTATGGTCGCAGCAGGTGGGAGTCCACATCCGACCGGCTCCTGGATAACTGTTGCGTTTTCAGCTTCAAGGCCTTACCCCTCGCCTGCACGTTCTTCCGGATTGACACGAGCATCCAATCGACTTGACGCTTGTTTCCGATGGTAACGTGGACGTCTCCATGCGAATAGCAAGCTGCGACGCTGGCACAGTCGCCAGCCTTCTCATCTCATAAAAGGATCCCTCTGCAGGACGACCGTCTTCTCTCCAGTAATCCTTGCAAACATACACCTCACAGGATCATGAAGACATTGTTCAGACGATTCCAGTGAATCACGATCACATACCGCTCGCAAACTTGCCGGTTTGTCCATATCTTCTAGTTTCCATGCTCTCCATATCCGCGTCGCTCGGCCTCGAATCACCTCTGCGAGTGAGTGACCGATGGAATGGAACAAGACGAAGCGCTCGTTGACGGCCGGTAAACCTGGCTTGGGCATGTCGACTATCCACGTTCGCTCATACGCATTTTCGTCGACCGTGGATTCGGATTCGTCAACAGTATACGAAAGAACGCCGCCCCGATATCCGGTTGCTTTGTCTTGGCAGTACCTTTGCATTGTTGTTGGATCGCATCCGAGCTCAATAGGACTTAACAAGAGAAATCCAACGATGATTTTGATGAACGTTTCGGGATCCTGCGGAAGAGATAAAGTTAGTCCAGCGAGGGATCGTCCACGATGTACTTAAGATACTCACTTTGTGTATGTTAATCACTTCGGACGCCAGAGCACCCGTCCGATCCACGTGCCACAGCGTGAGTTTGAAAAACGAGAAGACCATCCCGTATATGAAACGTCTATCAGGCTGTTCTCGGAGAACCTCCCTGACGTATCGAAGGAGCTGCACTGCAGCAGGCCACGGACGCCATCCCTTTTTGACCTCGATAAGAGTCTGGATGGAGCGCCACCAGACGCGCCTCATGCCTTCCTTCGCGACGATATCGGGCTTCGTATCCGTCATGAACAGGGATTCTGGGCAATTCTTGTGCTCGTCGCGCCATATGAGATCAAATTCGGGTTCAGCATCGTCTTTGCAAAGCCCCAGCGAGGTGCCCAGCGCGGTGTGGGGATCCGGAGTATGCTCAATGTCTCCGTGACCACGTTGAAAATGTCGGTGAGTGGCTCATACAGGTCGTCCTCTGAGTCTGTCTCTGTAGGCAGCTTTGCCCAACGCCCACGTCGACTGGAGGATCGTTCGGGGACGTAAACACGTTTCACGACGAGCCGCTTGTAGACGCGCTCAACGATATCGTTGATCTTGGCGTTCAAGCCGAAGTGCGCGTCGACGAAATCAGATGTATTTCCGTATGCATGGCGACGCATATCCGCGTCGACAGTGTTCTCAACCTCGGATACAGTTGTGCGCTGGCTGTTTTAAAAAAAAAACATCGAGTGATCTGAGCAGTATGTACTAGGAAGCGGAAAGAGAAAGCATACCTAGCGTCTTCGTCCATTTCTTATGTATCTTGCATTGAAACAGAGTCAAATCGCGGGGACCAGAAAAACTTCGAGAACAGTGGAAGAAATCAACGCGCAAAACGCGGTTCGCCACAGCAACGCGGGGCCGCAGAAAGAACAATTTGAGAACGATAAGAACAATAAGAACACTTACTCAACGCGATCACGGGCCCAGTGTAACCGATCACGTATTAGTTCTGAACGGTATTTGCGCCTTCAGACTAGTTCAACTCGAAGCAAATGTCGGACTTGCTGTCAGTGATTCATCACCTAAATATCTCCAGTCAAGCCTCCACAAGCTTCGTTGTCCAGGAACGAAACCGGAAAAGTGAAAGGTGTCACGAGACTCGCGCTGATGGGAGTGGGCATTGGGCAAGCTGCATGCTGAAGCGCTGAAGGGGCACACGAAGTACGCAAAGGATAGTTTGTACTGCAGGTCTAGTAAGAGAAGATGGCGACCAAGATCTACGAATAGGCGCCCAAGAGAACACGATCACGTGGACGGAGAACGCGGTAAGGAGACGCGTCAGAGGCGAGCGCAAGCCGCATCGCCGGCTAGACGTCGTGCGACGCTACGTCGAGGACGAAATGGCGCACCGAGGAGGTACGACTTTGCCTCTCGCGATCGTCGCACCAAGCAGTTACATACAAAACCTAGTGGGATTCGATTACTGTACCATTTCGAACGGTTCGCCGGTCACGCGTCACAGGGGTCTCTGGTGAGGCGAAATTTGACCCATGTTGCGCGTCACAAGGCACTGGGGGCATTGCCCAAATTTCCCTAGCGAAAGATTGGAGAAAGATCTTACATAAGATGTTATATCAGCGGAGGATGTCACCTAGCAAAATAGTGGTGAAAAAGGCTAGATATTTCTCAAAATCGTGTGTGATTGTTCTGCAGCAAAAGATCACGAATCTTCGCCGAAATCTTTGTCGAATCTTCTGCATCGGGTAATTTCGGATAAACTACTGATATTTTTCTCCGACAGTTCTTTGCAAGACATGACGTCTTTTGTGTATCTTTCGTCTCCTTAGATCTAACATCTGGTCTTAACTATACCCGAAATCAATCTGACGTAAATATTTCACATCAATTGGCAGGAAAGATTGCGGAAAGATGCCTCTGATCATTCTCATTCTTCTGAGGATCTATACCTGCTGAACATTCTAGTTAGGTAACAATTCTTTAGGGCCGGAAGATGGCAAGATGACTTCGAACATAAGTCTGATATCTTGAAAATCTTTTCAACATCACACAATCAGCGACAATCAAAACCTTTCATCGCAAAGAATGCCCGAGAAAGACATGGTTCATTTCTTTTTTTCTGTGAATCTTTCCTCCAAAAAAATCGGACAACAACTGCAAATTTTCCTAAAATCTTTCGTACAGGTAAGTATGGGAAGGACTTCAACTGTCCACTGTCCATTATCCACTGTACTCAGTCCACAGCGATGATCCAGTATGCCATTGTGGTGCCACTCGCCTTTCGCTGTGGACAATGGCAGTCGCCTTTCACTGTGGACATCAACAGTCGCCTATGGACCATCGCATTGGATACTGACTGTGGACAGTTGCAGTCCGATTCATGCTACAGTAGAGACGTGGCGAATCGAACGGAAATGTGCTGGAGCCCCCCGACAGGAGGTTGTCGTCTGTGCGTAAGTCCGACTGCTAAGTCATTCTCATTCTTAGCTCAAGCGATTCGGGGCGATTCGAAGCTCACCTGCATATAGAATACTGACCCTTCATCGGCGTGTCGATGTTGTTCTGCACGGCGGTGTACGTCCACTATTTCCGCACCAGTCGCGCCGTATCGTTCCACGGTGAGAAGGACGTGAAGCGGCGGTCAAACACCATTGTCTGGGAACGCCATGTGACTGCCATCACCTGTAGCAAGGGGAGGGGACGCACCTTCGTCGGACACACTCTCTAGCTTGTTCTGTGCCAACTCATAATCCTGCTCCGTGGCGAACCCGCACAGGAGCATTGCATTCTGCTTGCCTGCAATAGTGCCGGCCTCCCAGCACAACTCGCCATCGCACAGCAAGTCGCCATTCCATATGCCGCGTTCCGCGGTGAACTTGCGAAAACATAGCGTGATGGAACGTGCAGGAGTCTTCATGTGCTGCAGCCCAGAGACGATTCGAGAGGTCGCCCAGCGTGGAAGGACGGACTCGGACGAGACAGCGATGTCGCGATGATTGCCGCACGACGGCCCCGCAACACAACCTGCAGCTCGAGTTCAGAAAGCCATGTGATCTGCCAACAACACATCAGCGCCTACATCCGCAGCCCACAGACGTCGAAACCAAACAACATCCACCATTGTGGTAGTTGCCCAGGTCTACCCGCGCCTTCGCAAGATCCTACCCTGCCGCAACGCCGAAGTGAGTGACCGCTCGCTTCTGGCCCTTGTGCTCGAATCACACCCGCGCAATGGCCGCGTTCGGGTGCATGCTCTCTCCGCGCAAGCACATCTGCCCGAGATAGCCAGCAACCATGGATGCGTGCCTGACGGGTTACTGCCCTGCTCGCACTGAGAGTCGTGCGAGGGCGAGTTGACGGAGTCGTGTGGTCAGATCTGCCGCACAATGCCCTCAAAATAGTACCGCACGTGCTCGAAGCCACGTCACAGTCGTCTGATTCCCTCTCCATCAGATGCGGGGCACCGACGATGCAGTAGATGGTGCCCTGGTAAAGAATCTTGCCCAGGCGGAAGGTAAAGTCCTTTTCCTGCGGTCGACGTTAAACTGTGTGAGCAGGGGATGAGCATTGTGGCGTGGGGCTTCAGGAGAGAACGTACCATGTAATATCCAGGGTTGTCTTCCCATGTTTCACCGGCGATGTGCTCGCGTCAGCCTTGATGATTGGCCGATGTGTGTCCAATGCCGTCAATTTGACCTACGTGTACATCCCGCAGGCTCTCGCACCCAGACACATATGCCGCACGATGTCGAAGCGCGGTTTATCGCTGATCTTGCCCGCCGCGAACACGTCTGGCTCCCCGGCAGCGTCTCCTTTCGCGGTGTGCAGACTGGGTGGAGGATACACCGAAAGACTCGAATATGTTGAGGTTTTTAGGAGTGTTGCCCATATGCCATCTTGAATTTGTGCCTGTATCTGTGGAGGTCTTTGTCGTTCAGTTGTATGTGTTGAAAGGGAAGTCACTTACTGTAGAATTGTATACATGCGGACACACCTTCCTCCGTGTGCATGATTGCCGCCTCGAACAGAGCGAACATATATAAGAACAGCGCTATGACCCCACCCAATGCAACGAAATCTGTCGTCCCGTGATCCCAGCAGCTGACATGAAGGCCATGCCTAAAGCCAATGCTTTCCAGAGCGTAGAGCATGTCATTCTGAGTTCATGTTCCTGAGGTGAGGTGACTTACAGTGACAGGCCCCTGCAAACGAAAGCGATGCGGGCTTCGCTTATCCTCACCAAATAGAACTCGAAACACATGCATTTGTGGTTAATAATTGGCACCCAGAAAATGGGCCAGTATTCACCAGATAATGATGCCTTCTGAAGCAGATGGGATCTGCCATAACCGAGTTGAAGGTGTGATTGAAAGGACTGCAAAGAATGCGGCCCGAACAAGGAGCAACGACGAGGATTAAGCTCTGCCGATGCTATCAAGAGATACTTTCAGAAGGTACGAATATGCAGCTCGACCTTGCGTGGATAGAAATCGACGAGTACACAGACAGCGCTACCTTCCGCGACGTGCGATATGACAGCATGGCGTGCCTCAATAAAGACCGCTCATTGTTTGCGAGCGCTTCCGCGTGTTCTACGCAGGCATCGAGACGGCCAGTCGTTCGGTGACAGCCTCGTCGTGCTTCATGAATTCGACTAAGCAGGTCTCTGGCTGACAGGAGCATGTCGCGTGGATGATCGGGACGTCGATTGCACTGGACCTCCGTGGTTCGGGCTCCTTCCGCGCTGGCCCGCATGTCAACAGCTCGCGTGCTACGACCGATATGCGCCAAACTTGCTCCGTCGAGTCATTGAATGAAGGCTTTGCGGAGACATTCTCCACCTGCACTGCATACAAGGCCATCTTCCTGGGAGCTGTGGACTACGCGAGGAGCACCACAGCGATGAAGGTGGGTAGCTGATGGAATATGTGTCGAGGTATAACATGGTGCGTCAGCTCGGAGATGCTGAGAGAAGACTAATGGAATAGAAATGAGCAGAAAAGTATGTTTCCATGGCACGACGACGTACGTTTTTCTGCTCGCGCATGATTCTTCAGGATTCGAAGTTGAAGACGCCGACCTGAAAGTGTTTCGCCAGGGACATCGGGGACAGCAAGGTCGGCCATGCTCATCATCCAAAAGGGCGTAAGCTCTGGGGACGCGAACAAATCTCGCGTCAATGGCATATATGCGATGCAGGTGGGGCAATTTGAATGCAATGGCCGGCTGCTGCATGCCCAGTCATTGGGATGGAGAAGGCGATGTAGTTACGCAAGCTGGATGTACCCTTCAGCAGTGTATCCCAGGAGACGCGCAGCCTATCACATACATCGGATCCGCACTTCGAAGGTCTGCCGCTGACGGCGGGATTGAACCCTGCGAAAAGATTCCAGAGACTCCATCCGTAAAAAGTGGGAAAAATCCCATCCTGTCAAAACAGCGTCGAGTTCTACAGGATGCAATCGAGCTCACTGAATTCTTGAGCATGTCTGCCCTGGGACTTTGCAGGGTGACAAGGTGGGATTTCGGGCCAGCTGTCGGTCGCTGCGTTGGATCATGCGCGGAACACGACTCGTTCGGACTCATCAAGATTTGTCACCGGTCACCAGTCACCAGTCCGTTTGCATCACACGTCACCTAATCGCCCTGTGTTCGTGGCTGTGATGTGACAAGTCGCCGTGTCTTCACTAAAGTCCACAGCCCTCTCATGATCATAACCTGATGTAAGTACAGCGAGCATACAATCTAGAAATTAAAATCCAGACAGGCACATCATTCCACTCAACGAATGGCCTTGGCCTCTCCGTAACCCTCAAGGCCTCAAGCCTTGCTTGAACGCCTTGAGATCTTGACCTAGCTTCACGTCCGCCCTCAGCGTTCCCTCGGCATCGAGGATCGCCGGTGAGCTTTGCACAAACCCATCTGCAAAACCGAGGAGCTCGTCGACCTTCTCGAGAGCCTTCTCCGCCAGCACGCCGTTCCAGCACTTCGTAAATTCGCTCATGGTCGGCTCGGCCCCAAGCTCTTCGCGCCACTTAATGTCGTCGAGGTTCACGCCGGCCTCAGCAAGGCGCACAATGAAGGCGATCATCGCGGCCTCGCTGGCATGTTTCGGGCACGGCTTCTGGGAGCGAAGGTGCACGGAAAGCTTCGCGCGCTTGGGCGACGACGGGTCCAGGTGTTCGGTGAACAGCGAGATGGTGTTCGCCTTCGTGCGCTGGACGTGATCGATGTCCTCATTGCCTGCAGGAGTCATCAGCAAACCACACAAAAGACCAAGCGGTGCATGACCACTTACATCTGTAGAAACCGAGATACCCCGAGTCGATGTGCATCCAGTACCGGTTGGCCTCCTCCCCAAGATTCTCTGCCTCCCTGCGCTTCCACTCTAGCCCCTTCTTCTGCTCCTCCAACTCCGCGTCGGGCGTCGCCTCGAGCACGCCTCGCATGTGGCTCAAGAACGCCTCGACGTGCTCCTCGAGGTATGCGGGTGCGTGCTCGCTCTGCACGATGATGCACAGGCCGACCTCGTGAAGGCCCTAAGACACCCACTACGACGCGAACATGATGTGGCCGGGCTGCTCCTTCATGCACAGGATGTTGAACGCGGGCTCGGCAAGAATTTGCGCGACCAGCGCGGAGGCGACGCACAGGTGGCGGTCATTGTAGGAGCCGAAGTGGAGGTAGTAGCTCAGGGAGGAGTTGGCTTCATTCAGGTTCGGGACGGTCGACTGCCAGACATGATTGGAGCCTATGAAAGTCGACTACCTATGACCATCGAGAACAAGGAAATTACGGACCCGGAGGGACGATGCGTCCAAGGTCGACAAGGTCCGAACCGGAGACGGCAATGTCATCGACGATCTCCTTCGCTACCTTTGCCAGTTTGATGGCATCCTGAAGATCATATTATGAGACGATAATAGCAAGCAGAAAGGGGACACGATACATCTTTGTAGAAGTTGCCTTGCACCAGAACGAGAGAATGTGTCTTCGAAAGCATTTTCCGGCAGTGCTCTTCGATCTGCTCTTTGGTTATAGCTGCGAAATACATCTCAATACCAGCCCCGTGGGATCGTCGATGCGGACTTACAAGGCAAAACCTCTAGCATCTCGGGTATCGGCCATTGATTGTCGGCCGTGATGTAATGACCGTAATAATCAGAAATCTGGTACGATTGACTGAGAAAGAAATTCTCCCAGTCTAGGAAGCCCTGTGAGCCAACCTTGCGAAGCCTGCGACTGACCTGCTCGCATGACATCTGGATGGACTTTACTCTTTCGAGGACAGTCCTCAGCAGAACGCGGAGCTTGTCATTGTACCCGCTCATGCTGACGTGGATCTCAAACGACAAGTGAGACAGGTTGGATCTCAAGCCCACAAGCCAGCAGCACATGCATACTCATTGAGAACTTCGGTAACGAGGTTGGTGAATAGCCTGTTTCAATTGATTAGAAATGACAAGCAAATGCTCAGAACAAAGATGAGGGGCTCGCCTCGTCAGAACAACCGCGCTAGGAGAATGATTGGCAAACAGCATCCGGACGTCAACTATCGCATTGGCTTTAAGTCCCCAAAAGCAGTCGTCCTTCATGTGCCGCACGGACAGGGAAGATGTTTCACGGATGAGATGGAGACGCCTCTGGACCTTCTCGTTATAAACACACGCTCAGCATCGCCAGGTAGCAGGCTGTAGCAGGAAGCGATGACACATACTGACCTTCGCATCACGGTTCTCAACGTCAAGGTTCTGCGGTATCAAATCATTTGGGCGGGGAAGATAATGATCTGGCATTGTGCTTGCGCCCGCAGCCTGCCAAACAAGGAATAAGTACAATTCCTAGAGAATAGCATTCGAGCATACCGTCTTCACGAACTCATCATCCACCGCTTCAACCTTGTACAGCGTCCCGTACCACGGCACTTTCCTCCACTCTCCAGCTTTCTCAACAGCGTCGTGCTCCTCATCCCTTCTCATCAATACTGCATGCCCCTCGTTGACCTTCAGGTCTTCAAGTGTCTTGCGGAACTCCGCCTCTCCAGCGCCGACCGGAGATTGCGAATCTGCTTTCGGTGACGACCGACAGCTATTGCACATATGCAAATCGCTGCTGAGGGTTGGCCGGGGGCATGGAATTGGTCCGTCACGTTAGTCGCAGGGTTGTGTTGCGCGTTTGCAGGTTCTCGGTGCACATGGAGCAGGATATCACCATTGTCCAGCTTGAGCTGGACGACCATCTCAAACTTGCTTTAGTTCGCTGAGCTCTGAATCCACAATATTGCGCCCATCCGATGCAACGATGGTTTGCGGGCCGTCGATAATCCCGGCGTGCGGCCTCTTCACGAACGCGGTTCTTACCATGCTGACTGACGCAGCTCGAAACTTGCGCTGGTACCAGCCTTTCACGATCGTCAACGTCCTGTTGGCGTACGTAGCTCAGCATAAGTTAGAGCGACGTAGAGTCGTGCATGACCCGGGATCGCATGCACGCATATCTGAACCAGTGAATACTCACTCACGCTCGCCGCCTCCAGGCGCGCGCGCAAGAATGAGGTCCATTCGTGCTCATGCCATGTGCCGATGCATTGTGCTTGGTGCGGCATCCATAGACTCATCTGATCGTCACCGTGGTTTCCTAGATTCTACGTTATCAGTAATAATCTGCAGGAAGACTTGCGTGCACAAACCCATACAAACCCATATATCCTCCCTCCTTGTATCTTGTCGTTTCTGGTCATGTGCACAGCCTAGCAATGACTGACTGCCACCCAAGTCGATCTAAGCAAGCTCTAAGCAACGGAGGAGTCATAGTGGTAAGAGTAGCCCAAGAGTAAATGAGACCAGGAACAGCACGGCCCTGCGGGCGTTTCCTGGTCTCGGGTTGGGGTTATGAGAGTCCGCGTTGCGTGGTCACCGGTCAGGTTAGGTTTAGGGCATATAGTGGATGCGGTCAAGTTTACCTTCGCAGTGGTACGAACATGGTCAGTGAATCGTGTTTTCAAGTAGGGCATTCTATTAACAATTTACTCGCTCAGTTTATCTAGCATAACAACAGATAGTTGTACATCGACTTTTTACACTAAAACTGTGTTACTCGTTACTTGAATGTACTGTTTTTCTGACGCGGCGACTTCTGAAGTTAACAGAAAGCCGGTGATGGATTTACTGTAGCTGCACGAGCAGGCACAGCGGGAAGAGAACGACATGGGAGGGCGGTGGAGAAAATGGTTTCATGGTGATTCAGCTCTCGTACATTGTCAATTATATTTGCGATCTTGGACCCTGGTGGTGATGGTACGCATATCGACGTGTATGAGGTAGTCCTGCGTGTTGACCAGGTTGTCGGCATGGCAGATGTTCTGGAGGGTGTCGACACTGTCTTGTGTGAAGCATAGGAAGCATGTCAGGCATAGGCAGAAGCAGAGAAGAGGGGCATGAGCACGCGCGCGAGGTGGAGAAGATGGATCTAATTTCAGAGGTAAACAAGAAATGGTGATCAAGCGTGTTCTGCCCGCCGTCATACCCCGCCAACTACAGCTTTGCCCGCTTATATGAACGCCTGGCCCTTTCCAGCACCATCGCCACTCTATTCGTCGCCCTCCTCTTCGAGTCGATCGTGTTCATATATTATTTCTATGTTATGCTGCGTCACCGCGGGGGCGATGGTCGTGGTTTCAGAACGCCAGTCGACCAGCGTACGCAGCGAAGGCTGGTATCCTTCGTCCCCATTGGCCGAGGTGTCCATCGCGTCTGGGGTAGGTTGACTGGACATCATGCCAGGAAAGGTAAAGATATGCTAGCGTTGAGGACGAGAAAGCACATACTCGGACCCTTCTGCACCGTTTCCGCTGCGACGCTTGAAAACGGCGTGAAGCCTCATCTTTACGGACGCGATGATAGAATTGACGACGCGATGGAAACGAGGCATGTCTCCGAAGAAGGTACAAGCTTTGTAGAAGTGTTTGTGCGAATAGACGATGGTGGGTGTGGGAGGTGTCGACTTAGGCGCGCACTGCTTGGTTGAGATCGAGCACCTCTTCCAGTAGACGGGGCTGTCCTGCGTAATCGCTGACCTGCTTAGCCTCCCTTCTTGTTTCATTGCTGGCTGATGATACTGGGCCGGGGTGTCTAGATAATGACTTTTGAGTTTCCACGGCCTTACATGCGGAGCCCTGCGTCCTAGCTCCTGCCGCCCTCTTTGTCGACTCGACACCATGCCCTTATGAGCTCTTGCGCTCGGACGCTAACAAGTCATTATTCGATCCGGACCAAACACATTTCCCATGTCGTCACGCGAGGAGCCATTCGCATCCGCGACTGTGCGGACGGATGCTTGGGAAGACCGCGGGAAACAAATTGTGCCCAGTGCAAATACGCGACGGAATGCGACGTCGGCAATTCGAACTGGTGCGTGTAATTCGTCGTGATGGCACTCAGGTTAATTGATGTTTATGACGGTTACAGGATAGGGGGATGGCTAGAGCCGGAGAAGAGGGAGGGGGCCATGGGCCGTCAGTCGTGGTTCTGTAGGGCGTACGTGCCATTCCTCGTACCAGTTCTTTTCCCTTGATATCCAGGCTATGCCTGGACACTGACGGGTGGCCATGTCATATTGCGACGCGAGCACGCGCATCCCCAGTTCGCTCGTGTGCCCCAGCTCGCCCGGCGTAGAGGCTCTTGCTGGAAAATCAACTTAAACCTAGCGATGAACCTGGTGGTGAGTGATCCTTGAGATTGCCTGCTCCTTTGACACTTGCTCCGGAGACGTGCAGGCATCGGCATCAGGATAAATGTGCGGCAGGCAGCACTCCTATGTATGGACGTTAATGCGCCTCGTGTCGCAATCTCGCCTTGACGCCGATGGAGTTGGGACCCGTTGAAGGCCATGGGATGTAATTTCATCCCAAATCTCTTCTGGAAGGATGTAAGTCTTCTCGTGCAGGAAAATCGAGCTCAGACTTACATCTTCCCTTTACGACTACATCGCCCTCGTCAGCATCATCACGGGTAGGATATATTGACGTGTGGGGGAGAAGTCTTGGGCTTGCGTGTTGCGATCCGGGGAAAAGATGGCAGCGCGGAAGGGTGTTGCTCGCTACTCACACTGTTCTCATGTGTCGAGTTAGACTCGTGATCGCGTCGTCGGAGTGTCGTCGGTATCATTCGCCACGCCGTCAGGCTTAGTAAAGGTAAAAAATCGACCACACAACCAGCATCACGGCTTCCCACGCGGGCCGATCGATCTCGATCTCGCCGATACCGACTCGGAGGTAGTACCCAGCTTCGTCAGAGCGGCTGGCCGCCGAAGTACTTAGGTGATGGTAGAAGAAATTTCAGAAAAGGATGCAGCACCGTAACATAGAAATTGAGAATGACATCGCTGTATGATGAACGAAGACATCAAACTACCCTCTAAAGTACATTGTGATCTCTCCGACACATAGATGACTAGGTACCATATATGCAGTTACTATACCGAGCTTATCACATGGAATCAGAATTGTACAAAGATGTGATGAGGCGAGTTAAGAAATTTATCAAAGACCATGGTGGAGAGATAGCACGACTCGACCTACATGTCCCTCAGTTCCGCGGTGATGGACAGGATTTCCAGATGCGTAAAACCAAACTGAATAAGATGTTCTCGAAATGCTGACTCGTTTCGAGCAAGAATCCGCTTGAGAAAATGCACATCATGATACGTTTTGATTCCGAAGTCGGCGAATCGCTCGATATTGTCGGGGCTATTCATGCCGATGACCGTCAGGAAATTTTGTAGAGCATCGGATTCAGAGACGATGCCAGCTGATTGGATATTCAGTAATTAAGACAGATTGAAGTAATCGCACACTTACCTTCCCTCCGTCTCTTCTTCTTTTCGACACGTTTCAGAGAAGATGGTACGGTCATGGAATGTGCAAGCACTCCTGATGCATTTTCATGAGGTCTGTTGTCGTGTACATGCAGTCGATGACTTGAAGACATGTAGTTGTCTTTGCGAGAACCAGGAGATCGTGGCACGTTCCTGTTATGATGAGCCCGCGTTGGCTTCAGGAATTTCTCGTCGTCATCTAATACATCTTTCTGCATGTTGTTGAGTGCTTTCTGGATAGTTCGCACTGAACACCGGTGATTTTCAGCCAGGTCGAGTGCCGTCATGCCATTGCTGAACTGATGACGGATCGTGGCACGTTCAGAACGGTCGATGATGCGATAAGGGAGGCTATCGAGGGATTTCAGTTGCTGGAGGCAGTACGTTCACCAACGGGTTTTGGCTTACGGCATTAGTGAGCTGCGAGGCGTATGCAATGCTCGAGGTTGTGGGATCGAAACACTGAATATGTGATGCGGTCAAAAGAGATGTTGTCTGAGGACATGAATGGACACTCACATTTAGATGCAAGCAGCTTCAAAAGCGAGATGGAAGTGCAGATGCAAGACGAGAGGTGCACAGTATTAACCAGATTCCTTGCCGCTGAGGGCGATTCCATCGGCCACGTTCACCCAGTACTGCGCCTCGTGCCCAACCACCAGACAATTGTCTAGGGTAACTGTCGTCGGACAACTGTGCAAGATTGAATTAGTCAGAACGCCGTATCTAACAACATTCATGAATACACCGACCTTTCTTTGACTGCTTTCATTTCTTGTAAGATTGCATTCGGGGCCGGAACAGTCGTCTGCCTGTCGTCACTTTTCCAGCAACTTGGTAATGCGCCCAGTCAATATTCAATATCGAGTTACATGATACGCGCGCGTTCGGCGTTCACGCAGTGTCGTACAACCGCTCGCTCGCTCAACCGCATTGACTGCGGTCATTGAATCTGGTCCTCGCCCAGCCTCGCCCTCGCCCCTGAGCTAGAAAACATCAGCCATCTCGGATCCCGAGGAGTTGGGAAAGGCATCATTCCCAATCCAACAGCCCAAATGGTCGCCCAGCAAACACCAGATCCACACGTATGACGAGAATCTCATTCGCGTCGTTGAACTTTGGTTCAGGACTTGTAAGAGATAGCACGCAATTTAGGCGCCATTGGAAAGCATCATAATAGAGACTCACGCGGCGAAGGGCGAAGCAATACGATTGAAGGCCGTCATCATCTGACTAGAGGTAGGAAGATAAAGCGACTGTGATGAGTTGACGGAGGCTACAAAGCTGTCAAAGGGCGAGGACGGCGTAATGTGGCGTGGATGTGAGGACAACTGTGACCGAACACTTGTGAGCTATTGGTCTGAGACAATGGTGAACGGCGTTTTGAATATAACGAACACGCGTCGTTGATGAGCGCGCCATGGAATGCCTATTTACCTGAAATGGGTACGGACAGTTGTTATGTCACAACATAATGCGTTCTGCTTCGCGTCTTGGCTCCTAGGGCGGCCGTCCCGCCGTGCGACCCTCAACGGGCTTCAGCAGCACGACCTTCCTGCTCTGCTGGTCGATCTCGAACTCGGAGTTTTTGAACAGCGCCTTGAACCACTCATCCACGAGAAGACAGCCCTTCATCGCGTCCCCGTCCCCGCGAGGCGCCTTCTTGCTTGCGCGCTCCTCGTCCTGAGCGACCTTGTCCGCGATCGCCTTGTTCGCCTTGTTGACCTTGGCGCTCTGCTAGTCCTTGCGCACGCGGATGCGTCCCTCGGCGAACTTATCGAGGTTCGCTTGCACCATCTTATCACGCTGCTCCTCGTACATGTACAGGTGGAGCTTGAGCGAGATAAAATAGCCATGCATGGACAGCTTGAATGCGAGCGTGCCGATGAGGTGCTCCAACCCGAGCGTGGCAAGCTCGGCGGCAGACATATACTCTTGCTAGTGCACCGCATTTACATTTCATGTAGATGTCTGTAATCTACTCGACGCATTTGGCCACAAGCTACTACGGTTTGCTGAAATGCGGCGCATGAGTGAAAGAAAAGCGAACACATAAGAAAGATACCATATTCGTTCACCAAGGAGAGGACACCGACCGAGTACAGCATCCGCTAACCGCCCTCGCGCTGCGATGGCTAGATGTCGTCGCTCATGATCTCTGAGATCAGAGTCTCATACATTCGCCGCTCGACGTTAGAGCTTGATGACTGCATGGTTCATGGATTGTCGCATCCATCTATGCCTCTCTGAGATATCATGCAATAGATGAATCGATCTAACGTGGTTAATAGCCGTGTTGATGATTTGGAGATGGAGTAGTTAAGGTGGTCGGACGGCAGAGGAAGGTTCAGTGAATGGACGATGGACCGAGTCGTGGTAGTAGAATCCACGCTTAACTATTTTGGTTCCGGTACGTGGTTGTCCTGGTTACAGGTCTGAAGTCTGGGTAGTCACTGAGTGATTGAGTATTGCCCGTTCACACATTGGCGATATTGGTCTAATGCTTCAGATGGTGAGCCAAGTAACAACGCAACGAGTAGCAACCTGACCGTGTATGATAATGAAACGAGATGCTGCATTTTACATTATCATTCATTGTTCGTCTGTACGAGCCTGCACGTATAGTCGCTGGCACGACATACTCATAAACAAGGTTTCAGCATCCCAGCAGTACGCATTGTGCAATGCGTCTTTATACCTGAGAGGCAGTATCAACTAACGCTAACGGGAACATGTTAGGCTTGGAAATGACGTACTTTAAAACCTTCTTCCTCGGAATAATCTTCCCGCCAATATGCTAGAGAGAGACTTAGACCGAGCAGCAGCGACCAATAAAATTGCTTACGCAATGAAGAGTGACTCTCCCCTTCAAAGTTTTCCGGAGGCGTGAAGGTAAGAAGAGATTCGCCGTCCGGTTCCAGCGTGAAATTGAGGCTATTCAATGCCAAACAACGTGACAAGCATCATACTTACATTTACACATTCTTGCCGATTGAAGATGCCCTTACTCTTTATCTCTACCAAAGATGGCGCGAAATACTTGTGTACTCGACCATTCGTCAGACATTTGATTATGCGTAGAGGATTCACTGTGTAAGCTACTTCTTGACAAGTAGTTGACCAGAGTAGACTTGATCCGCCATGCAGCGAGACGACTGGGGCCAGACGCGATGTCCGTCATCTCCCAGAGCCAGTCGTCTGACACGCTGAGCGCACAGACGTTATGCCAGAGCCCGTTGACGGTCGTCATGTGCTCAAGCGGTGTGTGCGTTGTGAATGTGCACGTAAGCTGCTGCCCGTAGCGCTTCGCCTTCTGCATCGTGGCGCACCCGGTGCTGGTCGGCATGGAGAGGGACTGCAGGCGCAGAATACAAGGGGGCGAGACGGGGACGCCGAATGCCTGGAGCGATTCGTGGACGCTACAGACTGGTTCCTCGCTTGGTTTACTGTAAACAGGAGGACAATGGAGTCGTTTAAGCGCAGCCACGAGGTCAGAATTTGTTAGTTTCTATACAGCTCAGGACATACCGGAGCTTGTATAATGACTTGTACCGATTCATCTAGCAGAGATGGGAGCGGAGATTTGCCAGTAGAGACAAAGCTCAGAGCGACGACCGAGCGGGTCCGGAGACATTGGTGAACGCATGTTTGTCGAAGCATGTTTGAGACACCGCTTCGTAAAGACGCTTAGTAAGCAGTCCAGATGCGCATGTCAACCTGCGGACGTTTCACTGATCACGATATTGCGCCTCCCTATTGGCATTTTACTTTTCCATTGCAACATGGGCGACATCGAACTACCCATAACCAACGTAGGGGACTTAGACATTTCTGTTCAATCTCAGATAGGTGGACAAACTCGCAATTTGTCAACGCTAATCAGCCGATCAGGACCGGTCACCGGTTATTCTGGTTATTAGCCTCGACGGAACAAGTTTCCCCCTCCGAACTAAACATTTCATCAACTGGTCATCAAACTTACCACCTCCGTCTCCCTCTAAGTAACACAAATCACATCGTTCAATTCTGTGCGGTGTGACATGCAGGAAAACCTCGCAGCCAGACCTGGTTTCTTATGAGACCAGGAGACCGGGAATGGTACCCTTAAGACAACAAGACAGTCGTTTCTTGATACACGCCCCGCACTGCGCCGTGATTAACATCGCAAAGCGCAAGCTTCGTAACTGTGCTACTGTATCGCGTCACGCATGTAAGATCTGGGAGAAGTGATCTCTTTCGCACATTATGTTGTCCTAATATGCATCATCTGCAGGGAGATCAGCAGCGACGTCTTTCACGTCCTCCTCGACATCGTCAAAATCTGGGAGCAATGCAGAAGTGACCATCTATATGATATGGCATAGGTCAGAAACGATTCTCTATATGCGATGTTCTAAACATACCGTATCAAGTGGCAAGACATGGACGCAAGGTCTGGATATCGTGGGCATGACCATGGCCGTCTTCGCGAAATGGCAGACGATGTCCGTAGCGCGAACAACGAATTCAGCGCTATAATGATCGTAATAGAGGTGCCCCGTTCCAAATGGGAAATGACGGTAGTTATCGCAAGCAGCATCATCCTTCGATAGGTCGCTGAGTGTCCGGACTATGACGAACGGTTCATTTGCGAATATCCCATCCTTCTGCAGAAATATACCCTCAATGCGACCTGCTTTCTCTACACTGTCTTGCAATCAAAAAATGACGTTGCTATCCTTCGGGGACTTTTTGTATGTCTTGTACGTCACTCCTTTTATGAAGACTGTCGGAGAGAAGAAGCATCGTCTTGAGAGGAAGCGTTGCCCTACCATTTTCCGAGCGGTGTCCACGAACGTGGAACCTGGTTGAATGGCTTCTACAGCTTCGAAAAAGGCTTCATATGTCTCGTCTTCTAGGCTACCTTCCTTTGCTGTAGTAGGAAGAGAGAATGATTGTGTCGTATTAAGGGTGTCTTGCACGCGTGTTCCACGGCGATCCTCGGTAGAAAATGCTTTGTAGCCTTCGACAAGCTCAAGCACAGTTTCCCTGACGATCGGATCCTGCATAAGTGGTCGAAAGTTGGCGCTCCGGCATGATTGCTTGATGAATGTGGTTTCGAGCTCCCCTGTTGGCATGACGAGTCATGAAGTTGTAAGGGATGGAAGGCAGTAATGGTTACTTGCCGAACTTTTGATTCGTATTTTCTTGTTGGAGAAGATAATTATATCGCTCAAATGCAAATGCCCGCCATGCATGTACAGAGCCAAATGACCGTAGGAAATCACCGAGATGTAAGGCCACATGATGGTTTGGGACAACCCTCGCATCCTTGTATAAGTCTTTCATCTTGTTGAGATAGCGTGCCATTAGCTTGTCATATAAGACGCTGTGTTTCGCTGTGACCACTCGCATGGTACCAATCTCGACGGCAACGATAAGGTCAATAAAGTTCGAAAGCATCTCCTTGAAGAGGCCATTATCACCACCCCACAACCTGACGAGCGTTATTGGCAGATGGATTGTACATAGACTCCTCCACTGGTCTGCGCTTGGCTTTCCAAAACGAGTGGATCCAATGCTGCTAGGTGCAGGACTGACCCATGCTGGGAGCTCTGTTTTCGCCATGTCCGCGCGCATTTCACTGAGGATAGTTCGGCCAAGTACAGCTTTCTTTGGTTTTCGATTAGCCCGCTTCCTGTCTGGCGATGCAGAACGAGATTCAGGCTCTGGACGGTCATGCTTTCCTACACCGGCAGCATCATCCGCATGTTCATCTTCACTGATTTGGCTGCTGCGGCTGCTTTCGGAATTGCCGGTATCGCCATGATTTTTCTACAGGAGAGCCGCTTTTTAGTAAGTAGTGATGGAATTAAAATTTACGCACCCATTGTAGGAGCCGAGCAACTACAATCGGTTTCTTGCCTGACGCTGAAATCTTGCGGTTCTCGCAGAGGGCAGAAAGTATGACCATAGTCCAGCACTGCAGATCGTCCTCTTGAACTGGATGAGGCGCACTGGTAAACCATGCGTCGATGGCCGCTATATCCTGCACCAGTTTACGTTGTTTTTCTTTGGAAGCCAGGCCCCTAGAGGTTTTGATAGTCGGAAGTGGTGGTGCGACAAGAAGGTTGTTATCAGATCTCTGCGGCATAATAAGTAATGTTCGGGAACATGGGCGTCAAGTCTGAAGATCGGAAAGAATGACTTACCCAGGACAGTAATCGAAGCGCAAGATCCGTCTTGTTCCCATTCGAGATGAGCTTCAGTTCCTTGCAGAGGCTGACGAGTATGGAACGATCGTAAAAAATCATTGCCTGCATGTGGATCGGGATTTCAGATCGTAATCGTGCTTCGGCGTGCTTCACATCTTTATTTTCTGGCATCAATTGTTGGGCCCCTTGCCCGTGTGGAATTGAGTTCTCGTCAGCAGGAAAGGTTGGAGGCGAAGGATCATGGTGAGCACCCGACGGCGTCTTCGGATCTGACGTAGAAGCTACTTCGGGCGCTGCAGTCTGGGCTAGTAACGGGCCCGAAGGAGAGAAATCATCCTTGGAACCCGCGTCGCCCAGTTGGCCATCTAACGAGGAATTTGAGAGCTGTTCGCACAGGGCTTTGAGATCGGCCTCTGGTGCTTTTTCTCTCTGCCGCGCACTCATATTCAGATTCGATATCAATAGTCTGACAACATGGACTCACCCAGCTCTGCAGATGCTTGAGCAGCATCGCCTTCGTGCTTGCCCTGCGAAGACCGAGATCTAGACACAGATGCCAAACCAGCGGTTTCTTGGACGCTTTCAGAGCTTTAAATTTCTGATCAAGGAGAAGCTGCTTTGCCTTTCTCATAGCGAGTGGGTTGGGCCTGGCGGGCATAGGGCGTGGAGGATGATTACCGGGGTCCTCGTCATCGGCTGCTATATCCATTCCCCACAATGTTCGGCAGTGATATTTCAGCACTCCCAGATAGAGGTTGTGCATGGAGTCGATCACCGTAAATAAAAGGGGATTCCAATAAGGCAGTCGAAGCAACTCCGACCACCATAGGCCGTACGTCTCATAGATATGTTGTTGATCATCTGGTGTTTTGGCGTTCTTCCACGCTGTTGCAAGCCTGATATGCTCCTCTGGATCTCGCGTTGGCCAACGCTCCCGATCAAATTCCTCAATCCGGTCAAGTGGTAGTAGACAATAAGAGCAGAATGTGTTCGAGGAATGTCCAGAAAAACCGGCAGCTTGTTTCGCTCCAAGCATATCAGAAACCAGAGGGATGAGGACAGCTTTGACTAGGCGGCCCCTGTCGCGGTTCGCTGTGCGAGACAAAAATACGCCAGGCGTCCAAAATGGAAGCAAATCATCGACGAGGAGAGCCAGAAAATGATTGAGTTCTCCATGTGAGGGTTTTGATGGACCAGGAACAACCCCCACAAGGTACATGTTTTCGGGAAGATAGCGGAGGTGAGGTGGGAGATTAAGGCAGACCATATAAATGCCTGTGACGCTGACACTCTGTTTCGCTGCTTTCGTGCCGAATGGATTGAACCCGTCAACATTAAGGCTGAAGACCAACCGACTCTCTCCTGCATTATCCGGGTGAAGAAAAGACTTTCCGTCGGGGCCAAGAAAGGCCGCGAACGTCCTAGCATCCCAAATGTCTTCTGCCTGGTCGCCTCTGGCCAAGGGATCCGGATACAAAGGTTTGTCGAGCAGCTCTTCAATATCTGGACGAGAGAACAACCTGGCAACCCATTCCTTCATTTCTTGATGCACATATTTGCGGATAGGACATGTGATTTTTTTGCCGTTAATAAGTCGAGTGCGCAGTAGGCTGGCTTTGCAGGTCCGAGAAGCCGGCGTCTGCTTGTACGTGCAACATGGTGGAGGTGACAAGGAGTCGTCATAGAGCGCAAAGCACGTGGGGCAGCAGATGTAGCTCTTTGTTCGAGGTTCTAAATCAAATGCGCCGATGATCGTTCTGGGGTCCTTTGGGATTGACTGAGAAATCCAAGAAAGTTCGGGGTCATCTCTGCCTGTCATCAAGATATGCGTGATGCAGCGCATTCCCGTGATCAGCAGACCGCTGGCTCTCCTGGACAGGCCGCAAACGAGATGCATGAGCATGACTGTCAGAAATACTGAAAGGATCGCCGGGTGCCATGTATGATGCATATTTCTATAATAAGGGCCTGTTTGCATGAGCGTAATTACATAGAACACAAGCAACAATACTCACTACAATCGACGAACACGCCTAAGCCATGCTGCGAGTGTCGCATCGTCTTGCTAACTGCACTGTTGACCATTTGCCAGTTCCATTCAGCTTCTTTGATATGGTCGAGACGATCAAGCTCCCGCATCGCGACACGGATAATGAAATCCCGTCGAATTGTCGCGAGAGCATCGTCGTAGCAACGAATCCCCTCCACGGTATGCAGCAAGACGGCCAACTCGTTCTCGATGGCAATGATATATGCGTTCGTGGGATTTCGTGGTGCCAACTTGTTAGGACCTGCGTTGACTTCGCGCAAACCCTCCTCCGATCGCCGAGTGTACGGTGTTCCTGCCGCTGGGTCTTGCACGAACACCAAACGGTCTTTAGGCGGGGATATTCGCGCGGTGGTCTTGATTAGCGTCGCCTGTAAGTAGTCGAGATCTCGGAGAGCTTGCTCTAGCTTCGGCTCGAGGTTGACGTCTACGATCTTAGAAGTTAGGAGAGGATTCATGGAGGATAGACAACACTTACCATCAACTGTCGGCTTTCTGTGCATATCTGAGTCGTCTTCTAAGCTCATATTCGTCATAGATTGCAGGACTTGTTCTAGTGGGATGGAGCATGGAATTGCTGTACGTCAGTGGAAGTATAGTTGTACATAGAGCGCAGACGTGCCCAAATCTGCTCCGGATACTGCCTCTGATCCCAAAACTGTTGACGTTGCCTTGACTTCTTGCTTTGGTGTTCCTACGGTGCGTTGGCTTATGGCTTGTGAGATTCTTGTTACGCCTTGAGCCTCTGATTTCGCAGCCTGCAACTCTCTGGCCCGCTTATGTCTGCTATGTGCCTTCGAATCCAGCCATATGCCGCCATCGCGAGATCCATTCTGGGAAGCCTCAGTGGTGCATACCTCGCAGTCGCAAAGTCGTAGATTGCTACCTCTCGCTCCCTCGACGATGTGAGAATAATCTCTAGGCATGAGCTCGGGGCCGTTGTGAAATAGGGGAAGGTGAAGGGCGACGAGAAAGGGCGACGATAAAGGGCGACGAAAAAGGGCGACGATAAAGGGCGACGACAAAGTCGGCAGCTCTTTTATCATGACCATCAGTTGGGTCGGAGTCCTGGATCACTAGTGATCCAGTCATGACTGATGGCAGAGAACATCAGAACACATGCTCCATACCGAATCAAGGACGATCTTAAAACTTAGATGATGTTTTAAGCTCGCTCCAAGCTGCTCATGCAGGTCTTGGTATGAGGCTAGACAACGTTCCCGATCTGGAACAAGCAAAACGGAGATGGTTTCTGGGGTCACATAGATGTCTGATGAAGACACATCAAGCGATCTTATCGAAGATATCCAAAGATCTAGCGCTCTCATAGCAACACAAAAGATCATTGCTGCTCATCATAATAATCAATTATGTGAGATTATATGTCATGGGACGCACACTTACATTTCCACTTTACAGCCCGTTTCAACAAAGGTGCTTGGTAAGAATGTCGTGACGAATTTCCGACTTGAGGATTATCTGCGACAATAGCTCCTCTCGATACGTCTGGACGGCAGCATGCTTCCAGAAGGCATCGCAGGCATCCGTATCTGCAAGGAAAGAAGACTGAATTGTTCTTGCAGAGTCTGTTCCCGGTGAAATGCGATTGACTTACTGTAATGACTTCTTCGGCCCTATCCGGATCCTCCATGAACACTCTCAAGAAATGTAGGAGGTATACCCCGCAATCGTATGGGTTTGTCTGATAAGGTACCTAGCAATGTGAAAGTTTGTTCGATCGTCATCGGGTCGTCCACTGCTGCATACCTTTACGTGTATGCCAATCGCGGGGGAGAAGTTTAATAGGCTGTAACCCTTTTTGTCTGCGGCCTCATATTGTAGATACGAATTGAGACGAGCAACGACCTCATCGTGCTGGCGACCAACCGAATCGAGTATGTATATTGACGAGCTGCAGACGACCTCACGTTAGCAAACACTCGATTCATGCAACTCGTTCAGATCATCTATCTAGCTGGGTGTTTCTTCCGGTCGCATTCTGCAACAATATGTTCAATAACTAGATCAACTGACCTCTTGGGACTTGTCGGTGAGGTCTTGAAAACTTCTATGTCGCCGGAAGCATTGCTTGCGGAGGATTGAACAACTTTATGGACGGGTGGGAGCACAAGAAGAGGGTGAGACACAATGGACAGGTACCAATGTTGCCTGCCATTTCGAAAAATGTCGAATTAGTGAAGAGCATCGAATGAGCCGATATCGACGAACGCTTCATTGATCGGAATGATCAAATACTTCTTCTGAAAAATATCGATGGCTGAAGTCCATTTCCGAACCTCATGATGAGCTTTCTGATGGCTGACCAACTCAATCACTAACAGATCGACGACAGCTTGTCGGAAATGGGAACACACCTGGATGCAGTAAAAAGTTTATCATGAAAGAAGGTATTGAATACGTGGACACTTTCCGCGATGCGCGGCATGGCATCTTGGAGATTATTGAACCACAGTCTGGTGGCGGAGGTCGAAGGGTCAAGGCGCTATAAATATTAACTCCATTCAATTGAACGAAAAGGAGGAAGGAACTGACTTCAGTCCGAATTCTATCAGGTTGTCATTCAGATATTTTCCAGGTTTCAAACGTTGCATATCGCGAAGCCTAATTGGAACCGCACCACGCGTGCCCTTCGGATAATCTAGTACTCTAGAAAATAACATCGTTGACGTTATCTAGTATGACGCCAATGAACATGACTTACGAGAGTTCTTCATCTATTATGTCGCATAACTGATCTGGAACGGCGCGACATCTTAAGGGAATTAGCTGCGGGCCATAAAATGACGAGAATCTCTAGTCACCCCTGACAATGACGTACTTCATCCGACGTCGCTGTGGTCGCATTGGTTGAGGTCGCCAGATTGGTACATATCTCGTGAGAAGACACAGAGTGAACATGGGGCGCAGGATTCCTATAGATAGGGCATCAGTTTTTATCCCTCATTAGCTGAATGTCGGAAACATGCTGCGATTGATTGTGATGGCCTGTGCAGATCGATTCTCCCAGTCGACGGACAAGACGAATGTAAGTCTCTTTGTCCCATTTGCCGTGATTGACAGCGAATTTAAAGATGAGAAGTCCATCTGGAGAACTGGAGCCTATTTCTCAATGTAGTCAAACTACAATTAAACAGCGATTCATGACTGACCAGGGTTGAAGATCCCACGAAGTTCGCCTCGTCCGTCCCAGTCAGGAGTGCACGTCATCTGAATTAAAGCTTCCGAAGGAAATTTCTAATCATGATCAGTCCGCCAAAAACCAACATGTCAAGCGACACATACCTCTATGTCTACCGCACGCACGGTCTTCAGACACCGCTCCTTCAGCTCGAACTGGAGGAGACAGCGGTTGGAGCTATCAGACATCAGTGCTGACAATACCAGAATGTTTGTATCCTCCCGCCATTCCAGCCAAAAAGGACCTTGCAGGGCGCCACCCTCAGAAGATAGCTTCAAGCCAATGGCCCAGGCGTTTAGCAGCAGTCGCACAACGTTGGCGCTCCCCGCCGAACTCGGAATCCATGTCTGTCGAAGTCGTATCAGCATACAAATCATGAGAAATTTGAGACGAAGCTTAGATTTCGTGAAACTGGTGAGGATTCGGTACTTACCACATCGGCCGGATACGTTTTGGCACCGATTCCCGACTTGAAGCGCCGACTTTGTCAGCCAGACCCAGCTGCATGCTCTCGGGTCTTCCCAAGTCGTCAAAGTCAACATTAAAATATTAATATACAAGTGGATGCGCTACGACGTGGAACAGACGTAGAGTAATCAAGAATTTGTCAGACTGAAGGCGACACAAGTTCAGTCCTGTGCTGGTGCGTTTGCGTTCGAAAACCGAGAGGCACGAGACATCCGGATCAAAAGCGGATCTGGATCAAAAAATAATTTGGAGGTCGCGTGTGCAGGAGGTCGCATGTGCAGGAGGTCGCGTAGCAGCACATGTGTTGTCGGGAGAGAAGGAGAGGAGAAGGGCAGGAATGGTTGCGTTCGAAAAACGAAAGGCAAGAGATATGGATCGAGAGCGGATCTAGATCGAAAGCAGATCCGGATCGGAAATGGATCGAAAGTCGCTGGGGGAGGGGGGGCAGAGTCGATCCCATGCATATTATCTTTAGAAATTAGAAATTAGAAATTAGAATAGAATGAGCATTTGACCCTCGAGAACGGAGGCTCTAGTAAAGTGTCCAGTATTGTCGTCCATGCTGATCATGCATCGTGCAAATCTTAGTCACAATTCCGAGTCCTTTGCGGCGGGCGTCCAGCGATCGACTGGCTACCGTCACTGAGAACACATATTAGGCTTCCACGCTGGTGCCCGCATCACGGATTTGCACGACTTTGCGAATAGCTACGTACCTGGCAATGAAGAGAGCGTGCAGAAACAATCGATCGAATTGCAACATAGGAGTTTAGAAATGAAGGCTATCGGCCCATACATTTGTTCAGGCATCATCCTACTAGGAAAGCCCTTGGGGACTTGGACGACCAGGGGAAGACAATAAAGTTCGGAGGGAGTTCCCGCACGAAACGGACCTTCGGCATCAGCCTTCCATGAGAGTCTTGAAATGAAAAAAAAAAGACTTGAGGACGAACCTAGGCAAGAAACTCGTCTCCAAAGGTATTGATCGCCTGCTCTAAGCCCTGTAGGATACCCTTGATGGCATGCAACTCAGCTCTCGTCTGGAGCATCTTCCGCTCATTATCTCGCACTTTCTGCTCGCTCTCTTGCATCTTCTGTTCCATCTCCCTCATCTTCCGCTCACTCTCATCTGATTTCTCTCTCGTCCTCCTCTCGCTCTCCCCGAGTTTACGCTCACCTTCTTCCACCATATGCTCGCGCTCCAAAAGAAGCTGCTCGCGCTCGCTGATCTCTTTCCTCTGCTCTGAGAGCTGAATGATCCTCTCCTTCATCTGCCTTTCCAACTCATCTACCTCACCCTCCCGGCCTTGCCACTCCTGGAGGACCTGCTCAAATGCTTTGTATGGTCGTTCTGCCGTCTCGGGTGCCGTCTCAGTCGGCCGATCAGATATTCCTTGGGAATCAGGAGTCCTCTGCTTCAGACAGCCTTCAGGGATGCGCGCAAGAAAAGTTCTGATTCCATACCATATTCAGGACCCGCGGTATATCTGAAAAGGAGGGAGATATAATCAATAATTCCATTCTGAGAGCGCTTCGGCATTCTGTATTACCGTGCCCAAAGCCTTCACTTTCGTTAAGCATTGGCCCTATTCTTAACACAGATTCTGTCTTTACGGAACGTCATCATTCAGAGGAGAATGTTCTGAGGTGCACACTCACAGCGCCAGACAAAGAATTCATACTCGGCGGCGTAATCGAGTGGGGTGGAGAATGGGGCACAGATGTGGCATCAGAGTCATCAACACGGCGGCGCTTACCATTGCCCGTTGCCGACATGATTGAGGATTCAGTGGTGGCCGGGCACGGCAAGCAGTGAGCGTAGGACAGTGGAGAGTCGACTGAGACACACGCAGCCTGGTTAGATCAGGGTACTGTATCGCGCGACCTCAAGGCGATACTGCATGGTCCCTGGGCACATCTTACGAGCAAGAGGGTGGCCTTACAACGAGGTGCTACCTTCCTCCCGGTGTCGTGTAATCGAGTAGCGTGCGCCGTACGGACGTATGGAAGGAGTTTATCTTTCTTAATTCTTTCCGAGATCTTTCGAGCTTTGTCGCAGTCGAGTAGACTAGAACGGCCTGGGTCAAATTCAAACTCAAATTCCTGCAGTGTTGTGAAACGAGATCACTGATTTAGTACATAATCAAACGCTGCAAGCCGTAATTATTACATTCGGGAAGAACAAGAGGAATCGGTAGACTACGCAATTTCAGACCTGGTGAATGTAACGAACTGCGAAGTAGGTCGCCAGGGAGGTAGGGAACATGGTAAACAGAAAAATGTAGATTAAACCCCATATACTCATGTTGAGGCTGCTCTGAACCACTTGCAGGCGCTCATCGTGGGCATCCATGCGGTCCTCTTGACTGTCCGTCCGACCACCCTGCTCTTCAAGCGCGAGCCCGAGGTCATGAAGCCTATCTTCGAGATCCTTCAGCTGCTCAAACAATTTAGCAGGACGGCACCATGAAATATCAACGAGATCTATACCTTGGAGCGGACCGCCGAGCTGTCGAGAGAGGGCCTTCTTCCCAGGGTAAGAGAGGGCCGTGCAGAGAGAATCCCAGAGGCATATCCTGCGTGCTATAGAAGAGTGAGTCTCTCGTAAACCACACAGCTAGCCCACTGACTGTTCCATTCTTGAACCCGTGGTCGGAACTGAACGAGGATTGAGAGCCCATCATACAAGGTACGGCTCGGGGAGTCCGAGGATGTTCGGACTCCTGGATAGAGGATAGATCCATATTGTAGGGCGTAAAGTCCAGTGGCTGCACATGAGAAGGCTTTAGTTTAGGCGTCGGGGAGAGGAAGAAACTAGCGACTCACTCCAGGTTCAGGCCCCCCTAGAAACTCGTCTCCATTCGGGCCGTGGAAGACGGCGATGGGACGTTGATGAATGGTGTCTGTGGGCTTATCCTAGAGACGCAGTCAGATTTTAGGAACAAGAGCCTATCATTCAGCATTCAACTCACCTCCATTGCAAAGATGTAGCAAAAAGAAAGGATTTGACGAGTAAGAGAGGAGAAGGAGACGCCTCTAGACGACTTGAGAGGAACTACTCACCTTGTCGTCTTTTTATATCTTTGGGCTGGTCTGACGGCCAAACGGTCGGCACGCAGCATGTTAGAAACGGAAGTCATGCATCGATTTGATTGAGATGATCGCTGGCATATGCATTCGAAACGCCTCCGACGTCCTGACGGAAAGTGACGAAAGATTCTGGGAAATTCGCTGGTACGGTCGGCTGGTAGGTCGTGCAGTACGACGAAAGTGTTGTACTAAAAAGTATCAAACACGTCAGGATAGTGTGCAAACGGCGTATAGTATCTGGCATGATACAACGCAATCTGGAGAATGTGCGGACGCAGCACTGGAGACGGCTTACTATAAACCAGATATTGTGGAAGACAGAACACTGTCGGAATATTATGGTTTTTTTTGGCGCTCAAAGAATGCACTCCTACTGGTGTTCTGGGCCGGTCTGGCGGGGAGCCTCAATCAAATCTTCCGCCGAGCCCCAGCCATGCATGTCACGCTAATCATACACACCTAGTGCACGAGTCTATATTCTTTCCCTTTGACTATCCTTCAGATCATCCCCATTGCAGGTCCGGTCTTTAAAATGGAGTCCCCCGGGTTGTTTGACTCTGCCAGTGTGCGAGGCTTGTTGTCTCCTACTCCTCTCCTGTGCGGAGATCATGAGCCCCAATATTGTCTTCATATCCTCTCAAGTTCCTATTCCCGATTTTTTGGGGGACAAGCATGTAGAAATCCCAGAAGCCGGCGATATCCGAGCAGCCCCCGAGCCTATTCATCCAGTTCATCGCTTCTGGCTAGCGGTACGACTTCCAGCAGACAGCCGTTCTCATTCTCAATGTGTATATGATGCCTTGGACTGCAGATCCGAAGTCCCTTCTTCTGCCTGTGGAATTCGATCTCATTTGTGTGGTTTCACTTCTTACGTGTCTTCTACGAAATTCAAGCAACACGCGAGCTTGTCCAATCGGTACGTCTATTAGGAAACTTTGAACAATGCTCGAGACTTAATGACACTTTTGACCGGTATCAGAGGGCAGAAACGGCTCGCTTAGCTGGTCTCCTGAATTCTCTGCAAGATGCATATGGTCAATACTTGGACGATGTGGCTTTAGCCCTTGACGAGGTGAAGGACGACGTATCTTCCTTTCGCCCTTGGCTGAGCTGATGCTGCGCTGCCAAACAGACCCTCAGATGCCGCCTTTGCTATGACGTGCTGTCCGAGCCCCGGATGTAAGTCATTCCACTGCCCCAACTGCTATGGCCCTGATCATTGATTGCTTCAGTTTGCCGAATTGCGGACACAGTTTTTGCGCGACCTGTCTGCAGGATTGGACGAGGACTCGTTACCTCCTCTTCATACAGGACCACGATGATCTCTGCTATCGCTATGGGACGCTGAAAGCGGCCTCTCTCCTGGAGATTGAGCATGAGATCGCCGCTCTAGGCGTACAGATTCCGCTTCTGCGTTGCCCCTCCTGCCAGGCAGAAGTCCAAGGCCAGTCAGTCCGTAATTACCAGATCCAAGCTCTTTTAGATGCACGGTATGGAGCACGGGCCGCCATGCAGTAGGCACGATCGTAGCTTAGCTTGCGGCTTTAGCGCTCGCATACTCTTTTCATCATTAGAATTCAAAGCTCTACCAATAACGTACTTAATTCATGCCAAGAATGTAGTTCGTTCTGGGAGTATATATAACATGTGGGCAGATTTGAGAACCGCAACGACAGAAGGAAAGACGAAGCTGCATAATTGCCTCCCAAGTGAACAGGCATTTCTCATTTTCATAGGCAGAAACCTCACTTCCCAGGTCCAATGGACAGGCACCCAAAATCGCTGGAGACACTGCTGCAGCAATCGTTGGGATCCTTGACTTCATGTATGCGCTTTCAGAGCATCTGCCGTCCGTCTAACTCTTTCCGTACCTAATGACCGCTTCATCTATGTTGTTCTTCACGAGATACATTGGCTTCAGTAGCGTCCGTGAGTACTGCAGATCAGCATCATGCTTTTTCGGGACAGGAAGAGGCACAGGCAGCACATGCCTCACCGACGTCGGTGCCGAGCATTGTGAGCAGGCCATCAGGCATGATGTCGGCTAAGGTGGGGACAACGCGTGGAGAAGATCGTACCATTAGTTATCAAATTGCTGCGTGAAGCTACATATACAACACGATCTCGTCCTCGAAAAGCAACGACACAAGACACTCCCGTCCCAGCTGAGATATTTCGGAGAAAGTCCCTTGTCGTGCTTTAAGCCTGTCCAAAACAGCCCAAATGCGAAGGAACCCTGTATATTGGAGATGCATGCTTGTCAGACGCGGTACTTCGTCGATCTGTCCGACACGCATGATGAAATCATGATCAGATTTCAGGCAGCTAGCAATGCACAGCGACTCGGCAAGTGTGTTACCTAGCCGCGTCTTGACAGCAGCCTGCTTATGAGCCGACACGTCCCCCTTGGACCAGGGTCAGATAAACACGTAGCGAGCGCTGCTATAGAGGTTGACTCACCCTTCGTGGCCTGAGATCCACGACAATCGCCTGACGCAATTCTTCCACTAAACGAGCTATCCAGACAACTATCAACAGCAACTTCAGCTGGAGATAACGGATTCAAGGGAACTATTCTCACCTCTGAACCATATAATGAAATGAAACGAGAGCGCAGACCAAATGTCACCCATTTTTGCCTGCGCCTCCTCAGACATAGATTGATAATCGGAATATAGATGCTCATAGTCTCCACGCTCGAAGAAAAGCCCCGCTCGCACGGCACCGTCGCAGAGCTTGCGGCACGCATGCCCCTGGGGATGAAGTGTCTGGCTGATGTAGGAATTGGCCAAGGTCATATTTTTTAGATAGTATAGACCCAGGCGTATGGGAGAGAGAGATAAAGGGGGGATAAATTGTTCTACAACTCCGAGGAAGAGCTTTGGGCTGTTGACGATATCGGGTGGAGAAGCATGCGCAATTTTTGCATACTTGGTTAAAGCCAGTATCCTCGAACCATATCCCTCGACAATCCTGGAGAGATATGGGTGGAATGAAGAACAACTAGCAAGATGCTAGTACTCACTTAGGAATGCCCTCCCTTCGGACGACAAGGACTTCTCCACACATGATATCAATAAAATTGACAGCGCAGCCACGGAAGGTGCAGCAGACAGCGAGTAATGATGGAAGCATTCTCAGATGTTCTAAGCTGAGTATTGCACGAAGGATGATTCCGCTAAAGTAGTCCTGCAATGCATCGGCTATGACGAGGCGTACAATCTCTGTCGGCAAACTTAATTGGCGACAGCGAATCGGGAGGATGTCGACCTTGGAGATAGGCATGACAAAGAAGGGAGCGTTTTGAAAACTGCAGTGAAGGATTCGATGATCGATGAAGACTTTGCCAGGCGCTGCGCTCTACGCAAGTGTCGTGGATTGATTGGCAAGGCATTGGTGGCGAAGCATTTGTTTGGCTCCGGGGCTGGTATTTGGTTAGGCCGATCATCGCCGCAGGCCAGAATCCAGACGATTTCCGGCGCCTTCCCTTTGCATTGCATGCCCCGCTTGGACGCACTTATGAGGCAAACAGTGACGCGGGCGCCGCTCGGCGTGCATTGCCTATAGGTAGCGGGAATTAGAAAGTATTCACGACTAGTCGGCTTTGTAGACGGAGCTCAAGCGCTTAGGACTCAAGGGACGCGACCACCGGGACGTGGAACGGGCGACCCGGAAATGTGCTAAGGTATTTATTGTACCATGGTGACGATCCCGTACGATAATGTAAGAGAAACGCGAGAATACGTGTCAACAAACACAAGTTGAAAAAGAAAAAGGAGAAACTTGTTATAATTAGTGAGGGGGAGGGAGGGTGCTTCGAACTCACAATCACAATGAAGGTGCGCGATGGCCCTGAAGGCCTACCGAGCAGACGAGATGGTCATGAATAGAAGGCGAAGATCTCTATACGACCAGCATGGCATTCTTCAGGTTGGCTGAGGTGGAAATGCATGGAAGAGCTGCGAGCGTACAAACACAAGCGGCGTGCTGGCGCGAGGGCTCTTGGAGAGGCAACGCCCACGGCGGGCGGACGGGGTCACAAAAAATCTGGCAAGTGTGAACGATTCTGCATAGCAATGCATCTGCGGCAACACGTTCAGATGCTTATAGCGAGGATCTGCATGCATACATAAGCCTTTGGGTGGCTTGCAATCAGTGCCTGTGCTTATTATGTGAACACTCATCGAGCACGGCTTTCCTATACATGCCGAGTCCATAGCACCTTCATGTCTCATTCCAGCATATGCACGCCATACCCGGGCCCACGTGCTTCAAGGCCTTGCGCGACGAGGCACTGAGTGATGGCAGTGAATGCGATGGCGGGGTGACGCGTGCATGGAGATATGTGTTCTTTGCTGCGCGACAGCAACAAATCTAAGCTCGGCAGCCAATGTGAAGCAGATCAGATGTATTCTGTGGAACCAACGATCCTTACATCTGAAAAACGAACTGCGGGGATATTGCTGGTCCTTCATCTTCCAGTCGACGTCGCTGTGCGCCTGCGCGCTGAAACGACGTGCTACGCCGTGGGCTTGGGCGTAAGTGGAGATGGCAGCAGCGGCGTCGGGGAAGGAGGGCGTGTGCAGCCCTGGAAATATTGCAGGGCTCCGTGAGCGCGGCGCATCTGGCGCAATATGAGTTCGTTCACTTGGGTCGGTCTCGATCTCTGCAAGAAAGCTCGGCATGGGCGACGCGGAGCGTGAGCATGATGACGAAGCATAGCCCAAGATGTTGCCATCCGTAAGCGGCCACTCGATGTCCATCATCATGGGGGCATCATCAGCCTCGGGATCAGCTCAAGGTGAAGGTGTCGACGCCCGCCGTTGTCACCGTTCCAGTTGCTGAAGTTGAGTTTCTTGACCTTACGCCTTGCGAGCTCTTCCACGGCGAGACTGCTGCAGCGCGAGACGGCACGGTCGAAGTGTGCGAAGTAGATATCGACGCTGTGGGGGAATGACCGAGAGAGTGAAAGTGCTAGAAAGCGACATTAATTAATTAGTAAGAAAAAGCTACGCACATTGAGAGACAGCAGAAACCTGCAACGCCAGCTGTCAACAAGCCAGGAAGCATGCGGGGCAGGATTGGTGCGCAGAACTGGGGCCTGAGGAAGAGGTGGCCTAAGGCGTGACGACTGCAAATGTCAGTTAGAGAAGCACTTCCATCATCAGCAACATATGTAAGCTTCTCGTTCGCTAAAAACTAGGAAGTACATTTAACTGACACTACCTGCTATTGCCATCTGTGACGACAGCGACAAGGTGGATGCCGAAGCCTCATACATGCCTCGCAGTATGCACAGGCATCGGCGCGGGACCGGCGCTGGTGTTGATGTGGATAGTAGTATCGTACAGGGTCGTGGTGGTCGGAGAGCGAAAGGTGAGATGCCAGGTGAGTGGAGTGGGTGAGCGAACGGCGAGGGGAACATATGAAATGCTTACTATGTAGTGGGCTTCGTACACCGCCGAGCCGCATCGGCGCTTGAATAAAACGTGAATGTGCCGCGGGAGCGGCTTGTCCGAATACACCATGAAAAGGAACAGATCCCTCGTGGGGGGTTTACAAACTATTGGAACCACCGCATACAATTGCTGCATGATTGATCACGTCCTGGGTAATAGTAGAGGACTTTAGATTACAGAGACAGCCAAGCGAAGGTACTACTGCCTAATACAACTCGTCCACAGCGTTCATGGTCAGCGACCGCCTGTCTAGACAACCAAAGGTCCACATGCTACCCCACCCAAACCCTACCTAACTACGTAATACATCTGCGAGGCGGGATAAGGTGCCAAGGAGTTGCTCAATCTCCTGGTCCTTGCATTGAATCTCCTCTTGAAGACGATGCACGTCCGCATGAAGAGCTGCAATCACGAACTTGGTGTCCTGTCACAAATCATGAGCTGGTACAATAAAAGCTTCAATCAATTTGGCGAACCTTAGAGGAGCGTCAAATGACCTTCGCCTTCTTGATGCCCGTCCAGCTCCCTGAAGCGGACGTCTTGCGTTTAGGAAAAGCCCCACCTGTAGGCCGAGCTTGGAGCTACTTCTGCTGGTCAGGAGAGGAGGACGAGTAGCACTGAGGCTGGTACCATACCTCAGCATGTTCAGATTCAGCAAAGGGAATTCCGTTGCCGGGGATGGGCTCGCAGAAATTGACATCCGAGTCGAAGGGACCAAAGCTGGACTCAGCAACGCCATCACTTTGAGCCATAAACGCCTCCAAGGCTGGGCTACGAGGCTGATCGGAGAAGCTGGGAGAATTGATGAAGAAAGGGAAGGGTTGGATGGCCAGACTGGGAGGCTGACTGGGGAAGCTGGGATCATTGGTGGAGAAAGAGAAAGATGGGATAGCCGGGCTAGAAGGCTGATCAAAGAATAGGGAGGGTTGGGCTTCTGGGAAGCTCCCGTGGAATGCCATGTTGGTTTGAAGTGCTGCGAGTATTTGACTTCGTCCCCGACGGGAGAGTCCGACAATCGAGAGGCGGATGGGAGTGGCAGTAAGGCTGGGGCGAGAAAGTGGTGAGACGAGACGGAACACGACAGCTGGCGCGCCGTCGTCGGGGTGCTGTCTCGGAAGTCGAAGGGCGACAGCAGACGAATGCTAGATAGCTCGGGAGTAGCTGTCGCTACAGGATGACTGCAGAGCCTCTTTATACTATGAGGTGGAGCTCTGTCCCACACAATAAGACAAAAGAGACAACAAAGCGAAAGGAAAAAAGAAAGCGAAAGAAAAATAACACAAGGATAGCAAGAACAAAGTGTTGAAGAGGCGCGCTTGTTCGAGTGAGGTGATGGGCACGATCGAGAGGCGACTGAGAGCGGAGTGATCGTAAGGTGCATCTAGATGGACAAAAAGATAAGAAGATAGAGGGCAGGGAGAGATGAAGAAAAAATGAGCAAAAGATTAGTTTACCAATCGAAACGAGGCGGGCGTGCGCGTGAGGAGTCGGAGAACACGAAAAGATCTTGACCGAAAGCGTGTCAGTATCATTATGCGTCACAATGCATTGCCTTGCCTCACATGGACGTTTACATGCGACGAGGTGCAGTATACCTATGGGGCATCCGACACCGTCATTGGTAAGGAGAAGAGCAACTTGGTAAAAAATTTTAAAACAAACGACGACGCAGATGAAGTTGCATCACGTGAAAGCGGAAAAGGTTGCCGATAGGCAAAGTGGAAGGAAATTGGCGGATATCACACCAAAAGGACCCATTTCAGCTGAATAACAGCGAAGATATTCGAGGGGTTTCTCCTAGTTTGAGGGATTCTCCTAGTCTCCGCAGCTGACCTCAGCAAGATAGCAGACTGTAGATGAGATCTCTGAGATTCAGACTACATGCGGAAGGAACGCGGTCAAGTGACTCTGACAGTGAGGCCTTGAGGGCCTCCGACTCAATGACGCGACCGTGTCGCCGAAAACTACGAAGGCCTTTGCCTTCTGTTCCTTCGATATTGCAATCAGGGTCCGTGCGCCGTTCTGACAGTGTAAGGCGAGCCCTTGCAACGCTCTTCACATGTCAAGGTTTTCATTTCGTGGCTTGAATAATCACAACCGTCACAGCGGCGACTTCGAGCCCATTCATCGCCTAGCGCATATATCAGCATTCTTGCAGGGCTTTGCTCCTTCCATCCCCTTCTTTCTCTGTTCCTTCTGTCCACCCGGACTCCCCATCGCGACACGAACGCTTTCTCCCCCTGCTCGCCCCGCCCTCCTCGTTCGACGAAGATACCGCCCTCCCTCCACATTTGTGTCTGGCAAGTAGCAGCAATCCGCGTCGAGTAGGTGAGCATTTGATATCATAGGCCTCGGCCTGCGTCACACACACACGCGTCCTCAATATGGTGTCGGGCACGGCATCGATTGAGGGCCGTGAGGCGGGCTTCCTGGCCAGGGCCTGGTTTATGATATTCTAAAATTTGTTGCTTACGGCTTGCCTGCCGTGTTTGTTGCAGGCTGGAATAGTGGAGGCAGGTCGCGTTAAGTAGGTGAGCATTTGATATCGTGGGCCCCGGCTTGCGTCGCGCACACACGCGTCCTCAATATGGTGTCGGGCACGGCGTCGATTGAGGGCCGTGAGGCGGGCTTCCTGGCTGGGGCCTACCCTATGGCGTTCTGAAGCTTGTCGCTTATGGTTTGCCTGCCGTGTTTATTGCAGGCTGGAATAGTGGAAGCAGGGCGCGTTAAGTAGGTAAGTGTTTGATATCGTGGGCCCGGCTTGCGTCGCACGCACACGCGTCCTCAATATGGTGTCGGGCACGGCGTCGATTGAGGGCCGTGAGGCGGGCTTCCTGGCCGGGGCCCTTGGTTGTGATGGCGCGAGCTTACCGCGCATCTTTCCTTCCTGGACTCCATCCAGGTTATCCAAATGGCCGCGCCAACCGCATTCAGAAAAGTGCATGCCAAGAAGCCCTGCATCACCTCCCTAGCGCGCTGACCCGGCTACCCTTAGACTAGATCGAGGTGCATCTATTCGCCATACGACGTTGTCATCAAGGCGCCCGATGGCTTCGACCTCGCCCGCATATTTCAAGATGCCGTTGCGAGGGATGACCAACAAGGCAAGCCATCTGCCGCAAGCCCGGCGGAGCAAGCAGCTTGGCAAGGCCTGCCATCTGCTCCTGACGGAGACCCAGCAGCAGAGCTTCCCCCGCTCGTGGACGACGATGCCGCGCAGCGCCGTCGTCGCTTGATGCGCCCTGGCACATCCGTGCTGCCGCAGTTCCAGGCGCCGCCATCACCGCCAAAGATCTTCTCCAGCCCCTTGGCATTCCGCGCTCCTTCGCCTGTGCCGCAATCCTCGTTGCCTGGCCAAAGCAACTGCAAGCCCATGAAAGAAACAGGAAAGCACAAGCACAAGCGCCTGAAGCACCATGGGAGGCGCCAGAAGGATGCGAAAGAGGCAGCCCGGGAGTATCAAGTGCGAGAAGCGATGATTGTGAAATACTCGGAGCCACTCATCATCGACCTTGGCGATAAGGACGCAAGGGACTTCCCGCATGCAGATGGGGCGTGGGTCGGCATCTCAACGAAGCAAGCATTAGATGCCGCCCTCCTTGGGAAGGTCTTCACTTGGGAAGAGCTGCGAAAGCTGGGGTTCAAATATTTTGCATGGGATGGCCTGTAAGCCCGGGGTAGATTGTGCCTGCTGTGCGCGCTGACGCTTCCTTTTCAAGGAAACGAGTTGCGATTGTGGACAAGTATACTCGCATCATCATCATGCTCGCCGGGCGCCCGCCTGACCCAGGATGGGATGCAGGCTGCGAGCGTATCTACATGGCAATGTCAGCTGCGAAAGAGGACATCTCAATCAAGATGGGCCCAGAACAACGCAGGGGCGATTTCGATTTCATCAATACTGGCGTTTCATTTGGAAGAGGACAGTAGGTAAGCACCCTCTGCAGAGCCTAGCCGCGCCTCATCTGAGCGCTGCCCTGGATAGCACCCAATCAATTCAAGCCACGGTACAAATTCACCTGCAATAGATAGGCTTTTGGAGGATGCGGATTTACGCCGCGTTGCTGGCTTCATGGCCAGTAAGTTTCTCATTTCCTTTTTGCAAGCTTGTTTAATTCTGTATGCTAGGCTCATTCGCAGTTTCTGCACCGAAATTGTATCAGCATTATGAGCAGAACATGGCCATACTCAAAGGCAGCCAGCCAGAGTTGAAGATTCCTTTCGATAGCCCAATTTATGCCGGCGCAACTTTCAACTTCGGGCCTGGCGTCACCACGACCATCCACCTTGACACAACCAACCTCCCATACGGGTGGTGCTCCATCATCCCGTTTGGACACTTCAATGCAGACAAGAGCGCAATGTTTATTCTTGCGCAGCTTGGACTTGTGGTCCGATATCCACGGCATTCACTCATGCATGTTCCATCTGCTGCGATTGGCCATGGAAACACAGTGCTTGCCCCTGGCGACATACGGGCCTCCTTCACACTGTATACCAAGGGCTCTCTCTTTCGGTGGGTGGAGTACGGCTTGCAGCTGGAGGACAAATTGAAAAAGGAAGAGCCTATCCGCTATAAAGAAATATGGGAGGAACGCCCCCAGAGATGGGAGTTCGGATTAGGGCTTCTGTCAAAACATGCAGAACTTGCGGCTGACATTAGACAGGTATTCGATGTGCATCCTCCTGAAGTTAATATAGGTTGAATTTTAAGATGCCGTATCTTCAATTTGATATAACCACTCCTATTTTGACATTTGCCGTGTAGTTATAGCCGACCCCCGAACGCGTCCATGGAACATATAACGAATGATGGTGTGCTCTAGGAGGGCCGTCCAGTTCATCTGAGTATTCCCCTAAGCTGCTCGCTGCTCGCTCGCAGATGCTTCGTCGAGCGCACGCAGCTCTGTTTCGGACGCGAGCAAGCACGCGCGCAATCTGCACGACTTGGCAAGTAGGCTGCGGAGCGTCGGCCACGCGTCAAATGCGGGCAGCACGGGCTGGCTGCACAGCACGGCGTGCGTGGTGGCGACGTGCTGCATCGGTGTAGGACGAAATTGGCACCCATGCCCGTCTGCGCATCTCCGTCACTACCCCACATCGCCGTGCAGCTATGGATGTTCCTCTGCCACGAGCGCGCGTGCATATTCGCCTTGTCGGGGTCTGAATCACTTGAATGTGACGCGACATAGCCAGCGTTGCATTGCGTGTTGCGAGCGAGATCCGCAGGTGTGTGCGCATCCCTGCAGACAAGAGTCAGCACCCACATATGCATGGAGGACAATAGAGAACAGCACCAAGGGCCTATTGCTTGATCTGTCCATGCATCCGCCCTGAAATGATTCCCACACGCCGACAACGTTCCCGTTCTGATGCATGAGGGTCGCAGCCTCGCAGCCCTCAAGATTCAAACCACAAGCTCTGCACGTATGCCAGCCTTAGTTCAACAGCCCTTCCCGCCGTCCATGCCATTGTATCGGCCCAACAAATTTGCCATGGGAGCGTCCTGCGCGCATATTTCTGCAGCATCGAGCATAAGAAATCGCGACCTAACAGGGCATATGGGGGCATGCGGCATAGACACGTCCAAATGTTTGAGGGGCGGAGGAGCGGCAGGCGCGTTAAATAGACGAGTAAGAAGCAATCACTCTCAGGAGCTGAGGGTACGCACACTTTGATTCGTCGATGTCACTCTATCTCCGTCACTGGGCACAGACCTTGGCGAGCCCGAGATTTGCTCAGGTGAATTGAATGCTTTTTGGAGCACTATAGTGAATGGGCGAAAGATACGAGAGTGGGGCACAGGTAAGTACCTCGTTGGAGACACGTAGGGATGATTGGTGCACATCTGCGCGATGGAGAAATCAGGGTAGGAAGACCAATCGGCCTTATATTTACATGTGAACAGGCATTTCTGCTCAACTAGAAAACTCATCTTCTGGCCATCGAACTGATAAGAGAGCAATGGACTCGGGAGGTGACAGAAGCAGAGTACTAGTAGGAGGAATAGATACAATGGTGCGCACAGATCCCAGATCGATCATCGGACGACGGATCTCGGACGGCTCAGCACCGATTCGGGATGTCGATTTTGTTGCATTGTCGGCATCGAGAACTCAAGCATCCAGAAGTACGATGCCTGGAGAATACGATGAAAGTGACGTAATTTGAGTAATAGCATTTCGCAAGGTTGTACATAGCACGAAGAAAAATGGCTAAGAGCCAAAAAAAAAAAAAAAAAAAGGAAAGGTCAATATGGCCTATTTTCACATCCGTCTTTCGCCCACCTAAATCTCTTCCGCATCCTCTCCAGTACACTCTGCCCGTGCCCTTCATTCGCCCTCTTCCTTATACCAGCCCTCGTAAATAACTTTCAGATTGAAGTGGGTCACCATGTGCACGGTAGTCGTCGTCTTTGACTGCTCGGACCCTTCCTGGTCGATTGCGGAAGCATACGTGGACCGTCAGCTGTCCGGTTAGGGTGACCGAGTCTCTCGAACACAATGACGGACAAGTCGAGTATTGTGTTGAGACTGTCCGGTAGCCTGACCAAGCGTTGTCCTAGGAAAGGTCAAGCCATACTCGATAATGGGTTAAGATTGAACTACTCAACCAGGACCTTTCGCAGGGTTTACGTCCCTGCGGTTGAAAGCTATGCGAAGTCGCATCTTCAGAGACGCGATTATTCTGCTTAGGATGCGCAAAAAAGCGAAGCATAGGATGGAGGACAAGTGTTTAGCGGAGTGGGGGTTGTGGATGTGGACTAATGTGTATTGGGTGTCAGTGCTGTCAAGCTGGGCGCTGCTTGGTTGTGGGCGTGTCCAAAATGAGACCAAATGCGAAGAACAATGTGGCAGGAAGAAATTTCGTTTAGCACATAGTAAGCGTCGCACGAAAGATCACGTTGAAAGCGCAAAATGGGCGAGAAGTAGGTTTTTTCTCAATAGTTACTTACTTTACCTATGAATCGTGCTGTATGCAGAATTCCAAGTATCTGACCATGCCGACGAAGGAGGAAATCAATGTTGAAGTTGACCGGCTTCAGACGGCACCTAAGAGCGCGGCGCCCATGTCATCGCGGCGCGAGCTGAGTACAGTACACAAGACACGGTGGAGCTGGCGCTCCCTTGGGCGCTTCACCAGTCTTGTTGACGGTTAAAATCAATGTTCATATTCCATTTGGCCAAGGGTCGTGATCAATCATATTCGACGATAAGTATTACAGATAGCAGTGTATACATGGATAAAAGCCATATTAGTCCATCAGAGTGCCATTATTAGCAGACAGATGGAAGTGCAACCTATACAGATAAAAAAAAAAAAGGGTACCGTTGGTGGATGACGCGCAGAAAGAACCCATTTCACGGGCGTGACTAAAAGATTTCTCCAAAGCTCTATCACCCGATGATACCAATACCCAAAACTGTGTGGTCCTCAGTAAGCACTGTGTCGATCGCGAGCGAAGCGGGAAACGGCACACCATCATGCGCAGCACGTCGACCGCGATCCGGATGTTCCGCAAATACACCATGTGCAGCACAAATACAGAGATGAGGAATGTCATCGACGCGGCGCTCAGGCCGATGCTGCCCGACGGGTAGCGCACATTGAGCATGCACACAATCGTACTATATCTCGGTCAGAAGCACGAACGAAAACAGGAGACGGCGGAACACACGTGATGTGGTCCTTCGCGATGTAGCCCGCCGTGTTGCTGTCATTCTTCGCGTTCGGGAAGAGGGCCTTCGCATTCAGCATGGCCGACCGCACGATGGCACCCACGATGCGACGTAACGCGAGGCCCAATTTGATGCTGCGACTGCTCGACGACATGCAGATGCAGGGGTGCGCATCTCGTCCAAAGCGAGCGAGGTGCATAGACGAGCGCAATGCTGCTGCGCAGCCCCACGAAGTACTCCGCATTCGGCACGAGGTGATATCGTGTCCGTACGCATTGATGTAGTACTCCCGAGTCATGGAACGTTTGAGGCGCATTAGGTCGTGCTGGGATTTGATACCGAAATCAGAGAACCGTCGAAAATAAGCGGGGTTGTTCATGTCGATCATGATTAAGAACTGTCTGGCTGCATTTCAGTCAGCCTTCTTGGACTTCCTCGTCTCTGCTGAAGCACCATCTGTGGTGAGTGCTTGAGCATATCGGGCGGTGGCTACTAATGAAACTAGAAACTGAAATGAATGCTGAATAGTAGAATGTGTACCTTGTCCCCGTTGGTCCAACGTTCTGACAGGACCAACAACGAAGACGGGATCAGTTGCCGCAGATGCTGAGTATTCCTTGCCCCCTCGTATCGACATGCAAGCTGCCATCGCGTACGACGTACGAGTGAGCAGTCTCCTTCGTCAGTTGCACGCCAGAACGCTGGCGGCTTGGATGGTGGCGTGTATTGGTGTCACGCTCACGGCACGGTGGAGTGGGCCCAGGGGACTCTAGCTATGCCCCAAAGGAATGCAGATGAATGCTGATGACAACCTAGCTACTGTGACATGCTACAGACATGGGCTATGCTGACTAAGCCCTCGGCTAACCACTGCTGCTGACCCAACCTCTGGAGGGTGGGAGACCTCGTCTCCCCACTCCATGTGCCCCCCTCCAACATGGCGATGTCCGCATCGCCTCTGAAACCTGATCGGATGAAAATGACGAGTGAACCCACCCAAGACCCTGCAAGACACGAGCGAGCTCAGAAAGATGGGGATCTCTCTCCCAATCAAGGTCAGAAACCCGATACGCTGTTGAAGAACCATGCTGTGTAGGCTGTGTTGGTGACCGCCAAGAAGATGCAGCAGAGGGCAGTGGTCGCGCTCGTCGGGGCTTCAATAATGGAGTGCGGTGTCGTTGCGAACGTTGAACTCGTCGTTGGATTGATCCGAATGGCTGCAAAATTGAATCTGACCGTAATGCGGAGAAGTCGCGGGCTGGCATAGAACATAGGGGCAGGACCGGAATAGTTGGAAGAGAGTTGGCATCGTCAGCCCAGGAGAATGGTGCGGGTGAGAGTGCGGTAGGGATGGGTTCCATCTTGGGCACCTTCTGCACGGCAGATTCGATATGGACGGATGGAGTAGTTTGCGCAGCTAAGTCGGTACAGACAGGGTGATGCCGTTCGCCCATCCGAGCCGCAGAGTCGGCAAGAGTGCGGACACGGGCAGGTAGCGTGTCGGTCTGGACGTGGATGGAGCAGCGCACGATGCGACGTACCTCTGCGCGTTCGAGTTCGCGCCCGATCTTCACCCCTGCAAACTTACCCTCATCGAATCCATGCTCGCGGCCTTCTATCGTACCAACCTTCCTTCCTGTGGCAGTGCCTTCCTGCAAACCCACATTCCATCCTTCCTTCAAGCCCGCGGCATGGCCATCAGACAGCACCGTCACCACAATCTCCTTCAGGTGCGTGGGGTCGAGCAGGGCGGGGTCAGGATCCTCGATGAATGGCATGGCAGCCGCGTAGAGTGGTAACGTCTGCACAGCAGCGTCGGCGCGTAGGGCTGGTAGGGACTCGGAGATCCGGACGGCGGCATCGATGTACGTGCAGACGGGCCGGTTGTCGGTCTGGACGTGAACGGAGGGCCGCGCAATGCGACGTACCTCGACGCGCTCGAGTACGTGCCCTGCTTGCACACCTGCGGACTTCCCGTCCTCGAACCCGCGCTCTCGACCCTCCATTATACCCATCTTTCGCCCTGCCTCTAAGCCCTCGCTATATCCCGCTTCTCGGCCTTCTTTCCTCCCCATGGTCATCCCTGCTTCCAGACCTTCCTCCCAGACTCCGTACTCCGCTTCCTTGCGTACGCGCGCGAGTAGATCGGTGTCGATCTCGTCGATCGACGTGGCGAGGGATGCGGGGGTGCTCGCCTCGGGGCTGCCCTGCTTGGTGCTCTCATTCGAGTCCTCCTCGCGACGCGCGCTCTGTCCTGCCTTTGTGCGTGCCGCCAACCCCTCACGAAAGCCCGAATTTCGCCCCGCCTTCAGACCCGCCTCATAGCCCTTCTGAATCGCGGTTGCCACGATGTCGTTATGGAGCGCGCGATTGACAAAGGCGGGCTCGGGCACTGGTGGTTCGTACGCAGCGGCCATACGGGGCTCTCCCAGTTCGATTCCGGGCGTCGGCGGTCTCGAGACGTTGTGCGTGGGCGCGGAGACGTCATGAAAGGCGGTGGGGAGTGCGTGCTGCACGAGGTACGGGACGTGGGGCATGGGGCGTGCATGCAGGGCGTGCGGGTCGTCCTCGTGGGCTCCAACGAGTCCTCCTGACTCGTTCTCGGCGGCGCGGAGATGCGTGGTGCTACTGGGACTCGCGAGTACGTGGTGCGGGGTTGCCGTTCGGATGTGCGGCGCGGGAGAGGCGGTAGGGGGCGCGAAGTGCGTGTGCTGCACCGAGCTGGTCCCGCGGAGTGCGGGTGGTATGTACTCACCGTGCACGCCATCCAAGCCCTCTCTGCGGGCCCCGTCCTTGTTCTCAATCTCGTTTCCGGCGGCGCGCGGGGGTACGATATCGCCTGGTGCCACGGGCACGTCGTAAGGTGTCGGGGCATCCGTGTTCGACGTGGGAGAAGCAGTATGGGGCGTCTGGCGCGCGTTGGGGCTGCACGGTTCACGCGGTTCGTCCGTGGTGGCTGCGTGGTGTGCGTATGGCTCGACTGCTACTGCGGGCGGGCGTACGACGTCGGCTTGGGCTGCGGGTATGCCATGGGTGGTCTCGGTGGTCGTGTGCAGCGCGATAGACAGGGCTGGATGTGCGGGACATGCGGTACGTGCGTGCGAGTCGTTTGGCTGCTGTGTAAGCGCCGTGGGTGGCTCGTTCGCGGTGTTTGGGCCTGGCGGATCGGCGAATGCAACAGTGGCGACGAGCGGGGCCGCAAGGCTCGTGATGGTGGGCAGGGGGAGTGATGCTGCTGTTGCTGCTCTCCAAGCAGCTGTGGTAGCGCACTTCTTCTTGCCCATATCGGGTAATTCGACTTGGTTCGAATCGAAAGTTCGAGCGTTGGATGTTCGCGGCGTAGATCACGAAACGAGGATGCTGGGGAGCACCGAAGAGTACTAGAAGAACGTGATAAGAGCAGACAAATGATGGGTGAACACTTAGAGCACAGAAGATCACTGTGGAAGCACGACACGAGCGCGCAACGGAACACGAGGCGTGACGAGAGACGACAAGAGCTCGAAAAGACACAAAAAAAAGGACAGGGAGAGCAGTGCAGTGCAGCGTATGTCGAACTCACACTCTCATCACCAGGTGGAGTGGGCCCAGGGGACTCTAGCTATGCCCCGAAGGAATGCAGATGAATGCTGATGACAACCTAGCTACTGTGACATGCTACAGACATGGGCTATGCTGACTAAGCCCTCGGCTAACCACTGCTGCTGACCCAACCTCTGGAGGGTGGGAGACCTCGTCTCCCCACTCCAACGGTTCATCCACCAAGTTATCCTCGTCGTCGAGCGGGTTCTGTAAGGTATTGTAGATAACTTTCTGGACAGCCCTGACGGAGCAACAGTGCATCTCAGCAAGCTCAGTCATTAATATGCCGGCTCGAAATTGGCATCGTATGACAGCATGCTCCGAGCGATCTATACCACGATACGGAGACCTGCGGAAGGATGTCAGTTCGACTATGAGTCAAAGGCATGGGATGTCCTGCTCACGGCATCGATGATGGTCTGGGGAAGTGAGCAGTGCTGCAACGTGCGGTGGGAAGGCCGCGAAAAGCAATCAAGGTACGGAGAGAAGAGTGCATGCAGAGACAGGATGGCATAGACAAAAACTGCCTTGAGTCTACCGGAGAAAGAGTCCGGGCACGTAGCTGAAATGACTGAATATGAACGCCGCCGCCTGCAGATTGCCTCACATCAGCCACCGGACCGCTGTTCAGGACAACAGTAGCCATTATAACCAGTGGTTGAATACCTCAGAAGGCCGCTGGCCACAGGCGTCTACCTAAATCTAGCGTCTATGATGTCATTGGACGTGCCAGCAGGTGTATACGGCATCTCGGAGAAGGCAACGCATGCTCATCAAAAGCAGGTGAAGAGATCTGCGAAGCAGATTTAGAATGCCAAGATGCACGAGGATGGTGCGTACCAAGAACGGGTCGATATCCTATGACAGCGTAAAGTTGCTGTCACGGAGATTAAGAACTGTCGGTGCGACATGCAGAATTAATGATTGTGATCTGCGTAAGTCCCGGTGTTCAACGGCTATGATCGCGCGCTTACCACCGCTGAACCTCTATGCCACTGCCATATAGAATGCTCGATATGCATGAACGCTTGAACCATGTCCGGCTCACGCGTGCGCTGGCCTACAGCCTTGGAGGCTAGTTCTGGCGAGCCGATGGAGGAGGAGGCGGTCCCGCGACTGGGTGGGAAAAGGTCGTTGAGGACGGGGTGAGTGCAACGGTGCACTGTCGCCTTGCGGGCGGTGGCTGACGGGATCATCGTTGCACTCAGTCTGGCAAGAGGGAGAATCAGCAGGATGGGGAATGCGCGAAGCAGGAGCAACGACAAGGTTTGCGCAGACCCAAAAAGAGACGTTGATATCGAGCCTGAAAATGCGCGCTCGTTCATCCAGCGATACGTTACCGTTACCCCAAGAGCTCGGCTGCAAGTTCACTAGAGCTATTCGGTTACGATAATGGCTGTCGGCGTATCGGCGACAAACACATGATACGATCGAAGCATACGGGCGCAAGTGGGTACACCAGCAAGCAGGCAAACATGCAGTGGCTCATGCGCCCGGGGTCCACCGAGATGCGGCCAGGGGCCTGAGGTGAGGCCCGGGACGGAAGCCATTCTGCTAATATAAGATAAGATAACAGGGTTACTACTTCTGGAAGGGGAGTCCGGGAGCAGATGTACCTCCGCTCAGAGTCAGTCAGAGTCATAGGTCAGTTCACAACGGGGCATTGTATCACGAACGCACGATGATCGGTATGAAAAAGTGGAGTAATGCACTGACGGCATTCCATCATGTCAATTCGTCGGCGACCATTGTCAGCAACAATTGTCGGGCAGTTAGAGGGCACAAAGTTCAAGGACTTTGCCGTCGATGAAGATATATGATGCTGCTATAGCAAATTGATATGTAAGCAGCCAGGGTTTGAGTTCTGTCGGGATCGTCATTGGTGCTAACCTGGTGACAGACATGGTGAAGTCAATAATGTGGGCATCCACGTGTTGAATAATTGTGCTAACGAGCATGAACTGACAGACTTTCCGTGAAGCACAATCCAATTGTGAGGCGCTTGCGCCGTGAAGTCGCCGCCCAAGCTGCGTGGATATAAGAGATCAGAGCAGTGCTTCCTTCTGCCATTATCAACCAGCAGACTCTCGTCAGGGTTCAAATTTGCATCTCCCTCTGTTCTTACACCGTAGTATTCTGTGCCGTTTTCAATCTTGTGTCGGCTGTAAGCTCATTTGAAATCTTTCTCCCTGTCTTCTATTGACATTCTAATTGCAGGTTTAGCACAGCAACATATTCTGTGCGTTAACTTGCGTCTACATACTTGAATAAAATGTCGTACGTCGGGGGTTTGTTTATGAACAGAGCACGATTTACTGTTACTCGGCATTGCAGCGCTGTCGCTCGGCGTGTCATCACTCGCTCCGAGCGGGCTGTTCTTCGGTTCAAGTGGCGCGGCGGCAAAAGCATGAATTCCCTTGCAGATCAGCATCTATGCTCTATTCGGACTGTTCGCAGAGCAGTCGAGAATCTCTCTTGGGACGATTTAACTGAAGACAATATTCACGTCCAGCAATGGAAAGCCGACAACATCGACGACAAGTATCTGGTCGCAGGTCTGGAGTCCATCAACATTGTTGATATGCAACATGATAATCCTATCGTGAACAACGTGCAGGCCGAAGGCGATGGTAAGCAATCATCTCTAGCCATCGAATCTGGTGTTGAAAGCGTCGTATTTCATTTGCATGCTCATATTCTTGCAACAGACCATGATCATCATGGCGAGCGCTGCACATGAAACAGTCACTTAGTGCATTGAGGGAATGCCAGGCGAGCTTGACAAAGTGCCATTGTTGATTGGCCATCCTGCGCTGGCCCGTCCGTCACAATGTAGCAGTCATCCAATGACAGGCCTGCCCTTCCTATGTACCAATGGGTCATTGTCCGGCCTCTAGTCATTTAATCTGTAGTGTCCATTCATCATTGACCGGCCTGTCCTCTGATGTCCATTGGATCATTGGCTGGCCCACTTGATCCCACGGGATATCAGTTGCTCGGCCCGTCCTCTACCATCCATTGGGTCATCGACGGGCCTGTCCCCTTATAATGTCTACTGGTCATTCATCATTGATGGGCCCATCCTCTGATGTCCGATGGGTCATTGGCTGGCCCTCTCGATCCCGTGGGATATCAGTTGCTCGGCCTGTCCTCTACCGTCCATTGGGTCATTAGCTGGCCCATCTCCTTATAATGTCTACTGGTCATTCATCATTGACCGGCCTGTCCTCTGACATCCATTGGATCATTGGCTGGCCCACTTGATCCCGCGGGATATCAGTTGCTCGGCCCGTCCTCTACCGTCCATTGGGTCATTAGCTGGCCCATCCCCTTATAATGTCTACTGGTCATTCATCATTGACGGGCCTGTCCTCTGATGTCCAATGGGTCATTGGCTGGCCCTCTCAATCCCGCGGAATGTCAATTGCTCAGCCGGTTCTCTACCATCCATTGGGTCATCGACGGGCCTGTCCCCTTATAATGTCTACTGGTCATTCATCATTGACGGGCCCATCATCTGATGTCCGATGGGTCATTGGCTGGCCCTCTCGATCCCGCGGGATATCAGTTGCTCGGCCCATCCTCTACCATCCATTGGATCATTGACAGGCCCATCCTCTTACAATTTCTACTGGTCATTGGGTCATTGGCTGGCCCATCCTCTTACAATACCACTGCATATTCATCATTGACTGGCCCGTCCTCTGACATCCAATGGGTCATTGGCTGGCCTGTCCTTTAACAATGTCTACTGTACATTCATCATTGACGGGCCCATTCTCCACTGTCTAATGGGTCATTGGCTGGTCCACTTGATCCTACAGGTTGTCAATTGCTCGGCCCATCCTCTACTGTCCAATGAGATGTTATTGGATCTCATGGAATCCTGCCAGACTCTATCTTAGATGTTTTCAGATCCCATGTGATCCCACAGGATTCTGTTTTAGACATTTTCAGATCCCATGAGATCCTGTGGGATTCTATCTTAGACATTTTTGAATCCCATGAAATTCTCCAGGATTCTGTTTTAGACATTTTTGGATCCCATGGAATCTTGCAGGATTCTGTTTTAAACATTTTTGAGAATCCCGCGGGATTCTCTTTTGGACATTTTTGGATCCCATGGGATCCCATGGGATTTTGTTTTAGACATTTTCAGGGATCCCGTGGGATTCTGTCTTAGACATTTTCTGACTGCATGAAATCCCGCAGGATTTTGTTTTAAACATTTTTAGAGATCCCGCAAGATTCTGTTTTGGACATTTTTGGATCCCATGGGATCCCATGAGATTTTGTTTTAGACATTTTTAGGGATCCCGCAGAAATTTGTCTTAGACATTTTCTGACTGCATGAAATCCCACGGGATTCAGTTTTAGACATTTTCGGAGATCCCGTGGGATTCTGTCTTAGTAGACATTTTCTAACCACATGAAATCCCACGAGATTTTGTTTTAGACATTTTTAGGGATCCCACGGGATTCTGTCTTAGACATTTTCTGACTGCATGAAATCTCGCGGGATTCAGTTTTAGACATTTTCGGAGATCCCGTGGGATTCTGTCTTAGTAGACATTTTCTAACCACATGAAATCCCACGAGATTTTGTTTTAGACATTTTTAGGGATCCCACGGGATTCTGTCTTAGACATTTTCTGACTGCATGAAATCCTGCGGGATTCAGTTTTAGACATTTTCGGAGATCCTGCGGGATTCTGTCTTAGTAGACATTTTCTAACCACATGAAATCCCACGAGATTTTGTTTTAGACATTTTTAGGGATCCCACGGGATTCTGTCTTAGACATTTTCTGACTGCATGAAATCTCGCGGGATTCAGTTTTAGACATTTTCGGAGATCCCGCGGGATTCTGTCTTAGTAGACATTTTCTAACCACATGAAATCCCACGGGATTCTGTCTTAGACATTTTCTGACTGCATGAAATCCCACGGGATTCAGTTTTAGACATTTTCAGAGATCCCGCAGGATTCTGTCTTAGTAGACATTTTCTAACCACATGAAATCCCACGCAATTCTGTCTTAGACATTTTCAGGTATCTCGTAGGATTCTATCTTAGACATTTTTCGACCACATGAAATTCTGCGGAATTCTGTTTTAGATGTTTTCAGATCTCATAGGATCTTGTGAGATTCTGTTTTAGACATTTTTAGATCCCATGAGATTCTGTCTTAGATATTTTCAGATCACATGAAATCTCACAGACTCTGTCTTAGACATTTTTGGATCCCATAAAATCTTGTCTTAGATGCTTTTAAATTTCATAGGATCAAATTATATGAGATGTTGTTTTAGACACTTTCAAATCCTATCATGGGATATTACAGGATTCTGTTTTGGATAATCTTGTGAAATCTCATCTTAGACACTTTTGGATCTTATGGAATTCTGTAGAATTCTGTTCTATAGACTTTTGCTTCTCACATTAGCAAACATGGTCATTTTTCTGACTCATTGACAGTGGTCTGACTCATCTGAAAGTAGTCTGACTTATGCAAATCAGACCATTGTCAGTGAGTCAGAAAAATGGTCATCTTTGCCTATCTCAGATATATTTATCTAGAAATTCAATCTGAGATACCAGAATAGCAAAGTAACAAGTGATATGTAAAAATAGTGATATGTGTCTTGAAGTGTAGTACAATGTCATCTGAGTGGTAAACAAGTGGTCTGACTGTCATAGCTGTCCTGGCTCACTTGCAAACTGCAAAATACTGGATAAAATGCTTTGTGTAAAACAAAAATTTGTAAATATCTCAGTTAGTTCTGATCCAATTGATATAAAAATGTTACTATATGAAAGGTCCTGAAAAACCTGCATCTAATCCAATATATTGCTAAATATATTCTCCAATTGAACCATAAAAAACTGCAATATACTGATTTGTACAATTTTTAAGTATAATATTTGTATCATGACCTCAACCAGTCCTTATATAACTTAATGCATGTTACCTTCAATTAGATATTAAGAAATCATCTATCAAAGAGTGCATATAGTTGTTTAAGCACACATTTTCATATTTGGCAGTTAATATAAATAAAAAAAGTGTTACATTTGAATTCAGCTCACAAAATGAAGCAAATGTATATAGATATATTGTATAGTTAAGTACTAAACTTGGCATAATTGCTTATAGAACAATTTGGATGTCACATCTAAGCATAGCTTGAGATTCTTGGATAATTGCCAAATTGATAAATTACCATTGGATCTCATGAGATGACACTAAATCAGCATTTTGCAAAATATCATGGTAACTCAGGTGAAACCTTATAAATTTCAAAAGTATCTAAGACAAAATCCTACAAGACTTGATCTCATGAAATCCAAAAGCATCTAAGTCAAGATTTTATAAAATACAAAAAATATCTAACATAGAGTCCTACAAGATCCTATGAATCTGAAAACATCTAAAACATAATCTTGCAGAATTTTATGTAGTCTGAAAATGTCTAAAACTGAATTCCGTGGGATTTCATGTGGTTAGAAAATGTCTACTAAGACAGAATCCCGTGGGATCTCCGAAAATGTCTAAAACTGAATCTCGCGAGATTTCATGCAGTCAGAAAATGTCTAAGACAGAATCCCGTGGGATTTCATGTGGTTAGAAAATGTCTACTAAGACAGAATCCCGCGGGATCTCCGAAAATGTCTAAAACTGAATCCCGCGAGATTTCATGCAGTCAGAAAATGTCTAAGACAGAATCCCGTGGGATCCCTAAAAATGTCTAAAACAAAATCTCGTGGGATTTCATGTGGTTAGAAAATGTCTACTAAGACAGAATCCCGCAGGATCTCCGAAAATGTCTAAAACTGAATCCCGCAGGATTTCATGCAGTCAGAAAATGTCTAAGACAGAATCCCGTGGGATCCCTAAAAATGTCTAAAACAAAATCTCGTGGGATTTCATGTGGTTAGAAAATGTCTACTAAGACAGAATCCCACGGGATCTCCGAAAATGTCTAAAACTGAATCCCGCGAGATTTCATGCAGTCAGAAAATGTCTAAGACAGAATCCCGTGGGATCCCTAAAAATGTCTAAAACAAAATCTCGTGGGATTTCATGTGGTTAGAAAATGTCTACTAAGACAGAATCCCACGGGATCTCCGAAAATGTCTAAAACTGAATCCCGTGGGATTTCATGCAGTCAGAAAATGTCTAAGACAAATTTCTGCGGGATCCCTAAAAATGTCTAAAACAAAATCTCATGGGATCCCATGGGATCCAAAAATGTCCAAAACAGAATCTTGCGGGATCTCTAAAAATGTTTAAAACAAAATCCTGCGGGATTTCATGCAGTCAGAAAATGTCTAAGACAGAATCCCACGGGATCCCTGAAAATGTCTAAAACAAAATCCCATGGGATCCCATGGGATCCAAAAATGTCCAAAAGAGAATCCCGCGGGATTCTCAAAAATGTTTAAAACAGAATCCTGCAAGATTCCATGGGATCCAAAAATGTCTAAAACAGAATCCTGGAGAATTTCATGGGATTCAAAAATGTCTAAGATAGAATCCCACAGGATCTCATGGGATCTGAAAATGTCTAAAACAGAATCCTGTGGGATCACATGGGATCTGAAAACATCTAAGATAGAGTCTGGCAGGATTCCATGAGATCCAATAACATCTCATTGGACAGTAGAGGATGGGCCGAGCAATTGACAACCTGTAGGATCAAGTGGACCAGCCAATGACCCATTAGACAGTGGAGAATGGGCCCGTCAATGATGAATGTACAGTAGACATTGTTAAAGGACAGGCCAGCCAATGACCCATTGGATGTCAGAGGACGGGCCAGTCAATGATGAATATGCAGTGGTATTGTAAGAGGATGGGCCAGCCAATGACCCAATGACCAGTAGAAATTGTAAGAGGATGGGCCTGTCAATGATCCAATGGATGGTAGAGGATGGGCCGAGCAACTGATATCCCGCGGGATCGAGAGGGCCAGCCAATGACCCATCGGACATCAGATGATGGGCCCGTCAATGATGAATGACCAGTAGACATTATAAGGGGACAGGCCCGTCGATGACCCAATGGATGGTAGAGAACCGGCTGAGCAATTGACATTCCGCGGGATTGAGAGGGCCAGCCAATGACCCATTGGACATCAGAGGACAGGCCCGTCAATGATGAATGACCAGTAGACATTATAAGGGGATGGGCCAGCTAATGACCCAATGGACGGTAGAGGACGGGCCGAGCAACTGATATCCCGCGGGATCAAGTGGGCCAGCCAATGATCCAATGGATGTCAGAGGACAGGCCGGTCAATGATGAATGACCAGTAGACATTATAAGGAGATGGGCCAGCTAATGACCCAATGGACGGTAGAGGACAGGCCGAGCAACTGATATCCCACGGGATCGAGAGGGCCAGCCAATGACCCATCGGACATCAGAGGATGGGCCCATCAATGAATGACCAGTAGACATTATAAGGGGACAGGCCCGTCGATGACCCAATGGATGGTAGAGGACGGGCCGAGCAACTGATATCCCGTGGGATCAAGTGGGCCAGCCAATGATCCAATGGACATCAGAGGACAGGCCGGTCAATGATGAATGGACACTACAGATTAAATGACTAGAGGCCGGACAATGACCCATTGGTACATAGGAAGGGCAGGCCTGTCATTGGATGACTGCTACATTGTGACGGACGGGCCAGCGCAGGATGGCCAATCAACAATGGCACTTTGTCAAGCTCGCCTGGCATTCCCTCAATGCACTAAGTGACTGAACATACTCAGCGCTGGAACCTCAATACCGTCGAATTCGTCGAATTCATCGAGTTCCTGCGCAGCATCAACATGCACGGCATAGAACATGTTCTTCGGTGCTTTAAGAAGCTGGGTATTCGGTCCATCAGCGATATCAATTTTCTGAAGGGATTGGGGGAGCATGAAAAGAGGGATGTAGAGGAGGCGTTGATCCACGTGGGATTCACCCAGTCCGAATGTCTGACTTTGTTGAATGCCCCGTAGCTTACATCTGGGGTACCTACCATCGTCGACACCTGTATCTGAATCTAGACTCGCGTTATCAGTTGTATAAGGATTCGGATGCTTGATCATAATGTCTCTATGAGAGCTCGGCTTGACGGTCATGAAGTTGCATCGCTTTCAGGTCAGGTCAGGCCGAGCTTCACGTCAGCTGTAGCTTGCGGCAACATTGATATTGAAGAATCAACAAGAGATGGAGTCCGATGACAGAACGACAGGACCATACGACTGTCACAGTGCACTACAATCAAAGATATATAAATTGTTAAGAATCTTATGGCGAGAGAACCGAGGATGGCTGCGTGCATTACCGTTACACTCAGAACGATGACGGAATGAATATGTACAAATAATACAAGCACCCCAGGTACGAACTAGAGGCTGGGATGGATCTGGGCAGCTAATCATCAAGGGCGAATTAGGTCTGGAGGGCGGGAATCAGGCACGAGCATCGGTATTAGATATGAAATAGTATACATGACACAGGAGCTAAAGCAGGCAGCAGTATTATCTGAGAGTAAGCGCTAGGCGCGCTCAAAGGACGCTGCATATCAATACGTCAGCCTCGATGGCCAGCTCAGACAAGGACTCAGCCACTCACGAGGTTCGCTTCTTCGCCCTGCCTTTGTAGGTGCTAATCGTCTTCCGTGAAATCCAGGCCGGAACGTTGCCCGGCTTCATCCACAATCGATGTTCGTGTAGGCTAGGATGAACGTGGTTCTCTGCAACCTCCACCCACTGTGTGCAGCCACTCCACATCCATAGTTGAACCTGTCCGGGATATGTATGAACAAAGATATCGCCGCTGCTCTGAGCCTTCGTTGCAGGCGGATGGGCCAATCTGTCGGCGCCCGATGATGAAAACCATCGCATGATCTTTTCGACGTCGTGAATCTTCTGCTCGTGCACCTGAACATCAGAGCCCGAATGCTGCGGAATGGCGGCAGACGTCGATGAAGGGCCAGGATGGGAAGGGAATGAAGACGCATTGGCAGCATGAGGGGCTTGAGGCAGAGACGAAAGTTCGGAGTCGCTGGACGAAAAGTCGCATGATAGTGGCGAAGATGATTTGATAGCGGGAGAGGGCGAGGAGGGCTGTGAGGACGGTGAGGACAGGGCTCTGGGAGTATCTCGACGCAACGAGCAGCTGTCGAAGGAAGAATCGCCTGACGAGCTTTCTGCGGCAAAAGCCGGCAGAGCGCTGGAAATTGAGGAACGCAAAGGAATTGTGGGCGAGGAAAATTCTTGAGCAGATGAAGAGGATGGCGAAGGCGGCGAAGATAAGGCTTCAAGGCTGAATTGGGGCGCTGATGGCGAGTATATCAGGGAGGGCTTTGAAAAGACCAAGGCCGTCTACGAGGAATCATAATTAATGCAAGGCATCGAGCAATTACAAAGAGAAAAACGTACGTCGCGCATTCCTTGCCGAACCGGACGGTATGGATGTGCAGGGTAGCGAGAGACACGGAAAGTAGGGGCTGTCTTCATTGTGGACGAAAATCAGTGCTGAAGCAGGTAACTATGAGCGAGCGAGAAGATCCTGTTGATCTCAGCACAGAAATGGACGCAACTTTATACCTGGCAGGCAGTCACATCGGAGGTCAATTGGCTGTCCTTTGGGGTTGCTAAGGCCTTTGAAAGTCAAAGGCCAAAAAAGAGGGAAAAGGTTGCGAGTGAAAGGCTGTGAAAGGGCCTTGCAGATGATTGGCACGTCGTTCATCGACAAGCAGAAAGAGGAAGAAAGAGAAGCGCTTGTGCCTTGCTGCTCGGACTACTGCTTGTAATGAGCACGCAATGCACACGTGCAACACATACGGGCTAAAGGGATCTAGAGGGCCTGAGATGAAGATCTGGACGTGCAAAGATTAGACAGTTCCTGACGAGCGTATAAACGAGCGCATAGAAAAGCAGGTGGACTGATCGTCAAACAAGACATGTCCAATGTGGCGCGCACGGAGGAACGCACAGAGCGGCAGGCGTTGGTTCTGATCAACAGAAGCGGCTGTCATATGTGCAGGGCAGGCTCGGCCATGCTTGTTTTCAAGGAGAAGTGCGTAGGCTCCGGGGACGCGAACAGATCTGGCATCGCTGACATATCCGCGGTGCGGCTGGGGCGATTTGAGCATGACGGCCGGCTGCTGCGTGCCCCGTGATTGTAATGAAGGTGAAGTAACGACGCAAGCTGGATGTATCCTTCAGCGGTGTATCGCAGGATATACGCAGCCTATCACATACATCGTATCCACGCCCTCGAAGGTCTGCCCCGCTGGGAACGGGATTCAACTCTACAAAAAGATTCGAGAAACTCCATCCCTAGAAAGCAAGGAAGATCCCATCCGGTCAAAATGGCGTCGAGTCCTACAGGATGCGATGGAACTCACTGAATTCTTGAGCATATCTGCCCTGGGACTTTGCAGGATGATAAGTTGGGATTTCGGGCCAGCCGTCGGTCGCTGCGTTGGATCGCGCGCGGAATATGGACTCGTCAAGACTCAGTACTCATCACCAGTCGCCGGTCACCAGTCACACCTGTGACTCCGTACGCCTCCCCAATCTGGTGCGCTAGGCTGGTGCACTTCCCTCACAGTCTGACTAGCATTAGTTTGTTTCTGGTGGTCTCTCGCGACTAGTGTATAATCAGGTTCACCTTCTGGTTAAATGCTAAAACGAGAAGATACATTGTATGTCGGTCTTAACCCTCGCATCTTGTTGGAGCAGGAATTACGGGTAAGCTACCGATTGGGATTTTGTGAAAATATCCATTCATCCATTCATCCGCAAGCTGACGCTTTCTTGGACCACAGAACAACCCAATGAGGGGACGGGAGTTTCCAATTCTTTGCACAAATGGTCAAAGATCATGCGGCTTTTCAAGGTAGCGTGCAGATTTACCTCCTTAAAATAAGTACTGGCACTCACAGCGGGGCAGTGATACTCACGGATCTTCCTCCATTCCGTCGTGCAGCATGAGGATCGATACTGCCCCAACATGGATGAAGAATGCCGACGCCGAACCTCTGCCAGTGTCCAGGTGCCCATCGTTGTTCGAACGGCTCTTTAAGCGTACGTTGATTCAAATTTGCCAGCTGCGGAGTCTTTAAAACAAGATAACATTATTCGTAAATAGCCTCGAAAATTCCTGCCGGCGGGAGCGGGTCGCACCAATCTCAGTCTGAAATATCTCATTCCCCACGGAATAGACCTACTTCATCCGCTGAAGCAGCTGATTCCCAATCAAGCCCGAATACTTCGCCCATTCACTCATCGCCCAGCTCAACTGCAATTGTGAAACAGGACAAGATCAGCGATTCTTCAGAGCTTCCAAAGCGACGAAGGCGACTATTTCCGAAGAATACCGGACCGGGGGCGACCACGTTCTACAAGACTACCGGCATCGCTTGTCTGACTATGCCCCCCGATAACTTGCTTGATGCTACCTACGGTGACATATTTCTGCATGTCAACACCAGTGCGAAGACAGAGCAGCTGTGGTTTTTCAATTCCGACGAAAGCTGGCAGCTAGTCGACGAAGGATTTTGTCATCCTTTTCTGGACAAGCGAATGCTTCGTTTGCGCAAGGATGGGGACCCTAGCTGGGTAAAAGCTCATTCTTATTCGACTATGAAATCGAAGTCTCGTCAGCAGCCTGAAGATTCTCCTGACGAGTGAGTCGTTCACCTGGTTCTGCACAAGAACGGAGCTATTGAACGCGTAAATGAACAGGATCTCTTGAAATACGGCGCATGTCTATGTATTGATCTTGTCCAGAGGAAGTCTGAGTTGGTTTAACGGCCGTTGCTGAACGGAATGTAATCCTATATTCTGTCTTTTTCTGAATGGCATCCAATCCCACCGAATCCTGTCGGACATCCAGATTCTGGTCCTTTCTTGATCCGACACACCGAATCCTATCAATTTTCCTCGGCGCAAGCTGTACCATCCACCCTCCTACTTCCAGGCCATGGATGCGCACATGCTGAGCAACGGCCAGCAACAACTGTAGACAAGCGTGGGGGCACAACCAATAGCACATTTCCGTCTCTGTTCTGCCCATTTTTCTCGCCAACAATGACGGCAGTATTCTATGTCGTGCCCGCCACGGTATATTGCTTGCTCGCGGAGTTGTTGCCAACTCATCATGGGTTTGTGCAAATTGCAAGATGTACCTGAGCTTATCAGCATCTCGCACTTGTTCATGTGCTGTTACCATGCACGGCGCTACTGTGCAATGAGCTATCGCCTGCGGGATATGCTTTGCGATATGATAAAACTAGTTCATTACTTGGGTTGCCGCCTGCAGCGCTGACACCGCCGTCGGAAATACCAACTGTCACGGCAACAGGCGAGGGATACCTTCATCCATGCATTGAACGTTGGAGCAGGCCAAAGGGACACGACGCAAGCCCTGGGATAGTGGCAGGATGGGGAATGTGCTACCACATGCTGACTCTGATCTAGCTCTATGCTGACTAAGCCTCTGCCTCTAGCGGTGCTATCACATGATCTATGCCTCTCAGACCCCCTGATCTCCCACTCCATCGTCCCCCCCTCAAACATGGCGACGCCCTCGTCGCCTCAAAAAAAAGACCTCAACCAGAAGACTCATGAACCCAGCCCAGACTCTGCAAAACTCTACTCAGCTCAACCAAACGTGGATCTCCATCCCAACTCAGAGGTGAAAGTGGCACAGCAAAACCAGAAGATGAACTCGAAACCTGCATGATAGATGGCCGACCTGCACGAAGGCCAGCTGGATGACGACGAGTGATCACCGGTGCTGATAGAAAAGCGGGACGTGGTGGACGCAGATCAGCACGATGAGAACGACGAGCACGTCGCTGCAATGACCCAAATGGTGACCTCGAAGATGAACGTAGAACCGAGAAGTCACGGGGAGGCGGTAGTGGAAGCACCGAATGGATGGGGAGGGAATCAGCTTCGTCAGCCCAGGAAAAGGATGCGGGAGGTGGAATGTTGGCAGACGGGGAGCAGGTTTGCATGTGAGCATCCACCTGCAAGATAGTTAATGGCATCGTAGTCTCTGTCTGAGCATCAGCCTGTTCAGGCCTCCGATCCTGCCGCCTACGAGATTCCTCCTCACAGCCTTTCGCAAATCCCACCGACTGAGCTGACTCGAGCTCCTTGTCTGACAGTGCAAACCCATGCTCGAAACCTGAATTGTAAGCAGTAAAACGAATTTCACGCAATAGCTGCTCGTCGATAGCGTCAATAGACAAGACGCACGGTGCGGCAGCAAGAGGAGGATGCAGAATGGGGGATGTGATGCAGGTGTCCTGGCTTGCCTCGAGTCGACTCCGCTTCAGTCCTTCCTGTAGCCCTTCCTCACGGCCTTCTGCCCTGCCTGTCTTCTTCCCGGCCTCAAGACCTTCGCGGAATCCCGTGTTCCGGCCCTCCTTCAAACTCGCCGCGTGGCCATCGCGCAATGCCGTCGCTACAATCTCCTTGAGGTACGCGGGATTGAGAAGCTCGCCGTCGGGCTCTTCGAACAATAGCGCGGCGGCTGCATGGGCCCTTCCCGGTTCGAATCCGGGCGCCGGTGTTTTCGAGTCGCTGAGCGTGGATGCAGGGACGCCGGGCACGATCGCGATGAGCGTGCGGGACGTGGGGAGCGCGTTCGTACCGCGCGTGCCGTGCATGTCACCTGGCCGAGCTCCAGCCAGGGCAAGGTCGTTCGCCGCGGTATGTGGGTGTGGGGGGCTTCGGGGCGTCTTAGTCGGGTCGCGCGGAGTCGTGGTGTGTGGGCCCGCGGCTTCTTCGTGTGGTCCGTACGCGGCGGCTTCATGGGGCTCTCCTGGTTCGAATCCGGGCGTCGGCAGTTGTTGCTTGGTGCGCACTAGTGCATGGACGTCGTGAGGGATGGGCTGGGGAGCGCGCTGCGCAGATGGTGGGACGTGGATCTCGGTACGTGCATGCGGGCCGTGTACGTCGTCGTCGCGGGCTTTACCGCGGCTTCGCGGCTCGTCTGTGGTCGTGGTTGCGTGCGTGGTGCTGCTAGGTGGTACGGACCGTGCTCGCGGGTGGGGCACGCCAGCCGTGCGGGCCCCGGCCAGTACTGCTGACTCGTTCACGGCGGCGCGCGGGCGTATGGTGCTCGGAGGCGGCGTAGGCGAGGCGCGTGGGGTCGCGGCTTGTGTGCGCAATGCAGGAAGGGCGGGGGTGCATACCGGTTGTGGGTTTCCGCCGTGCGCGTCCCGCGCGGTCCGCATCTCCTCCTCGCGTGACCCGGAGCCCTCCTCCGACTTGTTCTCCGCGGCTTGAGGACGTATGGCGCGTTGGGGCGGCGTACGCGGATCATGCGGGGTCGCGGTAGGCAAGCGGGACGCGGCAGAGGACGCGTGGGGTCGCATAGGCGCGTGCGTGCTGCCTGCATCGTGCGTCGTATCCGCGGGCTCCTTCGCGGAGGTTCTCATGCTCCTAAATACGCGGGATTGCGCGGGTACGTTGTGGGTGGTCGCGATGTCCGTGTGGGACGCGGGAAGGGTGGTGGGAGGCGCGGGGTGCGTGGTCGCGCTGCGGACCTCGCGCGAGTCGCGTTTGTTGGCCGCGGGTGGTCGCTCTGGCTCTCGTGCGATCGCGAATGGCGGCTGGGTGTGGCTGTGTGGTGTGGCTGCTGTATCCAAGTTTGCTGAGGCGGTATGCGGTGCGAACGAGGAGGTGCGAGGTGCGAGACTCGCATTCTGTGCGTGCATGTCGCGCGGCTGCTGCGTAGGCGCTGGTGATGGCTCGTTCGCGGCGTTTGTGCCTAGCGTGTCGACGTGGGTGACGGTGGCGACGAGCGGGTGCCCGGCGTTCGTGGTTGTGGGCAATGGGCCTGCTGCTCTTGCTGCTGCTCTCCAAGCAGCTTTCGCTGCGCGCTTGTTCTTGCCCATATCGGGAAATTCCGTATTCGGATGTCGAAGGCGAGACTCGATGGCCGAATGGCTGCGCTGGGGCACGAAAAGGACTGTACGCACTAGAAAACCTCTTCTGGAGACGATAGGAGATGCAAAAAGACGCAAAAAGACGCTGAGAGACGCAACACGGAGACACGAGACGCAAAGAGGCAGAGACGAAACACGAGGCACGCGAAAACGATGTGATAACTGCACGAAAAGACAGGGAGACTGCCGAAAACCCAAGCGCAACGCAACGCAACGCTAGTGGGTCGAATCCGCTCTCATCACCACGATGGAGCAGGCCAAAGGGACACGACGCAAGCCCTGGGATAGTGGCAGGATGGGGAATGTGCTACCACATGCTGACTCTGATCTAGCTCTATGCTGACTAAGCCTCTGCCTCTAGCGGTGCTATCACATGATCTATGCCTCTCAGACCCCCTGATCTCCCACTCCAACGTGCAGAAAGCAGGGTTATGGGAGTTCCAGAGCCCAATTTTCATAACGTCTCTCACGAGCTATACACAGATCAAATGATAGAAAGATTCACTGGCATTTCGAAAACAGAGGGCACATATGACGAGAAATGGAGAGTTAGAAAGTACCGAACAAGGTGAGGTATGATAAAATTGGAGAAAAGCAGACGCAGATAGTGAAGGTAAATTGGGGGAAAGATTCCGGTGAGACTTGTGACCAAACGAAATAGTAAGGTGCGATGGTCCAGCTACGTGCTAGCACTAGTAGACAGGCTGGATTGAGTACACGGAAGTGATAGATCGAGAACGATGAATAGCTCACCTCACAATAAGGTGAGCATGTCCGAACATTTCTTCAATCCTGCATTATCGGTCGCGTTGATGGCCAGCTCTTTCACTCGCATAGCAAGCCAGGCGTCGAGGTCGGGACGTATCGGGTCCAAACCAGACTGGCCAAAGGCGCGAATCTCCTCCTCTAAACCTGTCGCCACCACATCCAGGGCGTCCGTGCTTTCTGCGATCATTGACTCTATCCGAGAAATGAAACAGACCAGACAATCGAGCGAAACCACTTGGGATGATGAAAGCCTGCAAGGAGTCTCTGGAGACGTGTTCAGCAGCTCCGCAAGATCCAACGTGAAGACGTCGTGTATCTCGGTGGCCTTCTGGGACAAATCCATCAATTTGCCTTCTATGTCCATTGAACGAGCGGCAATGGAGTATAGAGACATCTCCAACTCATCGAGAACCATCTTTGAGGCGGCTGGGAGCTTAGAAGGCGTATGTCTGTCGATTATCTGATAGGATGCCATCAGCACACGTCGAACTACCCATACTGAAGGATAGCCACCATCAGTTCTCCTTTAGACCTAAATAGACTATATGAGCCTCCTCCAGAAACAGCCCTAATGCATCAAACCACTGACCAATCGGCAACGTCATGCAGCGCGATCATGACTTGCTGAAGCTCAGATCCTGCATGATGGGACTTGGCCGCGAATTGAAGCAGATAGGATGCAATCAGACTGTCGCGAGGAAGCTTGCTGGTGTACGTCGCAGCAAGCATCTCTGATATGACGAAATGGCGTGGTATCATATCGTTGTAGAAAGTGCAAATCGGGGTGGGCTTGGAGAAGTCGACGTCGGCGCAGCGCACCAATGAATGGACGGCCTGCATCGTGGCACAATGAAGAATGACCGTAAGGCTGACAGGTTAAATGATAATTACCTTAGTATCGAGTGGGATTGAGAGCTTGCTGTAAAGAAAGGCAATAACTGGCAAGAAAAGCACGGCGAAGACCCGGAACGAATTCATGGTAGAGGATTCAGTAGTAGGAAAGGTGTATCTCGCAAGTAGAAGCGTGCTCCATATGAGATGTTCACATCACGTTTAAGAGGACTGGAATGAGATGAAGTGACGGGTCAAGATAGCATACGGGAGATTTTTTGCATTAATGTGGACTTGAAGGCTGTTGAAGACTTGGGAAATATTGTCGCTTCACTGTCCACGAACCGGGATTTCGGTTCGGTGGCCGCATGGCCGCCCAGCATCCCTGATTCCCTCTTCCTGACACAAAGATTTCATGCATATCGCCCGTTCCACCCAGCTTCGGGGGCGTGGCCCCACGTCGACTCTCTTCCTGACGCAAATATTTCATGCATATCGCCTACTCCACTGAGCCGAAATCTGGTCAACAAAACCATGTCCACTCAGCACCGCGTTAGGAATGCACGCGTAGCGATCGCAGAAGACACAATCTGGGGAGCCTCGCGATGCCTGTATGCCCGGCCCTTTGTTCAGCATAGGTCACATAGTTTAAAGGCGATGTTCTCTAGCTTGAAGTGTAAAGGGTCCCCATCTTTCGCTCATGGAGAGGGAGACTCGAAGCAAAAGCAAGAAACGGATTCACCAGGTCAATCATAGTCTTTTTTCTTATTGAATGAGCTGGGTTTTACCTCGATCGTTTTTCAGGAAGTGATTGCTGCCCAACCTCAGGTGTGTTCCGTGTTTCACGGCATGAGCTGTCGAATAGATCCTGATATTCGCATTAAAGGGCTACGTTGAAATCAGAAACGTCGTCCAGCTCAGGAGATGGGTCGCGATCTGTAGCCGGAATATCATTGTCCGTGCATCCATCGAAATTCTGGATGTCAAAATTCCGGTCGACGATGAAGTTCTTCCTCTCCTCCGCCAGCTACTCAGCAATGTACTCCGTTTTCATACGCTACGCCTTCATTACCCCTGCAACACCGTCCGTTGGATGCCATCGCCTTACAGGCACTTCAACAAATTGAGTTTACTGGATACGACGCTACCGCACAGAGTCTTGGCAAGATTTATTGAAGATCATGCGGGCATTGTCGATCTTGTTTTAGGACCTTGCGGGACTTCTTCGAGTTGCCCTCTTGCCGGAACCCCCCTTCCTCAGCTCAAGCATCTCTCCTGTTCTCCCGCGTGTCTCCCTCATTTGATCACACTGGATTCGACTTCGATCTGGCATCTCGACGTCACTTTCAGTAGCCGCCGCGATTGCAAGCCCACTTCCGAGAGTATGTTCCAAGCGATCAGTCTGTTACCGAATCTTCGCAGACTTCATATCGACTTCGACTCCACGGATCTCCCATTCGTCGAAAATCTGGCGCAGGCGGCGCCTTATGTTCGTTACCTGAAACTGACGGAAAGTACGATTTTTCCGATTGTACGTGCTCTTTCCTATCTGTGGGACTCCATTGATTTACTCTGGCGGCAGGATCCATCATTCGCCGGCTACACAGTTTTCCGGGACGTAGCAGGATGGACTGCAAAGCTTGATGCTTTTCAGAATCTCACTCACCTGTGGGTGAAAATCAGTGGCACTTTTGTGTTGCCCTGGACCGTAGACAATGAAGACAACACGGTCCGCTGTTGGCTAACGACACACACTGGCGTCTCGTGTCATCCTACCTTATCCCGCCTGTCGTTGTGGACCAAGGCAAGAAGTAAGAAGGGAAGCATAAGCGTCTGGGAGCGTCAACGGAAGAAGTGGGTTAAGGTGTATCACAAGTTTGTGGCAGAGAGCGCAGCAGAAGAGATCGACGCAGGAGCTTTTAACGACTGAAGGTCAGGCCTGGTTCTCAAACTCGTGCCTTCTACATTCTACTGACAAGTTCGCCTTCAGTATCTAAGCGAGTCCATTCGAATCGCTTTTGACCTATGCCTACACGTGCCTATGCTCGCCATCATCATTATGCCAGTCCTTCAGTTTTGCTCTCCTGCATGTTCTTCCGTAGCCAAATGAACTCACATGTGCTTCTCGTGACTTACATGGCTACCTCTTCTTCCCACCCTTGGTCATTATTCATGAAATATATAACTGCTTTGGATGTATCATCATCGTACGGGATCGTCTCATCGTGGCGGCACGATAATAGCATGCCCTTTTCGGGCCCCCCGTTTCGCACCCGGTGTGCGACGGGCGGCCGCGACTCCCTAGCTTCTTCGCATGCAACCTTCCTTCCTCCATCGAGCTCAGTGTGCTGAAGCGATTAGGATGAAGACGCGATGGCTTGATGTCACATCACGGCCACGAACACAGGGCGATTAGGTGACGTGTGACGCAAACGGACTGGTGACTGGTGACCGGTGACGAATCTTGACGAGTCCGAACGAGTCGTGTTCCGCGCATGATCCAACGCAGCGACCGACGGCTGGCCCGAAATCCCACCTTGTCACCCTGCAAAGTCCCAGGGCAGACATGCTCAAGAATTCAGTGAGTTCCATCGCATCCTGTAGGACTCCGACACCGTTTTGACTGGATGGGATCTTCCCTGTTTTCTAGGGATGGAGTTTCTCGAATCTTTTCGCAGAGTTGAATCCCGCCGTCGGCGGCAGCGGCAGACCTTCGAAGCGCGGATCCGATGTATGTGATAGGCTGCGCGTCTCCTGGGATACACTGCTGAAGGGTACATCCAGCTTGCGTAACTACATCGCCTTCTCCATCCCAATGACTGGGCATGCAGCAGCCGGCCATTGTGTTCAAATTGTCCCACCTGCATCGCATATATGCCATTGATGCGAGATTTGTTCGCGTCCCCAGAGCTTACGCCCTTTTGGATGATGAGCATGGCCGACCTTGCTGTCCCCGATGTCCCTGGCGAAACGCTTTCAGGTCGGCGTCTTCAACTTCGAATCCTGAAGAATCATGCGCGAGCAGAAAAACGTACGTCGTCGTGCCATGGAAACATACTTTTCTGCTCATTTCTATTCCATTAGTCTTCTCTCAGCGTCTCCGAGCTGACGCGCCATGTTATACCTCGACACGTATTCCATCAGCTACCCGCCTTCATCGCTGTGGTGCTCCTCGCGTAGTCCACAGCTCCCAGGAAGATGGCCTCATATGCAGTGCAGGTGGAGAATGTCCCCGCAAAGCCATCATTCAACGACTCGACGGAGCAAGTTTGGCGCATATCGGTCGTAGCACGCAAGCTGTTGGCATGCGGGCCAGCGCGGAAGGAGCCCGAACCACGGAGGTCCAGTGCAATCGACGTCCTGATTGTCCGCGTGATGTGCTTGTTGTAGACGAGGGGCTTGCTTACTCGGTTTCGTGAAGCATCGTCGAACGTGACGTACGGATAGAACCTGGACCTGGCTGTCGATGCCTCCGAGCGCAAGCTCGTGGTACGCGGAGATGGGGCACAAGGGGTCTTCGATGCTTTCCTAGCTGCAAGATGGGTGTCTTCGAGGTTGTGGCTCGCTGGCCGCCGATGGGAACTGTGCGCAGGTCTACGGCATTGGGAAGTCCTCAACCAGGTCGACGTGCTTTGCGAGCGGAGCGGAGATGGGTGCCGATATAGCTGCGCCGGAGGCTCTCTTTTTGATCAAGGCCTAGAACCTGGACACTATGCAGGGTTACGATGGAAGTCGAGCATCATGTGGACGACACATACACGATGTTTCCGTGTCACTTCATTTCAACGCTATATGCCAGATGCATACAGCTGAGCCAGCGTCGATGACAAAACTACGGATGGATCTCAGCTCTTCTTGGACTGTGAGGCTGTAATGGCCGATCTCGATGCCCTCTCTCTGAAGCGTGATGGGAGGACCAGGCCAGGCCAAAGGTGCTTTCATTGTCATGACGAGATCGCAGCCTACAGCAGGAGGTTGAATCTTCGTGGAATGCATGCCAGGTGCTGCCGTTTGTGTATGATGCCATCCAGATTGCATCTCCGCCGACGATTTTGCACACGAGCACGCCCCTAACGATGCATATTCAGGCGCATCCAGCTTCGGGGACGTCTTGCTATCTCAGTTCAGGTGTTCAGTCCTGAGACGTGCATCATCTCAACTTCTGTTGCCCTCAGAGCGAATGGCTGGGTTGTGCCTACGGACGATTCGGCGACTTCACAATGACAGCTAGCGCGAGCCGATGATCGCATCGTCCCGCATCGAGGCTGGCAAGGAGAGCATGCGCTACTCGCCGTCAAAGCCCTGCGCCGTCCAGGGCATGTTCGTCTTTGATTACTCGTGCTGTCGCCAGCTCCCCTTTGTTACAACCATGATGTGTCTGTTCCGTGGACGTCATATTCAGCAATTTGTCAAGGAGGCCGTCGAGAGGCACTCGGCCTCAACTTCGTCGTTAACTTCATCGTCAGCTTTGCTGTCATATTCACGTCCTCACTTGAACTGCCTCGCAATCTAGCTAAGCCTTTCCAAAGCTGGGTAGCGGTGGACTTGCCGTGCGATGAAGGAGTGCGCCAGCATCGTGAAGGCTGTTTACAGGTATGGACCATTCGAAGAAGGCATGTTTCTGTACTGATCCTTATTACCGACAAGGTTTCCGCTGCGATGCTGCAAGTGGGATCGACGGTCTGCGAGGACGGTGCAAGTTGACGTCAGGCATGCCTCTGAAGCCTATGTTCGCGAAGCCAATGAAGGCGATCGGCGAGGTGCTCGATCGGTTTGCGGGCAAGTGATTCACGAGTGAATACAAGTATGACGGCGAGCACATACAACTGCATATGCTGGGGGATGGGATTGTCCACGTCTTCAATCAAATTGGGGGAAGACATGAGCAAGAAGTATCCAGATTTTGCCGAAGAGCTTCCACATTTGAGGCTTGCGTCCATCACATCAAAGTGCACGTCTGTCTCTTCTCGTTCGATCTGCTCTACTTGAATGGCGAGGTACGCGAACATACAAGCTCCTGGAGGCCATTTCTGCCCATATATGGAGCCTCTGCTTCAACTTATCTGAGCAACGAGAACTCCTACGACAGCATTTCCAGCCCGTCGACTTTGGATTCCAGTTTGCTGAGTTGTTCGACAATGAGTCCGGAAATCCAAGCATTTTTGGACGAGAGCGTGAAGGATGGCTACTAGGATCTGATGGTGAAGATTCTAGAGTCCCAGGCCAGCCATTACGACTCCAGTCGACGGTGTCAGCTAGCTGAAGGCCGGTTTCATCTGTTCCCTGCTGGCTTAAGGCCCACAGTCCTGTAGCCAAAGAAGAACTACCTGGGTGGCGTCGCCGACTCGCTGGACCTCGTAGTAGTTGGCGGTTACTATGGCAAAGCCAAGTGTACCACCGTGTATGGCGCATTCCTGCTGGTCTCCTACGGGACAGACTAGGAAGAATTCCAGATACCAGCGATGAGGCGTCCGCTTCGCATTACGACGCCTTCAAGCCGCTCGAGTTGGAGAAGTGCCGCGGCGATATCAAGGCAGGCAGCGCCAAGGCCGAGATATGGTTCGAGCCGCGCATGGTGTGGGAAGTGCTGTCGGCAGATCAGAATCTGAGTCCTGTGCATACAGCAGCGATGCGCCTGGTCAGTGGTATCGGGGCCTCTGCGCTATCTCAAGGGCTCATTTCCCTGGCAGGTTGACCAACGCTGGATATACTTACGTTTTCCTCAGCTGATGTCGTGGACAGACCCTGTGCCGTATCTTAAAATGACTTTAGTAACCAGTACCTTAACACTGGCTGACTGCTGGAAACTAGAACACAATGAGATGAGTCTGACGCGTCCAGCACGAGGCTCTAGGACTGGGTTTCTGAGGCACGATGCATCCCTCTGGCGCCATCGACCAAGCGTTATAAACAGTCGAGAAAAGTATACCTACATTTCAAGGTTCAAATTTTACCGCTGGTGCTATGTCGGTGCAGCGCACAGCTGTAGGGACACGGTGAGAGGGAATGGGAACTGATGTTTGCATCGCTAGGATCCTTAGCCTATCACAGTACAGTGTAGACGACCTGAGGTCGCATCACGGCCGACGAATTACGTGACATGTGATGCAGACGTGGTGACTCGTGACGAATCGCGTTCCGCAGGTCAGCTTTCGCAACGGCCGGAATGGAAACAGCTCACTCAAATACCTTGTATGCTCCCCTACGCTTTTACGTGGATAAACCTAGGAAACTCAGTTCAAGATTCAGTTCCGGCGGGCGCGAAGGCCGAGCTGGTTTTTGTAGCTCTCCAGATGAACTCGGCCAGAACCCTGAGCTCCAGCTGGGATCGTACCAGCTGGGATCTCCTCTAGATCTACATGATGCACTTTGAGGCACCGCAATCTCGGGATAGTGGCTTCGAAACGCGGTAAGAACCAGAGATTTTAATCTTACCGGTTCGCGACATCTGCATGCATCAGATCTCAAGACGCGTTGCTGAAACGCGTGTTCAACAGAACAAAGGGAACAAATCGACCGGAAACATATGAATATCCTGCACCGGACTGCGCGAGATTTGTCTTTCTCATTGTCATATACCTATGGAGAAACAACAGTCGCCCCAGCCTCCGACAGACTGTGTCCCACTCGACTCCTTGCCTGACTCAAAGAAGCCTCCTAACACTATAGCGGACTCGGAGTCACATGATTTAGCCCATCCTTCCCGTACTTTCATAACTAAACACTCGGCACCGGTACCTGGGTCACATCCGGCAACGCGTTCAGGAAAGAGAAAAATAGAGGCAGATATAGAGACTGCTGATGAAGAGCTTGCCACGAGAGATGAACAAGGAAAACAAGACCCAGATGTCGGTGAAGAACGCGGAGAACATATCAGCACAATCGGCGATGCTACTTCGGGCACTGGAGGCTTATGGACTTCTTTCAAGAAACAAAAGCTTGACCATGCTGGCGTTCCTCTGGACGGCGAGGTAAGCTATCCTTTTCTTTTGTATTCACTTTATTGAAAGTCACATACGAACAAAGGACCGAGACGTCTACATGGGTGACGGGGGCAAGGCGGACCAGGTATGTCTCAACTTTTCCGGATTGAAGTGCCAGGCACTTACGCCTTCAAGACCGTCGATAGACTTTCGAAACCACCACGTACCACGCGGCGGGTAAATCCTTTTTCGTCAGTTCATAGGACCAGAGACACGGTTGGTTTTGTCCTTCATTTGGGTCGAATCAGATCCTAGTATTAATGAAGCCTTTCTAGAGCAATCTTGTCACTTCTAAGAGTACATTGGAACAAGTGAGTTTGGATCAATAGTAACTAGCTGTCCTACACAGCCTTTACGATTAATTACAGGTAGAAACTGGCGGACGTGCGGAGCCACAGGCTGTATCTCAGTTTAAAATGCCTGATCAGCCCTATTCTGTGACCAATTACTGGGAGGTAAATGCGGGGAGCTCAAGAGCTGTACGTCGCAGGGCTGATTGTGTTTTTTCTTTTCTTTGTTCTTATCTTTTCTTTTTATTCAGGGCATGTCGGGTCCTAATGAGTCAGGAGGGTTGGAAATGATCGACAATACTGCAGGAAGTGAAATTTGAGCAAATCAAGTACAACGAGATGCCACAACAATATTTATGCGTTGACATAAATCATTCTTACAGGTAGCTGCTGCGTGGGCGGCGGACGAGACAGATAAGAACGTGCGAGAGAGTGGCCTCGGAGACGGTTCAATGCATTCTCAGGTGTGTTGATGGAAGGCTTTGATGATAGGCGACTTGGTACTGAAGCGCTTCTAGATTCCCGGCGGCGATGTTCATCCAAAAGGTAATCAGAGTCTATCAGATCAGCATCAACCAGTTACGCCGGGCATGAAAGTAAGTAAATTTTCCTAATGGCAACGTGGATCCTCCAACGCAGCACCACACAGCTAGACGCGGCCGATGATGGTTGTGTTACACACAAGGTGCGTTGTGCGTCGTGTTAGACGCATATCTCTGCCACCGTCCATTCACTCTCGGTGAAGGAATCCGATACCGGAGACATACCCATGGGCCAGACAGATGACGTTGCTGCCATGGAACCCGATTTCCCAGAATGGCCTCAAGCCGCCATGGTACGCCGTTTTGGTTTGTTGGTTTCTAATGCATTCTAGTTTTAATGACTTCTCTTAGCGTTCTCCGGTCACTGTGCATCATGAAGCCGCGACACGGAGTAATTCATCCTCTGATGCTGGCATGGCAGATGGTATGGTTTGGGACGAAGCCTATACCGAACATGAGACTGAACTGGATTTGGAAGCGCGCCATACCCCTTCATCTCTGGATGCTTCCAAAATAGGACTCCTCGAGGCTGATTCCTCCAACCTCCCTGCTGCTATTGAAGCTACGCACTCGAATGAGTCCATATTTTTGTCATCAGGAGTTTCCGGTCGACAAAAAAGTCCCCTACATTCAGAACCCCACATGTCACCTCTGCAAGATGCTGACTTGCAGGATCTGACACATCAAGACGATGATGGGAGGTTGCCGAAAGGGGTCACTTTAGCACCTCATCCGCAAAATACCGAGGAAGGTCTCGACGACGATCGGGCGTCTGAGAGCACATGCTCTAAAAGTACGCAAGAATTTAGCTATCATGGGCATATCATCGCTACTCACAATTCACCTTAGGTATCCAACAACGAACGGTCTCACATGAGTCTTTTGCTCCAAGCATCGCTGAAAAAGATGCCTCTGAACGACATGAGCTGCTTGGAGATTTCACTACACACAGTCACGATGATCGGGAAGACGTCGTATATAACAAGCCTGACGCGAGCTCTGCCAAGTCCGAAGCACCCAGTTCCATAGATGATGACCCAGGTCGATCCGCGGTGTTAAGAGCACATGCGCTGGACAATCCACATCATGCATCTAGCTCCGATCCAATAGCCGAGATGGACGAACCTCGTGTAAGAAATGCCTTTATCGTTCCAGTTTAATCGAATCAGTAAGGCTAATGCGATATGCAGTCAAATACAGACATGAATACTGAAAACACTAACACAATTGCTGAGCAGAAAGATAATATAGGGCTATTTGGACATATGATGGAGGTCCTTGTGCGTATCGATCTGTGCGTATTTAGTCTCTATCTAACGATAAAGTCAGAGAGGCAGCACGTCAAGAAAGGAAGTAGCTCCCGCAGATCCTGTAAGCTTTATTTCTGATGTCATAGTCCTCAACCTGACGCTTTCTGAAAGTGCTCGCGATCAGGCGACAAGTCCTCGGTGAGTGGTATCAAAGGATCATAATTGCTATGTGCTGATGTCACATTGGTGTATGACAGCTTGGTTCCCTTCAAGAGGAAGGGGGAGACGGAGACGGCGACGGCGGTGAGAAGGGGGGCGGAGGCGAAGGCGAAGGCGAAGAGGACAAGGAACGAGAGAAAGGTGGTGATAATGGTAAAGGGGGGGACGAGGAGGATGAAAGACCCCCTGCCGTACCAGGCGAGGTGTCAGTCTTACCAGCCATAGACTCAGCTCTACCAGTCGTGGAGCGGGCCCTCTCAGACGAAGGCGACGGGGGGGGAGAGGACGACGGAGGTGGCGAAGGCGGCGAAGGAAGTGGAGATGGCGAAGGCGGTGGAGACGGCGAAGACGGCGAAGGTGGAGACGGCGAAGACGGCGAAGGCGCCAAAGGCGATGAAGAGCATGGCCTGAAACACTTTCAGAAAGCTTATGAGGAAGGGGACCGGGAAGGAGATGAAGAGGAGGATGAGGAATGGAATGGAGGTGGAGATGACAACGAAGAAGGCGAAGAGAATAAGAGACTGCATGACGCACCATGCGAGGCATCAATCTTACCAGTCACTCAGCCAGCTCAACTATCAGAAACTAGCTTGGAGGACCATGCAGTGAGTGAATCCTCTTTGTGCATCCGGCTTCGACAACTGCTGATCAACTTTTTGATCCAACGCAATTTGTGACGGAGCAGCAAGTCCTCAATTATGCATTGGAGGAGACAGCGTCTTTTCTCTTGGAGCCCATTCACACCAACGAATTAGAGCCGTTGGCCCAATCACTAACCAACAGTGACTACCTGTTCTCGGAACATCCTCCCGCCCAACCCTCTTTCGATGCATTTCGGGAAGTTAGACTGCCTTCGTCGCAGGACCTCGCAGTATTCCAGCCTTTGTCTAGACCACCCTCCCATACGTCCGAGAAATTATCTCTCGTAAATTCTGCAGCATCTTCTACCTACAGAACAGATCCTCAATCACGTCAATGCAACCTTGAAAGCACTCACTCCCCCACAACATTTCAGCCCCCGTCTAGACCGCCATCTCAAGTACACCCGCAGCCGTCTTCCATGATTCACATGCATCCAGTTTACGGCCAGATGTCTATGCCGCACCCCATTACCCTGCCAGTAATTCAACGTCCTGGTAGTGAGCAACGACCAGATAGTGCGAACATAGTCTCTCACCTTGGTCAATATGCAGCATCTTCTGCGCATGAGCAAGGTCCTCAATGGCGTGAAGGGGCTTTCGACAACTTCGGCGCACTTCCAGGGCCCTCCAGACAGTACGCCACACCTCAAGCAAAGTATTCCAGCTTCTCGACTCCGAGCTCGGTGCGTCGACCGGTCTCAACAAGCATGGCAGAACAACGCACGGGTCTTCAGCATCCCTGGCTCACAAGTCCGACGCGACGAGCGAACTCCACAACACAGGATGCTTACAATGTTCCAGGTACTGGCTTCGCAGGGCCATCTCGACTATCCAGAAGGCCCGCTTCGACACGATCGTTAGAACAGGCAGGTAATGGGCAGCAGGAAAGTCACCGGCAGCACGGGGACTATGGATACCAAGACACATACGGACATCCATATATCCACCGGCAGCAGATTGAATATGGACAACACTCCTACAAACAGCAGCTCCCGAATGGACAGTATTTCTCAAACGGACAGCATTTCTCAGGTGGACAGCATTTCTCAGATGGACAGCATTTCTCGGCTGCACAGCAGCTCTCATATGGACAGCAGACTCTATATCACCACCAGATGCCCTACAGATAGCCGATCCCCTATGCCGAGCATCGCCTGTACGGAGATCAGCCCTATCATGGAGATCAGCCCTATTACGGACAGCAACTTCAATATGGGCAGCGGTTATCGCCTGCGTCCCAGTTTGTGCTGCAGCCCCAGTTTGCGCCTCCGGGACAGTTTCCGTCCCGGGCCCAGCTTTCCCCCCGGGCCCAGTCTGCCCCTCAGCCCCAGTTTGTGCCTCCGAGCCAGTTTCCCTCTCCGAGCCAGTTTGGCCCTTCGAACCACTTTTTGCCGCCGCCCCAGTTTTCGCCGCAGGCCCAGTTTTCGCCGCAGGCCCAGTTTTTGCCGCAGGCTCAGTTTTTTGCACCACCACCCCAGTTTTCGCCTGGACGACAGCCGTCCGGACAGCAGTCTTTTCACCGACACCAGGCAGAACAGGAACGTTACTTTGAGCAGCAACAAGAGAATGAAGCGCTGTTGTTTTCAGGGCCCGAGCAACAACCCCAGCAACAGCAGTGGGACGTACAGGGACAGGAGGCCAGGGAGCAATCCCACAATATGCAGGTGTATGAACTCGGAATACAGGGAGGGCAAGCTCAAGACTCCTTGAACCGTGACCAACAAACTTCTTATCCTACGCAGACGACTAATCACTCTCATTCCTCGCGCCGTTCTTCTCCGCAAGAAGAGCCTGTCATGAACTTTGGTCATGTTCAGCTACCTGATCAGCGCAATCAGGCACAGGGGTATGCTCCATGCTCGTTTCATGCTTTAGCTGGCTCACGCATTTGGTCGTTTCAATTATAGTAGTGGAATGGTCATCGGATCCGATTCCGCTATGCAGAGACCCATCTTAGTACCAGATCGGGACGGCCAGAAACATCTGCACGGTGTTTATAGTCCGCTATTGCATCCAAACACAGAAAGCCGAACCATCAGGGCGCGGGCCAACAATGTCGCTACTCCAATACAGGAAATTCCTGCCATCCCGCGCTCAAACGGCCCAAATTACCTCGTAATATTGTCCGAGTGTCTCTTATGCCAAAACTATTGACATGGTTTTCAGGATACGGCTGCGAGCTCACTGCCGAGTGCAAGTGCCAAGGTCCATGAGCAGACCAGCGGAATGTCCAAGGTGCATTTCATTTCGACGTTTTCTCTGTCTTGATTTACATGGCCACATAACTTACAGCAGAGAGAGTCAAAAAACGTTGATTCGCGCTCATCTTCGCTACCTAAACAGGACCAAAAGGTCTGTCATTAACGATCACCGTGTCAGGGCCATGTTTGCTGAAGTCCGTGATGTATTAGGGCAAGGCCAAAGCGGACTCGATCCCCTCGACTGTGGTGGGATTGTCCCGGTCAACTCATGGGAAGGTAGATGCAGGGTCTTTGATTTCGTACTTTCTGCTGAAGCAATAACTGATAGAAAGCTGCCGGGGTTGGAGAGATGGGAAAGTCACCTGTTCTGCCCGTTCCTGCAGCCAATATCACCGTCCCCGATCACATGGACGTCGATGACAGCAACGTGGAAGAGTCCCGCCATGTGTCCGAATCGGCTGACAACCGTATGGACTCAGAAGACCAGTGGCCCACAGAGGTAGTTTGATGCGGTCACTTCATGTAGTGTTCATCTCGCTGATTCGTATATCGTGATAGCTGCCAGCACGGACGTATGCAGACTTTGGTGTACCTGATTCTGACGATCCTCCACCTGGGACTTCCTCCTCTCATGGCGCGTCTGGCGCATCTCAGGTATGGATCCCATCGCCCTTATTCCTATAGGAAAGAGACTAAGAACAAATTTCTGGCTAGAGCCTTCCAAGAGAGTGGTTAGACGACCTTGAACTCTCAATAGGCAAAAAAATTGACGATGCAGTGGAACTGATTAAAAACAAATCTGGGAGTTCAAAAGCCAAAGGGAAGCAACGCGCAGACGATCATGGGGATGACGATGATGCTGATGATGCTGATGACGAGGATGACGAGGACGAAGAAGCTATAAACCAGGTTAAAAGTAAAAAGACTAAACGGCCGCGACAAGGTGAGAAGAAACACAGACCAGCAGCGGTCAATGTCTTCAATGTACGTCATTCATTCGCTATCGATAGTCATTGATCAGTCAGTAAAATACGACTTGCTTTCAATAGCGCACAATTCGTGAGCACCTCGCATTCCTGATGACAGGGAGGAAGGTGGTGGGAGAATACAAGTATCACAACCCTACGTGGAAAGGCGTAGTTGACGAGGAGGACCAGAAAGTCTTGGATTATGAGTATGACGGCGATGAAGACGGGACACCATGTTGCGACTTGGCAACCTTCCGTGTAGACCTTTACCGGGACCCGAAGTGCGCTTGGAACCTGTCTGTTGCTGACATATTTACTATGAGCTACAGACAACACCCAGAACATATGGTCACGCACTTCAAAACCATCAGAGATGCTTTTCTCAATCACCTCTCCAGCCTCAAGAAGAAGTTTCGAGTGTATTTGGACATGAAGTCGGGCGAGAAAGATAAAGTAGATGGCGTCGACAAAAAAAAGAAAGATGACCGGCAAGCAGCACGTAGATCATCGGTTAGTCCTTTCCCTTCTTAATTGAGGACCTGATCGCCCATAATATCCTTCCTGTTCATGCAGCTCTACGATCGACGGCTGCATGCCTGCTCAACGGTCCCCGGACTTAAGGGGCACCATGCCATCGTTAAAACACTCTCAGTCACGATGATGAGTGACGACGAGACCGATATTGAGGGCAGCAGAGCAGAAGGGCACGAACAATTCCGCGTTTTGCGTGTACCGAAAAGAAACGCAGCGTTGACGCCGTTTTTGCGTTTGATGGACCAGGAATATGTTGCAAACAAATTGGGGCAAGCAGGCAGCCGTCCGCACGTGCGGGTTGATTCCATGCGGTTCTCAAAGCGATCAAGAGAGTATCCTCAGGGTTTGCCGCACACCGCATGGGACCCAGCATGGCTCGAGAAACTGGATGAGACGCAGAAGAGCAAGTACGATATAAATTTCAAGAACCATTACAGCTTCACTCACAGCGTAGAAATGCTCAAGTAAGTAACTGCATTATTTTGAGTTCAAAAAGCTGATCCACAACTCTCAGGCGTCAGAGTGACCGAGCAGCTTTGGTGGAGCAGGCGAAGAAAAACATGGCCAGCGCTTCGACTTCGAGCTGATGATCTCAGCGGTTCGATGTTGGTACTTTTATTGCATGCCGAAGTTCTCCTTAGGTATGCTATGTCTGTGCTTTAATCCACTCTGTGCTGACTCGATTCATGACAGAGAAAGGCACGACCGCAGACCGAGGACAGGTTGGTAGTATGGACGTAACTCGAAGAAAATCATTTATCATTTACAGAATTACCATCTTTCTGTCGATTTTCGAGATTTTTCCTCAGTATTGTTACATGGTATCTAGCTTACTGGAATAAATCCACTGTGATTTCGTCTTGCGATTGTGTCGAGATTGCTCACTCCGCAACCTGCTGTCCGCAGCTGCATCCCTCTCCGCCCGCATATTCTTTTCATTTGCTCGTGTTTAGTCCGTATTCTTCACTTGGCTGAGGGCTCACTCGGAGTCACTAATTGTTTTACTGCTCATCCTCGCTCATCAGCTTCATCGGCTTCAAATTGAGCTGCGCTTCGCGATTTATCGTGTCGGCTGCGAAGAAACATGTTGCAATGACCGCCATACGGCCTTTGTCAAGTGTTGGACAAAACAGCGAGCTCAAAGAATGATGTGATAAGCCAACACGCTACTTCTAAAACTCCGAGCTGCCTTCAAACGTCAATAGCGGTCCCTTCTGATATGGAGGTATTACGCGGGTCAGGAGCCCAATATATGCTGGTGCTCCCTTTCTATCCACTCTTCACTCTCCGTACTGCTGAGCCCGTTGCATAGACTAATTCCAGACTTCTAACGGGCGTCCTACGGATGGCTGCAGACCTAGCTAGCTGAGTTCAACCTGCTCGAACTTCAAACGGATGACATCATGGTGCATGATGTGCGGCCCACAACATGCTTTCCCGATCTGATCCGTACGATGCCCGAAAGGCCCGTACGTAGCTAAGAGTCAGCGCTTCCACTGCAGTTACCCTGTTTGTAACTATTTATCTCTAGCTCATCTGTCTCGACGAAAGATTGGCGGAACATTACAACTGTCTCTCATCCAAACCGATCATCTGTTCCTCGCATGGTGTGGGTGTGGCCATCAATGAGTCGCCTTCTGATGTCAAGAAGAAACATAACGGTGGACACCCATCCTCTCCAATAAAGACCAGGATTTCTCCATTTTCTCACATACTACACTTTCTGTTCCTTTCCTTGCGATGACTATGGTCACTGAATTGTATGAGCGATCTTTCCTTCTGCGCGATGATGACATGTCCGCCGTGTCGTGCTTGGCTTTCTCTCCTCTCGAGGACATTATTTTGTGCGGCAGTTCGAACGGCACGCTGAACGCCTGGGACACAACATCGGGCGACAATTTGTACCAGCTCGAGCTTCCCCATCGAATCACCGCCATAGCATGGGACCCTACATCTCCGGGAACCTTTTTTGTCGGGACGAACGCTGCTGCCTACCTAATACGTGAATTTGAGGTGCGCATCGTGTTATCAGCGAGAGGCCATGTGCTCATGGAGATCGAGAATTTACAGGACGAGGGACACCAAGTCCTGACAGGCATTGATGCTCGAGTATTTAGTCTGGCTTTCGATCCTTTAAGCAAGCTACTGGCGCTAGGTATAGGAGAGGAGTTGCATGTGGCGAGGCAGTTAGAGAATCGTACGATCTTCTCTCTGATATTTGTGACCTACTAAGCCTTTGTTTTCAGTACATGCCTTCTCAACGTGCATTTTGTTTCAAAATCCTCCTCAACAGGCACGCAAATATATGGATTGGATGAAGATTCGAGCGATGTCTATACATTTTTGGGGGTCGGATAAACTTGTTGCTTCGTACGAGCATCATGGTGTGGTGTAAGTTCCCTGATTCAAGGCTACGAGTTGGGAAGCAACCATCTAATCTTATTCAGCTGCTGGGACATCGCAACGCGGGCCCAGATCTGGCATATTGACCCCCGCAATGGCAATGGTACTACGTACGTATTCTCCCCTCGCTTTCGCCCGTTGACTGATTGCATTTGTTCAGCGCATATTGTGACATCTCTGTCAAGAACGACTTGCTCGCACTCACCAATTATTCCGATGGTACAGAGCTGTATAAAGTAGGGCCAGCTGAATTTTTGCGTTCTTTGAAGCAAGCAGCGAAGCGCTCAGGAAAAAATCTCGCCCTTCAAGCTGTTTTCGTTCACGACGGCCGAGCCATAGCATGTGCGTCAGTGAGAGGAGAAGTAACCATCTACGACACAGATTCCGGTGAGTCTGTGCAAGTCCTGGAACATCAAAGTACGTCGGCAGATCTCAATTGCTGTATCCCTCTCACTTCATACTGTCCACAGAGGGTGACTTTCTCGTGCTGGTGGCTGTAAGAGAGTAGCATCGTATCTGCTATCTCTCAATTCACGCTTTTGATAGGCTCACGAGTACCCCGACAAGAAGCTCCTTGCAACAGCCTCCATCAACCTTGCCGCCAGGCCAGAGGTTAGGCTTTGGAAAATTCAAGCACGCCGTTCTCTACTGCGAAGAAGGTGCATTTGTTTTAATCTTCGTCTCTACTTCCACCCTGACAGCCTTTGACAGTCTGCACATTGTCCAAGCGGTGAGTGAGCTGGTCGCAACCGTGGTGACAGATACCGATCCCCGTTGAAAGATCCCAGTCTTTCTGAGAGCGTCCTGGGATCGATTCAAGATAAATAGGCTTCGCGTGGCCATCTTAATCCTACTGGTGTCAAATCTGGTCTTCATTTATCTCAGCCTACCTCCGAAGGTACGTGGGCTTAACGGCGTCTCCATATCCTTATCCATAACTCATGCTTGTTTATGAAGGTGATCATCATGAGCCGCATTTCGTTTGCGTTGCAAGTGTGTGCAGTGCAAATCAGTCTGGTTTGGATCTATATCAAGTATATAAAAGAGTCGTTCTTGAGAAACCTTCGTCAATTCCTTCTCAACCTCGCCGTATTCCTGCAAGAGATAGCAGCACCGCTGCAGGGGATGGAAGGGCGGTTGAGGATTGAGGGATAGCGCTATCGCAACGCTTAATACGTGGTGCATGCATTGCAGGTGCACTCCAATATGTAGAACATGCAATATTTTATCGGACTTCAGTGACATCTTCTCAATCACAGGTGATACTATGTATCATCAGCGAGAGTGAACTGTTGGAAGGAATTGAGGCACCCAGTGAGCGCTCGAGGGGGGGTGGTATCTTTACCGGTGCACGGAGCACTGGTCTGCTGCGTTCTTTGTCGCCCTTGGAAATGCTAGTTAAGGGTGCCTTTGACTCGTCGGGGCTAAGTTTGTGCAGAGGCAGCGAACCAGGCAGGCTGCCGTCACCCCCGATAAGGATTCACATCGATTATGTGCTTCCTTGCGATTCCGATTCGTGCATGCCTGCGTTGCTGTAGCTTGGTTCTTTTTGCGCGTTCTTCGGACTTACTGGACAATGAGAGTACTAGTTGCGAAACGAAGGGGTGAAACCACATACCGCATGCACGTCTTCTGTGACGCCCTCGAACAGCCGAACAATGAAGTCATCGCATTCATACAACTTGAGATTGCGAGCAAGTGCATGACCCGTAAGGTAGACGAAGCTAGGTGAGTCGAATACGAGCTACAAGTGCGAAATCGGGGACTTATCGTGTTCGAATCCCTTTGCAGCTGATTAATGAAAGGGCGCTGTCCATCAGACATGAGATTTTGAGACCTGGCGCATGTGACTCTAGTTGGCCGACTTAAAAGCAAAGTGTGGTCTGGTTTGTTACTTTAGAAACTTTTCTCTTACCATGTCAAGCATCAACAGCGATATCCAAGATATCCGGGCCATCTGGTTCCTTACCCCTGTTCTTATGTACGTGTGTCTTGCGATCTAGATGATGAAGCATATTAAATGTTCAAGATATGACTTGCCGACCGCGACGCCGACTTGTGGAGCATTAGCGAAGGAGAGCATGCAATGCGGACCATGTTCAGCTGCCAGTGGTGAGGTGACGAAGACAGCCAGCTCTGTTAAAGGTAAAGTAATAAATTTCGACTCAAGGAAAACTTGTCTCACATGCGTGTACACGATGCGCTCTACAGGAAGCGATGAGAGACATCTTGATGACATTGAGGGGAGGGGAAGTCGCTAGATGATCAAGTCCCTCGTTAGATCTAGGAGCGGATAGCCTTTTATCACGCGGTGGTGCTGGAACTAGTTCTCGTTTCTAATGCATATGTTCATGTCATCACTAGGGAAGCGCCGACTGCGTCCGATCGGCAGGAACCTTGCTTGCAAAATGGCTTGGATTTGATCAACAAAAAATCATGTCTTACTCTAAGGACGCGTAGCTAGATTTTATGGATGACACTCCCAATCCCCGAACTACAAAATCCGTCACATAGTAAGAACAGTTGATACATGTGTAAATTACTAGTACGTCATGCTTTACGCTTTCTACGCTCAGGTAGAATATCCAGCGGCCTTTCTCATACAGATCTATTGTGTTGATTTTTCCCTATTATTGCTGCTGCACGTCGGAAATCAGGCCTGGTTGTCAAGACTGGGTTCAGGGGAACAGTGAAGCCATCCAAGTCACCCCAAGGGATCAAGGATCAAAGAGCAGAGGATGTCATAGAGAGTAGAGACAGGCTGAGAATGTCTAGGGTACAATGGGACTGGAGAGTCAAGTGGACAAACTGAGGAAGCCAGTCAGAAAGGTAGCCCTATATATACTGGAAGGATAGCCCAAAGGGGAACAAGGGATATCCTGAAAGGGGAACAAGGGGAAGGGGAACAAGGGATGTCCCAAAGGGGAACAAGGGATATCCTAAAGGGGAACAAGGGATATCCTAACAGGGAACAAGGGGACATAACAAGGGAGTGTCCATATAGGGAACAAAGGGAATGAAGAAGACCAATGGGCGATTCATGACACTGGTCAGGACTGAGTCAGGCCACCTCGGCGTGGCCGTGCGACCTACTAGTACTCTTCCTTCCTTCCAGTCGCGAATTCAGCTCCAATAAGTCACAATCTGTCACAGGTGTGACCTCTTGTCGGCAAGGGAGGGACGTTGAGCTCCCTGATCAGCACGCAGCAGACCTTCCCTTGTGTGCATCAGAATCTTGTGTCTCTCTATCTATGTCACGATGTCTAGTTTTTCGAGTTACTCGTGTTTCAACTCTCTAACAAATTTCAAAGATTCCGTCAACTGCCTCGTCTTCTCTCCCGATGGTCTTTATGTCGCTGTAGGCAGCGACAATTGCACTCTTCAAGTGCTAGATCATCGGGACTGGGCTGTACTTCGCAAGATCAGATATATAACTCCCATCACTTGCGTTCTCTGGCATCCCACCCAAAAGCATCTGCTTTTCATTGGAAATCATCAGGGAGAGATCATACTCGTCTATCTAGGGGAAGGGCAGGTGGGTGGATCGGGGCTTCATCTATTTGGCATGCGGACCGCCAACTCTCACGTACCGTAGGGTCTACCTCTGAATGTGCCTTTGCGCGCCGGCATCATTGCGCCAGTGGAGAGCATGTCATATCACAGGCCCTCCAATGCGTTGGCCGTGGCTGTTGGCACCGAAGTCATGATTTATGATCACGTCCAAAGTGGTAAGCATATCTCGCCGGACTTTGAACAAAGTAATGCCTCATACTAACATTTTGTGGGATTTCAAAAGATATACACGTAAATGGACGCAGCTTGCCGAAGCCTTCTGCTCGACATGCATTAGATACTCTGCCTCGGTCCGTGAATTTCCGTGGAAGGCGGAAGTCTCTTGTGGTTGCGTATTTTGAACATGGAGTTGCGTGAGTTAACTACTTTCATCATCATATATTTCGTAGGATAACGAAGTAAATATGACAGGATCTGGTCTTCATCTAATCCGCCTGTAGTGAGGATGATCTTCCCAAAACATCGACGCATGTGAGTAAATCTTATATAGGCATTCGTCTTCGTCTCTCTTTCTTATAGCTGCTTAGCGGGCAAGCTGTTATGTCTCCAGATGAAAAGCTAATTGCGGTTTCTAATCTGTGCGACGGTTTTGATGTGTATGATCTCACTCAGGGAACCCTAGTCTGTCATTTCCCCATCGCCCTGACGAAGAACTACATCCTACCCATTCTATTCATCCATCATGGGCGAGACTTACTCTGCGGGAGCCCTTGCGGCTTTGTGACGATCTGTTCTCTCCAAACAAAGGAAACGATACAAGTTCTCCCGCACGGTGAGATGGCTTACCAGTTGAAATTATATATCCTTATCTTCTTCAGATAATTCAGTGATCAGAGCCACCGTGCGTGCAGCAAAGTATATGATTTTCAGATTTTGACCTCTTCAGGCTTATATCGAACGCGGATCTCGATACATTGTCACTGGATCGGCTGGATCGGGCGCAAATACCGTTGTCAAACTATGGGAATCTTCACACCGTGAAACTACCAAGATGGGGTGTATATTTCGATCACCGCTCCCTCTGCAAGTAGGTCCTAAGCTCATATTTCGTCGACGAGAGTAGCTGAAAGAACGCGATGATCGCGTTATTCACAAGCCCTACAGATGGCTATTCATCATCAGTAGTTTGGCATTGTTTCATTTTTCAATCATGAGAAATGATGCCCGCGACGCATCCAAGATATCACTGACCAACATAGTCGAGTTGGTAAATGGTTGGCGCTTGACATTCTGGGATTCATCGCCATTTACTCAGGTGAGTCTCTCGCAGCCGAGATCAAGTGAATCTCTCACGATATATGGATTACAGGAGTCTGTGTTCGAGCTCGACACGATATCTTCTGCATCCTCCATGTACTTGGAATCACCCACCAACGTCGGCAATATACAGGTAAGAATTGCAAGCACCATCGATGTCCTCTCAATCATCCATGTGCTGGTGTTCGTGTCTCTACTGTCATGACTGACCCATTCACATAGGTAGCCTCTTCAATGCTTTCGGCGCCCCAAATCAGCTGCGTAGAATTTGCACCAGATGTAGAGACCACACCACAGCCCGAAGAAGATGTGTCATTCTTGAACAAGAGCCATGGATTGGAACTCGATTAATGGGCTCCGAAGTAAATACCGTCATTGTTGTATTCCTTCCCAAATCTTGCATGCGCTCGCGGTAGCGTAGCCACGAACTTTACGTCTTGTTAGTGCAGTGGGGGGCGTGTTCCAGCAAGGAACGGCTGTTTTTATTACAGTGAAGACGCAACAACCTCCCCTTTCGAAATAGTAAGCCGTCTTCAAGATGGACCAAGGTCGGAAACAACCAGTACAACCCGATGCCGATCTAGACCTATGCGGATCCGATCGGTACCCCAAGGTCGAGTCGATCTTGAACTACCGTGAGTTAGGATCCTAATCGCAGCAAACCGAACGCTGACGTCTGTCGATCATTCTGCTCTAGCAAGAAATGACTGCCTTCCTCAGCCTACATATTCCTGGTTCCATTTTCGCGGCGTGCGTTGGAGTGGCCCAAGGGCACGAGCTAAGCCCAAGGATGATGATAGCAAGGATGCCGACTACATACAGGAGGCAGACTCTATCTAAGGCAATGCTGACTAAGCCTCGGCATCCTCCGAACCTCTGGATGCAGGGAGCCTCCGGCTCCCTAGTCCAGGTGCCCCCCTCGAAAAAAGCGACGTCCGCGTCGCTGGTGAACAACCTAAGAAGCTGAACCATGGACCCAACCCAAACCTCGAAGGACTCGACCCAGCTCCTGGAGACGAGGGTCACCCTGCCAGTCCAAGGGTGGGACCTCAAGCTTGACCGGATGTGAAATCGATGGTGAGGATGACACAACGACTGATGGTCGATCCGCGCGAAGACCAGCGGGATGTCGACGTGTGACGATGGGCTCCGAATTTAGAATCAATGGCCGAGGTGGGCGTGAAAGATGAGCGGGCCGCGTCTGAGAACGCCGTGCACGTCGCTTGAGGGAGTCGAAAGGGTGATGCGAAGACGAGCGAAGCACAGAGAAGTCCCGCGGTACACATGATAGAACTGGTGTTGAAGTTGTAGTAATGGGGAGTAGTGAGGTATCGTCAGCCCATGAAAACGTATTGCCATTGTTATTTGACGTGAACATAGAATTAGATGGTGGTGTAAAAGAGTCGGGTGGCGTATTGACAGTGCCAACGGGCAGGGAAACGATTGTACAGTGTTGGTTATTAGTGTGTGGCACGATAGCAGGTGGGGCCGTTTGCGTCGTAGAGTTGATGCGGGTGGGCAATGCGGTATGGTCCGTCTGAACGGCAGCGACGGCACGCGGAATGCGACTCACCTCGAGTCGATATTGTGCGCGGCCTTCGTTAATTCCACTCTGCTTCCCCTCTCGATAACCATCCTCATGACCCTCGTTTGTCCCCGACTTCCATCCTGCCTCCATACCGTCCAGGAAACCGACCTGTTTCCCCTTCTTCAACCCGGCAGCCTCGCCCCTCGCGATCGCTTTCGCGAGGATGTCGGTGAGGAGACCGGGTTCGATCTCCTGCACGATCCTGGCATGGGCGGGTGCAGAGGAGTGCGGCGTGTCGGTCTGTGTGCTAGCGTGGACACACGATCGCGTGGTATAAGTCTTGTTGGGCGGGGTAGATGGACGTCCGCAGGCGTCGGATTGCACGCCGGTATGGACGCGCGGGCTCGGAATGTCGTGAATGCGAGTGGGAGCTGGGGCATCCGCCTGGATGCCAGCGTCGATGCGCGGGATCGCGGGGTTGACGCGCGGGGTCGTGATGCATGCGTAGATAGGCGGGGAGAGCGTCGGGACGTGGTCGTCGGTCTGGACGTGAGCATTGGCGTGCGGGGTTGCGGGGACCGTGTCGATGGGAATGGGTGGTCGCGAGTCGGTAGGCGAGGGAAAGGGATGCGGCCGGGCGTCGAATTGCACGCCGGAGTCGATGTGCGAGGGAGCGGTGAATGTGTCGAGGGGTGGGATGGGGCTGTCCGCCTGGACAGCGGCGTCGGCGCGGGGGGTCACGGAGATCGTGTCGATGGGAGGGGGATACGGCGGTGCAGCGACGTCCGCCTGGACGGTAGCGTCGACGCGAGAGTACGTGCTCACCTCGATACGCGCTGCCTCGAGCCCTTCGCGGTACCCATCCCATCGCCCGAGCTCATACCCATCTTGCCATCCCTGCTCCCGCTGCCGCACCTCATGCCTCGCTTCTCTCTTCGCGAGCTTCTCGCCTTCCTCAAATCCCTCCTTCCAGCCTCGCTTTCGGCCCTCCTCGAGAGCCTTCAGTCGAACCTCGCGGCGTATCTCTATTCGCACCTCGTTCTGCGCATCCTCGATTATGTTATCGAGGAGGTCCTCGTCGATCTCCTCGACGGACATGGCCGGGTTCGTACGCGGTGCGAGCGATTCGGGTTCGCGGCTGAAATCCTCGGCGTGATAGGATAAGTGCGCGGGGCACGCGAGAAAGACGGTAGGGGGGCCCGCAGCGTCGATAGCAGCTGCGAGAACCGCGACTGCGGTCGCTGCTGAGGCGGATAACGCGGGATGTGGATTGCGCGGTGCAATGAGCGTGTCCGCGTGTTGACGGACACGCGATCGTTGTGCGGAGACGGCGGGGACGTCGTTTGACGTGCTGGTGCGCGTGGACAACGCGGGCGGTGGCTCGTGGGGCTCAGGACACGAGTCGGAGGTGCGGCGCTCGCGGGTTTGCGGCGTTGCGATGGCAACGGACGTTGCTGTGCGTGCGTCGGCGGATGCTGGCTCGCAAACGAGCGTAGCGTTGACGGTGGGCTGCGCGGAAGACGCTGCACGAGGCGCGCGAGTTGCGTCTGCCTCGTGGCTAACGCGCTGTTGCTGCGTGTTCGCGGGGGATTCCCTCACGACCGGTGCTGGTGGCGTGTCGACGAGGGCGGTGTGCGTGTCGAATGGGACTGCTGGGCTCGGCATAGCAGCTGAGGCTGCTGCTGCTGCTGTTGCTGTTGCTCGGCGCGCGGCTGAGCGCTTCTTGCCCATATCGGGTAATTACGCGGGTGGTGTTGAACACGGGTGCGAGTATTGAACTGCGAGCACGGGGGATCCTTGATGAGGACACAGGGACACGAGAAACACGGGAGGGACACAGGAGCACGGGAGCACGGGCGAAACGAGCGCGACACGGGGCGCGAGGATGGAACACGAGGCGCGTGAAAACGAGACGAAAAAATCCGCGAAAAAGCAGAAAAAAGCCAGAAAAAGCAGAGCAGACTCAACCCAAAGCTGAAGTGGGTCGAATCACACTCTCATCACCAAGATGGAGTGGCCCAAGGGCACGAGCTAAGCCCAAGGATGATGATAGCAAGGATGCCGACTACATACAGGAGGCAGACTCTATCTAAGGCAATGCTGACTAAGCCTCGGCATCCTCCGAACCTCTGGATGCAGGGAGCCTCCGGCTCCCTAGTCCAGCGTGCCGCGGCTTGGCAGCGTAGCTGTAAGTGCCCACGAAACCTCTTGAGTCTCAAAGTAATAACGAGCTTATGAATCCTACCCTTTTCATACCCAACCTCCGTTGGATCATTCCGCGCGCCTGATGCAGGCAAGTGCTCACAAAGGGCCTCAACGAGTGCTTGGCGGGAGTGTTCTTAAGGGTTGCTGTGAACAGATGCACGCCATGTTGCGAGGGCTGACGCGCAGCGCTTTCATCGCCGCACGCGCCAAATATTGGTCGCGCAAGAGGGCGTATCCTGTAGGCGGTATAGTTCATATCGGTCAGCGGTATAGATCCGGTCTGTATGAATATGCACAAGCACGATGCAATGATGTACTTGTTATCGGCGTCATGGTGCAGTTGTCCGCTGTTGACATTCCGTGAAGGACGGTCGCGTCAGTCCGCAGACCAATTGAATTGCCTGACGGCGACTTACAGTGTGCAGATCATTGAGTTAGAAGATGCGCCACCTGTACATGTTCGCCATGCAGGTTCTTTTCTGCAGCCAGGAGCCTTATAAGTGAAGGACAAGAGCAACACGCTGTGAGGACGCGGGCATTCGTTAGCTAACGTGCACGAACGGGACGAATAGCGATGACTGGCCACGAAATTGAGGCATCTGTAAGTTCCTGAAGTTGGTGTACATGTAGTCGCCGAATTGTTTCTAACTCAATGTTATATCAGGAAGAGAGTGGTAATGATTACGGCGCCGTGAGTACTGCGAGCGGGCGAGTGAGCGATGATGAGGGGCATGAACATACAACACGACGACGCTCCTCGTCGTGCTCAACGGACGAGTACCTTTGGATGTACGGTGAGCTGCAATATCCTGAGGTGAGTATGAACTGGGATATGATTAAGTGCAATTAATCTGTATGCGTTAGACAGGGAGCGATGCCCACGAGGACATTATCGAAGATATCTTGGTAGACGAGGATGACGAGGCCAAGCTTGACATGGAGACTGATATTCCGGATAATGAGGTAGGTCCTGTCTTTTGGTCTGTCAGTGAGTCTTGTTGAGGGTATGTCACACAGTTAAATGTCGTCAGCACAAACAATTTGCAGAACTTTGATGTCGATGTTCTGAATAGGGTATTTGCGAGGAATGCGGAGGGAGGACCTTCAAGGGAAATAGATGGTCATCCACACTCGCAGACTGCAGATAGTCGGGCGAGGAGTACGTCATGGTCAACTATGTCGTCCTTGACCAATCTTCCATCCTTGTCAGGGGAGGAAGGTGATAGCAACATAGACAGGAGCACCATCGCGCCAGTCCGGCAGGTCCTGGATTATGTTGCTATTCCGCCGTGGTCATCGAGGTGGACAAAGGAGGAGTATAAGCCTGTTTGCGAGCGTGAATTTGTAGGTGATGAGGATAGTTGAGTACAATAATGTAGCACATGATAATACATGGCGGTAGCAGCTTTCGGTTTGGGCCGTGCGGCATAGCAACGAAAATAGCATGGGCAGATGGCCCGTCAACGCTCGACAACGCTGACAGTGACACGTAGCACGGAAGCTGTATGGTATTCAAGCGCAACAAGGTGCACATCAGTGGGATAAAGGTGAGTAAACGAGTATGGTGTGTTTGGAGCGAAGTAGCATCCGTCGAGGCAGAACGCGAACAAGGTAAAAATGCATTCTGTGGATGGATGGGTGGCTGCTAACATCAGTCGGTTTCAGTTGCTGTCCCGATCATCGACGATGACAGGCGGGAGGATTCGGCATCCATCTCTTCGTATAAACTGTTCTTCGGTGCGTATTCTGTTAGTGGTTAAGCAGACCGCTTGAAAGGGTGCTTTTGCATGCTCAGAAGTCTAGTGCATGGTGATGCCTCTGCCAAAATGTCGAGTGCTTGTTTCACCTCGTCTCTTCCGTACCTTCCTTCCTTCCATCCAAAGGCAGAAATAGCCGCTTACTCAATCATCGTGCTTCAGGATCGACTCGTCTACTTGTACGATAATTTGGACCCATCCGCCATCTCCAATGATGCATCTGCATGGTCTAGCAACAAATACCCGTAGGTCGTTTCCGGTTCCCATAAACTGTGACCGAGCGACTCGGCTCCTTTTAACACGGAATGAAGTGGGAGACACGTCTTCCTTCTTTTACTATCACAGATCAGAGAGATTGACTCATCATGTCTCTCTCAAGGTCTGCCTATGGGAGGCTCACTATCACATACCATGGAGAGTCTTACCGCGCGACTGTACTCGAGTATGATCCCGCGCTTCAAGTCTCCTCATCAATATGCTGTCAAAAGAACAGCGTCTTGTTCGGCTGTCCAACGTCGTTACTTCGCCGTCCGCGCTACGACATTCGCACCAAGTAACCAAACCACGACTTTACTGACAGTCATTGACACCTACCACCGCAGCTTATAAGTACACTCGTTGGCTTAGCACAGATCTCCATCCCCTCCTGTTCTATCTCCAAAGCATCGGGCCCAGCCACAGTCATACTTTACACTTCCTTCCTTCCTTACCTGTCCGAGCGTGACGTTATTTTCCGAAGTATGCGACGTCAAGAGCGAGCAGCACCCTGCTACACTGATAGATTGGCATACCGTTACTAAATTGCACATAGAATACATAGTTAACATCATATTCTAATCGGCATGCACTACAGCATAATAATTCATGATCAAATTCCTGCCACTCCACATAAAACCAGGCTACGGCCGGAGGGTCGTGGAATTCCTGGTCTCGAAGAGCCAGGTTTAGGTCTGTTTAGTTTAACGCTCAGGATTGCGTCACATTGAGCAACGTCATGCTTTGTCACGCCACTGCAAACATGCCCCGCCCATTTTTTCCTGCTCCCCCTGTAGATCATCAACGTTTCAACAGTACTATATCTGTGAACAATTTTCCTTAGCATCATGCCTAGACATCACTGACACGCACTTATACAGAGAGTAACCTCATCACTGTAAATGTCGAAATGTATGCACTGTTTTCCCAGCCCTGAGCATAATCGGCGTTTTCGCCTTTGAACGCGCGGCCCATTCACGGTCAACTGCTAGACAGTTGCTAGACGCACGTCGATTTCCCGACCATCATATGTCGAATTCTTAAATCCCTACGTTTCCATGAATTGCACAACAGTCGGACAGACGAGGGAGACGAGGGCAACGAAGCACTGGAGCGTCCGCCCCGGTGCCACGCGACGAGCTCGGACATCGTGACGTGCACAGTGGTATCTTGTTCGATAGGTTCGAGAGCGCCATCGCCGCATTCGGACAATCTCTAGCCGTCAGCGTAGCGAAACAAGAGACAAGGCGGCAAGCTCACCACTATCGTCGCGCTTCACGACCACGGAGAAGTTCACCGCGCCCACCTCCATGACAATCTCCCCCATCAGCCTCAGCATCTGCTGGTATGTCTTCTGCGCCCCAACGGGCTACGGGCGCAAGGACAAGGCGTAGCTCAGTCGAACCTGTACCCGCCCGTGCCGCCCGGTTCACATCGAGGAACGACACGCCTGCCGGCGTGTGGAAGTACGAGCCCATCGACGACATGATCGCGTACAGCAGCGCGTGGTTCGACGCTGCGACCTTGAGCACGTTGCGAGTACCGATGATGGTCAGCCAGATGCATAGAGTGCGTGGGGTCCAGCATGCATCGACGCTGACCAGCTTTGTGATGAGCACGATGGCCGCTGTCCGAGGCTGCGAGTGGAGTCAAAGAGTGGATGCTCGACCAAGACGCGTGGATACTTACCGACAGCGCAACGCAGTCGGTGGACTCCTCCATGTGGGCCATCAAGCCAACCCCATCATATGAGCCTCGCACCGAGTTTACGACCATATCATGCGGCATCACCCTCCTCTCCTGCCCACGACCACGGCCCACTCTTGTACACCGTGTTCGCACGACCGCCTACTTTCTTTGCTTGAAGGTCGACTGAATTTATAGCACCATGGTGAGTAACATAGCTTATTCAAGTATATCACTTGCTGGATCCTCACCATCTGTTTCGACATATACGTGCTCGTTTGGTCGCGTTATGTCGCGTTATGGATACATCCTCAACAAGGAAGCGCGCGTCTAAATGAACGTCTCCAACACCCACCATCGTCCATTCACGCACGCTACATCACATCATACTATCTTCCTCAACAACATGCCTCGTTTCCTTCACACTGTAAACTCCGCTTTCGCGGTCTTAAAGACGAAAGTCTACGCCATTTTCAGCCGTCGCAGCGCAGATAGTGTAGAGCAGTCTGGGTGAGTACTTGTTCAGTTAATTCCGCTGTCGCTTCCCTAATGGCAAGACTTCACGCCCTTTCCAGCCATCTCAACATAAACGATGCAGAGCAGACTACGTGAGTACCCTCTCGTCAGAACTGCTAATATGTTTTTACCTTTGCTGGCGTGACGTCCAGTCGCGCGACCAGACAGGCGACGGACACTTCGACTGTCCAACATGAAGAATATGAGCCTTCGCTCCGTACGCTAGTCGACTGGCATTCCGAAACAACGACCATCGTACCCACCTTAACGCAATACAACATCGAGACAATCTATGAGCATGATCGCTTCGAAGAGGAAGGCGACGAATAATGGGAAAAGCACTTGAGGGACCAATATAACCGGGAAAAGTTGAAGTTAAGGAAGTCTGGCGGCGAGTAGAATACACAGCACCATCATTTCTTGTCTACTAGTACAAAATTATACCTTGTTTTGTGCTACATCAAATACTTCCTCATATACCGACTGGACTCTGTAATTCTAATTCGATACATCCAACGTCCGCGATCCTTGCAACGGAACAACTCGTCATCCAGATTGAGACAATAAGCTCTGGACTTCGTGGCATTAGATCGATCATATCAAAAGCGAAACCCCAACGTCATCGAAACCCCAACCCGAGACTAAGAAATGCCCGGAGGACGATTAGGTGACGTGTGACGCAAACGGACTGGTGACCTGGTGACGAATCTTGACGAGTCCGAACGAGTCGTGTTCCACGCATGATCCAACGCAGCGACCGACGGCTGGCCCGAAATCCCACCTTGTCACCCTGCAAAGTCCCAGGGCAGACATGCTCAAGAATTCAGTGAGTTCCATCGCATCCTGTAGGACTCCGACGCCGTTTTGACTGGATGGGATCTTCCCTGTTTTCTAGGGATGGAGTTTCTCGAATCTTTTCGCAGAGTTGAATCCCGCCTCCGTGGCGGCAGACCTTCGAGGTGCGGATACGATGTATGTGATAGGCTGCGTGTCTCCTGCGATACACAGCTGAAGGATACGTCCAGCTTGCGTAATTACTTCGCCTTCTGTATTACAATCACTGGGCACGCAGCAGCCGGCCGTCGTGCTCAAATCGCCCCAGCTGCATCGCAGATCTGTTCGTCATTTTAAACACACCTTCAACTTGTTCGGGCAGATCCCCTCCATGTAAAGAGGCGTCACTATCTGGTGAGTACGGGTCGATTCCCCGGGTGCTAATCATTCACCACCAATGCAGGTGTTTCGAGCTCTATTTGGTGGGGATAAGGGAAGGAAGCGTAGGTTTCGTTGGCAGGAGGTCGTCGCTGTAAGTCACCTCACCGCAGGAACATGAACTCAGATTGACATGCTCTAGGCCCTAAAAAGCATCGGCTTTACGCATGAGTTGGGCGACGGTTTTCAAGAGACCTTCACGCCGCCCGCTGGGTCATGGGGCGACGAATTTCATTGCATCAGGTGAGCCATAGCATCGTTCTTATATACATCGGCTCTGTCTGAGGGCAATCAGGTCGGAATGTCCGTACGTATATGATCTTACAGTAAGTGACTTCCCTTTCAACATATACGACTGAATGGCGAAGACCTCCACTGATACGGAGCCAGGCGTGTTCACAGCGGGCAAGATCAGCGATGAACCGCGCTTCGACATCGTGCAGCATACGTGTCTTGGCACGGGAGCCTACGTTGGGATGTACACGTACGTCGCATTGACAGCATTGGACACACATCGGCCCACCCTCAAGCCTTGACACGGGCGCAGCGCCGATGAAACATGGGAAGACAACCCTGGGTATTACATGGTATGTCCTCTCCTGAAGCCCCACGCCACAATCCACATCCACTACCCACACAGTTTAATGCCGACGGCGGCCCCGCGTCTGGTGGAGAGGGCATCAGACGATCATGGCGTGACTTCGAGCACGCGCAGCACTATTTCGAGGGTATCGCGCGGCAGATCTGGCCACACGACTCCGTCGACTGGCTCTCGCATGACTCGCAGCGCGAGCAGGGAAGTGGTCCGCCAGGCACGCGGCCATGGATGCAAGCTATCTCAGGCAGATGTGCCTGCGCGGGGAGAGCGTGCACCCGAATGCGGCCGTTGCGCAGATGTGATCCGAGCGCAAAGGCCAGAAGCGGGCGGTCACTCACTTCGGCGTTGCGGCAGGGTAGGATTCTGCGGAGGCGCGAATAAATCTGGGCAACTACCACGATGGTGGGTGTTGTTTGGTTTCGACGTCTGTGAGGGCCGCGCTGATGTGTTGCTGGCAGATCGCATGGCTTTCTAAACTCAAGCTGCAGGTTGTGTTGCAGGGCCGTCGCGCAGCAATCGTTACGACATCGCTGTCTCGTCCAAGCCCGTCCTTCCACGCTGGGCGACCTCTCGAATCGTCTCTGGGCCGCAGCGCATGAAGACTCCTGCACGTTCCATCACGCTATGTTTTCGCAAGTTCACCGCGGAACGCGGCATATGGAATGGCGACTTGCTGTGCGACGGCGAGTTGTGCTGGGAGGCCGGCACTATTGCAGGCAAGCAGAATGCAATGCTCCTGTGCGGTACAGGTGATGGCAGTCTCATGGCGTTCCCAGACAATGGTGTTTGACCGCCACTTCACGTCCTTCTCACCGTCGAACGATACGGCGCGACTGGTGCGGAAATAGTGGACGTACACCGCCGTGCAGAACAACATCGACACGCCGATGAAGGGTCAGTGTTCTGTATGCAGGTGAGCTTCGAATCGCCCCGAATCGCTTGAGCTAAGAATGAGAACGACTTAGCAGTCGGACTTACGCACAGACGACAACCTCCTGTCGGGGGGGCTCCGGCACATTTCCGTTCGATTCGCCACGTCTCTACTGTAGCATGAATCGGACTGCAACTGTCCACAGTCAGTATCCAATGCGATGGTCCATAGGCGACTGTTGATGTCCACAGTGAAAGGCAACTGCCATTGTCCACAGCGAAAGGCGAGTGGCACCACAATGGCATACTGGATCATCGCTGTGGACTGAGTACAGTGGATAATGGACAGTGGACAGTTGAAGTCCTTCCCATACTTACCTGTACGAAAGATTTTAGGAAAATTTGCAGTTGTTGTCCGATTTTTTTGGAGGAAAGATTCACAGAAAAAAAGAAATGAACCATGTCTTTCTCGGGCATTCTTTGCGATGAAAGGTTTTGATTGTCGCTGATTGTGTGATGTTGAAAAGATTTTCAAGATATCAGACTTATGTTCGAAGTCATCTTGCCATCTTCCGGCCCTAAAGAATTGTTACCTAACTAGAATGTTCAGCAGGTATAGATCCTCAGAAGAATGAAAATGATCAGAGGGATCTTTCCGCAATCTTTCCTGCCAATTGATGTGAAATATTTACGTCAGATTGATTTCGGGTATAGTTAAGACCAGATGTTAGATCTAAGGAGACGAAAGATACACAAAAGACGTCATGTCTTGCGAAGAACTGTCGGAGAAAAATATCAGTAGTTTATCCGAAATTACCCGATGCAGAAGATTCGACAAAGATTTCGGCGAAGATTCGTGATCTTTTGCTGCAGAACAATCACACACGATTTTGAGAAATATCTAGCCTTTTTCACCACTATTTTGCTAGGTGACATCCTCCGCTGATATAACATCTTATGTAAGATCTTTCTCCAATCTTTCGCTAGGGAAATTTGGGCAATGCCCCCAGTGAGGGCCGGTGGCGAATTGGTTTGACGTGTGACAGTCGGTCCGATTTTGGGGTTTGGGTAACTGTAGTGCTCAATAGTACATTTGACGGAGGATTGACCACAATATCTACATTTCTAGCTTTCACTGGTTCCGTTGACCCTTTCAATCATACAAATTGGCATCTCAGAGGTGTGCTTTTGGCCTGGTGAAATACACCTTCCGGCGAAAATTTCCGTCTGTCGCGGTCACATGCCGGGGCTGGCGAATGAAAATATTCGCCAGGCCGGTCACAGTCACAAGGGGGTGGCGAACCGTTCGAAATGGTACAGTATATGGATGTGGGATGTACATGGTATGCAGGACACAATGGCACGTAGACCATATAGTGATTTAAAAGCGCTCGACAGAGCAGAATGAGATATACAAAAAAAAAACAGCACGGGTGAGGATGAGGATGTCATAAATGGATAGTAATGGATGACGGTGCTGAAAAAATGATACGAAGATGGATATAGCAAAACGAATGCGGCAAGGGTAATCTTGACATCGATCTCTTCCAGCTCTGCTATGCAACAGCTCTTTCCCTCCTATTAGACGCTAGGGTTCTCCGCAGCGCCCAGGAAGCCGTGAGGCTCTTCGTAGTAAGCCATCCCCGTAGGGGGGTTAACCCAGTCGTTCTCGGCGAACAGTTGTTCGATGCCATCGAGCTCAGCCGGCATCGGGAAGACAACGTCGGGCTAGGAAAAGAATGAGAAGAGAACACAGACCGATAATAAAGAAGGCGCACAGCAGTTTCGAGGGCAGCACTTGGCTGCCACCAGAATCCTGGCAAGGTGGGCTGCTGTGGAGCAGGCCACCAGTCAGGCGGTGGCATGAACGATGTCGGCATCAGCGCGGGCTCATTCTGGAAAGCAGGCTGCCACTGTGAGGGGCCTGCATCTGCGTTGCTTGGCATATGGGAGACGGTATCGACGTCCGCATCAGGGAGAGAAGCCACTGCATGTTGTCTCCTCTGTGGAACTGTGTACGGCGCCGAACCGTGCGCCCGCTTCGTCGTCAACCGATCTTCCTCCTGCAGGGCCTTCTCCGCCTGCTTCTTCAACTTCGCCGCTTCCTTCTCTGCTTCCTTCTCCGCCTTGGACTGCGGGGAATAGCGGTAGTGCGGCCAACGCAGCTTGTGGGCCGCCTTCTCACGTGCTGCTGCCTCCACATACGGTCGTTGCGTCTCTTCGTTGAGGCTATGCCAGTTATTGCCGATTATCTGTGATAGCACAGCCTGAGTCTGGACTTCCTGGGTCTGCGTGTTCCCCTGGTCTCGGAGGGCTTTGCGCATCGCGGTCACGTGATTACGATAAACGATGAATTTGTTGCGTGGACGCGGAATTTTCTTGAGATATGTGACGTCGGCAAGAGGGTTCACGACCCAAGCGGGAAATGGAATGGGAACAGTGAGGGTGATAGAGGTATTGGATGTGTTCATTTTGGAAGGCAAGGCAAGGCGAGGATAAGACAGGCGGGAGCCGCAGACTAAGAGATGGTCAATGGATGTCAATGCGAGGAGTGCGGAACGATGCGAGAGAGTATTGTTATAAAGGATGGCAAGTGCGGCAAACAAATATAAAGCGATGCTGCCGTATTGTCTACTCCACGTTCCGGGGTATGGGACATGTGGATTGGCCAAAGCGTTAGACGCGTCAAGTCCACATTACACAAGCCATAAAGCTGGGCCATTGTCTTCGCTAGTACGCCCGCTAAGCCGCCGATATGACAAAGACAGAATAGATACTGGAAGTCGAGCACAACGGAGCGTAAATCGACACAGAAACAACCAGATGTTACTGCTGATTACGCTCGGATGGAGTTCAAAGATTCGTGCCGTGAAGCTCAAAGACTGACATAAGCCATCGTTCTAGGCACGTCATATAGTCCGTGGCACAGGGCGCATGGAATTATCGCGAGAAACGCAATGGAAATATAGATTCAGAAACGAATACCGGCCATGCGGAACCAAAAATTTCGCAGGCAAGGAGGCACAAACACAGACTCACAGTGCGTGCATAGTCTGCGCCCAACTGAATCACTAAGGCATAACAAGGCAAGCTAATGCCGAAGGTAGTTCCATGACGATAGGGATGGGTGCGGCCCGGCAAGTCGCCTTGAAGCCACATCTTCTGCGGCTGCAAAAATGAAAGGCGTGGAAGGAAGGCATCTGCTATTCGTCAGGGGACCGAATTGCAGACAGAAAAGGAAATGAGGACGTGCATGGGCACGTTAGGGCAATCGGCACGCATTGCCCAACGCCGATGCGGAGAGGCCGCATGCGACACCCTTGATCAGCGACGGGTAGGCGATGCAAGTATCAGTCTGTATAGCTTGAGCTGATAGCTTGAGGAACCTGACGATGCAGAATCAGATAATAATATTCCAACCTCAATATTTCATGAGACAAACTGTATGGAGGTTTGAGGCCAAGGTAAGGACGCTGTTCTGAATGATCTAGTAGGGTAACGGTGCAGGTAGGCTCATAATCCTTTAAGCCTATCAGGGAAAACATATCGGATGAGCACGGGGAGTTTGTGACGAATCCGCTACGTACCAATCTGCTTCTCTCAAGGATCTGAACGCGCTGGGTAGGGCATCAGATCTACGCAATGGTACTACTGCATTAGAGCGCTGGCAGCACTCGTGGAGTGACAGTTCCATAGGATCGGAAAGCATGGAGTATGACCAGGGGAAACACACAGAGAACACAGAACGATTGCATCGTAGCCATCGTTGACGACGTGAACGGCCCATTCGACGAAGAAATGCAGGGCGTGACACCTAGTCTAAGGTTAGGGTCTTTCTGCAAGCCCGACGATCAGAGACCTAGGTTTTTATCATCGACTGAACATCTGTATAACATGAATGGATCGAAGGTATGAATTCTGTGTCTTGTTCTAACATATCATACATAAGTAGTAGGTTGCCTCTATCAGTGCTGATGCAAGCCTGATTCGTTACTTATGCCTTGATTTTCGAAATCCATCAGTGCGACCCCCAGTGAATTCCACATCAAATTCATACTCTAACCGCAGAAATGTACTGACTCTGTACCACTCACGTTCCAACGAATGGACGCTGCAGTGGAGTCAGTCTGAAGGCGCGAAGAGAGCATGCGCAAGACACGGACCAGTTCAAAAATTCCTGGCCCGCAAAGCGTATGTCTTCCTCTGCTGTGCTCTCCACACCTTATGCGTGACTGAAGAATTGTCCTCAACATCTGCATCATCCTCCGGGTAGGTCGCATTATCTTTGCGGCGCAAAGCAGCCCTTTTCGCTACGCATGCGTTCGTCTTTGTCTGTAGCCGCACAGATGCCGAAAATTCTGCAGTATGAAGGTCGGACCCAAAATCGGACAGGCCATGCTTCATGCTGGGCACAGCAATATCGGAAGCCCTCAGCAACCTCGCCGGCAGCAGCGATTCCTGAACGCCCGCTCCCCGCCGCACCCGGACCATGCGCTCCATTACCCTATATTCTGTCGTCCGCGCATGCCACCGCTGCACATGCGACGCCACCTCAGTAATGACCATCGCCTCGCCAAAGCCCTCATGCAGTCCCCCAAACTGCCTGTGCATATACGCATACCGCAGGCGCTCGTACAAGTTCACCACGAGCGGGCGCACCGGCGCAAAGTACGGCGCACCGACGTCGAGCACACCCTCCTCGAACGCGCCGCGGTCGCACAGCACGTGTTTCCGCCGCGCGCTCATCGCAAAGCCCTCGCGCGCCGGCGGCGCGATTGTCCAGTCGATCTCGCGCTGCAGCGCGCGGGCCTCGGCGGCCGCGGCCGCGCTGAGCCCCGCGGTGCTGAAGGAGCGCGCAGTCCCGGGCCCGGCGCGCGTTGCGCAGATCCAGCAGAAGACCCAGAAGAGCGACTCGAGATCGTGGACCGCGGCGTGGGGATGTGCTGGGCTGCGTCACGGCGGGGGCGGCGCCATTGCGTGCGGTGTTGAGGGAGGGCAGTTTTGGTGCGGAAATAGTGATCACCGGCAAGCATCTCAAGGCTCATAAATGCGGGAGTGGCCTGGCGCGATTGTTCGGTCCTGACCAAACCGTGGAGAGATGAAGTCGAACTCACAAACTGGTTTGTACTGCAAAGGATCTTTCGGTCCTGGATGCAGACTGCGTCGTCTAAGTCGACAATGAAGGACCGATTTCCTGGCCTCATATCTCTGGCCAATAGGATTTTGGTGGGGTTGATATCGCGGTGAAGCAGTCCGTTGTTGTATAGTTGTTTGTGACCTGCGAAGAGAGTGGGTACGGGTCGCTATGAATCGAGACCATAGTGCGTACTTTCCATGGCATCTTGGAAGGCCCCGAGCAATTCGACCAGATTGCAGAACTGGGTGAGAGGATAGACGACATTGGGGTTGACGAAGCTGAATTTTGAGTGCATGATGTTGAGACACTCCCCCTGAGCATCGGGGAGCTGAGATGCCCTGCGATGGAGAGCCAGAACGCGCGTCAGAAGCAGAAGCGTGTCTGCTATTTCATCATTTGCTAAAGTTTGATGCAAGATTCAGGGAACCAAAAGTCCACAATTTGATTTACCATTGTTCGTCTGTATGCACAAAGCCGGGCTATTATTTATCGCGACCACGAGGCTGACGCAAGTTCCCGACCCGCAGCACAGAGTGAAGATGGAGTATACTGCAGTAAGCAAAGTTGAGGACGACAGGACACTATGAAGGAGCAGACGTGCCTACCTTGGCCGTGGATGACAAGGTGGGCATAGTATGGCAAAATGAAGAGGAAAATGAGTATAAGTTTGCCTCGTACTAGAACCGCTTGAAAGGTATCAGAAAGAAGTGGCTTCTTGAAAACGCTCTGGGCCGCAAATTATACTAGATAGCATGCGCTGCAGCTATACAGACTCGGACGACTGCAGGGTATCAAGGGAGCATTCCACACGAACTTCTGCAATTGATCATGCGATTCAAATGCGTAGTAGGAGACATAGACAATGACTAGCTGAAGAAAGAATGCTGATGACGCAGAATGACCTCGTCGTCGCCGTCGTTGATGAGCTTGAAGTCAACTACCCGAAGTTCCACAAAGGGAACGAGAGCATGACACCTAATTTAAGGTTAGGGCTGCCTTGCCTTTCTCGTCAGGCAGGTTGTCCGGTCTTTGTGCTCCTCCTCTACGAACTTGCAACCAGCCTTTTCATCAGCACCCGCCCGAATGATGTCAATGGCGCTCACTCTTGAACCTCAGGCGCTGTACATCTGTCTTACGCAGCTGCTCGTTCCAGGCTTTCACTGGGGCTTGTACTTCACGGACGAGGGCGGCGTCGCCACGCGCCACGAATGGGCGGAAGTCAAGGGCGCGCGCGATCGCGCGTCCCCCGTTGAGGCGTACGGCGTCACACTCATCGACCCGGTCACCGAAAGCGACCAGGAGAACCGGTTCAACCTCGCTTTCGTCAAGGTGCGCGGGTATACGCCAAATTCGCTCGACGTCCGCGCGATGTTTGCAGGCCTGGAAGCTTCGGGCGGGTCTAGCAGCTGGCGGGCGAATCGGAAGAATGGGTTGAGTTGCAGGATCTGGCTCGTGCGTGCGCTGGCGCTCTTGCAGAGGGAGGGTGCAATCGTGCGCGAGAGATCCGTCGCGGAGATCGAGGAGATGGTCAAGAAGATTGGGACGGAGGCCGAGCGGCGACTTGGGGAGGGGGGAGATGTTGTCACCCTGATCACGGAGGTTTAGCGTTCAAGAGTACGTGAAGGCCTGTTCTTCGCAGTCTATGTAGTCCCTCAACTATCCAAATTCACCCATGATTTTCAGTTACGATTTGGAGTGCCGCCTTTCTATGCAGAAAGCAGGCTGCAGCAGGCTGCATGGGATTGTGCGCTATGCTCTGTTCTTGTTTGTGCTTTTGACGAGCTTATATTCAAGCAGCTTTCAAATTCTTCCGCAAAGGCAGCGTTACCAGTCAAAGAGAGTAGCCTCAGACTTGGCCGACCATAACTCATAACAGGAAACATCACAACTCGTTGAAGTCATGCACGAAAGCCTACGTACGTTGCAGTCCTGTCCTGCCGATTCGAACTTGCCTACTATCTCGAACTTGTTCAGGTAGGTGTCTTACGCTGTGGGATGCTCCGCCGTCCGGCTCCTCAGTATCTGCCTCGTAGCTGGCTGTATTATTACTGATTGTGATGCCGGATGAGGTGTTGGGCCGCCTTTCCCAACGTAGCGATGAAATGCTAGTTTATAACACATCGTAAGGCTTCTTTTCTTTTGTGGTAGCACCAACCATTTCAAACTCTCATTGTTCAAGACAAAGGTCGGGCGGGACTATCAAACGTGGTCACGGGATCCGCTTTACCGCACACTTATAAAACGCGATACAGCCAGAATTCGAGCCACTGAAATTGTTCTTTAATCTTCGTTACACACATCCAGGTCCAGGTCTCTAGTCGAAATTTCCGTCTGGTATTCCCTTCAAACACGAGACGCGTTACGATGGTCGACGATACTCGCCTGATCAAGCGCAAGCGGACCCCCAGTCCCTCGGCACCGACGTCGGGCTTCGACGTTGACGACATCGAGAGGCCAATTCCCAAACGGCGCAACGTAGACGAAGACGAACAGGCGTCAATAGTCGAGGGATCCGACCTTGAAGACGATGAGACCATGCGGCATAATTCCGACGACGAAGTGAAGCCCTCATCCGCGCGGGAACTGTCCGAGGACGAAGGGAGCTTGGGGCACGCTCGTAAAGACGACTACAAAGGAAGGTCCGCACCCACTCCGCAGCCCGGCTCGCCTATACGCAGGCAATACGATTCCGAAGGCACAGAGATGGAAGGCCGTTTCGAAGATCTTCCCGAAGTCATAGAGATGCCAGAGCAAGTCCAGCGTGGTTCGGTATGGTTCGAAGACGGCAACATGATTCTGTGTGCTGGCGTAACGGGGTTTCGGGTGCACACAAGTATCTTGTTGCGACAGTCCGAAGTCCTCAGAGATACATTCTCTGACCATGATAGACTGTGGGATGTGGACGGCTGCCCAGTCATGCATCTCGAGGATGATCCGCGCGATCTGGCCGTGCTCCTCGAAGTGATGTACGGTTTCAGGTGCGTTATTGTGTATTTCTGCCTGTATAAGTCTCAGCGATTACCAGATCTCTGCTCCCGGGCCATTCACTCCCTTTTGAGACCGTTTCCGCCTGTCTTCGCTTGGGAAATGACTACCAGGTTGAAAGCATACGACAAGCTGCGCAGGAAGTCTTTCGATCATGCTATCCATCTACGCTGCAGGAGCTCGACCGGTCAGATCTCGGGTTCTCCTATAGAATCACGGGCACCGATACGTTGGACTTCGAGGTGGCGCTTCTGGCGCGCGACCAGGGTCTTGACCACGTCCTCGTCATGGCGCTGTACCGTTGCTGCTCCATCCCGCCCTGGGAGCTCATGCGCCGGCTTGGACTGGACGGGGGCCCAGGACGACGGACTCTAGAACCTACTATGCCCTATGGCCAGGAAATTCTACAGATGTATCTCTGTGGGCGCGCGGAGCTCGTGCGTGTATGTGCGGCATACTCCCTTGGCTTTCTTGATGGAGAGCCTAGGAGGGCATGCAAGAGCTACGACAATTGTCGCCAAGGATTGAAGGGTCTCCTCGTCAAGGCGCATCGTGCTGGCTTGCTGTTTGATAATGCCTGCGCTCTTAGGTGCCAAGATGATTTCATCGACGAGGCGACGAATGGGATGGACGTTTGCGTTTCATGTTTCAAAAATTTGAAGACGAGACATCGGGAGGGTAGAGAGAAGGTCTTGGGGATGTTGCATGAGATCTTCAGAGTCTGAGGAGTCGTAGATGTGAGCAAGAAGGTAATTGTAAATATTGGCTGGCTCCGCACGGAAATTTAGAATATATAAGTCGTGCGATCCATTCTTCAAATGCATGAGGCTACTGAACGCGGTCACGAGACCTGCGTCGGCTGCCGTCGTGTACGCGTCTGTCAACTGAAATGTCTTTTCAACGTTTGTCGTCCCAACCACATCAGTCCTTACTATCTCAAGTCAAGACTACCACTCACATCTCCAACCTTTCACCGTCCGTGATACAATGAGCTACGACACTCGCGCGAAGAAGCGCAAGCGGACCCAGAATGCCCCAGAGTCCCCGGCGGGTTCCTCCGGAACAGCAGAGATGCCAGAGCTCAAGCATCATGATTCATTATGGTTTGACGATGGGAACATTATCTTGCGTGCCGGTGTGACGTTATTCCGGGTGCACAAAGGCATTCTGGCCTGGCAGTCCGATGTTTTGAAAGGGATCGTCTCTGATATTCAAGTTAATGGATTGGAGACGGTGGATGGCTGCCCAATCGTGGTTCTCCCAGACGAGCCGAGAGATGTGGCTACGCTCCTGGAAGCGATGTACGATCCGAAGTACGTCTCTGTGCTTCCCTACTTGCACTTGTCTAAATGCTCCCCAGATCCCTTATAATGGGCGATGTACTCCCATTTGAGACGGTGTCAGCCTACCTGCGCTTGGGAACCAAATACGGCGTCGAAAACTTACGATACGCCGCACTCAGCATCCTCCGATCATGCTACCCCTCGACGCTGGAAGATCTCGAGAAGATAGACCGCTTCGACCCCGCGCATAAAATGGTTTGGACGCAAACGCAGGACTACCAAGTAGCGCTCCTGGCGCGCGACCTAGGTCTCGATGACATCCTCGTCGTGGCGCTCTACCAGTGCTGCTCCATCCAGCCCTGGGAGCTCATGCACCGGCTCGGCCTGGATGAGGGCCCCGGACGACCCTTGCCGAGACCTGACATCCCCTTCGATCGGGAGACCATGCAGAAGCTCTTCCGCGGCCGCTCGGAGCTCGTGCGCCAGGGTTTCACCCACTCGCTCGGCTTCCTCGATGGCACGCCTAGCAAGACATGCGAGAACCACACCCTATCTAGCAACAGGTGTCGCAGAAGGCTAAACGAGCTGAGCTTCATTGCGCATCGTGTTGGCTTGTTGGTGGACAATGCCTGTGCGCTTGATTGCCAAGACGATTTCATTGACGAGGCCACCAAGGAGAAGAACATCTGCGAGCCATGTTTGAACGATTTGAAGAAGCGGCATCAGGAGGGCCGAAGGAAGGTCTGGGGGAACTTGTATATGATTTTCAGAGTCCCGGAGGAGTTGCAAGATTGAGTAGAGGTTTCGGGGAAGCCGAAGTTAGGTAAATATCAGCTGGCATCGTACGAAATATATGTGCTACATATCTGAACAGAATGTCCGGTTACATATCAGCGGTCTTTAGACTTTGAGGTGCCATTTTCACCCTTGTCGACCTCGTCGGCGCCGGCGCCATCTTTCCCGACTGCGCGCGAGACTTGGACCGAACGTTGTCCATAACCAATTCAGCAATCTCCACCTCTTACTGGCTCCGCGCAGGCCATTAATCATGCCTCCCTGCACACAGAGTGTTCTTTGTGCTCAGACGCATACAGTCATGGGATTAATGAGGCATACTATTTACATTCATATCGTGGTTCACTAGTGAGATACGTTCCTCCAAATCGTCCTCAAGATCCCAAGAAATCCCAAGAAATCCCTAGAAACATCCTCCAATCACGACATCCACTCCACCGATTAGCCTCGTGCCCGCAGCTGTCTCGCCTTCGTCCCCGCCGGCGGGACATAGGGCTCCTTCTTCCTTTGCTCCATTTCTTGCTTCTTCACCTCATGGGCCTTCGTGTTCGGCGAAGGGAACTCCTCTTCGCTAGAGTATGTATCAGCCCTTTTGTATCGAAGGACTCGATTAGAGGAGACAGGCGGGCGAGGGCCCCTGGACGAAGGCGGTTTCGCCTTGGCCTTAGGGTCTTCCAGCATCTGCGCGAGCTGCTCCATGCTGTCGGAGCCCTCCGAAGAGGAGCCGTCCGTGGGATCGATGGCACCTTCAGGCTTGAAGTCGACATCCTCCTGCTCGGCATCGATGCGCTCGTCTGCACTGCGCTCGTCTGCTACGCTCCATCAGCATCATCTTCTACAGGGAAAAAAAAAAACTGCACACCTTCGACCCCATCTTCTCCGTTTTCTTACTGGACGATGCCAAGCCTCGCCTCGACCGACAACGCCTCCATAGTCTCGTCGCTCTGCTTCATGTCAGCATCCTCTTCCCGCTCTTCTACTACAACCTCCTCGTGGACAGCAAGCAGCTTCTTGCCCTTTGATTTCGACACCGCACGTGTCTCCTGGGGCTGAACACTGACGGAACGCGAGCGGGCTCGCATGTTGCGGTACGGCGCAGGCGCATCGGTAGGCACGGCGGCCTTCTTCGCCTGCCGCTTGGGCTTGGGCTTGGGTTTCTCTGGCGTCCGCTGGATGACGACTTCCACCTCTTGATGCTCATGTCGCCGCTGTGTAGGGTTGACCAGCGTCATTTGCGAGCTGGCGGGGCCCTGAGTTGGCAGAGCCTGGCCCTTCTTGTGCACGGCGCGGGGGCGCGGTCGGGGTTTCTGCGAGGCAGCAGCTTGTGTAGAAAGTCCCGCTTCATCCTCAGCAGAGGCGTACTGGCTAATGTCAGAGTCAATATAGACATCTCATGTCTGATAAGTAGTTGAGACGACGTACTTGTCTTGGACGGCTGGCACTTCTTCATAGTATTCGGACCCCACCCGCTTTTGCGTAGCTTTCTTGCCTTTCGCCTGTCGACGGTACGTGAATAAAACATCCCGCGGATGTCCAGCGGAAGACTCACTGTCTTCTGCTTCTTTGCAGGTGAGCCATCTTGGCTGCGACCACTCTGATCGCCCGAGGACCTGCGCCGCTTCTGTCCAGCCTTCCCAGTCTGAGTCTGGGTCTGCTCAGGCGTCGGCGGCACCTCCCATTCGATCGAAGCCGCATATTCCGGCGATCCGCGGGCTGTATCCTCACCTGGCTCTGCTTCCTCCTCCTCCTCCTCCTCCTCCTCTTCTTCCATACGTACAGCCACGGCCTTCTGTTTACCCTTGCCCTTTGATTTTGAGACTTCAATGAGTTCATCCTCCTCATCTTCGGTTGCAGAACGGTCGTCCTCACGCGGCCACATCTCAAGCTCGACCTCTTCCTCCTCTATCTCTTCTTCTATCTCTTCTTCTATCTCTTCCTCTTCGCCATCCTGGACCACCGGCTTCGCGCGCCGCTGCAGCACGTACTGTCCGCGCCCATGTTCCTCCGGCGGGTTTCTCTTAACGTAGTCATCAATGATCGGGTCTAGGCGCTCCTGGTTCTTCTTGTAGCGCTCGCGCCAGGACGTCCAGGGGTGGCGTTCTGCCCATTCGAGCTGGCCGAATTTCTGCCACTGCGAAAGCCGGTAAGAAATGATGCATGTGTGCCATAGAGAGAGAAACGGAGCGTACGCGATTCACGAGCTCCTCGTATATTTTATTCCCCATCCGGCCGCCGTTCTCCTTGTATGGAATCTTCTGTGCGATGTACTGACACAAATGGTCGTCGTCCTCGCGCGTGAACGGCATGACCCTATGGCCAATCTCAATTCACCACTCATTGTTAAAAGAGAAAAGATACTCACGGCCTGCGGCGCATCACGCCTTTCTCCTTGTCGCCTTTGACACGGCCGCCCATCCCCCGCACATGCAGATTCGGGAAGACCATCTTCCCGCGCTCGATGCAGCGCTCGACCCAGCGGGACTCGCAGACCCACTTGTTCTTCTCCAGGTCCCATTTATACTTGAGCCTGTCGAAATGTGCCGGCTTCGTGACGAGGATGATGTCCGCCCGGGACTCGGATTTCGTGATCTTGCCGCCGTGTTGCTAGAGGGTGATAGATTCAGAGAGGCGTATGATTAGCCCAATTGATCCAGTGTACTGCGAATAGGTAACCCACGATAATTTTTACAGTCAAGACCTCAGTACGGTCATCGGAGACATCGTAAAGATGAAACCGCATGGGTCTCCCATCCTTCGTAAAGAGCTCTGGGGTTTCCTATGTCAAATTGTCATATCAGCATTGTAAAAATACGCCTTCTCTTCGACGATCAAGAAGGCGAGACGGTGGGAACGACGTACATCGCCCTCAGATTCCGACTCCACACTCCGGTCAGAGCTTGGGCTCCGCGGGGGCACTGACTTCACCATGCTATTCACAGTACCAATATACTTACTTCAGAATTCAATGCCGAGAGAAAATGGCCGAATACACTGGGATATCGTGGTCGTGGTTGAAGATGAAGAGCGCGCTGGCAACGGGCGTCAGAAGTGAGCATACTTGGCAGCAACAATAGGGTACCCACGCCACATTAAACCAACCCAACCCAATAAGCCAACCCAACCCAACCCAGGCTTCGGTCGGAGATTGGGTTGGATCAACCTTCGAAAAAAGCCTAACTCTAATTTACCTTACTCAACCCAAATAACTGTGTTGTACACTGCTTCGGTTGTACATTCAAGGATTTCCCTACCTTCACAAGTCTCGTTCATCTCGATTTCATACAAATCGAAAATCTAGAATTCTAAGATGACTGGATTTAGGTGCATGAATCTAGCAGCTAGCGTCACGGCCATTTGACGACTGTTTTTAAACTCGCTACGACAAAAATAGCCAGGAAGCAATATCATTATAGACAACACTAGTACGATGATGCGAGGGTATGGTTGTGAACGGAGCACGATTGCTACATGGATACGATGCGGACATAAAATAATGAAAGCAGAGGGTGTGTGAGAGCGATAGCAAGTAGAACGAATGGTGCATAAAAAAGAAAGAGTGCCCAACATAGAATACCACGGTCATCGTACAGGTCACGAAGAGAGCCTCGGCACTTTCGCCTCGATGTCTGTAAGCTGCTGATTCCGCTTATCAGAAATATCCTTCTGTCGCCGCAAAAGCAGTATATGAGAATAAGCATGTCACAGTGAAGAAATGGGACATACTTCGCCTGCGTCTCAAGCTCCTGAATTCGTTCCTTATAGCCCTGCTTGATCTGCTTGTCCCGCTCCTCCGCGGCGCGCAGACGTGACTCGTATTCCTTGACGCGCGCCTCCTACTTCGTGTCCGTAGTGACCGTCTTCTGGTTCATCGCAGCCACCTTCTCTTCCGCGCGGCGAGCTGGTTCTGTGCGTTCGTGAGCCGGCGCTCGGCGTTGTTCGCACGGGCGTGCAGCGCCTTGACTTCGTTCGAGTCGCCTGGGCCTGGACGCTTCAGGCTGAGTAACTGTGACGAGGACTCTGAGTTCATCGCATGCGATCCAGTATCAGCAAAAATTGCAGCAGCATATGCGCGCGATAGACCATCACCTTCGCAGCTTCCAGCTCTTCATCCTTGATCGTGAGCCTCCGCTTCCACGTCGTCTTCGCATCGGCATAAGTCTTCACGCTCGCCTCGAACTGCCGCCAGCGGTTGTGGAGCTGCTTCTTCATGTCGTAGCGCTCTGCGAAGCGGCTCTCGGCCTCTTTCACGCCTTTCTCGGAATCGAGCTGAATCTGGCTGAACGACTTCAGCCGCGAGATGAGGTTGTCGTGGAAGACACTGAAGTTCGTGAACGGCTTCGCCTCAGTTGGCCTGCTCTTTTTCTGTAAACAAAAGGGACATAAGCTTAAAGGCCGCAAGGAGACGCAGCAACGTACCGGAGTCTTATCGACACCGAGGATCTTGTCCATGTACTGGTAAATCGTCAACAACAGCGTGTTCGAGAATTGAATTATAAGGATATACATTTACACGTCAACGGCCTTTTTACGACTTTAAGGTACCATTCTTCACCCTCGTCGACCTCCTCGTCGGCGCCGGCGCCGTCTTTCCCGCCTGCGCACGAGTCCTGGACCGAACGTTGTCCGCAGCAACTGGCTCATCATTTCCGCCTTGCTTGCCCCGCGCAGGCCCCGCTATCCTTTGCCTCTTCCTCGCTGCATTCGGTTTCATAGGGCTAGCTGCCGTCGTTTCGTCTACGGGAGTTTCGACCCCGTCTTCTGGTCGGCCGCGCTTGGCACTGGGGGTCGTGTTCGCGGGCGCTGAAGTGGTCGTCTTCTGGACAATATACGGCTTCGACGTATCCAAAGCGCAGTCTTCCCTGTTCCGCTGCTCCGACACGGCCGCGGACATCTTCCCATACTGCGATTGCTTAGTCTCCCATCCGCGGATATGGGACGACTGCTCAGCGGCATGCAGGTACTTCATGAACGTCTGGTACAGGCCCTCAAATTTCCTGTTCATGTACGCGTGGTGCAGCTCTCCGTGCAGCTACGTGAGCAGCTTCTCCAACGGCTTGAAGTAGGGCGTGAGCAAATCGAGGATGTCGGTGGTGAATGCGCCCATGTCCGTCAAGAGGCATTTCTTCTGGTTTGCGCTGGCGAAGAGAGACTTGTCCTTGAAGGTTGCAGCAATAGTTCTCTGGGCGCGGAAGACATTCTCCGCCGCACTCGCACTCAGGCCATCCGTCTTGAAGTTAAGGATGATCCCCGGTCCCTCGTGGGCCACGCAGATCCAGCAAAGGACCCAGAAGAATGACTCCAGGTCGTGGACTGCGTGATATGGCATCCCGCCCCGCTCTATACGCTCGTCGGGCTCGTCGGGCTTGTATGAGATGGTGCCTCTTAGACCAGCAGGGCCGCGCTTGGCAGTCTCAGAAAAGTATGGTTTACCCCTGAGGAGTTCGTAGCTCATGAACCCTTTATGTCCCTAGACGCACAATTCATATATAGACAGGGGAGGGGATAAGAGAACGAAACTTACTAGACGCTCGCCGTCATCAATAAGTGTATTATGGTCTCGCAAATTGATGGCGTTCTCGAGGCCAACGAGGATGCCCCGGTTAGGTGATGGCAGCCCAGTTATCAAGATGTGATTTGTACCTATGTCGCGATGCAAAATTCCTTTCTTATAAAGATTTTGATGACCTGGAAGGAAAGTGAGGACTCGGAAGGTACGCAAAGAGAAGGTAACTGACCTTGAATGGCGTCATGCAGGGCACCGAGCAGCTCCTGCAACGAACAAAACTCGTGGAGGGGATGGCCATAGCTGGCCATGACCAGTCGCGTATGGACTCGATTGATCAGAGCGTGTTGGGCGATTTGCCATCCAGTGAGAGCAGCGAATTTATCCTGAGCCCACGACACAGAGGGCGCACCACCGTCCGGCTGCTGCTCCGAACGGGGGGCTTGTGCCTGGTCCGTTCGCAGGTCCAATGGATTCCCCTGTGCTTTCACGTTCTTCCGCACCAGCCTGAACGTACAGTCGGTGCGATCGCCAATCCGGACCTTTCCATGAGAATAGAGAAGAGCCATGCCGCTGCAGACGCCAACATGCGCGTAGAATACACCCTCTGGGATTCGGCGCTCGTCTCGCCAGAAGTCCTTGACGACGTATACCTGCAACAGCCCGAGTCAGTCTTAAATGCCTACGGCACAAAACGAACGCGCGCACCTTGCGCAGCGCTTTTGGGAGCCTCATGTCCGCCATCTTCCACGCCTTCCACATGCGCGCTGCTCTGCCTTCAAGTACTTGCTTGCGAAGCACGCCGACGGCACGGAATATGACGAAGTCCTCTTCTGCAGGCGGCGCATGAGATCGAGCCGTAGCGTCTTGAGGATGCACTGCAGGTGCGACTGTGGGGTTTGGAATCGACATGACCCACATCCTTTCGTACGCACCGTTAGGGCAGAGAATGTTGCCCCCCACGGTCTCGTACGAAGGGATCCCAAGGCGGCGTTTGATGTCGCCATCCTCAACCTCTTCAGCGTAGACTTTCATGGTTGGATCCCAGCCAAGCTCCTCCGGCTTCAGCATGAGGAAGCTCACGATGACAATAATGAATTTCAATGGTTTCTGGAGCAAATAGATCGGCATGACGTCAGAAAACAGAGTATTTAGGGCGAGAATAAACACTGACTTCATGGACGTTGAAAACTTCGGAAGCCAAGGCGCCCGAGCGATCAATTTGCCAAACTGTGAGGTTATACATCGAGAAAACCATCCCGTACATGAAACGCCGGTCGGGTTGTTCCAGGAATGCTTGGCGGACATAGCCCAAGAGCTGGAAGACAGCGGGGTAAAAGTCACTCTTCTTCTTGACTTGGATCAGGGTGTGCAGCCCCCGCCAGACGTTCCCGCCGTTGACGAATGCCGCGATGTCGGGTCGTGTGTCGACCATAAGCTCATCATACGGGGTCTGCGCGTGCGCGTCTTGCCAAGTGATGGCGAATGTGCAGTCTTCGGGCTCGGAAAGGGTGGTGATCATATTGAGCAGTGTCGTCAGCGGGCGGTACAGCTGATTCTCCGAGGTAGGGTTCGTCGGCAGGTCCTTCCACTTCCCGCGGCCTTTGTTCTGGCTGGGACTGTACGCTTTTTCTTCACAAGGGCGTCATAGATTCGCTGGGCGGCGTTGACGACCTTGGCGTTGGAACCGAAGTGCTTCCCGATGAGGTCGGATGTGTCCCCGTACGTGCAATATCGCATTTCAGCGTCCACCGCACCCATGGCGTCGGAGAAGGTGGGACGATAGTCCCTGCTGGAAATGGGGGAATCAGTGTCGAACTTGCAGCACGGAATGGCAACGGCTTACCGGTCTTGGATAGATGTTTGCTCGGCCATTGTTGTGGTAGAGCGATCCAACGATGTAGTTGGGATTGAAGTGGTAGAAGTGAAGGTATTGTGAAGTGGTGTAGGAGAGGAGGTTCGTCCAAGCGTATATGACGAAGTTCAAAAAAGACGCGACCAATACACGTTCAGGTTTTGATTTTGCATTTCATAGCGACGAGAACAATAAACAAAACAGAATCACGAGGCAGCTTACCCCACACTACACGTGTTTTCCCTTTCAACAGTCCACCGCAATTTCAAACTGCAGAAAGGTCCTAGCACGGAGTGAGAAAGGAGCAGATAGGCGAGACCTACGGATGCGAAAAAATGATATCGCGAAGCTTTTGGATGTCCACCTTCACCCCATCGGTGAGCACTGTGGAAGACGCCGATTTTATTTGTTGATTTTTTCGATTGCCATATTTCTGAAGCGCAGCGACAGCAATAATGAGCGGCGCACCTATGGCAAAAGTCTAAGCGCTCGAGGAAACGTAGCGCAGACCGGCTCAGAAAGGTGATCGTATAGATGCACACCGTGCATGGAGAGACAACTTGTGCCAGGGAGGTCTGTTCACGTTAGATGTGAATTAGAGGGGAGACTGAAAGGCATAGAATTGGATGTTTTCACGAGCTAAGACCTGTTAGAGATACAATCTAGAGTCTATGACGGAGTCTACGTTCCTTCGTTATCTTTTCGTTGCGATTACAGTAGCTTACCTAATCACGCGCCGTACACACGATGCACATATAACGACTTCCCCGCTTTCCCTCAGCCCTTCATGATATCGGACTGAGGGTGAGTACGCTTCTTTATACGACACTCGCTATATGATTCTAATCTATCTGTAGGATACTCTGTATCCGTTTCTCTAGGTAGATACTCAATCTCACTCCTTCATGATATCGGACTGAGGGATACTTTGTATCCGTTTCTCAGCGTCATCCACATTCATTCCTAACAAGACCTGCTTCAACTTCCATAAGTCGAACAACTGAGGCTATAGAAGCCAATTTCGTGCCAGCAAACGCGTGCCACAAACGCATCTGGGAAGCTGCAAGGCGGCCTACTACAGTGCCCAACTTCATCCCAACGGTGTACTCAAACTACTGGAGTGCTTGCTACTAACATCCACAGAAGCAAGGAGGAGCTGCAGCAGACCACCATGTCTGCTGCGCTGAATCAGCATTCGGACTCGTCTTTTCAATCTCACTCCAACTCCCACTCCATCCTTCCCCAGCCCGATCTCTCACTCGGCTCTCTCATCTCAACACCAGCCAAATCGATTCGCGTCCCTTCATCTGCTTCCAGGGATGGGCCACTGTCTACACCATCACCGCCCTACTTCCGTCGCAATGCGGACGACGCGAGGAGCACGCCTGTGGCGCGTCGGCTGGGCTTGTCGGGCCATGACGAGGAGGACGGCGATCTAGGCGACGACGTGCTCAATACCGCGCAGAAGGACAGGAAATGGGACGATGCGGGCGAGGGGTCCTCATCGGCCGCAGGCCGGAGGAAGCGATCGAGCGCAAACGGCAAAGGCGTCAACCTCACGCTCCGCGACCAGGAGAAGGTGCGCGACCTCCCCATTTTCTCTACTCTCACTCACATCCGTCCGATCCGTGCCACAGCATATCGACAACCTCAAGAAGGAGAACTTCAGCATCAAGCTCAAGGTGCACTTCCTCGAGGAGCGCCTCGCCCAGCTCGCGCCCGACCAGATCGACGCCGCGCTCAAGCAGAACATCAACCTCAAGATCGAGGTCCAGCAGCGCGGCATGGACCTCAAGAAGCTGCGCAAGCTTGTACTCGAACTCGAACGCGAGCTCGAGCGCTCGCAGAAGGGCGGCGCGGGGTCCCGCTCGCGCGAGCGCGAGCTCGAGGCGCTGCTCCAGGAGCGCGAGAACGAGCTGCGCGACCTCAGGCGGCGCAGGGCCGTTGGCCCGGAGGATGGCGCGCTCCGCGATGCGGAGGAGCGGAATGCGGAGCTTGAGGATGAGCTCGAGGGCGTGCGGGGACTGCTGCAGGATAACATGGATGAACTGGATCGGCTGCGAGACATCGTCGAGCGCCGTGGCGACGCGTCGGACGCAGGGGGGAGTTCGCGGCTCCGGCGGCTGGAGGAGGACAACGAGGATCTCAAGGCCGCGCTCGACGAGCAGGCTGAGATCGTCGCACTGCGCGAAGATGAGAAAGAGGATTTGCAGGACCAGCTGGATGCGCTGAGGCTCGAATGCGAGGACCTTCAGCGCCGGCGTGAGTTGGAGTCCATTGAGAGGAGCGAGAGCCGGGCGCAGATTCTTGAAGAGCGTGAGGAGCGCGAGATGGCCGAGGAGGACATGAACTCGTTCCGGGACAAGCTGGCGGCGGCGGCCATCGAGCTACAGCAGAAGGAGGACGAAATCGGGTTCAAGGAGCAGGAGATCGCGGATCTCATGGACGAGCATCGCAGGATCCTGGACGAAGTCGAGGGTGAGTGGAAAGGTGAGCTCGATGAAGGCAAGGCGCAAGTCGAGGAACTCCGTGATGTAAGTTCACAACCCTCGTCACTATGCACAGACTTGACTTTCCACAGGCCCTCGCTGAGCGTGACAGCGAATCGCGGGAACTGCGCATGCAGATCACCGAACTCGAGTCCAATACGAATGCCCTACACGAGAAGTTCGAGACCGCTTTCGCCCATCTCGAACAAGAGGCGGAGGAGAAGGATGCAGAGATCGCGGCTGCGAACCGCGAGATCGAGCAGCTTGGTCAACGTATCTACGAACTCGAGGAGGACAACGACGAGATCAAGAAGCTGTATGAGCGGGCACGGGAAGATGAGTCCGTCGAGCGAGAACGGCTCGAGGCTCTTGCAGCTGCCCTGAAAGAGGTATTTCGTTGCCATCCCTTCAATATGCTATTTCTCACAGTTCTTGCCTCTCAGAAAGTCGCAGACCTCAAAGCCGAGCTTCAAGATATGTCCGACGCCTACGAGGCATGCAGTCAAGACATCCTCGCACATCGATCACGACAGGAAGAACTCGCTCAGCACGTCGAACATCTCGTCGAGGAAGTTCGCAAGGAGCGCGAGGCCCGTGAACGCGCAGAAGGCAGTGCTGACAAGCTCGAGCGGCAGTTCGATGCAGACATGCGGCGCGAACGGCGCGCGCTCGAGGCAAAGGAGTCCGCTCTACAGAACGCGCGCGACGAACTCGCACGTACCCAGGCTCTGCTCACGCAGCGCGAGTCCGACCTCAATGCCCTGCAGAGCGCGCTGCAGGCGCAGGACGCCGAGTCGAAGAAACTCGGCGAGAGCCACACGACCGCACGCTTCTCGCTGCAGCTCGAGGTCGACCGGCTGAAGCGCGACCTCGAGCGGCTCGAGGACGAGCTCGCGCGCGCACGCAAGGCGCTCGACGAGCGCGAGACGGCGAGCCGCGAGCGCGACGGCGTCGTCGACCGGCTGCATGCGGAAAACCGCGAGCTCGCGTCGCAGCTGGCCGCGCAGACGCAGGCGCGGCTGAACGTGTCGGAGAAGCTTGATACCGCGCAGAGCGGCCTGAACGCGGCGGAGGCGGAGATCACGGCCTTCTGCACGCGTGTGCAGGAGCTTGAGCAGCGGCTGTCGAAGGACCAGCGGTCATTGCTGGCGGCGGAGAATCAGTACCGGGATCAGTTGACGGAACGGAACACGCTCCTGCTGACGATTTACCAGTATATGGACAAGATCCTCGGCGTCGACAAGACACCGGTATGCTCTCTCGTCTTCTGTGTTGGTTTTGATTCTAATGTTCCTTCCGTCAACAGAAAAAGAGCGGGCAAGCCGAGACGAAGCCGTTCACGAACTTCAGCGTCTTCCATGATAACCTCATCTCGCGGCTGAAGGCCCTCAGCCAGATCCAGCTTGACTTCGATAAGCGCGTGAAAGAGGCTGAGAGCCGCTTTGCAGAGCGCTTAGGCGACATGAAGAAGCAGCTGGACAACCGCTGGCGGCAGATCGACAAGTTCGAGGCGAGCGTGAAGACTTATGCCGATGCGAAGACGACATGGAAGCGGAGGCTCACCATTAAGGACGGAGAGCTGGAAGCTGCGAAGGTGATATTTGGCTTTGTTCGTCAGACACTGAGGTCATTGCTCATGCTCCTTTGCAGGCAATGAACTCAGAGCTCTCGTCACAGCTGCTCAGTCTGAAACGTCCAGGCCCAGGCGACTCGAATGAAGTGAAGGCGCTGCACGCCCGCGCGAACAACGCCGAACGCCGGCTCACGAACGCTCAAAACCAGCTCGCGGCAGCGGAAGAGAAGATGGCTACGATGAACCAGAAGACAGTCACCACGGACACGAAGTGGGAGGCGCGCGTCAAGGAATATGAGTCGCGTCTGCGCGCCGCGGAGGAGCGGGTGAAGCAGGTCAAACAGGGCTACAAGGAACGGATCCAGGAGCTCGAGACACAGGCGAAGTATGTTCCTTTTCCTTAGAGTCGTAATTCTGGTTCTCACATATTGTTTGTAGCTCGTTACGGCGGCAGAAGGATATCGCTGACAAGCGGAACCAGCAGCTTACAGACATCGAGGCGAAGGTGCCGAGGCTCTCTTCGTGACCTGTATGATGATTATGGTATTCTATGCTGGGCACTGTTACTCTTTTTATGCACCATTCGCTCTACTTGCTATCGTTCAGTCACACTCCCTGCTTTTATTATTTCACGTACGCATCGTATCCATGTAGCAATTGTGCTCCGTCCGCAACCATACCCTCGCATCATCGTACTAGTGTTGTCTATAATGATATTGCTTCCTGGCTATCTATGTCGTAACGAGTTAAAAAGCAGCTGCGAGTCGGCCGTGAAGCTAGTCGCTGTCATGTTCAAATCATCTTGGAATTCTAAGATTTCGACTTGTATGAAACCGCAGGAATATAGATTAAGTAGAATTGGGTTGAATTTGGTTGAGCAGACTCAGATTTTCTTCAAAATCGACCCAACCCAACTCAAATCTTGGGTTGTCGAGGCTGGGTTGGAGCTGGGTTGGAGTTGGGTTGGGTTGATCTAATGTGGGAAAGGTTGGTGTGGCGTGGGTTTCTTAATGTTGCTGCCGAGTATCGCTTACTCCTGACGCCCGTCGCCAGCGCGCTCTTCATCTTCAACCACCACAACGACACGCAGCATATCCTGATCATCTCCTTTAGCATTTTGCTCTTAGGTATATCAGATTGTGAAGAGCATGGCGAAGTCAATGGCCCCGCGGAGCCCAAGCGCTGAGCGGAGTGTGGAGTCGGAATCTGAGGGCGACGTACGTCTTTCCCACTATCTCGCCGTCTTGATCGTCGAAGAGAACGCATATTTCTACGATGCTGAGATTCTTATTTGTCATAGGAGGAGAGTCCAAAGCTCTTTACGAAGGATGGGAAACCCATGAAGTTTCATCTTTACGATGTCTCCGATGAGCGTACTGAGATACTGATTGACAAAATTACCGTGGGTTGCCTGATCACAAAATATTGGATACATGGGGCTGATCATGCCCTCTCTGAATTTATCACCTTCTAGAAACACGGCGGCAAGATCACGAAATCCGAGTCCCGGGCGGACATCATCATCGTCACGAAGACGGCGCACTTCGACAGACTCAAGTATAAATGGGACCTGGAGAAGAACAAGTGGGTCCGCATGTCCGGCTGGGTCGAGCGCTGCATCGAGCGCGGGAAGATGGTCTTCCCGAACCTGCATGTGCGCGGGATGGGCGGCCGTGTTCAAGGCGATAAGGAGAAAGGAATAATGCGTCGCAAGCCGTGAGTATCTTGCTTCTTTGAACTATTGAGTAGAGAATTGAGACTGGTCGCAGGGTTATGCCATTTACGCCCGAGGACGACGACCATTTGTGTCAGTACATCGCACAGAAGATTCCGTACAAGGCGAATGGCGGCCGGATGGGGAACAAGATCTACATAGAACTCGTGGACCGCGTAAGCTCCGTTTCTTCCGTACGGTATACTGCATCATTTCTTATCGATTTTCGCAGTGGCAGAAATTCGGCCAGCTTGAGTGGGCGGAACGTCATCCCTGGACGTCCTGGCGCGAGCGGTACAAGAAGAACCAGGAGCGCCTAGACCCAATTATTGATGAGTACGTCAAGAAAGAGCCGCCGGAGGAACATGGGCGCGGACAGTACGTGCTGCAGCGGCGCGCGAAGCCTGTGGTCCAGGATGGCGAGGAGGAAGAGATAGAAGAAGAGATAGAAGAAGAGATAGAAGAAGAGATAGAGGAGGAAGAGGTCGAGCTTGAGATGTGGCCGCGCGAGGACGACCGTTCTGCAACCGAAGATGAGGAGGATGAACTCATTGAAGCTTCAAAGTCGAAGGGCAAGGGTAAACAGAAGGCCCCGCCCGTACGGATGGAAGAGGAGGAGGAGGAGGAAGAGCTGGCAGAGCAAGGTGAGGATGCAAACCGCGGATCGCCGGAGTATGCGGCTTCGATCGAGTGGGAGGTACCGCCGACGCCTGAACAGACCCAGACTCAGGCAGGGAAGGCTGGACAGAAGCGGCGCAGGTCCTCGGGCGATCAGAGCGGTCGCCGCCAAGATGCCTCACCTGCAAAGAAGCAGAAGACAGTGAGTCTTTCGCTGGACGTCCGCGGGACGTTTTATTCATGTACCTGTCGACAGGCGAAAGGCAAGAAAGCTACGCAAAAGCGGGTGGAGTCCGAATACTATGAAGAAGAGCCAGCCGTCCAGGACAAGTGTGTCATCTCAACTACTTATCAGACATGAGATGTCTATATTGACTCTGACATTAGCCAGTACGCCTCTGTCGAGGATGAAGCGGGACCTTCTACACAGGCTGCTGCCTCGCAGAAATCCCGGCCGCGCCCCCGCATCGTGCAAAACAAGGGCCAGGCTCCGCCAACTCAGGGCCCCGCCAGCTCGCAAATGACGCTGGTCAACCCCACACAGCGACGGCATGAACATCAAGAGGTGGAAGTCGTCATCCAGCGGACGCCAGAGAAGCCCAAGTCCAAGCCTAAGCGGCAGGCGAAGAAGATCGTCGCGCCTACCGACGCGCCTGCACCGTACCGCAATACGCGAGCCCGCTCGCGTTCCATCAGTGTTCAGCCCCAGGTGCCGAAGTCAAAGGGCAAGAAGCTAGTTGCTGTCCGCGAGGAAGTAGTGGAAGAGCAGAAAGACCAGGATGAAGATGCGGATATAGAGCAGAGCAACGAGACTGCGGAGGCGTTGTCGGTCGAGGCGAGGCTTGGAATCGTCCAGGAAGAAAACGAAGACGACGAGGTCGAAGGTGAGATCTTACCTTTTTCCCTGTAGACGACGATGCTTATAGAGCGTAGCAGACGAGCTCAGTGCAGACGACCGCCAGACGGAGCAACGACTCACCCAAGCCGTCGACGCCGAGCAGGAGGACGTCGACTTCATGCCCAAAGGCGCCATCGACCCCACGGACGGCTCCTCCTCGGAAGGCTCCGACAGTATGGAACAGCTCGCGCAGACGCTGGAAGCCCCCAGGGCTAAAGGGAAGCCGCCTTCGTCCCGGGGACCGCGACCGCCCGTCTCCTCTGATCGCGTTCTCCGATCCAAGAGGGACGACACGTACTCTAGCGAGGAGGAGTTCCCTTCGCCGAACACGAAGGCGCATGAGGTGAGGAAGCGGGAGATGGAGCAGCAGAAGAAGGAGCCGTATGTCCCGCCTGTGGGGACGAAGGCGAGAGAGCTGCGATCGAGGCGCTAGCCGGGGAATGGAGATCGTGATCGGAAGATATCTCCTGATATTTCTTGGGATCTTGAAGACGATTTGGAGGACCGGATTTCGCTAGTTCACTACGATATGAGTCATGTAATTAGTATGCCTCCTTCATCTTATGACTGCATGCGATTGAGCACAAAGAACACCCTGTGTGCAAGGAGGTGGAGCGTCGCACCCACACCCAAGCACTTAAATTACCATGATCAGAAGGATAACGCTTCGTTTCAAAGAGGTAATATGGCAAAAAGTGGTTCAACCCGGGATCGAACCGGGAACCTTCTGTGAACCGACTTTGCAGCCGTAGTTCGTTAAGTCTTGTGAGACAGAAATCATAACCATTAGACCATTGAACCGATAAAATGGACAGTTAACAACATAACATCACGTCATTAGAACCAACATCGAGCCCTTCATGTGGGGTAACTCAGTAAGCACGTCCTCCTCGAGAGAACTTTCATACAGTACCGTCGTTCTGTACGACGTGCAGCTCTATCGAGCAATTGTCAACGACAATGGCAACGGCAATGCCTGAACCTGTGTCTCATCCTACCCACAACTTCGACATACACGACTGCCACGCATCTGCTAACCATGGCATCCACACACACCCACTCACAGCGGTTCAAGAACGCAGACTGGTCGAAGACCTCGAAGAGCGTTTCCTCGATCTCAGCAGGAACTACAACAAGCGGTGCGCTAGTGCATACATCTGAAATCCCTCTGACCAACCTCTTGCATATGTTATAACTCACCTATCCACAGCCTCGAGCTCACGAGCACGCTACCAACGCTGCCCGCCTACCTCAGCGCAGCTCGCATTCTGTTCGCGATCATCCTCCAAATCCCGCCGCTCGATCCCTCCGCGAGCCTCCGCACGACGTTTCTGCTCCGCCTGACGCACGATGTGATGACCTCCGTGCCAGGCTACGCACCCACTGCGTCCGCGCTTCCCTTGCTTCTCGCGTTCCTCGGCATGCTCGACAACGGCTGGCTCGCAGTCCTGCGCGGGCAGGCTTGGGACCCCGTCCTGCACCGCGGTGTCGACATCGGCGCGCACCCGCTTCCCGTGAACCAGACCGAGCGCACGCGCCTCCACAGCCTGCTCGTGACCGGCACCGCCGAGCTCGAGGAGTGGCTGGCGAGGCTGCATGCGGGCAAGGAGGAAGAGGGCGGCGAGGCGGACTACGGAATCGCCCTGGGGCGTATGGGCCTGCAGCAGGGCTTTGACGACCTGTTCTTTGGGACACTCAGCGAGATGGGCGCGTTGGGGGAGGAGACGATTGATCCTGCAGGGATGACGGGGACGTGTTGAGTTGGTACTGACCTTGTGTAGCCTAGTTTCCTTCAGATGTATATTAGGACAGCCGTTTGTATCGTGTCGTGACCTGTGAGCTTGACGAGGCCCTCCTGGGTCGATCGCAGTGAGTCGCCTTATCGCGTCTTTTCGAAAGTGAAACTGATCTAGGACCCTAGGTCTCATTCCAGGATTGTTTGGATAGTCTCTATTCCGCTATGCGAAATATCCTTCTATAACCCAAGACTGAACGATCTCGTGAGTTCTCAAGCTTTCGATTAGAACTTGCCTAGGTATGATCGACGAACGCATGTCCTTGGCTCCCGAGATCGGCAGTTTCTTTGAGCATTGAGTGGACCGCCTCTAGACAATCTCTAGACGGAGCTCAGCAATGAGCTGCGGATCCTTAGCGTGATTCGGATGAGAAGAACATTGTGCTCTTCTGCACATATTAGCACTTGACTTGTATGTTGTCGATATCTCACTGTCCTGGAAGTATCGTGTTCAGCTTGCCCTCGAAGGCACGAACACATAAAGGTGATGCATGCCGCGCGAACTCTTGTTGTTCTCGCCGTCATTGTTCTCTACATGTGGCTTTGTGATGCCTCCCATTTTCTTCCTTTTCTCTGATATACGGTGCGACGGGATACATCTCATCTTTCTACTTCTGCATCATAATCATGGCCGCAAGAATACCTCTCCCGGATACTATGTAAGTCTCACCATCTCAAAGCTCCTTACAGACCATTTAAGATTGACGTTGTCCGACAGAAACCACGGCTTGACTGTCGCCGATGTCGACGCCATTGTGGAGCGTGAGATGCGCTGCGATGCATTCAGGCCCGCATCAGACCTCGTTGAGAAGCACCTCGGTTCCAATCCCAAGGTCGCTGAGGCTGCCCGGCGCATATTCGACACCCTCGTGGAGAAGACGATGTGGAATTGCAAACAGAACAAAGGACGCGGGAAGTGGAGGAACCTGCCGACCAATCCACTATGGGAGACGCAGCTCTATCGCCCGTTGACCGTCATCCTCAATGCCATTACCAAGCTATGCGAGCCTCATGAGCGCACGTTCGACATCGTCTGGTATGACGAGCATGCGACGAACTCGGATGCTCAGTTCATGGCGGATACGAGACCTGACATCGCGGCAGTGATCCAGAGCGGGCGCACCCGGTGGGGCGCCTTGCATACCCTGATTCAAGTCAAGAAGGCGGCGGATACGCTCCCAGCTGTTTCAGGACTGCTGCGATTCGTCTACCAAGCATTGCGAGAACAAGTTGACCGACGCTTCATGTACGGGATGGTCTTCTCGATGTACAATCTCACCGTCTGGCACGTCGACCGATCGGGCGCGCTGGCCTCGGAAGTTTTCAACATACATGAGGTCCGTCTTTGTTTGACATCCAAGCGCTGCCTACCCTTATATAATACCGACATATCTGCTGCAGGAGCCATTGAAGTTCATCCAGGTCATCCTGAGCTTTATCATGTTGAGACCCGAAGAGCTTGGTTGGGATCCGACAATGAAGATGTACATTGAAGATGTTCACGACGGCAAGATAACGCGGCGGTACGGGCTCCCTTCGTATACGATCAAAGAGGATGAGGAAAATGGCACGAGCAATGCATTCGAAAGGATGTGGATTGTATCGGTGCCAAAGCTGAGTGCCCGACCTGATGAAAGTAGTCCCGACGACGGTGATGCACCGCCCCTTCCACTGTCCGAGGAAAAGGAATTCGTCGTTTTCAACGCTGTCAGCCTGTCTGGCAGCGAAGTCGTAAAAGGCCGAGCGACGCGGATCTGGAAGGCCTGGAGAATGGTGGAAATGGTGCTCTCAAAAGAACAGCGCAAGGTGCGTGTATCCGTTTCGCTTCATTGGGATTCAAAGTCAACTGTAGGATTTCTCAGATATATATCATCAAGGACTGTTGGCGGGACGAGCGTCGAGGTGAGGAAGGTGCATTCTATGTCCAGGCTGGTGTCTGCCCTGGCGTGGCACTCTACTATTCCCATGGCGATGTCCGAATTGGCGAACGCAGAAATGTCGACTGTACGTTCAAGCTGGCGCGAAAGAATGTGAAAGCACAGGAGAAGCTACTGTACCTACGAACCGACCAGAAACGCCAAGCATCATGGTCTCAAGATTGTTTCGCTACCTTCACCGGATGGAAATACACCCAATACGTTCCTCGCAACCGAATACATATGCGATTGGTCATGGCCAGCCATGGCCATTCCCTCACCAAGTTTTCTACATTACAGGAATTGCTCGGCGCCCTGCATGATGCTATCCAAGGTATGATGCTTTTTTGCGCGTTTTCGGAATTTTTACGTCCTGTCTAGGTCACAAATATCTCTACGAGAATGGAGTTCTACACCGCGATATTAGCTTGGACAACATCTTGATAACTGGGCTGCCAGCACCTAATCGTGGCATTCTCATTGACCTGGACAATGCCATCAACTGGCGAGACCAAAACACACACACTGATGTCGAGCGCATGGTAAGCTTTATTCCCCGTCTATGGCCTTTCATATCTGACGCATACGATCAGGGTACTCTCGCGTTCATGAGCTTCGAAATTCTTTCAAACCAACGAATTCTTTCTGGAACCTTAGCGTCCCCTTCGACTAGCCCAGATGGGAGCATATTGTACAGCTTCTCCGAGCGGGATGAACAGATGGACATGGACCTCGTAGACGTCACCCACGACGCCGTTCACGATCTCGAATCGTTCTTCTGGGTCCTTTGCTGGCTGTGCGTGGCCCGGGAGGGACCAGGGCGTGCCCGCGACTTCAACACGGATGGTCTAAGTGAAGAACAAGCAGCGAAGGCCATATAGGTCTACGACACAGTTTTCGCAACCTTCGAGCAAAGGTCCACGAGTGACGTCACTAATAGGAAACTTTTCATATTGACAGACATGGGGTCCTTTACCAGAACCATCCTCAATTCCTTCTCGCCTTACTTCAGACCCTTAAAAAAGCTACTCCGCTGGCTTCATGGAGATCTGCACCACGCCTATAAGAGCCGGAACTTCGAAGGCCTTCATAGGAAGTTTCTCGAGTATCTGACTGTTGCCGAACAGTCGCCGGTCGTCCAAAGCTGGGAAGCTACGGATAACGCGTACCAGGAGATGTCAGAAGTCGTGTTGAAACTACGAGGCGAAGCAGAAACGGTCTGGGACTCGTCGAAGCCGGAGAGGATCCAGACGCCGAGCGTGCCTTCCGAGAAGACGCCCTCTGTTCACAAGCGGAGCCATAACAAACGACATCGGGCGGACGAAGAGCTCGAAATCGTCGCAGAACAACGTGAAGGCGAGTCGTCTTCAGCTTTGTCCGAGACGCGCGACACGAGATCTGCGGCGAGGAAGAGGCGAAGGATGGTTAGTCCCTCGCAAGGCCAGTAAGAGGCCCCGAACAACACAGGGCCCAATTATTAGGAGAGGAAGGATAAGGCGGAGATAAGGATGTCGACAAGGGTGTCGAATCAAAATGGGGAGCTCTTCGCAGTCCAACAGCCATTGACATCATCCATGGATCGTATAGTGAACTGACCGAGGTTCCCTCTGCCACGTATTTGCTGCGATCAACATTGCAGAATATATCACTGCTGAGTTCTTTCGAAATTCGAAGTACATACCATACAATTTCGATATATCATTTGGCATGCCGCATGCCGCAGATTCAATTGTGGAAGATGGTCAAAAAAAAAGATTTCTCATTCATCAAATATAGCAGCACCTGGTTTCGATCCAGGGACCTCAGGGTTATGGGCCCTGCGCGCTATACCAGCTGCGCCATGCTGCTCACATTTAAAATTCAGAATTTAATCATTAGATAGTGTTTTTCGAGCAGCCACCAGCGCCTCAGTATGGGAACAAACAAAGGGACAACATGAGCGCCGTCCTCAGCCGGCAGTCCGTAGCCATCGACGTCCTCTGCTAACCCCACCGCCATCTGTACCGTTCGCTCTTGTGCGGACTGCGCAACTCGCAAAGCAGGGAGAAGTGCCATCTGACTCCCATTTTTCTGTAGTTTCTCCACTTTTTCATTCGTGCGGTGCCCCGTAAAACCCCAATCTCTTCCTGCGATGACTAATACGCCCTCAGGATCGAAGCGTCCCCATGATGGCGGCAGCCCCGATTCTGAGCACAAGCGCCGCCGAGAGAACCATGAGCCTAGAGATTGGAGGGATGTGCATCTACGGGCCAGCGGAGCTGCGCGTCAAGACCGTCGCGGAAGCGCAGACAGCAGGTACAGAGATCACGGAGACCGCAACCGGAGCAGGGACAGGCCGCGCGAGCGCGACTACGAGAGGAGGAGGGGAAGAGAGTATAGTCGTGACAGGGGCGGGAGGCGGAGAGATGAGAGGGACAGAAGTAGAGAGAGGGATAGGCGATATCATGATCGGGAGAGAGGGCGTGACGACCACCGACATAGGGAGGATGAACGCCGTCGTACAACAACCGCATCGCCGAGAACCTCTTTGAATGGCCATCCGCGACCCGCGAAGGATCACATCTCGGACAAAGAAGAAGGCGAGTGAGTATCGCTCCATGCGCGTTGTACTCGGATCTCGTCTCTTCTGACGGCTTTTCTGGTAGGATTTCTCCCCAGCCCACACGTGAGCCGTCGCCTCCTAGAACGAGGATTGGCAAAGGTCTGCCATCGGAAACTGCGCCAGCTCCACCACCCGCCGCTCAGCCAGCGGCAAAGCCCCCGCCCGCACCGGAACCCGAGCTCGAGCTATCAATATCTCCCGTGCCATTGGAGGTGACCTTGGCGCAACGTCGCGCAAAGCGTCAAGCAATCCTCGCCAAATACGGCGGGGTGGCGAGCGTCACCACGATTGGAGCCAGTCCTAGTCCGGGACCTAGCAGTGCGGTCCAGCCGCCTCAAACTCCTCTTTCAGTTTCTAATTCCATATCTCAATCTCAGAGTATACTTGGCACGCCGCGTGGTGCGGCTGTGTCGCCTGACGTGGAATCGGCAGAGCGCACTGCACAGGCAACGCGTCAGTCTTGGTTTACTCCTCGCCGTTCTCGAGCTGAGTCGTGCTTGCTTTACAGCACGGGCGGTGTCGCCGTCTGCGTCGCCAACGCCTGCGGTCTTTGACCTCACGAAGGAGGCGGAGGAGGAAGAGACGCAGGCCGTGGCGCAGGCTGAGCAGCGGCGTGATGGTGGCCAAGAGCAGATTTCTGCTGCTGATTATGATCCTAGTCTAGATCGCCGCGAAGACGAAGAGAGACGAGTTCGCGGCAATGGCGAGCCTGGTCGTGACGTCGAGACGATCGAGGAGGAAGAAGAGAAGGAAGAGGAAGAGCTTGAAGACATGTTCGCATTGGTGACAAGCGTAAAGAAGAAGAAAGTGAAGAAGGTGAAGAAGGTCGTGGTATGTCACATCATGCTCCAGGCAGACTTTTCTTCGGTAATTAATTCTTCATTTCAGAAACCGGCCGCTCCCGCTCTTATCACTACTATGTTGGATTCCGCATCAGACTCGGAAGGCTATTACCAAATTATTCTTGGTGAGCAGCTCGACGGCGGAAAGTATCAGGTCTTCTCTTCGCTTGGCAAAGGCATGTTTGCGAACGTTGTTCGCGCTCGCGTCCTACAAGGCGACCCGGGTGAGATAGGCAGAGAAGTAGCGATCAAGATCATTCGAAGTCAAGAGTCTATGTCAGTCTGTCATTTATGCTGTGGTATGATTGATACTGATGGCAGATTTAGGCATAAGGCAGGCCTGAAAGAGGTTCAGATCCTCAACAAACTCAAGCAAGCCGATCCGGAGGACAAGAAGCATATTGTCCGATTGGAAAGGACCTTCGAACATCGTGGTCATTTGTGCCTTGTATTCGAATCTCTGAGGTAAGTTGGCGCTACCGATAGTCGCGGAGTCGTCGCTCAATTTTATCTGACATCCAGCATGAATCTGCGTGATGTTGTCAAACGCTTCGGGAAAGACGTCGGCTTGAATATCCGAGCTGTCCGAGCATATGCACATCAGCTGTTCCTCGCCTTGAGTCTGCTCAAAAAGTGCAATGTAATGCATGCAGATATCAAGCCGGATAACATTTTGGTTCGTAGTGTGTCGATGAATGTATCATTTCAGCGCTTATGTATTTTTGACCGTGTACAGGTCAACGAGCAGAAGACTTTGATCAAGCTTTGCGATTTAGGCTCTGCATCCGATGCGTCAGAAAACGAAATCACACCATACCTCGTGAGCAGGTTCTATCGTGCGCCTGAGATTAGTGAGTTCCACTTTGTGTCAACGATGTATCATGGGATTTGACACTGTCCGAAATAGTCCTCGGCATTCCGTACGATCCCGCTTTAGACATCTGGTCTATTGGCTGCACCCTCTATGAATTGTACACGGGCAAGATTCTCTTCCCGGGCCGGTCAAATAACCAGATGCTCCACCTCATGATGGATCTTAAGGGTCGCTTCAATTCCAAGATGATCAAGAAGGCCAAATTTGGCGACGTCTATTTCGATGACATGGGTGGATTTCAGAGCGTAGAGAAAGACCGCGTGACGGGAGGCGTGAGTGTGCAGTTCCTCCGCTCTCGGTGTATAGACTGACACCTATCGCTGCAGGACGTCGTGCGAACGATTCACGTCGCCAAGCCCGCCCGCGACCTTAGACAGCGACTCTTGCCGTCTGCGTCGGTACAGCTCAAGGACGACGAAAGGAGGCTGCTCATGTCATTTGTTGACCTCCTAGATAAGTGCTTGGCGTTGGATCCGGCGAGGCGTATTACGCCCAAGGAGGCGCTAGTGCATCCGTTTATCAGAGGGTGAAGAGTTCCCGTCGGTTTCGCCATATCGTTTGAGAGACTCGCACGTCATTGTATGTTAAGTTAGATGCCCCTAGTATTTCTCACAGGGTTGCTGTATTCTGGCCACAAATCGTTCAATTTCAGAGGCAGCCAGGTCCCGCCAACGATGTCGGGCTTCGGCCGTGTCTGTCCCTGTCTGTCCTTTCGGCGTGCCTTGTATCGATTTCGTCCTAGCCAATTTAGTGCCGGAGGGAAGATATTGCAGCAAAAACCCTGAGAGGCACGTCACAAGGCTTGCTCCGCAGTCTCGTGCGCACATCAGCTGGTCGCGGAGTCGTCTTGGTGATAGTTATAAGGGGTCCGGTCTGGACGATCGTAGCGTCCGTCGATCAGCTCACTACTAGCATGGCTTCCGCTCTTCAGACGCTTGCTGCACATCTGTCTGCGGATAAGGGGGAGAAGCCGTTGCCGTCGTTCGACGAGCTGCCGCACTTCAACGAGTACACTGGGTGTGCTTGGACGGTGTGGGGCGAGGACGACCAGCTGGGGACGATCAACTTGCTCACGGACGACGTTGTCCGGCGCGCTGCGCAAGAGGAAATCAAGTGCGTTTGAGATGTGCGATGTAGGAGATGTGACTGATCGTAGTTTGAAGGACTGGCCGAGCGGTCTCGCTGAACTGGTGCGTCGGGTTTTGCGGTCTGTAGCGTCTTGGAGTATGCGGCTTAGTGTTTGTGTAGGCCGATACAGTTTCCTGACAAGGTATGCGTGCTGCGTTGTCTGGGAACGGATGTGGAGCTTGAGTGCATGGGTTGTAGCCTGCGTTCAGCCGGAAGCCCCCACAGCACAAATCCTTCATCAAGGCCGGCGGGCATAGAGATGACGAAATCCACATTGTAAGAGGCTCTTCCTATGAGTTATAGCATGTCAGACTAAGAAACGACGCAGAACACGCAATCCGGGACTCAATGGGACGGATTGAAGCACTTCCCGGTCAAGGACTATAACGTGCTGTACAAAGGGTAAGTCGAGGCAATTTACTGACCGTATAACGGCTGGAAGACCGACCTTTGCGCGACTTGGCAGCATACCTGTCGAATCCCTCCCCGTTGGCGAATTCTCGTTCCCGGACCCAAACAACGTCGATCCCAACCTCATCAAACTAGGCATCCACAGTCAGTCCATCTCTGCCAGTCGGCTCTGCTTCTCTGAACAGGCGCATTCCAGACTGGGCGCAGCATGGCATCTGCGGCCGCGGTGTCTTCCTCGACCTGGTGCACTACTATACGAAGTCCGGCGGCGCGCTGCCGTACGATCCGTGGACATCCCACAGCATCTCTGTCAGCGAGCTGCTCGACTGCGCCCGCGCCGAAGGCGTCACGTTCAGGCGCGGCGATATTCTGCTTATAAGGGCAGGATCCATCCAGAAATTTTACACGGCTGGGCAGGCTGAGAGGGACGGTCTGCGGGAGAAGCCAGAGACGTTGTGAGTCCGTGGCCTTTTCGGGGTATTTGCTATGTTGATACGGAAGGCGTGCAGTGCAGGGATTGAGCAGTCGGAGGCGATGAAGCGCTTTTTGTGGTACGTCCTGCTAATAACTGTGTAAATTGTGTTTTTCGCGTCTGACAAAGAACGAAGGGACAACCATTTTGCAGCCGTCGCGTCGGACCAACCCGCATTGGAGGTATTCTTCGTCGTAGTTTCTTGCTATCAGTCCGACTGATCCATGCGTAGCGCTGGCCGCCGGCAGAAGGGCATCATCATATGCACTGTGTAAGTCCCGCTCTCCTTTATTGGACCAAGCTCTGACGAAGCAACTCTTCTAGACACTTTTGGGGTGCGTCGTTCCGGGCTTGTTTATGGGGCAGAACCTTACTGAACTGCTGCATTGTCAGGCTGTGGGGCATGCCGATAGGTAGGGGTTCTATTCATTGCTAGGAAGCGCTTCCTCGTGCGATCTGATGCCGATTCCGAAGGCGAGTTCTTCGACCTCGAGGCACTGTCCAAGATCTCAGCGGAGACTGGTCGATACACGTTCTTCTTCTCTTCCTGGCCGCTCAACGTGTACGTACTGTGGGGCTTGAGATTGGGTTCAGATATCGCTGACGACGCTTCTAGGCTCGGAGGAACGGCAAGCCCGCCTAACGCTGCTGTGAGCAGTACTGTCTTGTCATCTGGAGCTGCTCTAATGGACTGTACACGACTTCCAGGCATATTTTTGACCGCAAACAGAATGCAACGACGTCCGTACGGTCTGCGACCTTTATGAGACGGCGATGGACGTGATTGACAGCTGAAATGTAGCCAGGAATTGTACTTGTGGCAGTATACAATGCATATGTATTGTAGCGAGACACGAAAGTTGAATGCATTGAATCATAAATAACTCATACTATCGTCTTCGGCGCAGGACCATATGGAGACATACGGCAGCACCATGGGTAAATTTATACAGGTATATACTAGTATCCTCTTGCAGAGCCTCCAATGGTATCGCTTTCTAAATCCATCCCGCCGAGGGAGGATTCATACGTCGAGAGCCTGCGTGGGGCCCTCACAAATTTGGGAAGCGTAGCATCGCTCGTGGTTATGTCCTCATCGTCACTTTCAAACGGACTTTCCGGAACTGAGCTCGGCTCAGACGGAGGCGGCGCTGCCTCGAGTGCTTCAATCGTCGGCTGACGGCTGGGTGGACCGTGGCGGGTATGCTCGAGGGCTTTCTCGGGTATCTAAGGTAATAAATTCATCAGCTGCGAAGGCGTGTTTCAACAGCCTTGAAGGACGCACCGGTAGACGGACGATGTAAGCGAGCAACGTGGACGCCGCCGCGACAGTGAAAACGGCGTTCAAGGCGCTTGCGTATGATTCGCGCGCCGCGCTTTGGAGATCAGGAGGGAGAATAGCAACGAGTTTCGCTGAGTGTCGGATATTCCTGATCATCTGGATGCAGAAATCTCAGCGTTGCTGATGAGTGTACCCTACAGCGGACTTGCCTCGGCTGCGTTAGGACCAGAGATTCGCTTAGTGAGCTCGGCGTCGAGTCTGTATTGGAAGATGGCTGATGAGACGCCAACACCAAAGACCTGGCCTACAAACGTAGTTAGACTCCTGCTGATGCCCGGTCGCGAAGCTCCTACGTACCCACACCACGGAACAGCTGGCCGAATCCTGTTCCAACGGCCATCGAATGTTCTAACCATATGAAAAGTCAGTGATGCAGTGACCGCAACCCAGATGGGAATCATGTTTTACCTGGCAGATGCGCGAGCAGAGCAACTACATGGGAAATGCTAAACATGAGTAACGCATTCTCTGAGCATCAGCAGCTGCACGTACTGAGCATCGTCTGCAGCACCACCGCATTTCCAAATCCTAGGGGGATCTGAAACGACTCTCAGATGCTATATTGATAGGCAGGGAAGAACATCAACATACGATGCTAAGCCACTGCTGAATGGGTGGCGAATCTTCGCGCATCTGCATGATCAAAATGGCGGCGATGAAAGGGAAGAAGCCGAAGCTCAGGTTGATCATCTTGTACTTTCCGGTGCGATGCATCATCCAACTATCATCGCCGCTAAGATCAGTAACGCAGCAAAGCGACGAACGCGCAGACATCAGTATCACGTACCCGGCGAACATCGAGCCAATCGACATGGAAATGCTGTTCGGAAGTAGGTGCAATCCTGAAACGTTGCGTGGCAGAATCAGCGCCGAGGGATTGAGATTGTCATGAAACGGGGCACGCACCGGCCATGGATGCGCTGCTCAGCGTCACGGTCTGGAACCACATCGGGAAGAAGTACATGACGGCGAAGTTACAGTTGGCGACGAGGAAGTTGCTGATACCGACAAGTACGGGTATCTTTTGCTTCAGCAAAAATGGAGCCAGCATCGGTTCTGGAGCCAAACAAAGCTCGAAGACTACGAAGGCAATGAAAAAGACTATGGACAAGGCAAGGGGAACATAGACAGTCGCTTCCTCCCACTGAACGGGATACTTCAGCATGACACAATCGATTACTTGATAAGCATGTCATACCGTGTGTTCCTCATTGTAATGAGTACTCAGAAATATGAGGAATGATAGAACCTAGGACATTGGAAATTAAAATTAGCGGGACAATCTAAATGGCATGTATGCACTAACTGCTCCCATAAGCGTGGCGCTGCCACCATAATCAATCCTCTTCAGTACTTCGATGGTACTCTTCGATTTGCCCTGCGATCGACGCCGCCATGAGCAAATCTGCGATCAATGAGACGTGAAACCGGGCGTCCTTACAGGCGTTACATAATGCAGGTTCACGGAAGTCAAAAAGAAAGACAGTACAAATAACGGCATCTGCAACAGGAACGCCCAGCGCCAGCCCAACCTGGTGCCGGTTGTCAGACATAGGCCAGAATGATAATGACGGCAGCTTACCAGTCATTGATAAGGCCGCCAATAGGACCGCCGAGTCCCATTCCAAGCTGTTGGTCGTTAGCATTTGCCGCCAGCTCATCTACAAATTACATACTCCGTTGAAGACGCTGGCGACGCCTTGCGTAAGTCCGCGGGACTGTGTGGACCGTAAGCGAAAGTATAAATCCGTAACGAGATACTCACGCGCATGCTATACATGTCACTGGTGATAATCCTGATAGTAAAAATACATGAGTATACACTCGACTTGCCCAACATTTTCAAACCTACGATGAAGTCGTGAAGATTCCACCGCCTCCAAGACCGCCTAACTAGATGCGATTGAACTTCCCGGTAGAATGGGCTAGGAATATCTCAGACGTACGAATCTGGCTGCTATCAGAGTCTCCATATTACCTGATAGGCCACAGCACAAAACCCCAAGGCCCGCGAAGAACACGGCTGTTTGGTTAGCACCTCGACGCCCCATAACAGTGCACAGCCGCCCGTAAAGCGGGGTAAATGTGCATGTCGCAAGCAGATAGCTAAAAAAGTAAAAATTAATTACATGGATCTCGTCGAAGAGATAAGCGACGTACGCAGTTCCGAGCCAACTGGCCTGGTTGGATTTCTGGAATTCGGAAGATATTGATGGCAACACTGACGAGAACGACGAAACCTGGATTAATTTAAGGTTGAATTTAGTTACGACACTGGCACGTACAGGTAGCGACGAGGGTTGCTATATAAAGTCAAATGAGTGATAATCTACAAAATTATGCACTCGAGACTGCAGCATTGCACTCACTGTTCAACGACTAGAAACCCAAATGACTTTTATTGAGCTGCGCCAAGTGCGGTTGACAAAGCGTGATTACGCACGGATAGAAAGTTGGCACACCAAATGCCCGCCAGGATGCCAGTTCGCGTGGACCGAGAAAGCTCTAAAGGCCCTAGACGACGGGCATGATCCTTGCCATCTTCTGCTTGTGTGCCTGCATATTCGTGAACCTGGCCTTGCAGCAGTGGCTCACGATCCCCGCCTCGTGTCGTTGGCATAAGAGAAAGACTTGAGTCAAGAAAAAGATCGACAGCTTGCAGAAATCTGCAAGAAACTGGCCTAAGAGCCTTCGCTGGCTGCTCAACCTTAGAATGAAAAGGGAAAGAGCAGGGCGACGGTCTCGGGCGGCTGAGCGTTGTGGAACAAAAGGGCCAAGGCACCGCCCCGGACCGTCAATTCCCCGCTGGCACGACCACGTGCTCGCGTGCTCAATTGAACCGGTTCCGTGTTCGCTTTCGAACCGCTCCGGCGCGCAACATTGCTTTGCTGCAAAGTTGTCACCGCCCTTTCTCCTGAAGCCATAAAAAAAAAACGTCGTCAAGTTTTGCGGAACTTGAGACTAGACGCTCCGGCGATGAAGGTGCGTTCCACAACTGCGCGATCACTCACGGACTTCAACGGCAGATCTGCCACCACGGATCGCCGTGGCGATGTTTTGGTGGAACCGAGAACTCTCCACCATGTCCTAAGGTCGGGCCAAGCTTGTGGTGGATAATATGCCCCGGCTTTCAAGTAGCCGCTATCTGAACCCCCTGATCTTCCCTTCTGGTTTATGTGGAGACATTTCAATACCTTCTGCCGCGGATTGGCCGTGGCAAGTTTCAAGTTTCAATTTTACCCCATGGTACTGCAACGCCACGCGCCATGCCCTGTGCAGTTAAGAAAATGTCATGTCGTAAAAACACCATTTGCTATCATTTTGATGCGCCTCATTTCCAGCGCCATCTAATGCTCATCTCCATTTCGATGCCGCGAGAGATTGTCGCCAGATCTCGGTCCGCCTGCCATTCCGCGACACAGCCAAATTTACTTTGCACGGCGTCCTGTCCGGCTGCCCACAATCACGAACGGAAGGAGCTGTCGCGGCGCAACTTTCTTGCTGTCTATACTCCTGCGAATCCAAAAGCTCGACATCATACGCCTGATGTTATCTGCCCCGATGTCGGAGATCACCAGACAGTGTTGAACTGCCTACGAGTTCCATGCATGTTGTCACTCAAACTTTACAGGATCCAGGCAAAATCACTTCCACGTGCATAGCCTCCCTCTCCGCGCGTGCAGCAGATCTCGGGTTAGGACGCGCTGCAGACTCTACACTCACACTAGCTAAATAGCGTTTACGTTCCTGGGCCTGGGTTAAGCCCTTTGCATCCCGCAAGCCAGTGGTCACTTTGCCTTCGTTCAGCCTCGTATGCATTTCATCTATCCCCATGCCGTCAATAATGCTGAGTCCGCGGCAGGAACATGGGCGCACCATACACGCCAGTCTGGCATCCTTGTTCCCACATCTATTCCGATCCTACGCCTAATAGGTCATTTCTCGCCTCCCAGACCTGCCATCTGTTATCGCAATGTCTATTAAGCTACACCGCTATGAAGGAAGAACGTCCTCCCTATGCGGCAAAGCCGTCGTTGCTCGGATCTACCCATGATACACCTCCCACGTCCGCCATAACCCAGTGCTTATCCGCCGATGTCGTGTTGCGAGGCACGTCATGCTAGTATGCATGATACTGTATGATATGGACCAGCGACGACGGAAGACATAAATTCCACGCATTGCACCTGCGCCCTGCGCCCTGTCAGTGTTCTTCGCGTCGGGCGACGCGCTTCAAGCAAGAAGCACACAATATGGAGCTTCGCCGATTAACAATAAATAGATTAAGGCGCGGTGCCCGGGCGACAAGAAAATATGGCGAAGATATATGGTGCACTAGAGTGTGATCCTGGATAGTACAGTCCTGCAGAGTCTACGGGGCGCATGGCAGCGCGCTGAGAGGCAGCTCATCTCTCAACCCCTGCGGGCGCAGCTCGGGCACTTGCTGGAGATGTTCGGAGCTGCATGGGCAGGTGAGAAACATCAGAGAAGCGGAGAAACCCAGCGCGCCTGACGACGTACCATACTGCTCGGGGTATTGCTTGCTGGACGTGTCAAATAAGAGTTGGTGGCGGAGGCACGCGAACGACGGCGAGCGAAGAGGGCCAGAAGGGGAAAAATTAGTCGCACATCGCCGGGGAGTATTCGAGGAGTACGCACTACTGCCAGCACGTTTGCTTGCAGACTGGGGGCTGGCAGGAAGGCGGGTGCGCTGGGCTGAACTTGCAGTGCACGTTCTGGCATACAAGCTGTGATTGCTGTCACTTCTCTGCCATCGCTCATGGAGATCAAACTACTCACGAGCTGCTCGGGCTATTCCATTTCAAATCAGAGACATCAGTACACCGAGATGCGCTCTACGGGCGGGAGCGCGAGCGCGACTGACCAGTGGCACAGAGTGGCCGCAGTGCGTGTAGACGTTGTTGACGCTGTTCGTGGGCATGAGTGAATGGATATGGCGACGGCGGGAACAAGACTCACCGACGGACGTAGCACATTTTAGCGAAGACGATGGACAAACGCTCGTGGACGATAGCAGGGATAGCGGTGAAGATGCGAAGTATGAAGTCGAGATCGTCCTTTTCTTTGCAGGCTCGAATGGAAGGGACGATTTGATGATCCTGGAGGGAAAATCCCTCCAGGCTTTTATACATGGACGATTGTTGTCGGCCTGCATCACGCTGTATAGCATCCCCAGGAAGAAGCCCCGAGCTGCAGGTGGAATGATGCTTGCACCGCGCAACGGGGCTGCATCCAGATACGCGCGGAAACGACCACAGGAAGATGATGTCAAACCAATTCACGTGTTCGCTGGCAATCCTGAACCTTGTAAAACTCGGATATCGCGCTTCGATTTGAATGGAGTGTCATTTAGACATGCTGCCTTGCCTGATGGGTGTTGAGTCCAAGCGACGCAAGGAATTATGGACCCACACCTTGCATACAAAAGTATATTGGATAGTCCCAGGCCGAATGTTAGTGCTGGCCCGCTGTCCACATAATACAGTCGGACCCAGCTTCGCTCGGATATGATTCCGTGCGAGCCAGGTTTCATTGCCTGCTTCCGAGGAGAACCAGAATAGGGAGGCTTGCCGAGGACTTGGCTTCAGTTCATATTAGGTACACGCGCTTCAAGATCTTGGAGCCCGCGAATCCTAGACGGTTGCGCCCATGACACGGCGCTAAAGATAAAACGATGCTGGATGTCGGTGTTGTCGATGTGGGTAGAACCATGTTCCTAGAGGTAGTGTGCTGTAACAGGGGCGTCGCCGTTCCAAGGGGCAGTGATTCTCCTTTAATGGAATTTTTCGGAGGACGTAGAGACGATTGTCGCCAACATCAAAGAAAGCGATGTCCCAAAATGGTCGGGAGCAAGTTGGAGACGTTGTTAAGCGCCCATCACCCTTTGTGCGCGCCGCCACAACCGTCCATCATCGCCTTGCGCTGATACCAACAGCTGTTGTATACACCTGTGCGCATCGTATGTTCTAGGCATTCTTACTCCTGGCTGATGTCCGGATCCTTGCATCAGGCATACGTACAAGGGTACAAACTCAGAATTACCTTTTCTATATAATCGTGCGCGGCGCGGCCGTGCCAGTGCTAGCTTTAGCATGCCACAACCCGCTATTCCACCGGTCCCTCACAAGCGGCCCACGGAGCGTGCGCGCAAGCGCACGAAATATGTCGAGTCTAAGGTGAGCTGAACACGAAACAACATTTTTGCGCTCATCTCCGTTGGCGATCGCCATGGGATATCAACTTATTCATCAATGTTCGCGAATGACGTCTCTGCAGGATGCCGTTTTGGAGCTGGCAACGTCCATAGCAGAAGCGCAAGAGGACAAGTCTCGGCTAAAGGTGGAAAGAAGCCAACATGCACAGGTGGTTCGTGTGCCTTGCCTGCGCGTTTCACGTTTGCATCGCGGAACTGATGTACATCGTTTTTGCCGTTCCATGCGGGTCAGACGGGATCGTCATCACAGCGGCCGCACCATGCCTCCGAGTCGAAGAGGAGCGGGAACAAGTTGGTGAGTCCGCCAGTCCCTGTATTCTAGATACATCGCGAAGACATCTCAGTTGAGTCGCATTGCATTGCTTACGCCTGGTCCGACTGTGTTTCAGAAACAGGCGAAGGCCATGATCGTTGCTCAAAAAGCGAAGCTGAAGAAGGAAAAAGCTAAATTGAAGAGGGAATCGAAACGAAGAGAGCAGACTTCTAATAGCAAGGAGCGGCATCAACCCATTTCGAAGGATCCGAGTCCCACGCGGAAGAAGACAGTATCATTCGCATAGGGTTCGCCCATTTGTGCGTTCATTGTTCTCCCTACGGTTCCGTTGTACGTACATACATTCCGAAAAAGTATCTTACCATTCTTCTGCCGATCGACACAGGATCTGTTCAAAATCTATTTGTTTGAATCGAAATGTCCCTGTGGCATGCAACGTCCGTTGCCCGTTGTATCCCCTCTGACAGCGGATACGGCCGCGTATTTTCTTAGTTATTGTCTCTTCCGCTGTCAATGAGAAAAAAAAAACAATGTTCCTCGGTCCCGCGCCTGCATCAAACGACGAAGTTTATTTGACATACTTACCGCATGCTCTTCGCATGGGGCCCTGATGACATTGACAAGGACATGTCTGTGGTGACTGCATGGAGGGGCCCACGACACGAACCGAGTTGACTCCGAACCGAGTCCTTTGACGCGCTCGGTTCGAGGCACTTAGCTGAGTCAGCATTGTTCAGTGTCTTCCTCCTCCTCGTCCTCGTCGTACGTCTGCGGCGTACCAAACGACAGGAACCCTCAGTCTATTGTTCTTCGAGAGGCAGCGCATTCGAAGCGTTCTTGTGCAAAATCCAACCGCCGCAATTCAAATTTCCGGCCACTATCATCCGCCGGTGTTCAGGCCATATCCTCTAAATCAGGCCCGGACACAGCCGTCAGAAGGTTCGCGTCCCCGACAACACCACACCTTCGCGTCCTCGCTAGCTGATTCGCCCCGATGTCGCTGTACACACCCATCTTTCCCGCGACGCGGATACCTCCACCTGTGCGGCCCCTCTCTGCTTCTTCGTCCGGGTCTTCGTCATCCAGAGAGGCACGCGCCCGCAGCCCGTCGTCATACGGCGCCCGGCTGTCACAATGGCATCTTGCACTTGCTGCACTTCCATCTGAGCTGCGGCCCCCATCGCCTTCGTATGTTGTCGATGAAGATGGCGTACAGGAGCGGAGGACCCAAATCCGACGCGCCGTGTCGGTCGCACGCGGCGAACCGACTAGCGGCAAGTGGGCCCACGTCTCGAGCTTAGTGCAGATGGGGTGCACGCGCGGAAGATGGCAGGGCGTGGGCAGCCGCGGCCACTACGGTCCCCCGGCAGAAGGCAGGGAGTGGTTTATCGCCGATACGGATGAGCAGTGGTTCGAGTGGGAGAAGAAGGCCCAAGTAATGAAACGGAACGCCCAAAGTGTTGTGCCACACGCGGAGACCGAGGCCCATGCTCCTGCAGCTGAAGCAGGACCCTCTTCGCGCGGTCGCCGGGCTGACGCTATCAAGAAAGTCGAGCAATGGCAGGCGGAAGTCGTTGCGGAGCCTATCTCGCAGAATGGAACACAAACTAGCGTACACAGCTCCGATTCGCAGGTCCAAGAAGGTTTCCAGCGCAAATCAAAAGATGGATCTGTCCACGATCCCAAGCAGCAGTCACCATTGGGGTACGTAGTTGTCAAACGCCTCAATATCAGCGCCTCGCTCTTGAAAAAGCGGAAGCCATCAGCCGCTTCATATCAGCTCCCGTCGACATCTCGGTTTTTTCGCGATGATAAGGCAACGGATAGACCCGCCGATGGTCATGAAACCGAGGATGGCCCTCCACCTGTTTGGGCAATTCCGCAAGTACGCACGCCTCCCCCGCTCGAGAAGCCAACGGTTGCGACCAGGGCTGCTTCATCAGCGTCCCCTCCTCCACCTGAGCCAGAGGCTGCTGCACTCCAACGGATTGATGAAGTGTCCGAGGTAGGTCCCGTCAGAGAGATCCACCTCCATATCCCGCCCTTATCCAGGATCCGATATTCCCGCAGACGTTCTTCCCGCCATCGTTCCCCTCTGAATTGCGTACTTCCACCCCGCCCCCCGCAATCCCCAAGACGAAACCCCCACCGATCCCCATCACCAGCGTCTCCGACATCCTGTCCCCTCTCACATCGCCCGTATCACGCCTGGACACCACGCCGCAGCAAGTCCATGGGCGCACTCACTCCCACTCCCACTCCCATCTCCATACACAGCATGCTCAGGCCGCTGTTAGCAGTGTCATCGACATCTCATCATCCTCCAGCCCCGTCGCCGCATCGCGTAGCGGTGAGAAACGCCCACGAGCTGACGCACCGCCTGATGCACAGATGTTCTCATCTCGGACATCGCCCACAGATCCAGCCTTGCCGCCGTCAAAGCGGAAACGTCTCGACTCCGCCACAGCGGACGCCCCTCCACTGGGTTCTCCACCGACGACACCCCCACGCTCCCCGACACTCAATGCGTCCGACTCTGCTGTGCGAGGCATGACCAACGGCCCCCCTGCGCCTATGTCTAATACTCCCGGCCACCGTGCGGCGCCCACGCTGACCCAACTGCTCGCGACTTCCAAGCGCAGCAAGCAACACACACGCCCGCTCTCCCGTCCCGCGAGTCAGCTGGTCATCACGCCCGAGAAGGCGAAGCCGCCAGCAGGCGAAGCCAACGCGAAACCTCCATCGCCCCCATCTGGATCGTCGCCCGGGCCACCGCTTTTCAGCGCCGATTTCTCGCGCGATCCAGGGGCGTTCGAGCCCCCCTTCACGTCGACGCAGCCGGCGCCCGCGGCGATGCCCCGCGGGCTCGCAGGCGCGAGCAGCGGGTATCTCGGCATGGGGTACGACTCGCAGTTTGACGTGGAGGGGAACGTCGATCGCGTCACGGAGCTGCTGGAGCGCGATGTCGATTTTGATGCGTGGCTGCGCGATTCGGTGGAGGGCGAATAGGGATCGCAATCACAATCGTAGGGGCAGAGCAGGGCACGGGGCTTGGCACCGACTTCGGTTGACTATCGACCGAAGGTGTCTGCCGTTACGTTTGGTTACTGTTTTGGTAGGCAGCGCTGTGACGGTGTTCCTTGATTAGTTTTTGTTTGCTGGAGATCTCTTGCCTCCCTTACGCCGCCGCGACGTGATGGTCGATTTTTGTTTGGTTTACTGTTCTTCCATCATTCTGCATCCCGCGTCATCGCAAGGCGAGGTTTTACACATGGTACATATCTTTGCTGTGCGGCTTTGTTTTCATTATAATTTTTTTTATCGGCGCCGGGATCTGTACGACTCCGTGATGCTGTTCATCTATCTCGGTGCGGATCTACCACTAAAATTTTGGCTTGAGCCGACACCGGTACATTCTCTGTAAAAAGTAACATCGAGAAGAGTCCTCGAAGGATCCAACTTTATTGTAGCTTCTCATTTTCTCGCCAGGCGTACACTGGAGTTGTACTGATCTGACGAATCGGAACTGATCAGTGATTCAACAAACAAGGGCAAATAACGCGAGTGTTACGGACACTCCCTTGCACCTCTCTTCTTGACACTTGCGGTTTGGCATCGAGATCGACATCGCTGTTGAGATGAGATATCATGACTCACGATGGCCGAGGAAGGTTCGTTGCAACGTTTCAATCTGCAGGAAAATGCAGAGTTTGAAGCGGCAATAGTGAGTCCGATGCTTTTGAGACCGTGACACAAGACTGAAAGACATTCCATTCGAGCAGTCTGCTCATGCAATCAGCTCTTTTGCGCATAACTTTCTACCGCTTTCGTTCCGTCTGCTCCGCTCGTCTCGTCCGAAATTATACGATACTAGGATCAGAGTCGGGACGCTGTGGGCGCTCATCTTTCCAATGGTTACACAATCCAAACAAAGCACCTGAATTTAACCCCCTCGCACGGTCTAGCCTGACGACATTCTTTCAACTTTGTGTCAACTGTATGATCTCTGGTCCACTTATCCCACAGTCTTTTTTCGTATTCGACGCTTTGCAGTGTCAACAAATCACGTCGCAGATGCTTTATTAGACTTTGCTGAGGGGATCCTCAGAGGCACTGCGCTCATTAATCCCAAAGACTAAACGCCTGCCGAGCTTGTTCGCATACCGCGCGAACTATATAGCCGAACAATGTGCACGCGTGGACTATGCCCTCACAAAAGCCTTCCTATTCTGGTTTGCGCACCATTCCAGCGCGCCCGAGAACACCGAGCTCCGCATCCGCAATCTGTTCGCCGCGCTCGACCTTCGACACCCTGCAGAACTTTTCCCGATGACGCGCCGCATCCGCGGGAAAGTGATCATGCATGTCGGCCCCACGAACAGCGGAAAGACGCACAATGTCCTGCGCGCGCTCGTCGCCGCGCCGCAAGGCGCCTATGCGGGCCCTCTGCCTCTGCTCGCGCGCGAAGTCCACGAGCGCCTCTGCACGGGCCAAATCATGCCCCTACGCATCGACGCCGAGCAGCTTCCCCCGCGCCCGAAGAAGACAGCGGTCTCGATGCCCTCCCGCGTGATGGCAGGGCCATCCGCAAGGTCGGCGATCAGCGCTTCACGCGCGAGTGCGGCCTCCTGACAGGCGAAGAGCACAAGTTCAAGAACGCGGCGCTGATGAGCTGCACCATCGAAATTCTCACGCTGGACAAGCCGTACGACGTGCTCGTGTCGAACGAGATCCAGATGCTGGACGACTCGGAGCGCCGGTTCGCCTGGACGTCGGCCGTGCTCGGCGGCCATCGTGCAAGCGCTCCTCGATTTGACGGGCGATGAGCTGATGGTCAACCGCTACAAGCGCCTGTCGCTCCTCATTGTTGCAGATCACAGCCTGGAGGGCGACCTCAAGCAAATCCAGAGGGGCGATTGTGTCGCGGCGTTCTCGCGGTGGCGGATTTTTGCACTCAAGAGGGAGATCGAGAAGACAACTGCCCTGCACTGTGCGCTCGTGTATGGCCGGCTGGCCCTTGAGAACCGCAGCGAGCAGGCCGCGTTGTTCAACGATCCCGAAAGCGGATACGACGTGTCGATGGCCAGCGGCGCCATGGGCATGGGGCTCAACCTGTAATGCCCTCCATTTCTGTCTTTTGCCGCATTCTCATCATGCTTGCACAGGAAGATTCGTCGCATCGTCTTCGAAGCGTTGATAAATTCGGCGGCAACCGTAAACTCTTGCTTCCCTTATCGCAAATCAAGCAGATAGCCTAGCGCGCAGGCCGCTTTGGTTTGCATGCTAATACGTGCGAGCCCGGTTCGTGACCGCACTCAAGGAGGAGAATCTCCCATTCCTGCGCACCGCCCTCGCCGCGCCCGTCACCTACCTTGCGTACGCCTGTGTCGGTTGATTCACCGGCGTCTTCAAGCGCGTGATGTCCGCGCTGCCGCCCGATGCGACGACCATGCACGCGTGCGACGCGCTCATTTACGCGTCGCGCCTCGCGGCGATGGAGCCGAGCCCGCGCGAGGATCGCGTGCTGGCGTTCATCGACCAGCTCGTGCGGGACATGACGTCCGAGGAGAGCGCGACGATCCAGATGACGCCCATTCCCCACAGTGAGGACGCGTGCCGCGCGGCGGTCGACGCGATGCTCAGGGCGTACTGCACCGCGCGCTATATCGACCTGCGGCGCGTGCTCGAGTGGGACGGGCCTGCTCGACGCGTTCGAGGACGTGCTCGGCGCGATGCGCTTGAGGACTTGCTCGCTGCAATGCGCGCGGACCGTCCTCTGGGGCACGTGTCGGCACCGCAGGAGTCACTGCCCAAGGCGGTGCTGACCTATATGTGGCTGCATATACAGCTGCCGGTTGCATTCTTTGCGTATGGGCAGGCGGCGGTGTTGAAGCGGTCGATGGAGGCCGCGATGGAGTGGGTGTTGAAGAAAGGTGGGAAGAAGAGGCGGGTGCTGAAAAAGCATCCGAGGGCGGGGGCGTTCGCGTACAGCAAGTCTCGCGATGGGCCGTCGCGGTTGAGTATCTGATGCATATGCGGTTGGACCTCATTGCCTGCTGCGCAGGCCCTTCTAGCATTGACCGGCTAGAGCACCCCCCCTGCCGAACGAACGCGGTGGCATGTCCTTGCTGCACCGTCCCCTCTTGGGTAGGACGGAAACTTCTGGTAAAAGCAATGTGTTCTGGAACTCTCCATTATGGATAACCCGCACAGAAGGAAAGACCCGTTATGCGAACCATAGATGTTTGAATACCTAACAACCTGTATCATCCCTACTACGCACAGATTAGGATGTGGACTTCAACCCATATAAGTCTCCCAACCGTGTGTACCGACAATGAATGCTTATGAGAATAGGATCCAGACGGATATCGAACTCACATGTTACGTACGATAACTTGACGTTGAGCGGATGGCGCGATACCACGCATTGGCAGCAGATTAATTTGATATAATGGTGACCACAGCGAACTCCTCGAGGCTCAAACAAAGCGCAGGCCGTAAGTTGAAGTATCCGCGAGGTTTGTAACACGTGCTCTGGTATCCTGATTCGGCCTATAAAGCCTGCACAGGACAATGATCACCAGAGGACACTGGTTGTGGACCTGTGGACAGTGGCAGAATAACGCTTCGTGCCGTCACGGTAATCAGGAGAACGGCGAAAAAGCACTGAAGACGTCCATCGACCTGCATATGTAGAAGTCAGGAGAGTACGCGTATAAAATTCCTTGAGTTTAATGCACTACGCACAAACCACGCACGTATAGATTGGACTATGGGGGATGACAGTCGGATAGGATGCTGGAGAAGGCTGACTGGAATGACTTCAACTTACGCGTGCAAGGAAACGCGCGTGTCGCGTGATCGCGTGTCGGAGGTTCTTATTCTTCTCGTTATGGTAAGTGGTGGATGAGGACTTGTGGCCTCCATTGCGCTTTGACTGACCCTCATATACGCACCGTACACGCCCCACATCCGCCGCCTCCCTGCGCTTTGATCTCTATTATTCTGGTCCCGAATACATATCTTCACCGCTGTATAAGAAGAATGGGTGCACAACCGCCTCCCCCAGACCAGTATGGCCCCCCGTTCTAACACTCCCGTCGCAAGAGGGTTCGAGACTGACACCAGTATTGACAGTAACCGCCGCACAACTATCGTCGAGGTCGAGGCTGCCATCGAGTCCGACATACGCGACTACGCGCATGGGGACACGACGGACCTCATCGACAAGCACTTCGGTTCCAGCCCCAAGGTTGTCGAGGCAGCCGAACGCATCTACAACACTCTCGTTAAGGAGAGGTGGTATATCCCAGGCAATAAGGGCCGCCCCTCAAAGTGGAAGGGCCTTCCACTCAAACCCAAATCAGAGAACGAGCTGTATCACCCATTGACCGCCATCCTCAATGCCATTTCTAACCTGTGCGAGGACCGCACGTTCGATATCACCTGGCAAGACTGGCATGCGAAGTGCCCGGATTCTCAGTTTATGGTCGACATGAAGCCCGATATTCTGGCTGTCATCAAGGCCGCGGGCACTTGGTGGCGCGCTCTGCAAACCGTCATCGAAGTCAAGAAGAAGGCGGATATGCTCCCTGCCATCCTACAGCTCCTGCGCTACGTCCGTCAAGCCCTTCGAGAGCAACCTGACCGGCGTTTCATGCACGGGATGGTCTTCTCGATGTACAATCTCACCGTCTGGCACGTCGACCGGTCGGGCGCATTGGCTTCTGAGGTCTTCAATGTCCATGAGGTGAGTGGCTGTACGTCGGTTTATATACTTTCTCTGTTGACGCTGTCCCTCCAGGAGCCATTGAAGTTTATCAAGGTCATCGTAGGCTTCCTCATGTTGAAGCCGGAGGATCTCGGCTGGGATCCGACGATGAAGATGTATGTTGAAGATTTCGACGAGGATGCCAACGTAACGCGGCGCTATGGGGTTCCTTCGTATACAATCAAGGAGAAATCGGATACCGGCAAAAACAACGCGTACGAGAGGATGTGGACGATGTCGGTGCCAATCCCTGGTGCCGAACCTGCCGAATCTTGTTCCGATGATCCTGATGCCGCACTTCTCCCACCGCCCGCGGAAGAAGACTTCGTCGTCTTCCGTGCCCTCAGCCTGTCTCGGGCCGAGGTACTCAAAGGTCGAGCGACGCGAATTTGGAAGGCTTGGAGAATGGCGGACATGGTGCAGCCAAAAGAAGAGCGCAAGGTAAGCGTACCCATCTCGCATTGCTGGGACTTGGCAATAACTTAAGGACGTCGTAGATATATGTGATCAAGGACTGTTGGCGAGACGAACGCCGAGGCCTGGAAGGCGCACTCTATACCAGGGCTCTGGATGCTGCTGGTCTCTGTCCGGGTGTGGCGCTTCTCTATTCGCATGGAAAGGTCCGAATTGGTGAACGCAAGGAGGTGGATTGTACGTTCAAGCTGGTGCGCAAGAACGTGAAACCGCGGGGAGAGTCATTGGACCTGCGCACAGCGCAGTCCAGTGCTGCAGTTCCGGAGCATCATCGGGAGGATACGCGTGTCTTGCCATCCGTGATGACCAGCAGGCACGGTAGTACGACCTCTACGTCATGGTCCCGGGATTACTTCGCTTCCATCACTGGAAAGGATATCCAACGCATTCCCCGTAACCGGCTTCATACGCGGCTGGTGATGGCCAGTCATGGCTATCCCATCAGCAAGTTTCTTACCTTACAGGAGTTGCTCGGTGCCCTGCATGATGCCATCAAAGGTGCATTACCTTCTTTCTGCATGCTTTCCAAAATCTCACCTCCTATCCAGGTCATCAATGGCTCTTTGACAAGGGTATTCTGCATCGTGATATTAGCATGGGCAATATCATCATTACTGGGCAGGAGGCACCTAATCGGGGGATCCTCATTGACCTGGATAATGCCATCATTTGGAAAGACCATGAAGCTCTCATTGATGACGAGCGCACGGTAAGCTTCATTTCATTTCCCCCCTCCGGCCGTCAATATCTGATGCGTGCGACAGGGCACTATCGCATTCATGAGCTATGAAATCCTTGCGAACACACCATACTTTGCTGGAAGTGTTCAGGATGGCCCCACTGGGGACGAGAAGCCCTCTTCGATGGAGCTTGAAGATGAGTCTGAGGAGAGCAAGGAACTTGAAGGCGTTGCCCACAGTGCTGTTCATGACCTCGAGTCGTTCTTCTGGGTCCTCTGCTGGCTGTGCGTAGCTCGGGAGGGACCAGGGCGGGCTCGCCACTTCAGCGCGGACGGCTTGAATGAAGAACAGAAAGCACAGGCTATGCAAATTCAGAATGCAATCGTCTTGACCTTCGAGCAGAAGTCCATAACCAGCATCGCTGATCGGAAGTATCGCATCTTGACAGAGATGGGCGGTTTCACCAAATTCATCCTCAACTCATTCACTCCCTACTTCAAGCCCTTGAAGAAGTTACTCCGCTGGCTTCACGGAAATCTGCATTATGCCTACAAGAATCGGAATTTCAACGGTCTTTACGAGAAGTTTCTCGAGTACCTGACCGTTGCGGAACAGTCGCCTATCCTCCAAGGCTGGGAACAGAAGGATGATTACAAAGGTATGTGGAAGGACGTGTCGGACCTACGCCGCGAAGCAGCGACCGTCTGGGATTCGCCGAAGCCAGAAAGGATTTCGACCGTACCTGCCGAGAAGACACCCTCTCAAAACACACAAAGCCACAACAAACGACGCCGCGCGGACGATGAGCTCGAGCCCATCGCGGAACAGCCTGAAGACGAATCGTCATCCGCTTCGTCCGAGAAACGCAATGCGACGTCCGCGACGAGGAAGAGGCAGAGGACGGCCGGCCCTTCGCATCAGCAGTCAGAGGACGCTGAGTCGGCTGCTGCAGATGACGCTCGGTCCAGTTCTCCGTTGCGGGGGAAAGGGAAGGCTGCGAAGAAGGGTGGAAAGGCAACGACTGCAAGGACGAAGGCGTCGACCTCAAAGACGAAAGCAACGACTGCGGAGGCGAAGGCGAAGGCTGCGGAGACGGCAGCAAAAACGCCAGCGAGGAGGTCGGCGAGACTTGCGAAGTCGAAGGACAACTAACTCTTCACGGTCCGGACGCCGTTGACATGTTACCTTACTCTCGTAGCCTAGTAGTGCCCTCATGTGTCGCCCTTATCTCATATCGAGCTTCACTCCAACTGTCGCTGAGCGACATCCCTGAGAAAAGGATTGAAGAACATAAAATACATACACGCGTTTGCGATCAAGTGAAAACATTGCAGGGTCGAAGTACATGAAGCTGTAGATGTCGTAGACTGGCAGGTCAATGAAAATTGTGCTGCTCAGCCACCGCATAGGCAGACTGTCCTGAAGCTGCGATCCTTCGTTACAAGTACATAAGTATACGACTTACTCCCCCCTGCAAGCAACATGCAGACGATGTGCCACCTTCACTGGAAATCCCAGTCGCAGTGCATGGGGTACAGCGATCGCAGCCAGTTCACGACCAGTCCGCCGCGAGCGGCTCCCCGAGGGGGACGACGATGATGGAGGCAGATGAGAATAGGATCCAGGTGGATAGTAAACTTACGCGTTACACGATCTGCATACGACAACTTGACGTGAATAGATGGTGCACACACAGTGATGAACGGAATCGCTGCATGGAAATGAAGTAGAACAAAATTCGAACGAAGAAGAAAACAAGGAAGTACTTATAGCAAACCCCATAAAAATTATCGTGAGGTATAGTCGTGCTCACAACACATCACATCGTTATGCTATGTCGCCGCATTGGCTCGTCGGCACGGACGTCGCGCCGCCCACCCTGGTCGCGCGCCAGCCGCGTCCGCCTACCCGCAGTCGCTTGCTCCTCAGGCGTGAGCTGACGCTCTTGCGAACTCGTCCCGATCGGCCAGTTGCGGGCGGGTAGGGGCTGGATGCGCCGGGCATGGGGAAGTATGACGGCGCAGGCATTGTCGGTGGTCATCAAAAGCACAGGCCACGGCGATGTCGACCCGTGGATCAGGGCGAGACTTCCATGTCCCAAACGTCCTCGAAGGTGCAGACAATGTAGTCTCCGAGCAGGCCTTACACAGAAGAAAGTCGTTCTGTGTCTAAGCAGACAATGCAGATGGCCAACTTCTGGTTACTTTCTGGTTCTGCGAGAGAGAGTGGCCGTGCACGTGACGGTTCCCACGGAGGCTGTTGTTCAATGCGCGTGTCCAGCATCGTCGACATCACGACCACTGTTCCCCAGATTCCCTACCGAGCTCGTGCTCGCCGCCGGCCACAATGAGCAGGCGCGAGTCGCGTGTATCGATGAACGTCCGTCAGAACGATGCCCTGCTTGAATTTGAAAACTGTGCGTTCTGATTCTATTCCCGGTTAGACTCACTCTGCTCACCTGGTGGCATCCTGCAGTCAAGAAGAAGTTCCTGCTCGCAAATAAGCATATCACCAAGTGGGTATCTTGCTGTTCGCGTGTTTCTCGTATGCTATAGCGACTGATGACATGCACAGACTTAATTCCACGCTCAGTATACGAATCGAAGAACTCAATGCCCAAATATCCTCGCTCTACGTCGAGAACCTCCGCCTGCGCGCCTCCGAGATCGCACTCGCCGCGCAGCTCAAGAAGGAGCGCGAACGCTCCCAACGCATCATGGCCGATGCAGAGATCGCCGTACGTCCTCCTCCTTTGCCTCCACCCCATGCCCTAACGCAGCGCAGACGCACACCCTGATTAAGCACTTCTCTTCTATCCGCAAGAACTTTAATGTCCCGTCTGGGAAGCCACCATCCCCCTCGAAGCAGCCACCACCGCACAAGGCCCGCTGCCGCCCCGCGCTCAACCCCGATGCCTCCCCGCACGTGAACCGCCTCGCGCGCGCGCCCGGCTTCCCCGAGATCCACGAGGAGGACGAGGACGAGGAGGCCGGCACGCCATCGAGCCCCACACCCGCTGCACGTCGGAGGAAACCGCGCGCGAGTTCTTCGTCGCTCCCGTCGCTCTCGCCGCCGATCGTCGCGACGATCCAGGTCGATGTCGACGAACAGCTACTGAAGCCAAGTCCTGGAAAGAAGCGCATCTCGCGTCGACAGAGCGGGCTGATCAATGTTGGCGCGGGCTCGTCGACGTCATGGGCGGGTGGTCGCTCACTATCGCCGCCGCGCCCGCCTTCTCCGGCCTTTGGATCGCCGATTCGACTTGAAGCTGGGCTGGCAGAGGAAGAGGAGGAGATGGCCGCGCTGAGCGGGAAGGTCGATCTGGAGGACGAAGAGGAGGAGCTATTATTAGAGAGAGCAATGAAGAAGGAGCGAAAGAAGAAGGCAAAGGCACGAGAGGAAGCGGCTGCAGAAAGCAGCAGGACGAAGCGAAGAGCACGCGACGACGACTACTCCAGTGCACTGTCGGCGGGGGAAGGGAACAAATTCCGCCTGAAGGACGTCACCAACTCACCCGCCGCGCGTGCGCCGCTCCCACCACTCGATACCCACGTCTCAGGTGAGTCGAGCCGAACCGTATAAGTGCCCGCGGATCTGCTGATCATCTGTTCGCGCAGACAATGATCGACAACACACACCCGACACCGATATACCCACATCCACCCTGACCCACGCATCGACATCAACGCGTCCTGTGCTCTCGACGCCATCGACGACGCCCGCGCCGTCGCAACTCCCCACACCCCGCGCATCCAGCCCCCCGCCGCCCCGCGCATCCAGCCCCCCTCCGCCCGTCCCCGAACCAGAAATGCCCGCGGCCGGCCGGTCAGGGCGCGTGCGCAAGAGCGTCAACTACGCCGAGCCGAAGCTGAACACGTACGTATACATGCCCCCCTCCCACCGTCCCCACCCGCTCACGCCGCCCCAGGAAAATGCGCAAGCCCGACCCGCCCGGCGCGTCCAAGCGCGCATCCATGTCCTCCCTGCAGCCCTCCCTCGACCCCGCACCGCCGCCCGACTCGCTGAAGCGGAAGAAGTCGCGCCCGCGCCTGCCGCCCGAGGACGCGAGCGACGGCGAGCAGGCGGACGCGGAGTTCGCGGCGGGCGCGCGGCCGGGGTGGGTGAATGTCGACGGGCGGCGGCGCGGCGTGCGCGCGGACGAGCTGCGGCGGCATAGTATGGCGATGTGATGCTCGTACCTGACCTCACGATATTTTTATGGGGTTTGCTGTAGGCGCTTGCTTGGTTTCTCTTCATTTTCATCTATTTCATTCCGTGCAGCGGTTCCGTTCATCACTGTCTGTGCGCCGACCATTCACGTCAAGTTATCGTATGTAGATCATGTAACGCGTAAGTTAAATATCCAGCTGGATCCTATTTTCATATGCATTTATCGTTGGTGCGCGCCCGCGGGGAGCCGGGCTTTGTCATGGACTGACCGCGATCGTTGTGCAACATGCCCTGCAACTTGAGTTCGCATCCGAATCTGCATCGCAGTCCAACAACTGAAGCTATGGATCCAGAGGATCTGAACGAATGCAAGCATTCCTTCTACTAATATTTCCAATCAAAATGCACATCGTTTGCATGTTCTTTGCAAAGGAAGTAAGTCCCATAAGTTAATTATAACGAAGGATCGCAGCTTCAAAACAGTCCGCCTATGCGGTGGCTGAGCAGCATACCGAAAACCTTCGATATTTTCATTGACCTGCAACAGTCTACGACGTGTTTAGTGCACCTCAATTCTTTTTCTCAGGGACGTCGCTCTGCAACAGTGGAGAGAAGCTCGATATGATATAAGGGCGATATACTAGGCTAATACTAGGCTACAAGAGAAAAGTAATATATCAATGGCGTCCAGACCGTGAAGAGTTGTCCTTCGACTTCGCAAGTCTCGCCGACCTCCTCGCTGGTGTCTTTGCTGCCGTCTCCGCAGCCTTCGCCTTCGCCTCTGCAGTCGTTGCTTTCGGCTTTGAGGTCGACGCCTTCGTTTTTGCAATCGTTGCCTTTCCACCCTTCTTCGCACCCTTCCCCTTCCCCCGCAACGGAGAACTGGACCGAGCGTCGTCTGCAGCAGCCGACTCCGCGTCCACTGACTGCTGGTCCCGCGAAGGGCCGGCCGTCCTCTGCCTCTTCCTCGCCGCGGATCTCGTGTTGCGCTCCTCGGAAGAAGCAGATGACGACTCGTCTTCAGGCTGTTCCGCGATGGGCTCGAGCTCGTCGTCTGCCCGGCGTCGTTTGTTGCTGGATCGCGTGTTGCTAGAGCTTGTGGCCTCGTTTGGCTGCGCGATCCTCTCCGGCTTGGGTGAATCCCAGACCGCTTTGGCTTCGTCCCGTTGTTTCTTTACGGCTTCTGACATCTCCCCATATTTTTCGTCCGTAGCTTCCCAGTTTTCGGAAAGCAGCGCCTGTTCGACAATACCTAGGTAGTCGAGGAACTTCTGGTGAAGGCCCTCGAAATTACGACTCGTATAGGCACGATTCAGTTCTCCATGAATCCAAATGAGCGGGTCCTGCAAGGGCTCGAAGTAGGGTGTGAACGAATTGATTATCACGTCCGTGAAGGTTCCCAGGCTTGTCAAGATGTTTTTCTTCCGATCGGCGATGCCGGTGATGGACTTCTGCTCAAAGGTCGAAACAATTGCGCTCTGAATTTGCATGGCCTGCGCTTTCTGCTGTTCGTTCAAGCCATCCGTGCTGAAATGGCGAGCGCGCCCGGGTCCCTCCCGAGCTACGCACAGCCAGCAGAGGACCCAAAAGAACGACTCAAGGTCATGTACATAGTCGTGGGAAACGTCTTTCGTCTCCTTGCGTCTGTTATGTTTGATTTTGTACAAAATGGTTCCGTCTGGGGCAGTTGGGGCGGTTGCGACAGTTTTAGGGAAGTATTCCTTATTCGCAAGGATTTCATAGCTCATGAATGCAATAGTGCCCTGTCGCACGCATCAGATATTGACAGCCGGAGCGGGGAAATGAAATGAAGCTTACCGTGCGCTCGTCATCAATGAGAGCTTCATGGTCTTTCCAAACGATGGCATTGTCCAGGTCAATGAGAATCCCCCGATTAGGTGCCTCTAGCCCGGTAATGATGATATTGCCCATGCTAATATCACGATGCAGAATGCCCTTGTCAAAGAGCCATTTATGACCTGGACAGGAGGTGAGAATTCAGAAAGCATGCGAAACGAAGGCAGCGCACCTTTGATGGCGTCATGAAGGGCACCGAGCAACTCCTGTAAGGTAAGAAACTTGCTGATGGGATAGCCATAGCTGGCCATCATCAGCCGCGTATGGATCCGGTTACGAGGAATGCGTTGGATACGCTGTCCAGTGATGGAAGCAAAATAATCCCGGGACCACGACGTAGACGTCTTGCTACCGTGCCTGCTGGTCGTCACGGACGGCAAGACACGCGTATCTTCCCGATGATGCTCCGGAAGTGCGGCACTGGACTGCGCTGTGCGCAGGTCCAATGACTCTCCCCGCAGTTTCACGTTCTTGCGCACCAGCTTGAATGTACAATCCACCTCCTTGCGTTCACCAATTCGGACCTTTCCATGCGAATAGAGAAGCGCCACACCCGGACAGAGACCAGCAGCATTCACAGCCCTGGTATAGAGTGCGCCTTCCAGGCCTCGACGTTCGTCTCGCCAACAATCCTTGATCACATATACCTGCGACGTCCTTAAGTTATTGCCAAGTCCCAGCAATGCGAGATGGGTGCGCTTACCTTGCGCTCTTCTTTTGGCTGAACCATGTCTTCCATTCTCCAAGCCTTCCAAATCCGCGTTGCTCGACCTTTGAGGACCTCGGCCCGAGACAGGCTGAGGGCACGGAAGACGACGAAGTCTTCTTCCGCGGGCGGTGGGAGAAGTGCGGCATCAGGATCATCGGAACTAGATTCGGCAGGTTCGGCACCAGGGATTGGAACCGAGATCGTCCACATCCTCTCGTACGCGTTGTTTTTGCCGGTGTCCGATTTCTCCTTGATTGTATACGAAGGAACCCCATAGCGCCGCGTTACGTTGGCATCCTCGTCGAAATCTTCAACATACATCTTCATCGTTGGATCCCAGCCGAGATCCTCCGGCTTCAACATGAGGAAGCCTACGACGACCTTGATAAACTTCAATGGCTCCTGGAAGGACAGCGTCAACAGAGAAAGTATATAAACCGACGTACAGTCACTCACCTCATGGACATTGAAGACCTCAGAAGCCAATGCGCCCGAGCGGTCGACGTGCCAGACGGTGAGATTGGACATCGAGAAGACCATCCCGTGCATGAAACGCCGGTCAGGTTGCTCTCGGAGGGCTTGACGGACGTAGCGCAGGAGCTGTAGGATGGCAGGGAGCATATCCGCTTTCTTCTTGACTTCGATGACGGTTTGCAGAGCGCGCCACCAAGTGCCCGCGGCCTTGATGACGGCCAGAATATCGGGCTTCATGTCGACCATAAACTGAGAATCCGGGCACTTCGCATGCCAGTCTTGCCAGGTGATGTCGAACGTGCGGTCCTCGCACAGGTTAGAAATGGCATTAAGGACGGCGGTCAATGGGTGATACAGCTCGTTCTCTGATTTAGGTTTGAGTGGAAGGCCCTTTCACTTTGAGGGGCGGCCCTTCTTGCCTGGGATATACCACCTCTCCTTAACGAGGGTGTTGTAGATGCGTTCGGCTGCCTCGACAACCTCGGGGCTGGAACCGAAGTGTCTGTCGATGAGGTCCGTCGTGTCCCCATGCGCGTAGTCGCGTATATCGGACTCGATGGCAGCCTCGACCTCGACGATGGTCGTGCGACGATTACTGTCAATACTGGTGTCAGTCTCGAACCCTCTGGCGACGGGAGTATTGGAACGGGGAGCCATACTGGTCTGTGGGAGGTGATTGTGCACCCATTCTTCTTATATAGCGGTGAGAATACGTGTTCGGGACCAGAATAATAGAGCTCAAAGCGTAGGAAGGCGGTGGATGTGGGGGCGTGTACGGTGCGTATATGAGGGGAAGTCAAAGCGCAATGGAGGCCACAAGTCCTCATCTACCACTTACCATAACGAGAACAATAAGAACCTCGAGACGCGATCACGCGACACGCGTTTCCTTGCACGCGTATTAGCGCATAATTCCAGTCCGCCTTCTCCAGCATCCTATCCGACTGTCATCCCCCATAGTCCAATCTATACGTGCGTGGTTTGTGCGTAGTGCATTAAAGTCAAGGAAAATTTATTACGCGTACTCTCCTGACTTCTACATATGCAGGTCGATGGACGTCTTTAGCGCTTTTTCGCCATTCTCCTGATTACCGTGACGGCACGAAGCGTTATGTGATCATTGTCCTCAGACACGCGTTATAAACCTCGCAGATACTTCAACTTCCGGCGTGCGCTTTGTTTGAGCCTCGAGGAGTTCGCTGTGGTCACCATTGTATCCAACTGATCTGCTGTGCGTGGTATCGCACCGTCCGTTCAACGTCAAGTTATCGCACGTGTCGCGGTGGATTACGCATTGTGAGTTGAAGTCCACATCCTAATCTATACCCAGCGGGGATGCCACACGATTAATGTGATAGTATGATACAGGCCATTAGGTATCCAGACATCTATGATACGCATAAGGAGTCTTTCCTTCTACGCGGGGTCGTCCATAAAGAAGAGTTGCAGAACACGTTGCTTTCGGCAGCAGTTCCCGTCGCGTCCAGATACAGGACAGTGCAGCATGGATATGCCACTGCGTTCGTTCGGTGGAGGCGATGTTCTAGTGAGCCATTGCTAGAGGAAGATCCAAACGCATATGCATCAGATGCTCAACCGCGACGGCCCATCGCGAGACTTGTTGTATGCGAATCCCCCCGCCCTCGAATACTTTTTCATTCCCACCTTCTTCCTCTCCCCGCCCTTCTTCAACAACCACTCCATCGCGGCCTCCGTCGACCGCTTCAACACCGCCGCATGCCCATACGCAAAGAATGCAATCGGCAGCTGTATATGCAGCCACATATACGCCAGCACCACCTTGTGCAGCGACTCGAGCCCCTTCAGCGGCGCCGACACCTGGCCCAGCGGACGGTCCGCGCGCATCGCAGCGAGCACGTCCTCGAGCGCATCGAGCAGGCCAATCTCCTCGAGGACCCGCCGCAGGTCGACGTAGCGCGTGGTGCAGTACGCCCGGAGCATCGTCTCGACCGCGGCGCGGCACGCCTCGTCGCTGTGCGGCACGGGCGTCATCTGGATCGTCGCGCGCTCCTCGAACGTCAGGCCCCGCACGAGCCGGTCGATGAACAGCAGCACGCGGTCCTCGCGCGCGCTCGGCTCCATCACCGCGATGCTCGGCGCGAGGCGTGTCGCGTAGATGAGTGCGTCGCGCGCGTGCACGGTGCTCGCGTCGGGCGGGAGCGCGGACATCACGCGCTCGAAGACGCCGTTGAACCAGCCGACGCGGCCGTAGGGCAGGTAGGTGACGGGCGCGGCGAGGGCGGTGCGCAGGAAGGGGAGGTCCTGCTCGTGGAGCGTGGTCACGATGCCGGGTTCGCGGGTGTTGGCGTGTAGTCCGAAACGGCCGGCACGCCCGGCGATTTGCTTGACTTGCGAGTTAGAGAGCGGGCGCTCACGGATGCCGTCGAATTTACCGAGCGCGTCGAAAACGACGCGACGGATCTTCCTATAAGAGCACAGTGAAAACGGGATGCAAAGACAGAATCGGAGGATCGTACAGATTGAGCCCCATGCCGATGGCGTCGCTGCCCACCAGCACGTCGTAGCCGCTGTCAGGATCGTTGAACAACGCCGCCTGCTCGCTGCGGATCTCAGGGGGCAGCCGGCCATACACGAGTGCACAGCGCAATCCAGTCGCCTTCTCGATCTCCCTCTTGAGCGCGAAGATCCGCGTCCGCGAGAACGCGACGACACAGTCGCCTTTCTGGACATGCTTAAGGTCGCCCTCCAGGCTGCGGTCCGCGATACCGAGGGGCGAGAGGCGCTCGTAGCGGTTGACGATCAGCTCGTCGCCGGTCAAGTCGAGGAGCGCCTGCACAACGGGCACCGCCGCCTCCTCGCCGCAGAGATGCAGTTCGCGCGCCGCGGCGCCGAGCACGGCGGACGTCCACGAAAACCCGCGCTCCGAGTCGTCGAGCATCTGAATCTCGTCCACGACGAGCACATCGTACGGCTTGTCCAGGGTCAACATCTCGATGGTGCAGCTCATCAACGCCGCGTCGTCGAACTTGCGCTCCTCGCCTGTCAGGAGGCCGCATAAGCGTGCGAAGCGCGGATCGCCGACCTTGCGGATGGCCTTGCCGTCGCGCGGGAGGGCGTCGAGACCGCTGTCTTCTTCGGGAGCAGGGGGAAGCTGCTCGGGGTCAACGCCGAGCGGGATAATTTGGCCCGTGCAAAGGCGCTCGTGGATCTCGTGCGCGAGCAGGCGCAGAGGGCCCGCATAGGCGCCTCGCGGCGCGGCAGCGAGCGCGCGCAGAGCGTTGTGCGTCTTGCCGCTGTTCGTGGGCCCGACGTGCATGATTACCTTTCGACGGATGCGGCGCGCCATCGGGAAAAGCTCTGCGGGATGTCGGAAGTCGAGCGCGGTGGACAGATTGCGGATGCGGAGTTTGATCTTCTCGGGCGCGGTGGAATGATGCGCGAACCAGGATAGGAAGGCCGTTGTGAGGGCGTGGTCCACGGCGTGAGCATTGTTCGGCTGAGATAGGTCCCGCGACATGCGGGCGAGCTCGGCAGGGGTGTAGTCTTTGGGATTGAGCGCAGTGCCTTCCACGATCCCTTCAGCAAACTCTGACAAGGCATCTGCGACGTGATTTCCCGGCACTCCGAAGTGTCGAATACGGGTGGAAACGGCGGGATAAATGGACCATCGAGCAGAAAGTCGACGCAAAGTTGAAAGGACGTCGTCAGGTTGGACGGTGCAAGGCACCGAATTCAAGTGTTCCTGAAGAGTAACATGGGGTGCTTTCTTTGGCTCGTCGGGCGCATGATTTGGTTTGCGTGCCCATTGGAAAGATGGGGGCCCACGGTGTCCTGATTCTGACCCTAGTGTTGCATAATTTCGGATGATACGAGCGGAGAAGACAGAAGGAAAACGGCGGAAAGTTACACGCGAAAGAGCCGATTGCATGAGCAGACTGCTCGAATAGAATGTCTTTCAGTCTTGTGTGACGGTCTCGCAAGTATCGGACTCACTGTTGGTACAAACTCTGCACTCTCGTACGGCTTTAACTGTTGCAACAGCCAGTCGTCGATCGTGATGTCTTGCCTCGACCACTTTACCTGACTCCCAGAGACGTGACGGATGGAGATGTAATGGGACGGAGTGCACGACACGCACAGATAATTTAAATTCGAAATTGTTCGCGTTGTTTACCTCTGTTGTGACGCTAACTTGTAGGAGCACTTCGACTAGTCATCGGCGAAAACGTGAGAACACTAGATGGGACTATAAGGGATTATAAGGACAGAAAGCTCACCGTCCGACGAGGATTACGTAGTTTGACATTGGGCATTATAATCATACAATGTGGATTGCCAATGTCCATAATCCTTCCCAAGGGCCGGCAACCTGGCCGTCCTTCCCAAGGGTCATCTTGGTGGCCAGGCTTGCCAGTCGACATTGTATGACTCTACTGCCTTGCAACCTACTGCGGACTCGTACAAAGGCTTGCCATATCGCCAGAAAACCATATTTTTGATTTCATTATTTCCTCACTTTGTAGACAGTATTCAGTGATAAAACATAACGAGAAAATCAGACAGAATATTCAAGATATGTATAACATGTTTATTCGAAAAAAAGAAAAACGGCACCCATTACACTTAATACTGACTATCTACCGAATGGAGAAAGGTATGCTTACCGATTGGCCGCAGTCACAAGGCTGTATCATATCGGTCAGCTGTGCATCGCGGCAAGACCGACCTGTCATCATGTCAGACCAGACGCGGAATTGCGGCTCATCAGCGCTGAAGCGCTGACATAGGCGAACATGCCGTTGGCCACGACGGACCCCAGCGACGTGATGAGTCCAACAAGCAACCCCGGCGTAGCTTCCGGCGGTGAGGTCGCAGCGGGAATGGATCCACATCATCACTTACAGGCGCGGGCGACATAGGCTTGTACAGCAGCAAATATTATGCCGGTGTACATACTGTAGAGAAATGACCTAGGACACGGGAGATTAGAAGCGAGTGGGGCAGATGGCGACGTTGGTTGCGGACGGCAGTGGTGGGAGGGAAGATAGGCAGTTGAGGAGATCATGGGCTCGGCGGCCTGCCGTCTTAACCTGTGCGAGGAATTTAGGGCAGGTGCTATTTCACCTTAGATGTCTGACGTCGTCAAAACCACTACGTACTTAGCTGACGAGCGAGATGCCGTCGGCGAGAGCACTGGACCCTGGGGAACGGCGAGCAGGCGACCGCGTCCGAAGGCATCGCAAGCCTTCTGGGTGTCCTGTAAGCGCTTCGATATCAGAAGAATGCTGATGGAAACTCACCTTCAAGCTGTAAAATTGGGCAGGTGAGAGCAGGCTGTTAATATCTTGGTAAAACTTAATATTGCCATGGGTTGCGCTGGTATACCCTTGTGAGGGTTTGTATACTGAGGCCGTGACGGCGACGCGTGACAAACTTCACCAGGGAGTGCCGTTTCATCACGTTTTCGCTGATGACTACACCGTCTGCAACCCTCCGTCGTCGACCTCGCCTTCTGTCATGGCGTCCGTACTACCCTCACGCATCGCGGCCCTCAACCGCCTCAGATGCTCGCTCTTCCAAACATCATACAACCCCACATCCCAGCGCACCGGCGCCAAATACCTGCGCCGCCGCCTGCAGGGCCCGTCCATGATGCAGTACTACCCGCAGGAGTTCACCATCGCCCAGGCGAACAAGATCATCCCCGGGTGGAACCTCGTTGACCGCTTGGAGGAGATGCGGCTGGACGACGTCGAGCAGAAGAAGAAGCGCGGGAAGGGCACGCCGAAGAAGGCGAAGACGGCGGGTGGGTTGCTGCGTTTGACTGTGTGTCGGTTTGGGTGGTTTGCTGATTGGTTTTGCAGCGGACAGTCGTCGTGCTTCGAGGAAGCGGTAGGCTGGGATGTGCGGACGTTTTGCTGTCGTGTATCATATATCTGCTTAATCTCTCCACCCGTCCATGCAAATCCCTCTACCATCCATTGCAAGGGCATCGTCTCTTACAAGATGGGTCAATGAGTATCATTCAAACCGCGCAAGGTACGTTTCGCGTATCAGCACATGTCATAAAATTGTATGCAGTCTGTGAGTGAAGTTCTTTTTCATTCAAAGAATGGACACGCCAAGCGTCAGAATTGTGTGTTCAAACGCCAGTCATTGATGCTTCAAGCTTCATGGACGATCCCGAGCGCTACCCATGCGTACATAGCAGACAAGCTTTCGTGTATCCATCCTGCATGTTCTCGCTTCGCCGGCGCCAGCGGGTTTCTGCGGCTTTCACCGGCTGCACGTCAAGCCGTTCACCTGTGCAAGGCGTACAACGAAGAAAAGACGGTAAAGCATTCCAAAATATGCTCGACATAGCACGGTCAATTGATGCATTGATCGAAAGTACATGCATACGACCGTCACTCTTGGTTCACGGTGGATTACCCACCTCGAGTCCAGCTGGACCATGAAGCCAAGCCTATCCTCTCACGGCCATTTCCGCCGCTCATGAACACACCCACGCAGTCCTCTCCTCCATGGGGAGATCTAGACCCAGCGCCTTCCGCCGAACCTTTAGCGTCGTCCTGCCGCCCGAGCTGCCTTGCTGTCCCGCGGCTCGAGAAAGCTATCAAGCACACGACCGACATACTTACTCTCAAGACGCAACGGGCACACCCAAACAGATCCGAACGCATGTATATATCCAAAGTTCCAGAACCGAATATACAGGCATACGCATGTGTACTATATACCACGCCTCGCAGAGGCACGACACTATACAGCGGAGTGGCCCGCGCCGCGGGGAACATTAAATAACGAACGTGGTGTATGGACGCGAGCGTGAAGGTGAAGGCGCAGGTGAAAAGGGCATAAGGGCATAAGAGAAACGCAGAATTAGACACGCGCGAAAGAACTACGTACGCCGGGCGGACCGGGGCGGCGGGTAAGGGCAGTAGAGTAGGGTAGGGTAGCTATCGGATTCGTATCGTACCGTGCAGAAGCGGATGGAGCGTGCGATGATGAGCGATAAGGATACAGGATGGATCGTGGACGGAACGGAAGATGCGAATGCGATGCGGGGCCAATCTCTATCATGGGAAAACGACGACGGGTATGCGGGCGCGGCTGCGCGGGTGAGCGATAACGAGGGGACGGAGCGGGAGGGCGGCTTACCGGTGTACACAACAACGGGCGGGGCCTCAGGCGAGGTCCTCGGCGCGCAGGACGGGGCCGACGGCCAGCACGCTCGGTTTGCGCGCGGACGGCGGCGAGGGCCGCGTTTTGACGGTGCCGCGGTCGCGGTGGCGCATGATGAGCGTCGCGACGAGCTGCGGCATGGTGTAGACCTTCGACGGAGGGGAGTCTTCTGATGGAGAGGACTCGGTCGGAGAGGTCGGTGGTGTGGCTGGCGCGGACTGGGGTATGCGGGGCAGTGAGTGGGTTGAGGGCGCGGGACTCGGCGGCGGCGGGAGTTTGATGTATGGTGTTGGGCCCAAGTACACGTCGGGGACTGACAGGACGACGATGTCCATGTCCATATCAATGTCATCCTCGAGTTTAGGGGACGAAAGAAGGTCCGGAGAACGGGTCGATGCCGCGCTGCTGTCAAGGAGGGTCGGTGGACACCCCATGTCCAGGAGATGCTGCCACAGCCTGTCGACGAGCAACATATCCTGCACCGTCAAGTCCTTCTGCAAACTCTCGTCCGAGCCATCATCCATCTTGTCTGCGTCATCCGCCGCGAGACATTTCATGCGCGACACGATACTGCGATGGACCGTCGCCGTGAACTGCAGCTCCGCAACGACCCGCTTGCTCTTCTTCGTGCGCTTCGGACTGCGCGCGCCAGACGCCGGGGTATCCGTATCCGTCCCACCCGGCGCACTCGCACTCGCACTCCGGACCCGCGGCGCGGGCCCCGCCCCGCTCGTCTTCCGCCGGCACGCTGTGAAAGCAAGTATACAGTATAAGCGACGGGCCGCGGGCGACGGGGGCGGTGGGTGCGGTTGCGCGGGCGGGATGGTGGCTGGGGCGCGAGCGGACGTGCGGGGGTGCTTACCGGGTGCGTGGGGCGCGTGCGTGAGCGGCGTCACGCAGCGCCGCCGGCGGGGCTCCGAGGGGCAGGAGCGCTTCGGGCGCGGGCCGGAGGGCGCGGGCGGTGCGATGTCCATGGGGAACGAGGGCGCGCTGGGCGTCGCGGCGAACGGGTCGTCGTCGATCGGTACGTCCTCCGCCGCGCAGGGGAATGGGATCACGTTCGTGCTCGATGCGCCGGGGTCGGCGCTGGGGACAGAGACAGCATCTGGAGGTGGCGAGGAAGGCAGCGGTGCGTTTACAGACGATGCATTCGCGCTGGAAAGCGCGACGGTAGCTGATGCCTTCTTGGGTTCGCGCAGCGCGAAGCGCGGGTACTGCTTCGCTTTCCAGCTCGCGAGCGCACCGCCTGTGTCTTTGGGGCGCTGTGTGTTGGTGCTGTCGCTGAGCGCGAAGATCGACTTGCGGGATTCGGCGGTGCGGACAAAGGACTGTAGGTAGTACATCTTGAGCTGTAAGATCGGTGTGCGCCAGCGGGATTATAACAAAGAAATGAGGTGCGTCGTTGTGTACTGAATGCGGCACGTTGTCGTCGTCGTTTAATGAGAGAGATTGGCGGGAAGGAAAGCTAAGATAGCGGTGGGGTAAACAGAGGTATGGTGGGGTGATCATGCAGTCACCGTGAAGAGCTCGCCTCACCGCAAAAATACAACTGTAAATACACGCAAATATTCCCGTGCCTCGTTGCTCACCGCACGCTGCACACAGGTTTCCTACAGCGTCTACTTCTTGGCCTCGAGGAGCTCATCCCGGCGGTATTTATGCAGCCAGGTGTTCCTATCGCCCTGAGATCCGACCGCATACGTCCCGTCATCGAGGAGACCAGGAAACTACCATAAATATTAATTTAGCACAGCTCCAGGAGATCTCCATCGAGGCTACAGGTACAACATCCAACGAGCGAGTAGAGGCCTACTGTCCAACTGTGTAGCTTCCAGACAACATTGCCAGGTCGTCCAGGACTATTCCGACGGTGCAAACAACCGCCTAACTACCTATCATCCGAGAGCGTTATCATGCTCCATATATACGTCGAGAATGCCTTCGAAGAAGGCAGATCTCCGGGTTTCTTGCTATCTGCCGCTCGATGGCGCTCATCAAGAACGGAGCATGTCTTCGAGCACTGCCATCTCTGGTTCCATTCCATCGAAATCCTCAAGCTTCTGCCTCGAGGACGCGACCTGACGCGTCGCGTCGCGACACGATCACATGCTCTCCGCAAAAGGTAATCGGTCGACGCTTGATGGGGACGGTGCTTGAGCCTTTTGTTTTCTAGAAACACGTCCTCCTGGTGCGCAAGTCCTCTGGACAGCTTGAAGGAGCCTGTCTAGAGATGAGATTTGACACTGCAACTCGGTTTATTGTACCAAGAGCTTACAGGTGAGTCTGCCCGTGGGGAGTGCAGGACGAAGCGGAATGCTGCAGTCGAACATCCTGTCGATGCATGCTCCAATTGTTTCGCTGACAACCGAAGGCCCATGCATGAGACAATAACTCGGGGGAATGCGGGGTTCACCATCCATGAAAGGGATCCACGGTCGCAAAGCGTTGGCCCTGCCCTTCATTTCCCGCTCCCTGCCATGTCAACCAGTCGCACTTCGCAGCCCCGCACCTCCCTCGTCCAAGCGCTAGCTTTATGGCCCTCCTCCTGGTTCGCCCTTCCAAAAAGAGAACAAGGGGAATGTGAGAGCCAGTATGGCTTATAAACCGGAGGCAAAGCGCTGCTCACCGCAGGCTGGGACGTGCTCTCCGCCAGTGACACTCGCATCTTGCGTCCTCCCACCGTCCCATCTGTTAACCATCCAGTTTGTCTGAGGAGAGATGCGCCTACCGCTCAATTTCCTCGGTTTCCACGGCGCGGACAATAGAGCCGCGCCGTTGTCTTCCGCTGCATTTGCAGTGCTCCCGTCCCCGGCCCAATCGACCCTGTTCGCCAATGTCCCGCAGGCCCATGTGGAATCTGATGCTTACTCCCTGACTTACTCTCCTGCTGAGCAATATGCCAACTTCTCTTCTGGCCCAATCGACACGGACTTGGGATCTTTGGGACTCGGATGGAACGGCAATCTGCTGGACGAATCGACTGCGACAACTTCATACAATGGCGCTTACCTTTCGACCCCGGGCCTTTCGTACTCCAGCCCACCCGCCGCATATGCCTTGCCGGACGCATCCATCCCGGAGCCAACCTACTACCCACCAAACCACCCGCCCGCCACATCATCCATCGGCGACGTCGAATGCGGATTCAATACCTATCTCCCCGTCAGTCCTCTCTGACCTTGCGACTTTTCTTCGATGCTTACCTACATTTCATCCTACAGGAGTCCGCGAACCCATCCTTCCTCTCCAACCGCTCAGCCTGGATCGGCCCTGCACCAGAAGAGCTTCCTCAGCCCGAAGAGCGCCCCGTACCAGAAGGAACGGCATGCCCAGAGGACTGTTTCGACTTCACCGACCTCCCACTTACATCTCCGGCACCGCTGTACGACTCGCCACTGCAGACGCGCTATAACACGTCGCCATCGACGGCGTCCTACGACATCTCTCCGTCGATGGTGTCCTACAACTTTTCACCTTCGACGGCGTCCTGCAACTTCTCACCTTCAACGGCCTCCTACGACACCTCGCCCTCCACTGTCTCCTTCGATGGAAACCTCTCGGAGCAATACCTCCCTCTATACTCGCCGGCCGCTCAGTCTGTGGGCTCCTGCTCTCCTACCTGGCCGTCTAGTGTTAAGCCTGTCCTGCCGCCGACTCGGATCGCCTACAACTCCTCGCCTTCAAATGCTTCCTACGACACGTCTCCATCGACGACTTCTTTCGATGGCAGCCTCTTCAAGCAGAATTTCGTTCCGTACTCACCTGTGGCTACATCCGTGGACTCCTGCTCGCCTACCTGGCCATCGAGTGCGAGACCTATGCTGCCACCGAGTCGGACCGCCTACAACTCCTCGCCTTCGGCAGCGTCCTATGATTCGTCACCTTCGACTGCGTCCTACGACACATCGCCTTCGATGGCTTCCTTCGATGGCAGTCTCTCCGAGCACTATCCCGCTCTATACTCACCTGTGGCTACATCCGTGGACTCCTGTTCTCCTACCTGGCCATCGAGTGCGGAGCCTGCTATGCCGTCAAGTCAGCTCACCTACAACATCTCACCTTCAACAGCGTCCTATGACACATCTCCGTTGACGGCTTCTTTCAATGACGGCCTCTTCGGGCACGACCTCGCTCCATACTTGCCGGCAGCTACGTCTGTGGACTCCTGCTCGCCTGACCCACCGAGTGCAAAGCTTGTCCAGCCGCCGAGCTGTACTCCTGTACGCCGAGCCGCACCGTATGCGATCACTGTCGCATCTTCCTGGCCTGTCGCAAGCTCGTCTAAGAGACGATACGAAGACGACGACGTTCTTGAGATGCCGAGGACGAAGAGGATCAAGGAGGTAGGCGAGTACCAAGGGCTTGTCTGGCTGCCGCCTGTTGCGGGATCGTCGAAGAGGAGACTTGAGGACGACGACGTTCTCGAGATGCCGAGGACGAAGAGGATCAAGGAGGTAGGCGAGTACCAAGGGTTTCTCTTACCGCCGCCTGTCGCGGGATCTTCCAAGAGGAGACTTGAAGACGACGAGGAGAGCGTCGACGAGCCGTCGATGAAGAAGATGAGGAAGATGAAGAACAAGAAGCGTCCGGCACGTAGTGCTGAGACGCAGGCGCGAAGGGTCTCTACGGAGGCCCTTCGCCCCACCCAGCTAAGATTTGCGGGTCCCTCGCGTGGAGACATCTCCACGGTCGAGGACCGCACCAAATTTCATAACCGCGGGGTCGAAGGGCCGGAGCAGGCAACCTCCGGCTCATCATCCCAGACCACGCAGGTAGAGAATGCAACCCCCGCACCCAGCGAGCCCGTCCAGGCAGCCCCCCCATCCAAGAAGAAACTTCGCTGCCCGCATGAAAAAGAATGCGAGAACAGGACGGGCTTCCAACGCCCGGCGGAGCTCAACCGTCACCTCTTGTCGGTGCACACGTCGAAGCTGAAGTGCCCGCACGGCTGCCCCATCTCGCGCAGGGACGCGCTCAGTCGTCACCTGAAGGACCAGCACGGTTGGGAGGAAGGCGCCGCGGCGAGGAAGGCGAGATCCATTGACGAGACGACGGAGCGCTTGCCGCGATCGGGTGCAGGAAGTGAGGGAGCAACGAACTGAATGCGACGACGTCCGCTTGCCTTTATACTTCTCTGCCCGTCGACGCGAGCGCCGATGCGATGATCATTGTCCTTTCCTAGGAACACAAGGGCGCGCCCCAGATGGCGCGCGTTGTACTCTGCCCGCGGCGCCTTGTTCCAGAACGGGCAGGCGCGGGCCTACGCGCCCTCGCGCATGCAGCGCGTCGGACGATGCTTGCTTTCGGGCTTCTGCCCTTTGTTCGAATTGTTTATGCATACCTTTTCTTCTTTGCTCCTTTCTGCTCTTTCTGACTCTCGCCTAACGGACGATGCATAGTGTACTCTTTGTACCCCTTGCGCTTTGTATTCAGATTTCCTTGTACTTATTACTATCGATGTATTAGATTCAGTGTCAATGAATAGTCAGTTTTGAATACGCACCAAAGTGTCTGGGTTATGGGCGTCCTGGGAGGTGCTGGCTGTTCGAGTTCGTCGTGAGGCCGACACGCGACAGAAAAACTGACGCGATCAATTACACAGGGACCCATAGAGTCAAATATGGCTGATAAGATTAGATCTCACAACAGCGATCCCCCTCCGGGCATGAGGTTGAAGCTACAACTTGACCGCCAAGCTCGCAAGCACATCGCTATCTTCTGCCTTGAAACCTGACATATCATAGCCCAGAGACCCATGCCTGAGGCCTCTAACCCAGCGAAACGATGCTGACACCGCAAAGACCGCGTCGACAATCTCTACATCTCAACACAATCCCGGGCCCGTCCCCCCGCCCCGCGACACCATCCGAGCTTTACTCAGACGCGCGGACCCATGGCTACCAGGGCAGCACCAGGACCGCGAAGCTCCCCAGAGCGACGCCGAGCGGCGGGGGCGCGATCTCGAAGAGCGAAGACGGCTCGCGATGCGTCGTGGCAGGCCGAGAATGTGAGTGGTCAGACGGACAGACTCTGCTCCTAGCTCATATGCATGTCCAGCGCTGCGCATTCTGCGTATGTCGGAGACACCGATGACGTTTGCGCCCGAGCATAAGGCTGCGGCTGGACGCGGGGGGCATCGCATTGATGGCTCGCGGAACTTTTGGGTCGGGAGCGGGCTCAAGATTGACAGCGTTAGCACGGACGTGGCTTGGTGTCGTCAAAGTATGTGGTAGTTCTACAATGCTGAGTCTAGGGACAACGCTGACGTGAAATCTAGATTTCTCCAATAAGATCTTGACGAGCGCACGGAATGGTGAACTTATCATGTGGGATTTGGACAAAATGGGCTATTCGAAGTATGGTGCGTCTGGACATGGAGTCTGGCTTCTGTTGCTACCCTTTATTGAGGCAGAATATCAGAAAGAAGAGCTCGAGACCATCTCCGGTCCATTCACAAGGTCGTGGTCTCGCCGATCATCCCGTACTACTGCATGACTGGATCCGCTGACGGTGACATACGAGTCTGGGTACGTAGAAACGTGCACCCGTTCCTTTATTTTTCTTATGATTATCTCAGGATCTACGAGACATCACAACCTCATTAATACGAATACACCATCCAACTTCCGTCCGAGCAATCGCCTTCTCACCCAGTGCCACTTATACCGTCCAAGCAGTCGGAAGCCTCGAGAACTGGGGGATTCCATCTGGCTGCAGCTGGTCTATATGCGGCTGCGATCATTTGAACTGCGCACGAGAGTGTCTCGCCGTCGCCGCCGCCCAGGCTTGCGCGAGGACGCGGCCGCACCCGCGTCGCTGCCGGCGCGGGGAACTGCCGTGAATCGTCAGCAGGAGCGTGTTCCGATCCGTCAACGGATCCCGGTACTGGCTCTCCGCCGCCAGCAACCACCGCTGGTTCTTCGACAGCCGCTGCTCAATGTTCTCGCGCGCCATCGCTAGAGCCGCCTCGCGGTGTGGAATGAGATCCAAACGCATATGCATCAGATACTCAACCGCGATAGCCCATCGCGAGACTTGTTGTACGCGAACGCCCCCACCCTCGGATGCTTTTTCATCCCACCTTCTTCCTCTCCCTGCCCGTCTTCAACAACCAGTCCATCGCAGCCTCCGTCGACCGCTTCAATACCGCCGTGTGTCCACACGCAAAGAATGCAATCGGCAGCTGTATATGCAGCCACATGTACGCCAGCACCACCTTGTGCAGCGACTCGAGCTCCTTCAGCGGCGCCGACACCTGGCCCAGCGGGCGGTCCGCACGCATCGCGCCGAGCACGTCCTCGAGCGCATCGAACAGGCCAACCTCCTCGAGGACGCACCGCAGGTCGACGTAGCGCGCGGTGCAGTACGCCCGAGCGTCGCCTCGACCGCCGCGCGGCACGCCTCGTCGCTGTGCGGCACGGGCGTCATCTGGATCGTCGCGCGCTCCTCGAACGTTGGGCCCCGCACGAGCCGGTCGATAAACACCAGCACGCGGTTCTCGCGCGCGCTCGGCTCCATCACCATGATGCTCGGCGCGAGGCGCGTCGCGTAGATGAGCGCGTCGCGCGCGTGCACGGTGCTCGCGTCGGGCGGCAGCGCGGACATGACGCGCTCGAAGACGCCGTTGAACCAGTCGACGCGGCCGTCGGGCAAGTAGGTGATGGGCGCGGCGAGGGCGGTGCGTAGGAAGGGGAGCGCCTGCTCATGGAGCGTGGTCACGATGCCGGGTTCGCGGGTGTTGGCGTGTAATCCGAAACGACCTGCACGCCCGGCAATTTGCTTGACTTGCGAGGTAGAGAGCGGGCGGTCACAGTTGCCCTCGAATTCATCGCTACTGCCGTTCGTCCGGACCTCGTCGTCGCGCTGAATGCCGCGCGATGTTGTCGTCGTTAATGAGAGAGATTGGCGGGAAGGAAAGCTAAGATAGGGTGAGGTAAACAGAGGTATGGTGGGGTGATCATGCAGTCACCGTGAAGAGCTCGCCTCACCGCAAAAATACAACTGTAAATACACGCAAATATTCCCGTGCCTCGTTGCTCACCGTACGCTGCACACAGGTTTACATCGTCTACTTCTTGGCCTCGAGGAGCTCATCCCGGCGGTATTTATGCAGCCAGATCTTCCTATCGCCCTGAGATCCGACCGCGTACGTCTCATCTTCGAGGAGATCAGGAAACTACCATAAATATTGATTTAGCATAGCTCCAGGAGATCTCCATCGAGGCTACAGATACAACACACAATGAGCAAGCAGAGGTCTACTTTACAACTGGGTAGCTTGCGGACAACATCGCCAGGTCGTCTCAGACCATGCGGACGGTGCAAACGACCGCCCAATCACCCATCATCCGAGAGCGTTATCATGCTCCAGATGTATGTCGAGAATGCCTTCGAAGAAGGCAGATCTCCGGGTTTCTTGCTATCTGCCGCTCAATGGCGCTCATCAAGAAACGGAGCATGTCTTTGAGCGCCGCCATGTCTTCTTGCATTCCATCGAAATCCTCGAGCTTCTGCCTCGAGGACGCGACTGGACGCGTCGCGTCGCGACACGATCACATGCTCTCCGCAAAAGGTAATCGGTCGACGCTCGATGGAGACGGTTGCTTGAGCCTTTTGTGTTCTGGAAAACATCCTCACTGCGTTTGAGTCCTCTCAACAGCTTAGAGGAGCCTCTCTAGACCAGTCCTGCTATCGCAGCCGTCATTGTACTAAAGGGCTTACAGGTGAGTCTGCTCGTGGTGAGTGGAGGATGAGGCGCGGAAAGCTGGAGGAAGGCCGTATGGCATCCTGTCGATGCATGCTCCAATTGTTTCGCTGACAACCGAAGGCCCATGCATGAGACAATAACTCGGAGGAATGCGGGGTTCATCATCCATGAAAGGGATCCACGGTCGCAAAGCATTGGGCCCTGCCCTTCATTTCCCGCTCCCTGCCATGTCAACCAGTCGCAATTCGCAGCCCCGCACCTCCCCTCGTCCAAGCGCTAGCTTCAAGGCCCTCCTCCTGGTTCGCCCTTCCAAAAAGAGAACAAGGGGATGAGATGTCCAGTATGGCTTATAAACGGGAGGCAAAGCGCTGCTCACCGCAGGCTGGGACGTGCTCTCCGCCAGTGACACTCGCAACTCGCGTCCTTCCACCATCCCGTCTGTCAACCATCCAATTCGCCTGAGGATAGATGCGCCTACCGCTCAACCTCTTCGGTTTCCACGGCGCGGACAATAGAGCCACGCCGTTGTCTTCCGCTGCGTTTGCGGCTCTCCCGTCCCCGGCTCAATCGACCCTGTTCTCCGATGTCCCGCAGGCCCATGTGGCATCTGATGCTTACTCTCCGACTTTCCCTCCTGCTGAACAATATGCGAACTTCTCTTCTGGCCCAGTCGACACGGACTTGGGATCTTTGGGACTCGAATGGAATGGCGATCTGTTGAACGAATCAACTGCAAGCCCGCATCAGACAACTTCATACGATGGGGCTTACCTCTCTACCGCCGGCCCTTCGAGCTTCGACACATACGCCTTGCCAGATGCAACTGAGCCAGAGCCAGCATACTACCCGCCAAACTACTCTGCCGCCACATCAAACCTCGACGACGTCGAATGCGGATTCAACACCTATCTCCCCGTCAGTCCTCTCTCGCCTTGCCACTTATCTTCGAGACTTACCTTTCTTTCGTCCTACAGGAATCTGCGAACCCGTCCTTCCTCTCCAACCGCTCAGCATGGCTTGGTCCCGCACCGGAAGAGCTTCCTCAGCCCGAAGAGCGCCCCGTACCAGTAGAAACGGCATGCCCAGACGACTGTTTCGACTTCACCGACCTCCCACTTACACCTCCAGTACCGCTGTACGACTCGCCGCTGCAGACGCGCTACAATACGTCGCCATCCACGGCGTCCTACGACATGTCTCCGGCGACGGCTTCCTACACCTTGGCGTCCTACAACCTTTCACTTTCGACGGCCTCCTACGACACATCGCCATCCGCTGGCTCTTTCGATGGCAGCTTCTTCGAGCAGCACCCTGCTCTATACTCGCCTGTGGCTACGTCCGTGGACTCTTGCTCTCCTACCTGGGGATCCAAAGCACAGCCTGTCCTGCCGCCGACTCGAATCGCCTACAACTCCTCGCCTTCGGCAGCGTCTTATGACACGTCGCCTTCCACAACCTCCTACGACACCTCGCCTTCGGCAGCTTCCTTCGATGGCAGCTCGTTCGAGCAGCACTCTGCTCTATACTCACCTGTGGCTACGTCCGTGGACTCCTGCTCTCCTACCTGGTCGTCTGGTGCGAATTCTGTCATGCCGCCAAGGCAGCTGACCTACAATACCTCGCCTTCGACTGCTTCCTGCGACACGTCACCTTCGACTGCCTCCTACGACTCATCTCCATCGACGGCGTCCTTCGATGGCAACTTCTTCGAGCAGCACCCCGCTCTATACTCGCCTGTGGCTACGTCCGTGGACTCCTGCTCTCCTACCTGGGCATCGAGTGCGGAGCCTGCCTTGCTGCCAAGTCAGATGGCCTACAACACCTTGCCTTCGACGGCGTCCTACGACTCCTCGCCGTCGACGGCGTCATTCGACGGCAGCCTCCTTGAGCAGTACCGCTGCTCGTACTCGCCTGTGGCTACGTCCGTAGACTCTTGCTCGCCTACCTGGCCATCGAGTGCGAAGCCTGTCACGTCGCCAAGTCAGCTCACCTACAACATCTCACCTTCAACTGCCTCCTACGACACCTCACCGTCGACGGCTTCTTTCGACGGCAGCCTCTTCGAGCACCACCGCGGACCATACTCGCCTGTGGCTACGTCCGTCGACGCCTGCTCACCTCCGTCGAGCGCGAAGCCTGTCCAGCCGCCGAGTGGTACTTCTCTGCGCCGACCCACAGCGTATGCGATCACTGTCGCGTCTTCCTGGCCTGTCGCGAGCTCGTCGAAGAGGCGATGCGAGGACGACGACGTTGTCGAGATGCCAAGGACAAAGAGGATCAAGGAGGTAGGCGGGTATCAAGGGCTTGTCTGGCCTCCACCTGCTGCAGGGTCTTCGAAGAGGAGACTTGAAGACGACGAGGAAAGCGTCGACGAGCCGTTGATGAAGAAGATCAAGGAGGTAGGCGAGTATCAAGGGCTTGTCTGGCCACCGCCTGTCGCGGGATCGTCGAAGAGGAGACTTGAAGACGATGAGGAAAGCGTCGACGAACCGAGGATGAAGAGGATCAAGGAGGTAGGCGAGTACCAAGGGCTTGTCTGGCCGCCGCCTGTTGCAGGATCTTCCAAGAGGAGACTTGAAGACGACGAGGAGAGCGTCGACGAGCCGTTGATGAAGAAGATGAGGAAGATGAAGAATAAGAAGCGTCCGGCACGTAGTGCTGAGACGCAGGCGCGAAGGGTCTCTACGGAGGCCCTTCGCCCCCACCAATTAAAATTTGCGGGTCCCCCGCGCAGAGACATCTCCGCAACTGAGGACCGCACAAAGTTTTCTAACTGCGGGGTCGAAGGGCCGGAGCAGACAACCTCCGGCTCGTCATCCCAGACCACGCAGGTTGAGAACGCAACCCCCGCGCCCAGCGAACCCAGCCGGGCACCGCCCGCGTCCGAGAAGAAACTCCGCTGCCCGCATCAAGAAGTATGCGGGAACACGACGGGCTTCAAACGCCAGGCGGAGCTCAACCGTCACCTCTTGTCGGTGCACACGTCGAAGCTGAAGTGCCCGCACGGCTGCCCCATCTCGCGCAGGGACGCGCTCAGTCGTCACCTGAAGGACCAGCACGGTTGGGAGGAAGGCGCCGCGGCGAGGAAGGCGAGATTCATCGACGAGACGACGGAGCGCGCGCCGCGATCGGGTGGAGGAAGTGAGGGAGCGACGAACTGAATGCGACGACATCCGCTTACCTTTATACTTCTCTGCCCGTCGACGCGAGCGCCGATGCGATGATTTTTTCCTTTAGAGGAACACAAAGGCGCGCCCCAGATGGCGCGCGTTGTACTCTGCCCGCGGCGCCTTGTTCCAGAACGGGCAGGCGCGGGCCTACTCGCCCTCGCGCATGCAGCGCGTCGGACGATGCTTGCTTTTGGGCTTCTGCCCTTTGTTCGAGTTGTTTATGCATACCTTTTCTTCTTTGCTTCTTTCTGCTCTTTCTGAACTCTCGCCTGACGGACGATGCATAGTGTGCTCTTTGTACCACTTGCGCTTTGTATTCAGATTTCCTTGTACTTACTTCTATAGACGTATCAGATCCAAGGTCAATGTATAGTCAGTTTTGAGAACGCACCAAAGTGTTATGGGGATCTTGAGAGGTACCTGCTGATTGTTCGAGTTCATCGCGAGGCCAACATATGGCAACTATACTGTTCAATAATTCATTTTTCATGGTGGTTGGACAAATTTTGCCAAAAGTGCTGGAAGTTTTAGGAAATTATGACATTAATAGTTGAAGTTCAGGCTTTTTCAGGAAATTTGATGAGGTTACCTCAGAATGAAATAAATTATTAGAGGTTCTGATGTCTAGCATATTCTATCTGAGGTTCAGACAAATATAAATACTGCAGGTTTTGGTCTAGACAAAAATGTACATAGGTTGCTGAAGGTGTGAAGAAAAAGTTATATTCAGATTAGTGAGCTTAAAAATGTTTGAGGTTGTAGCTATAATATACTCTCAAGAGGTTGACTTTATGAATTTTTACTTTAGGTTGTCAATATTTAAAGTTGTAACAGGTTCTCTCTTTTAAATTTAATTGAGATTTTTCAATCTTCAACAATTTGTGCTAGGTTCAGGATGCTATAGCTGTGCATATTTTCTTCAAGATTGAGATTTTCAATAGTCCTCCAGCTAAGTTTCTAATAGAGGCAGATAATATAGCCATCTATTTTATCTCCTAGTTGTAAACATTGTATAGGACTGCTAGACCAGTGATAGTAGAGTTAAAGAACATAGATAATCAGTTCTAAATGAGTCATCAGCAGGATAGGTGAGTAAAATTAGAATCAGAAGTAGAGAGGAGGTTGCTGCTGAATAAATATGAGAATATATGTAGATAAGACATATAGTCTGAAAGCTATCACAAAAACATAACCAAGCAAGCTGCTAAAATTCTAAAATCTCATAGCAGGAGGAACTGAAATATAGGTACCCAAAGAGGCAAAATTTGTAGGAATGACATTGGAGCCAGCTTTGCCAGAATGCCCTGCAGCTTTGGCTTTTTTGAGGGTGTCAAATCCAGTCTCTGCAGACTGAAACATAGTGGCCATATTAAACCAAACCATGCTACCTCTGCCTTCCTCATCCTCCTGTACCAAAGGTGTGCTGTTTTCAGGAGTAGGGGTCTTAACATTAATGTCAGTGACCACAAACTTGAATTCTGACAGATCTCAATTAGCTAATTGTTGGACTTGCATAAGGCAAAATGCACATACCATTGAGGTCAATGTTGAAATGAAAGAAAAGAGAAGATGGATATACAAGCAGGATCCATGGAGGAAGCTCAATAATGATACCAGCCTCCCAAAGCACTAGCCAAGATTTCTTGGTATGATTAAAATTAGCTGCATCATGCATAGTTAATTATAGCTATCTGAGATAAGAGGCAAGTAACTCACAGGTAGGGCTCACATAGGCCATTAGTGCACACACACTGATGGGATTTTTGGAATCTGCATGAGGGAGAGTGTGGATGCGATGCTGGCCAGGAAAGATCCCATTTATGCATAAATTGTAGAAAAGTCCAAACTGAGGCTCAATGCCATACTGATTCTTATGCCATTGAGCACACTTTTCAAATCTCTCCTTGATCTTGGGAAATGCCATCCCTACTATCTGAGATACCCATTTGCTAATATATAATAAGCATACTAACATCAATGAAGTCCAAAACTGCAGGACTTACTTTAAGCGAATAATCAGTGGATTCTGCAGAAATGTCTCTACCCTTTGTAGATTCTGCTTATGCCAGCCAGTAAGATCAGGTTTCTGTTATAATAAAAGTAAGTAAGATAAACAAACAAAGCCTTAGCTGCTCACTTTTGCAGATTGCCTGTAGTAGCCAATGATACAAGGAAAATGAGGGCCCCTTGCTTGTTTGGCATAATAGGACTTGACTTTGGTCTTCTGCAAGGAAGGGTTGAGCAGATCATGAACCAGCTTCCAAATTTTATCTTTTTCCTCTTCCAACCATAGTGCAGGAAATCCTCTATAGACAAAGGGCCTCTCTTGCTTGTCCACTATCCAAAGGGCAATTTTTTCACTGAATAACTTACAGATAAGTTGTACAACTTAATTTAGATCTGAACACTTACTCTGATGGACGCTGATAAGGAATAAACATAAAGTTCTTCATAACCTCTAGAAGCTCAGAATGCTCCCTATCCTCACTAGCAGCTGAGTACATCTTGACAATATCCTCTCTGGCCCATTTAGGAGGAGGAGAGCCTTGCCACCCAGTTGAGGTTGTTCGAGCCTCCTCAGCAAGATCATAGGATGTCAGCATCATCATCTGCCCAGTCTTTAGGCTTCTCATCTGCAATCGCTTCTGACGATCTGCTTCTACATCCTGGCGCTTGGCTGATACAGCCTCATTGCGTCGAACGCGAAAGCGCTCACTTGACCCTTGACCACGATGCTTACGCTTCTTTTGTCCTGGAATAGGATCTTCATAGGAGAGATCTAAATCAACACTGGCTTGTGGAACATCAATGCTGGAATGTCTCAGCCACATAGCATAAGTGTGAAGAAATTACAAGCTTACAGCCAATATCTCCCAGGATCATAAGATATATCAAATTTTGGCTCTGGAATGAGAAGGCCAGTCTTTTTGTCCCCATAAGGATTACTAGAGACTTTTTTGACAGGTCCAGATTGTTTATCTGAAAAAAAACTCAGATGTGAGCTGCCTGCAGAATGTCTCAAGCTTACCCTCATCCTCCTCAACCTCTGCAAGCTATGATAATACCATTCAAATTTAGCCCAACACTCAGGCATAGCAGCTACTCACCAGGTCCTCATGCTCACTAAGGTCATCCCCAGCCTCACTCAGTGGAGGCAGCGTGGCCACTTCACTGGAGGCATCTGTATCATATCCCAGCAGAAAGGGAAGCTGATCATCCACAATCTCACCCTCTTCCAGCTCATCCTCTTCCAGCTCACCCTCTTCTAGCTTGGCACCTTCCCTGCTGCTCTTGTCCTGCTTTTGGATGGCCTCCCCGTCGTCGATGGACCCAGTCTCAGCAACGGCAGCCTCCTCCTCTTCAGTGTCCGAGTCTGGCTCGCTGGTGACACCGAATGCGAACATGTCAGCTGCGACTGCGTCCCTGTCTAAGACATATGTCATCAGCTCCATGTCCCGGGCATATACCTTGTAAGTCTGGATGATCTCGGCCATGTCGCACGCCGTGTGGATGGTGTATTCAACATCCTGCAAAAATAAGAACTAATGTCCCTGCATGATCGCAACTGCACTCACCCGAATAGATACATTATCAGACCTACCAAACAAAGCTCAGCAGCGATGTCAACAGCCCGGGAGAGGACTTACATCGTAGATCAGTTCAGATGAGTGTCGATGGTGGTGGTTGCGAGGAAAGAGGGTTTGCCTTTCCAGCGCGCGACTCGGGGCGCACCTGACCAGCATGAGGCGCAAGCAGAAGCGCCGGTCGCCATGTGCTCCGAAGATGCCCCGTTGGGCAGCGGCGGTTCCTAGCAATGGGATTACCCATTGGCCGGGCCTTCCCATTGGCCGGGCCTTATATGCTAGTGCATGGACCTATGTCCACAGCTGCCAGAATTCTACACCTCACACATGCCCTGAAGCCCATTGGCGACGGTGCTTGTGCGAGGTGTCCACTGCCAGCAGCAATGGGGAGGCCCACACACCATACACGCATACCAGCACCAGCATGCGCAGCTCTCGCACGCAGGCTCGTCGCACCGCGCAGGCCCGCCTCCCTGCCTGCGGCAAGCCGCTCGCAGATGACGCCCTCCATGCCCTTTGTGAGCAGCAGTAGCAGCCGCTCCTGGACGTACTCCGTGGCCTCCGCTCAGCAATCTCAATGGAGAGGGCGCACACGGCAAACTGGAGGGCGAGCACTGATGAGCTCCACCATGGCCAGCAGGCGCCAGCCCTACGCTGCGCGTCCGCTGTGGGCTGTGCGCGGCAAGCAGACATCGTAGTCCCGCCCACTCAGCTGCCAGCAGATGACCTTGGCCACACCCGCAGTCTGCGCCTTGTATTCGAGCATGCCGCTGCGCCGTCAAAGCCTGCGAGCGCGGTATGGCACGTCGAGAAGCGGCCGAGGTACGTGCATGCCTTGCCGGAAACGGCCTGCAACTCTACAGCCAGGGTGGGGGTGTAAGTACTGGTCGCACATGCAGCCAGCCAGATTGAGCCATGAACTCGTACTCATGCTTCGCATTCATCTTGACGCGCATTATCGGCACGTCGCCTGTATACGTTGATACCGTGTCGATACTAATGAAAAGCCATGGATAATGGCAAGGTCAGCAAAATACATATCTTATGAACGAAGAAACGCGCACCATAGATCAAGTCGAGGACCTGGCAGTAGACGGCGCCAGTGCCGCACTGCTCGATCTTTGTGTAGTTGAGCTGGAGAAGATCGTTGATCCAGGCCAAGAGCTCAGATCGTGACTCGCCCATGGTTACAAGATGAATGGAACGCGACGACGACGACAAAGAACGGCGTGGAGGGTGACGATCGATGCAGAACGCAGCAGAGTCGCGCGCGAGTTCGACAAATCAGTGCGCCATGGCCGGCGAACCCTAACCCGGATTGCGGCACTTGGACCGCGTCATGCTCGATCGCGGCTCTCCGTCTCAGCGAGATCTGCACCCCCGATAACTCTGCAACTTAGTCATTTTTCTGCTAGCTAAAGCACCAAGGGAGTTCGATTTCGTTGTTTTTCTAGCTACTAAGGACCCTCGCAGGACCCAGTTGTGCCCTTGGCCCTGGCCGTGTTCATTTGTACGTTCAACGACGGCTTCCCGCCCTAGCCCTTTATATACTCGACTTGGTCGTTTTCGACCGTGTCTTGGTAGATGACCTCGGACGCCTCGCGCGAGGTGCCGCAGATGGAGCAGTACCTGAGGACGGTCAGGACCCAGTCCATTGCGCACATCTTCAGGACCGTGTTCTTGGCGAGAATATCACGATAGCGACATATTTTCATGGTGCGATAACACGTTGCTCGCCTTTCCGCCTTGTCATGCGAGTCCGCGGACTATCCGTCCAACACGACATTGTGCCAGCGACACCACCGTCTGCGATACCGACGGCCGCGAAGAGATCTAGCCGATCCCTTCGATGTTGCTGGCCCTCAACCAAGCCGTATCTCGCAGCGACGGTGCAGATCGCCAACAATCCGGCCAGCCGACTCTCGGAGACCGTCGCACACGGCGCCGCCGCTATGACCTAGGTACGTCGCACTTTCAGCGCACACGAACCACAACACGGCCCAGTCACGGCCCACGACGCCTACATCACCGCGCGCACAATGCATATCACCCCGCAGCGTGTCTTGCGCTTGCCTGCGCCTACGTCGTGCGGGGAACTTGACGATGACGCCCCTGGCGTCTGTCGCGCGATGCGGGGCCTAGGTCGCGGATGACGACGAGCATGACGCCGTATCGTCGAGGGTCGTCAGCGACGTCGCTCGTGGACCGGTGACCTGCTCGCCTACATGCCCCTTGTCGTGACGCCCGAGCACGGTAGTGAATCTGCAAGGCGCGCCCGTGAGTATGGTCACCTAGTCCACGAAACAGGACTCACCGGTAGATACGAGTAGATATATATTGCTGTAGAAACTTGACGATGACGCCCTTGGCGTCTGCGGCGCGACGCGAGGCCGAGGTCGTCGGGCGCTGCTATACAACGAGCATGCGCGCTGCGCCATCGCATGGAATATCTATGTCCTCGGTAGACAGGCGATTCCCGCGGCCATTCGAAGCATCCGAAGGGTCCTGGATACCTTTGGATAGATGCAGATTGGATCAGACATGCTCACCGGTACGATATAAACAAATACGGCTTACAGGGAAACTTGATGATGACGCCCTTGGCATGTGTGGTGCGCCGGCAGGCCACAATCGTGGCGCGCTAGCAACAACAAGCATCCGCGCCGCGGAACGTCAGTGACGACGTTCGTGGATCGAGGAGATACTTACCTGCATACCTCTTTCCGTGGCGCGTGAACGACGGCAGTGAATCTGCAAGGCATGCAGTGAGTACTATAATTGATTCTGCGAGAAAGGACTAACCATGATATGCGTAGATATAACTTGCTATAGACTCTTGACGATGACACCCTTGGTGCCCATCGCGCGGCACGAGGCCGAGATCGTATGTCCTGGGCTGGGTCGTCAAACGGACATCAGTGACAAGCTTCGGGGATCGGTGGGCCTCTTCCATCGTGCTGCAATGCATCAACGGCGCGGCGAATGTGCCAGACGGCGGTGAGTATTGTCTTTAATCCGATGCAGCAGTACTGACCGGTGAGATATACCTTGCAGAAGAAACTTGACGATGACGCACTTGGCGTCTATTGCACGACACGAGGCCGAGGTCGCAGCGCGCTGGGCTGCGACGGTCATCTGCGCTGCATCGGGAGGGCACGTCAGCGATGACGTTTATAGATCGGCAGGCTTCCCACGCACATGGCTCTGGTCGTAGCATGTCGATGGCGGCATTGAATCTGCGAACCGGTCCGTAAGTACTATCATTAGACTGCAAACCATTATGAAACAAGACTCACCAGTAGATATGAGCATCCACGAGTAACTTGACGACGACGCCCTTGGCGTCCATGGCGTAATGCTAGGCCAAGATCGTAGAGCGCTGGGCCATGCTACGCATCGGCGCTGCATCATTAGGGGGGCATCAGTAATGCTCAATCGTGGATTAGCGAGTCTCTCACCAGGATCGTTGTCGCGTCGTGACGCATGAACAGCGGCAGAAATCTGCCAACACATCAGTCAGTGCCATCATTGAGTCTATAAAGCGAGGCTTACCGGTAGATGAGAACAGATAAAACGTGTATTAGAAACTTAACGATGACGCCCTTGGCGTCAACGGCATGACACCGGGGCTGGATCCCGATGCGCTGGGCTTGGCCAAGCGTCCGCGCTGCTGCGTTGTTGAGGGAACGTTAGCGACGCTGCTCGTGAACGGGTCAATGTTTCACCTACTCGCATCTCATCCTGGCGCCTTAAGTACGGCAATGAGTCTGCATGTACGTTGGTGAGTACAATCTTTAATCTGACACAGCGGTACTCACCAGCGGGCAAGGCGGGCGTGGTGGCGGCAGGGCAGGCGTGACGGCAAGGTGAGCACGGCGAGATAGCGAAGGGCGGCGCGTTGAACTTGGCGATGACACACTTGGCGCTGGCGTGTTCCATAGCGAAGGCAGCGGAATGGGGCGGCGTGGAGTCTCCACGATGGGTGAGTACATCAACAACCAGATTCGCATGCAGTACTCACCCACAGTAAGTTCCCATCCCCACCTCGTACTTGATGATGACGCCCAGTGCATCGCACAGAACATGCATGGCGGCCGGGGACTACCGCGCCCAGGCACGTATGATGAAGTCGCGGGCGGGCGCGCGTCACAGTGGATGACAACACCCTTCTCGGCCCTCAGGCGCGGCCGTATGGCAGGGAGAGTCCGACCTGCCTCCGGCAGAAACACAGAGATCTGCGCTACAGGTGAGTATATCGACAATGGGGTTCGCGCGGACTACTCACTCCCTGACCATGACGCCGCCCTTCCCTCGCCCGCCCCATATTTGACGATCACGCCCATCTCTACGCACGCAATGCACGTTGACGTCGAAGACCTTGGCGCCGGAGCATGCAGGGCCCTGGCACATGGAGGCAAGGTGCATCGCCTTTGGGCGTAGTCGCTCCGCGTACGCCAGCGTCGCCGCTCGCCGCGGCCTCGTGCTCGTCGAGCGCCTTGTGCGCGTGTGCTCCTCCTCGAGTCGCTCGAGATCGCGCTTCAACCGGTCGACCTCGAACTGCAGCGAGAAGGGCGCGGTCGCGTGGCTCTCGCCAAGCTTCTTCAACTCCGTGCCCGGCGCCTGCAGCGCATTGAGGTTGGATTCGCATGCAGCGGCGCAGCCCTGCACGCCGTGAGCAGGTACACAACCGGTGCGCCGGTGACCTGGGATGCACAAAAAGGCCTGTGCTGGCATGGTTGAACGCGTCTCTAGGACCGACGCCCCGTTGGCCTGAGGCGAGGCTTGCTAAGGGAAATAAGGGAGGTCAGTAAAGTTGAAACGAAGGTGCGCCCAGTCAAGGGCGATGGAGAGAGGGGATATGGGCCTGAAGAATGACCGGGATCGCTCATGCAAAAAATGCGCGCATTTTGGCGGGCCCGGTCGTGGGGAGGAGGAGGAAAGGAGGCCTGTCCTTTTAACGCAGACTGTGGCAGTGACCTTTGTTTACTCTCACGTGAGATCATGTGACAGGATCGGTCCGGTGCTTGACCAACGACGCGCCTTGGCCGATGTAGCAGCTAGGCTCTAGGCCTGAGGAATACTATTAGCTGCGCGATAAATAGCACGGTCATTTGCGCCAGCCGTAGCTACGTTTGACCCTGGGCAGGATTCCGGCAATATAGCAATGATGAGCACCTGCAGAAATTCCGCCAGCCAGAGTGCTTGGACCAAGAGTAAAATTCCAGAAAAAAAGCCGGAAGCCACCGCTCATTCAGCATGCGTTCCGTGCTCTGCAGGGAGCCGCCTCGGGCATCAGGCTCAGGCTTCTAGCACCAGCTAGCTCAGTGAGTTTTCTAGCTGGCTTTTAAGAATGGGCTAATAATCCAGGAAGCCAGCCGATCCCATGTCTCGTCCACGGGAAGCCATGCATGCCTTTCTCATGGAGGCACACAACATCACGATCGAAGCTCGATTTGTCTGCACGTCCCTGCCAAACGTCGACTTGGCAGCTGTGGAGCGAGCTGCACTTCAACTCCATGCAATCCGCCGAGTTCTAGCAGACTTGAACGAGCCGTTCACATCCTTAGAAGAAGCTCAGTCCCTGATTCGTTTTGTGGACAGTTTCCTCCGACCGTTGGAGGCACATATGGATGCGCCGCCAGTGCCTCAGTCGACAGCAATGCCTCGGGTGTATACAGGCAAGTCAGGCAGGCCTACATTCGATCTGAACTTGGAACGAGCCCTGCAGCTGCACTCGCTGGGCAACTCCTGGAGCCATGTTGCGGCTGCAATGGGGGTCTGCAGGGGCACGCTTTACAACCACTTCCATGCGCATGGCATGTCCACAGCACGCCCAACTTACACCGACATTGAGGACGATGACCTGGATGAAGCCGTCGCCAAGATATCGCTGCAGCACCCCTTTGAGGGCTCCTCGCTGGTCCAAGGCCACCTCAAGTCTCAGGAAATCTATGTTACAATGGAGCGGGTGCAGGCCAGCTTGCGGCGCGTGGATGCACTTGGGGTGATAACTCGGTGAGCTCCCTCCTCTTGGCAAGACCCAGCTCCTGAACTCTTCCTCCAGGTGGTCAGGCATTATCAAACGCCGTGTGTACCGTGTTCGTGGCTCCAACGCGCTTTGGCATATGGACGGCAATGAGAAGCTGCGTCCATGGGGGTTCTACATCCATGGTTGCATCGATGGCCACTCCCGACTCATCATATACCTGGCTTGTCGCATGAACAAGAGGGCCAGGACCGTCCAAGAAGTCTTCATACAGCAGGGGATCTCCGTGTATGGCTGGCCCAGCCGTGTTAGGGGAGATTTTGGTACAGAAAACAACCGCGTGGAAGATGCCATGGTCCAGCACTGGGGCGAAGGGCACCGAGCATTTCTTCGTGGAAGGTCGGTTCTGTGATGCACAGTCCTGGTATCCATGGCTGGCTCACAACGTTTTACTCAGATCACTTCATAATGTCCGCATTGAGCGCCTATGGCGCGATGTTCGCAAGGGGACTACAGAGATGTACCGCCAGGTATTCTTCCACCTAGAAGAACGCTCTCTTTTAGACCTGGATGATGCTGTACACCGGGCTTGCCTGGCGCTGGTCTTTGAGCACCGCATTCAGGCATCGCTCAACCGGACCATGGATGCGTGGAACCATCACAAGGTTCGCACCGCAGGCAAGCGCACCCCAATTGCACTGTTTGAGATTAGCAGGGAGATGGCGATGCGTAAGGGGTATTGGACAGGTGATCCCGGCGATTCTCTGGAGGATGCAGCTGATCCGTTATATGGCTTTGATGGCGATGCTCCCCTTCCTCCTGCAGACGAGCTAGGGGAGGATCCCATCCACACGCAGCCAGAACTAGGTGGTAACGTGGAAGCAGATGGCACAGAGGAGATGGGTATGGTCCAGCAGCTCTTATTGGACTTTGATTTCAGGGCTGATGACGGAAACTGGGGAATTAACATCTACTGCGAAGCCGTTCTACTTACCAACAGTCGTCTACATATGAGCACTCATGTACCGTAATATTAAACAGTTACTTATAGGAATTCTTCTTGCCCTCCAACGCATTGTTGAGAGCCGCCGTAATCTCAACACATATCTCCGTCCAAGACTGGTCCATGTTAGTGTTCTTGTCCGGGTGGTAGGTCTGTAGTAAGAATAGCATCAGAAGCAGGCTGGCTGGGTCTAGGGGAAGGGCTCACCGCCATCAGCTTTTTCCACTGCTGCTTTCGAGTGAGGTCCCAAAAGATGCCATCTCCATATGATATGCGGCGTTGTGGGTCCAAATGCGAGAAGTAAGTCAAGACTGAAGCCACCGTCGTATCCCATTCCAAGATGGTGTGAAGCGACTGAGCCTTCTGTACCTGAGTTCTTCCTGACAACGGCTCAGGGAATGCCTTACGAGGCTGACGTGGTACAAGTGAAGCCGGCGACCTTGACCGATATCTTGCAGTTCCTTTATGAGCTGGGCGTGGCCGAGGTCGAGGCCGAGATCCACTTGAGCTGGGTTTCGGTGCGTCACTACTCTCAGCCTCCCTCTTGGGTTTTTCAGATTCGTCCTCAGAGCCAGATGGAATCTCCACATAAGTCGGCTTGGAGCTCTTCTTTCCCTTTGAAGGCGCAGGGGGCTTCCATTCCGATTGTTTTTGGGTAGGTGGTGGCCTACTGGCCTTTTGCTGTTTTTTTTCGCTTAGAATTTCTGAGACGTCTGGAAATTCCACATCTATGCGAGATGTTAACAATAAACCTAGGTCTCTGAAGCTGAACACCTGACCTGAGTCGTCACCAGTCAAGTCAAAAAGAGGTGGTTTCTTCTTTTTATGTCCGGAACCATCAGACTTAGGTGGATTTGGCTCTACGTCGGAGAGAGAGTGACTAAACCAAGGGCTATGAGATTTCAAAGTCTATCAAACAGGACTAACTCGAAGCCTACTTCAAGCCTCCACTCCTAGCTGGGCCTCGACTGCGTGTACGCGGTCCTTGCTGAAACTCCTCTGCATTCTCATGCTGGACGTCATCTCCACCTTTCTTCTACCCCGATGAGTTAGCCCGGTATGCTATCACGAAGAAGCATATAAGTCGACGAACATTGTCATTCTCTGCCCGTTTGGCTTTGCCATGTACAGTGGACTATTGGCATCAGAGAATTTAGTATTTCGAAAGGAAGAAAATTAGGTCGGGCTTACCTTGACGTAGTTGCGAAGCTGAAGGCTGAATTCACGGCAGAAAATGTTGAATATGTTGAGGAACTCCTGGTAGTATATCTGATCCACAGGGAATGAATCCAGAAAGGGGTATACGACTGATGACATCAGCCGTAGCAGTCCCCAGTTGCCTCCATAGATGTTGTTGAACGTCATACTGAGATGATTGGCATCGTCACCATAATCAGCTTTCAGGGAAGATCGCAGATCCTCAGGTTGGCAGGAATGAAGATGAATAGATGCCATCTCCATACTGTTCCAATCTTCTTGCGTGGCCACCTGAACAGCCGAAGGTTCAAAGCGTGAGGTGGTAGTCTAGGGATTTTAAAGGATAATTACTTACGGTCAACTTGTGGTCGACTTGAAGCAGTTGAGCTCCAAGCGATCTTATGTCCTCTGGGTCATAATGATGGCGATCCACCGTGCATCGGAAATTGGTGACCAGCTCATCGAGAGCGATCACATAACCCTGCAGATTTATGCAGAGCTGACTTCCTGAATGGACGACAGAAGCCTCCATTGCATGAGCAACCTCATGGAGCAGAAATAGACCATGGACTGCCAGTTCTATCCCATAGGGCCCGAGAGCGAAGTCCTTTCTCATAACATCTTTGGCTGCATCAGCTGCCTGGACGTCTTCGGAGGAAATGGCAGGGATCCGTGTGGCGAGCTCTACCAAGAACATGATGCTATCAAGGAAATCTGGACCGACCATGTCCCATAACAGGCTGGGCGAATGGATTCCTTGACCGTTCCTCCATTTCTGAACGCTGAGATCTACAAAAATATGAGCTGTCTCTACCTTTTTGTACGGACCTCCTATAGCGCTTGGCCACTGTAAATAGAAAAGCTCAACGGCAGTCAAATCATCAAGAAAATTAAACCCCAACTTACCCAAGGCTTAGAGGGCTTCGGAGGACAGATGTTGATCAGAGTTCGAGTAAGGGCGTCATACGCCGAAACAAAGACATCCGCAAAGGGGTCTGACTTTGAGCTTGCATCAAATGCAGCTTTCGATCCAAAATCACCCTGATCTTGGAACGCAGTGCTGTGGCGTGATCCCAGATCCTACAGATGGTCTTTAGCATGAGAATTGCTTTAATTAAAGCGTATGCACCTGAAATTCCCTGTCGCTGCCAGCCGTGGGTATGCTGGCCGAGGCATGTGGCTTCTAAATTATAAACAATCAGTACAGTGAGAGGCAGTTTGCATAGAAAGGTACCCGCTTTGAGATTTTCAGGCGGGTCTTGTACAATATCCTGATCTGCGTCACTCATGCTATCACCTAGGCTATGTTTCTCCGCATGAGATTCTGCCTCATTGTTTTCATCTGCCTGGGAGCTCAGTTCACTTTCACTATCGGTATCTTCATCTGCGACAGCACCCGGTCCAGGCAACAAAGAAATGTTGTCAGAACCTGCGACGAGAGCGATGAAGACTGGTTTTGAAAATCCGGTAGAGCTGGAATACCCCAAGGCTGACGTGGCCCTGCAAGATAGCCATAAGTACATGACATGGCCAGTGGCTTAGAGAGGGCAAACCGTTTCATTTCTTCGTAGTCAACATTCATGGTATCAGGCACCGGTCGAAGATAGCGTGAACCTCCCTTTTTCTCTCCAGTGCTAAAAAGAACCGTCCAGATGCGAGACTGATCTAGCTTATCGCCGAAGTTGTCCAATGCCTTTTGAAATGCGGGTACATTTACAAAATGGCTGGAGATAAGGCGATCAACCTCACTGCTTGATGCCATTTTGGAGATAGTTATGGTGCGTGTGAGACCGGCCAGATGTAGATTATTCAAGCTAACAGGCAAGATCTGGGTCAGGATTGTCGATCCAATATAGAAAGTGAAGAGACTTACAATGTAGGCCCTGGCTTACGATATTCTCCTCTATGGACACGACCTGTGCGCTCTGCCAAGAAGACGGTGAATTTTGTAGTCGGAATGGGCTTGGAGGGCTTGGGAGGCTGAGAATTAGTACGTTTTCCTGTTGAAGAGCAGGCAGACTTTGATCTGCTTTTGCTACGGGCCTCCGGTTTTGCATCAGACCTCTTACGCTTCAAAATGGTTTCACTCAAGCGATTTGCTGCATCTTGCTGAGCCTGTGACGTTGAGTGGGTAAACAAGATAAATCTAGAGATACAAACAGCTGGAACGTACCTTGGCTGCCGGGTAGAAAGGCTGAGGCCCTGATCCGCCAGCAATCTTTGCCTGTCGAAGCTCAGCATGTGCTCTAAACATGCCTCCTGCATCTGGACTGCCTGCAGACCTGCCGAAGTCAGAGGTGGATGTGGGGCGTGAGTTATGCATGGACTCCTGCGTCTTTGAGATGAAGGGAGGTGGAACAGGGGGTGAGGGAGCTGGCTGAGCCAGTGGAGCGGAAGACTGCTGCAAAGTCATCTCAGTCACGACAAAGGTAAAATTTTTAGACACAGGCCTCACCGAAGCAGGACTCTGTGCGCCAAAAAATGAGTGTTGCTGTCCAGAAGGCAAGCCATTGGCTGGAAGGATCTTATGCCAGAGAGCGACATGGTCACACAACAGACAATGTAAAGTAACGAGAGTAGAGGGGTTGTTTACGAGGTGAGAATCCTCTCCACGAGGAACGAACTGAGGACAATCTCCACAGCCTCTGAACCGGCAAAGGCCCAGAGACTGGGGAGTTATCTCCCAGGGGGCAGCCATTGCGTTAGCAGAGAATGCCTGGCAGGCGACTCGTGCTAAAGAGACCAAACGAAAAAGGAAGGTCCCAGTGCGGAGGCAAGCTGACCTGCTAAGGGAGGCGGGGATCGCCACCGCTGATTTTGTAAGCCGAAACATAAGGCAGCTGCAGCACAGACATTCAATTGAATCGACCTGGCATTCATAAGATACGATACTGGCATCTCTAACATAGTTGCATTAGTGGATATGTTGTTACTCACGTAGTCACCGACGTCGCCGGTGAACAGCCCATTTTGCCTGCTTTCTGAGCCTTCAGGCCCTGCCGCATCAGCCGCCAGTACACTGGTCAGACTGGGTGGTCCGGCAGATAAAACAGTGGCTCTGCACGCAGGCACAGCCAGGCGTGTCACCGCAGGAATGTGGACGCAGTGCGGAGGTTGTTGTCCGGCCAGAGCCCAGGTGCGAGCAGGCCGTTGAGCTTGATGTCCACCTCGGAGTCAGAGCCGGTGTGCTGGTGCGACAGGTGCATGTGCGGTGTGCAGATGCTGTGGTGCAGGATGAGCAGGACCTTCAGGACGAACAGCAGGGCGTAGATAGCAAGGTACAGGTGGATCTGGTCGGGGAGGAAGCACGGCCGGTCGGCGAAGGTGCACCACTCCGTGGAGTTATCATGCAGCAGGTGGGGGTTGAGGAGCGAAAGGAGGTGGAAGCCGAACAGTGGATGCCCACGGCCATGGAGAACGACTTGATGCTTACTTTGTGCACGCACCAGGGCGAGATGGGGTGGTCTTCGTTGGGCGGCCTAGTGCATTTCGTGAGTGTTCTGTGCAGTCTTATTCGCGAACCCAGTACTCACCTGAGTTCTGTGGGATACCGCGTTTGGCTAAGCTTCCTAACATCCAGGCCACGCAGCAACGAGCGACGCCTACTTGGAAGGACAAGGCCTCCTTGTCCATATCGTTGGCGGCCTTATGTCGGAGTCATTCTCCGGACATGTTTGAGCCCTGCGCATGCTCATTCAGCGCTCACCTAGATTTGCTTGATACAGTACCCTACCCACCTAATCTCCCAGGATGCAGGCCCTGCGGCCAGCGAAGTGCATCCTTGAAGCATAATTCTTTCTTGTCGACACCAATGGGAGACCGTTGGCATCGCCGCATGTGATGCAGGCACTGGGCTCAGCCTGGTGTTGTTCTTCAGGCTTCCACATATTTTGTAAGTGTCCCGTGCAGTGCGATTGAGAATGAAGAAGGCGCACTCAATCTGGTCAAGATCGTTGGATGTGTTCCACGTCTTAGAGAGGCGACGCATGTCAGACAGTTTGCAGTACACGTCCAGGTCCTGTAAAATGAAGAACGAAGAACGCAGTGATCTGGATGGAAATGATAGGTAGAAACAATGAGCGGTCATACCTAGAGTGACCAGAGCATTGGCAATCGGAAAATTAGCAAGTTCTCCTCGAACAGAGAAGCACTGATTTGCGGACCTGGAGCTTCTCCCAGAGTGTAGAGTTTCAGCGCGTGGAGCCCGTGAAGTGCTTCAACGAATGATCATGTCCAACACCTGCAGTGTCAGCATGTTCGACTCGCCGAATAAGCCCATTCTGGCATCGGATTACCGCATGCCAGACATCGCTTACTGCACCCTAAACGAGTCTTGCGGATGCGCCTGCCATCAGGAAGGCTGCTAGCGCTAGTGCAGGTGGTGCATTGGCCATTGAGGTCATTCAATGCTAGATATTGAGATCGTCAGGGTCATCAAGAGGGCCACAACGTGAGTCTGCACCTGTTCTGTTGTCCTGACGAGTGCAATATCACGAACGTCAACTTTTTCTGACACGCATTCACAACATAGGGGCCCATAATCAATACGCTTGACTAAACTGCAGCGTAAGATGCCGGGTAGCAGTAGTAGACCCACATGGGCGGTCGCCGGTGATGCAGTCCGCGCCGCGTAGCGATCCTGCCAAATTGACGTATTCAGCAATATAATCCTTCGGAGGAGACCCACGAACCTACAACATTGTTATCGCAGTAGCGACCTCCTACAGGAATACTGCCACACCGAACTTACAGTAAAGTGGAAGGCAGACTCAAACCTCCATTGTTTTGTGTCGTGATGTGAACCTCACTCGGATTTCCAAATCGGGCCACGAAATTTGATCCCGAGTCGAACGTCCTTCAAAAAAGGCCTATCCCACAAACGACTACAACTTCTCGATCCATTGGAAAAGGTCTATCATTTCTGACGACGCATTCTCAGCCTAGCCTTCATTTTTTCATTACATACAGAACTTCGTCATTGTTTGAGAACCTCCGACATATTTGTTCCGGAATTATTGAACAGTATAGGACCCATACCAACACGCGACTGACACGAAGAAAAACTGACGCGATCAAATATACAGGGACCCATAGAGTCAAATATGGCTGATAAGATTAGATCTCAGAACAGCGATCCCCTCCCGGGCATGAAGTAATGGTTGAAGCTACAACCTGACCACCAAGCTCGCAAGCACATCGCTATCTTCTGCCTCGAACCTTGACATATAACATCTCAGAGACCCATGTCTTAGGCCTCTAATCCAGCGAAACGATGCTCACACCGCAAAGACCGCGTCGACAGTCTCTGCATCTCAATACAATCCCGTCTCCCCGCCCCGCGACCCCATCCGAGCTCTACTCGGACTCGCGGACTCATGGCTACCAGGGCAGCACCAGGACCGCGAAGCTCCCCAGAGCGACGCCAAGCGGCGGGGGCGCGATCTCGAAGAGCGAAGACGGCTCGCGATGCGTCGTGGCAGGCCGAGAATGTGGGTGGTTAGACGGGTACACTCTGCTCCTAGCTCATATGCATGTCCAGCGCTACGCATTCTGCGCATGTCGGAGACACCGACGACGTTTTCGCCCGAGCATAAGGCTACGGTCGGGCGCGGGGGGCATCGCATTGATGGCTCGCGGAACTTTTGGGTTGGGAGCGGGCTCAAGATTGACAGCGTTAGCACGGACGTGGCTTGGTGTCGTCAAAGTATCTTGTCCACTTCCAACATTGGGTTTAATGACAACGCTGACGTGTGAGACATAGATTTCTCCAACAAGATCTTGACTAGCGCGCGTAATGGTGAGCTTATCATGTGGGACTTGGACAAGATGGGCTACTCGAAGTATGGTATGTCTGGATTGGACCTTGACTTTCGATTCTCTCCTTTGTTGAGACAGAATACCAGAAAGAAGAGCTCGAGATCACCTCCGTTCAATCCACAAGGTCGTGGTCTCGCCGATCGTCCCCTACTATTGTATGACTGGATCCGCTGACGGTGATATACGGGTCTGGGTACGTAGAAACATGCACCCGTTCCGTTAAATTTCTTATGGTTGTTTCAGGATCTACGAGACATCACAACCTCATTAATACGAATACACCATTCGACTTCCGTCCGAGCAATTGCCTTCTCGCCCAGTTCCACCTATCCCGTCCAGGCAATTGTAGGTCTTGACAATGGTAGTCTTTACCGGTAGGTCTACTCCCGATCCATTAATGCGACACCATTAACTATCGATAGATGGGACCTCAAGATGGGCCAGCGCGGTCAGCTCGATCGCATACCCGTAGCCCACACCGGCGATATACTCGATCTGGACTGGTGCAGCACATCGACCTTCACAGCGCAGAACACCACCTTCAGCTCGTTCCCGGGCCTCGGCGTCTTCAGCGAGAACTCGGCGTCCAGCAGCTCCAGTTCCGGTGGGTCGACCAACATGGGCTGGATTGCGAGCGGCGGCCTCGACCGCACCGTCAAAGTATGGGACCTGACGAGCGCCGGCGCATCGCACATCGCGCACGTCCCAACCTACACACTTTCTACGTCCTTTCCGGTGCGCAAGGTGTTATGGCGCCCATCGTACGAGTGCGAGCTTGCCGTGGTGTCGAATGCCGAGTTTGGGACGGGCTCGAGCCAGGACCTGCTGGGCGGAGGAGGTCAGAGCGCAACGGAGGCACCCGACCCGGAGCAGTTGTCGAAGAGCGACGGCGAGGAGGCCAAGCAGCCGACTAAAGCGTCCGGCGATATCGGCGACGCCGTCGAGATCTGGGACGTGCGGCGAGGCTACGTCGCCAAATGGCGAGTTGGAGGTTCTTCTTCGGAAGGCGGTGCTACAGGTCTGTACATGCCACTTTCGTCTGAATTTGATTCACCTTCGAATCAGATATTGAGTTCGCCGATTCGCATGCGCTCTGGGTGCAGCATGCCTCGGGGACGTTCTCGCAGCTTGATCTGCGCCATTCGTATCGCCCTCTGGACGCCATCCCCAGAGTGGCTACGACATGGGAGGCTTCCGGATCATTCGCGTTCGTGGCGGATAAAGCACCACAATGGGAGGTCCCTTATGACGATATGTAAGTCTATTTCTCCAGAACATGGTTGGCTTGGTGATACTAATGTAAAACAGAAATCCCGCCGTGCTCCCCAATCCCAAAGGGAAGCTGAAGGCGCTAGGTGATGGATCTTTCAGGCCTACGAGTCAAGACTTGGGTTATATCCCGTATGAAAATACTCCGGAAGATATGGAAGCTTTTGCTACCATGGCCAGAGGGTATGTTTACGAGGGTGCAGATCGACACACTATCTGCGTTACCAATGCTGAGGTGAGACGGCGTGCTTTCTGTGAGCTGTGTCCACTGACTTCATATGCACTTAGGTGGCGTCGAACGCCAATCGTGCTGATGCTGTACAGACTTGGATGCTTCTTCAATCACTTATACCCCCGTCCACACCCTCCCCATCTCGTCCGCCATCTCCGCCTCTCTCTCCTCTGCCATTTGTTGGGTCTTCGACTCTGCCCCATTCCATCTCCGCTCCTGCTGCTATACCGACTATCTCAGGATCACAGAACCTAACAAGCTCACTTCTCCTTCCCCTCCGCACATCATCTTCTGAACCAACGTGGACCTCGCCACAGAGCCAGACCAATCTCAGCCCGAATCACTCACCTTCCCGTAACGGCAAACGGGGATCATCGACGTCAAATTCGCCGTCTCCCCGAAGGGTTTCCAGCACTGCGTCCGCTATAACAGTAAGCCCCGTGGCGTCCACCAGTACACCATCTACATCCTCCCGCTCATCCTCACTATTCTCCCGGCGGCAGTCTAACGCCAGCTTCTTCCCGCGCCCGCGTGCGTTCTCCTCCTTCCGCAGACCCTCCATCTCGAACCCCTCGACCGCACACGGCGAGCCCACCAGCGCGGCGCCCAGCCTGCGCGGCGTCGGCGAGGGCGCACTCGACGACTCCGACTCAAGCGGCGACGAGAGCGACGGGCACCCCAAAGACCAGCTGTCCCCCGTGTCCCCAGAACACCGCCCGCGCCCGCCCTCCGCCGCCTCCTCCTCGACCTTCTCCCTCCGCAACACCCTCCGCAACACCGCGCACCCGAGCCCGCTCTCGCACGTCGCGGGCCAGCACACGTGGACGGACGAGGAGCCCGACGACGGCAAGGACGACGACGGCTCGTCGCCCTCGCCCGCGTCGACCGACACCGAGTCGTGCAGCGCGTCGCCGCCGGGCTCCGTCCGCCTCGCGGGAGCGCGGCGCCCCAGCCACACGCGCTCCAAGTCGAGCCCGCAGCCGCAGAAGCTTCCGCGCGCGTGCAAGGGCTCCGTCGTGCATGCGAAGCGCAGCGCGACGCTCGCGGTGTCCGCGCCGCAGGCGCTCGTGCGCGAGACGTCGGTCAGCAGCGTGCGCACCGTCACCGCGGGCGACATCTCGCTCGAACACGAGCGCGCCGCCGGGCCCGAAGCCGCGCCGCCCGCGGGCGAGCGCTCGCCCGCGAAGCGCATCGCGTCGTTCGGCGCGTCCGTGGCGGGCGACGTGTTCAGCCCGCAATCCGACTACTTGCGCGAGCGCGAGCGGCGCGGCGAGAGCGCGGACGAGCGGCGGTACCATGCGGAGGTGCGGCGGCAGGAGGAGCAGGCGCGCGGCGCGGCGTGGGCGGCGCTGCGCGCTGCGCTGGAGGCGTACGCGGACGGCGGGGACCTGCAGATGTGTGCGTTTATGGCGCTTGTGGCGCCGACGGAGCTGCGGGTGGGCGAGCGGCGGCGGCTGCAGTTCGTGGAGGGGTATATCGGTGGGTTGCGCTGCTTCTGTTTGTGGGGCGGCGTGTTGATGAGAGCGGTCCAGATGTGCTCACGCGTCGGCGACTGCATACGGCGGCTGCGTACATGCGGAAATATGCCGTGATCGACGAGGTGCGCGCGAGCACGAATGTAAGCACCCTCGTGCTTTCCATTTACAACACGACGCACTGACGCGCCGCACAGCTGCAAACAACGATCTACGTCTCCTGCGGCCGCTGCGAACGCCCGCTCGCCGCGCAGCACGGCACCTCCTACTGCACACACTGCAGCGCCTTCGCGGCGACCTGCAGCATCTGGTAAGCCCTCACCCTCATCCGCCGCGGACGCAACTGACGCACACCGGCAGCCATCTTCCCGTGCGCACGGCGCTCTTCCACTGCGGCGTCTGCTCGCACGGCGGGCACCAGGAGTGCTGCCGGCGCTACCTCGAGCGGCCGATGGTCGAGCTCGCGGGGCCGCCCGCGCCCGTCGCCCCGTCCGCGCCGCCACTTATGCGCGGGCGCTCGCTGTCGCGGGGTAGTGCTGGGGCGCTGGGGGAGGATTTTGGTGAGGCGCGGGCGGATGGGGGTGGGGTGGGTGGGGCGGCGCAGGCGAGAAGGTTGATGGGGCATCCGTGTGCGGCGGGGTGTGGGCATTTTTGCTGGGTTGCGAATGAGCGGACGGAGGATCTGGATGGGGAGGCTTGAGTTGTTGTAATGTGATATACTGCGCGTATTCGAGGTGTTTGATTAGGCGATGGATTACTATTTCTTACAACAAAAAGACTAAGGATATTCGAGCAAGGAAAGACTAAGGATATTCGTGCAAGGAAAACCGGTATCGACTGGAGAACTGGCAGAGCATCTAAGATATTATCACGCCTCCGCCCCAACCTTCCGCACCTCCTCAATCCTCCCCTCCAGCAACCTCACAATCGTATCAAGCCCCTTCAACACGCCCTCATCCGGACCTTCCCCTGGCCTCAACTGCGTATGCGCAAAATCAATCAGCTTCACCGCATACGGCGGGCCGGGCTTGCCCTCCTCCTCTTCCTTCTCCTCTTCTTCTTCCTCATCTTCCTCCTCATCATCCTCATCCTCGTCCATCTCCATCCCACCCGGATGCTTCTCCAACCACTCCACTCCCTCCGCCGCGCGCGCCCAGTCCGCCTCATACACGACCAGCAAGCTCGCGCCGACCATGCGCATCTCAACCCCCGCGACCGCCTCCCGGATCTCGCGCACGTCCTCCACCAGCCTGCCCAGAATCGGGAGCAACGCGGCGGCGGGCAGCCCGCCGCCCTCCTTGTTCCGCGCGTCCGGGTCCGCGACGGGGAAGAAGCGCGCGATGCCCGCGGGGAGCTCCGCGGGCGCGAGCGCCTTGCCGTACTCCTTGCCGGTGACAACTGCCGCGCCCATCGCGTTATCGAACACCTGCGCAGCACACCGTGAGCGTGGCCCGGCGGACGAGATGAGTGCATGACGCACCTGGAACCCGGTGAGCCGCACGCCGGTCGTCGCGGACGTCGTCGCGCGCGCCACGGCCTCCATGCGCGCACGCTTCTCGGGCAGCGCGTCCCCGTCGAAGAGCACCGTGCCGAGCTTCGCATCGAGGATATTCGGCTTCCCAAACGCATGCGCGAGGTTCTCCAGCACGAGGCTCTGTAACCCCCCATCAGCCTCCCACCCACCTACCCGAAGCGATGAGGAAAAGACCTATCTTTCTCTGCAGAAAGCTCGGGCGGGACACTCTGCACGACGGCGCCCGCAGGCGTGGTCTGCCCCGCGAGCGCGAGCGTGCCGAGGAAGCGCGGGACGAACGGGCGCAGCGGCGCGAGGCGCGGCTCCGCCGCGACGGCCTCGTAGAAGCGCGCCTCGAGCGGGAGCGCGGGCTTGATGAGCAGCTCGCCGTCGCCTGCGAGGTGCACGCCCGCGTGCCCGCCGACCTGGTGCGCGAGCGGCTCGGTCGGGGCGATGGTCGTCGTGGGGGGCGTCTCGGACATCGGGGGTGTTTCGCACATCGTGGGCGGGGGGGTGTTCTCTGAGGTGGTTTAGAGGCGGCGGGCGGGGCGGGGGGTGTGCTTACATTTCGGGTTTGGGAGGTATATGGGATCGACTTGGGTCCTGCCATGATGGGATGCGTTGGCGCTTTGGTTGGAAAAAGCACGGATAGATCATAGACTTACTATATGTTGTTGGATCTTCCGATTCCCAATGCGATATCAAGATGCAAAACGTGATCTAGCTCTACCCGGAAGCATGAATGTCACTGAGGACGCACTCGCACATTCGTGATGCACTTACCACGTTAGAAGATATAAAGTATATAGGGAATCAAAAGATGGTCGCTGTGCGGGTTCAAGTTGCGCGCTTGGTTACGCGTGATCAGCCAGTGAGCACATTAGCTTAGCATCGCTTCAGCGCCGCAAAAAAAAAGAACAGAGGTAGAACAAAAAGACAAAAGGTTTGCGAGGGGCACGGCGGGCCTGCGCGACAGACGACACGGCCTGATCTCCTAAGACTAACTCGGCGGAACCTGCAGACTGCGGAATTGCTTCCCTGGTCAGTCAAGGACCTATTACTCCAAGGTCAGCCACAGCTTCCGCTGCGGGGACGGATGGACGCCAAAGTTTTCTGGAGGGGACGGTCTTGAACTCAGCGCACAAGCTCGTAGGCCCGTTGGAGTAAACACCACCTCGCATTCCCAGTTTAGGGCCGTTACAGCCACTAAGCCAAGAGGTCTTGTTTATGAATCTTTGGATCAAAATTATATATCCTTTATCAGCGCCAAAGCTACAGCCCCGCATCTGCTCTCTGTCCTTCCTCGACATACACAACGATGAGCACTGACCCCCTCCTCGCCCTCCGTGGCGCCGTGACATCCGGCTTCACCATCGCCCCTGTCGACAGCAGCAATACAGACGTTCCCTCGCTCGCAGCCGCGACCCACCTCCGCCTCTCCGACTCTCTCATCCTCCCAAAGTCTGCACCGACCCGCCTTCGCCGCCCAGGCAATACCGCTACAGATCCGTCCTCGAAGCCCGAAGCATTCTTCTCGCTAGAAGCCGTTTATCTGACATGGGCCCTGCGCAGCGCGGGGAGCGCAGAGTATATGAAGCAGGCCCGCGAGAGCGGGCTCGCGGTCGGCTTTGTGAGCGTCACGGAGCGGAAGAGCGTGGTCGAATGGCTCCAGGGAAAGGTCGCCTCGCTGGATAACATCGTCCCTCAACCTGGTGGTGCGTTTGACGTTCCTTTGTCTTGAGCACATCTGATAGCCATGGTCAGAAACTACGACACCACCCGGGACCCCTCCCCCGACCGCACTCCAGCGCACACTTCCTGGAGAGTCAACATTACGACCTTCTGTAAGCCGTCGAGAACCCGGTATCTCGACTATACCGTCGAAGCGACACTATGTCCCCGATGTCCACGACGTCGAGATTGTTAAGAAGATCAAGCAGACGGAGATAGAGCTGAAGGATCGCAATACTGTCCTGCGGGGCACCAAGCCAATCGTGAGCACTTCCCTTCCGCGAGTTACTCGACGGTTCGTCATATGATACATGCGTTCCCAGAACTTTGCCTCTGTCCGAGACGCATTTTCTGCGAAGCTCAAGAGCCTGAAGGAGAAGAAGCCGGGCGCGACTGCCGCAGCCGTGCCTACACCAGGTATGTCAATTTACCCCGTCCATCCAACTGCCTCTCAAACACCCCCTCAGACCTAAAACTCCAAGCACGCAAAGCGAGTGAGTGCTTCAGACCCGTGCACGTGCCGCAGCCTTCTCATAACCCGCAGAAAACATGTACCCCATCATCATGATCTCCTCCTCCCCCACCGCCCTCATCACAATGCACAACGTCAAGCGCTTCCTCCAAGACGCCATGTACGCCCTCCCCCCCTCCCCCCCTCCCCCTCCCCCACTAACCCACCCACAGCTTCGAGCCCTCCGCCGACGCGCGCGCGCGCGCAGCCGCGGAGGGTAACCCGCGCCCGGAGGACATGATCCCGATCTACCGCACGCGCACGACGATCGACAGCGCGGGGCGCGAGCAGACGAGCGCGCAGCGCTACGTCGTCGTCGACAGCAGCGAGGCGCTCGCGAAGTTCGGGCCCGACGCGTGGGACCGCGTCGTGTGCGTCATGACCACGGGGCAGGCGTGGCAGTTCCGGCCGTACAAGTGGAACGAGCCGCGCAGTCTCTTTCATCACGGTGCGTCGCGCTCTTATCCTTGTCCTTGTCCTGCGTGTGGGTAGATGCTGAAGGGTGTGGGTCATGTGTAGTGAAGGGGATCTATGTGTCGTGGACGAACGACCCGCCGAATGCGAAGATCAAGGATTGGAATGTGACGGAGCTGAAGGCATGTTTCTTTTTTGCTGTAAGTTCGCGGGCGCGTGCTGATGCGCGCAGATCGACCCGCACCGGCGGCACGTCGACAAAGCGACGGTCGCGCATTTCTGGAAGACGCTGGATACGTGGACGATGCACAACAAGCCGTCGCTGATTCGGCATTGACGGTCGCGCTGTGTGGGGTGTGGAGGTGCCAAGTGGGGCTGTGCTTGTAGTTTTTGTCTTGTTTTCGTGTAATGTTATTCGGTTCTCATCAAAAATGTTGGAATCGCCATCGCTGGGGCCGCGTTGGAAGTCGGCGGTGATAAGTCATAATCAAACCTCTGACACCGAGCACTGGCATTAGAGCTTCGACAAAACGGTCGGATAGGACATGCGTGCAAGCTACGCGAGCACCCGCCTCCCGCATGAAATGCAAGAGTCTGCCCATGACCTCGCGACCTCAGCAAGGAATAGTGTCCCCTTCGGGGTGACATACGAAAAAATTGGAACGATACAGAGAAGATTAGCATGGCCCCTGCACAAGGATGACACGCTTTCCCAGAGTGGTAGACCTACGGGTCTCAATATTTATTTTTGCCGTACTATATGTGACTTGATTTTGGATGCAGCGATGTGTTCGAGACTCCACGAATACTTGGTATCATATGCAGACCGGTCCAAGTACAAATGCATACAGACAACATGTCCATAACCCACTACCTAACGTCCACAAAGCACGAAGCAGCGCTACCTCTAATCACATGCTCCCAGTCCGGTCCACCACCCGCGCGACCAAATGCGCATGCCAACTGACCATCCCAGGCCCCGTCGTCGGGCTCAGCGCAAGCAGCGCCAGATCCTCCAACACAAGCCCTTGGACATCCTGCCCGCCTTCGTGCGCAGTCGGCGGCAGCAGCGGCCACGTCCCCATCTCGCGCTGCCACGCGCATGAGCACACGCATCCACCACGACAAAGGGAGGGGGACACACCGCGAGCCACTCGAGCCGCGTGGCGATCTGCTGCGCCGCGAAGCGGCCGAGCTCGCGCGGCGTGAACGGCGGGTCGCCCGCGCGCCGCGCGACGCACGTCGCGGGGACGAAGTACCCCGGCCAGTCGAGCGTCTGCCCATCAGCTCTATTCCACACCACGCAGCACGCAAGCAAACGGACTCACCACGCGCATGCAGCGGAAGTGCTGCAGCAGCCCTCGCGTGGGCGGGTGGCTGATGGCGTTCCAGGGCCGCGGCGGCGCGTCGGGCGCGAGGTCCGTGAGGCGCACGCCGGGGAAGGCGACGGGGCCTGTGTAGCGGAGGAAGAGGGCGAGGGGGGAGGGGAGGGGCGCGTTGTATGAGGGGAGGGGGGCGTAGGATGGGTGGGCGGATGGTGGTGGGTGTGGCGCGGGCGCGTGGTCTGCGCAGAGGGTGCACTCGGGGATGAGCACGCCGTAGATGGGGGTCTGGGGGGGGTGTTAGAGATGCGGGGTGGGTGGAGTGTGGTACGTACGCTAGGGCCTTTGTAGACGTCCAGTGGGCAGATGCCGTTCCATTCGTTGGCGGCAGCGGAGGTGGGGTGCACGTCGTAATTCAAGTCTTCATCGCTCTCGGGCTCAGAGTGGTCGGGCAGGCCGTTGAGCCACTCGGTCACTCGATGGACCACGGACGCCCGGGGTGCGAGCGCAGCCAGCATCGCCGGCGGAGGGTTCGTCGCTCCTGCGCGCGCGTCGAACCAGATGGCGTCCGGCTGGGGGGTGGCGTGGTCATAATGCAGGGTGCGCAGATGTTTGATGGACGGCGGGTCGAGTCCTCTTGGAAAATGTTCAGCCGACATGCCGGTGGGGCGTACCTTAGGGTGCGGCATGGAACGCATAGAATGGAAAGCGGGGGGAAAGGGCTTGGCGAGTGGACGTTTGGGTGTGCTTTATAGGCAGGGAAGGGGAGTATCGGGGGCATCTGGCCACACCTGGCCGTTGGGGAAGGTCCCCGCTCGGGCGGCGTCCACGACATCAGTGGCATGGGTGCGGAATGTAAACGCACCTCAACAAAGGCATAAAGAGGATTACGAAAACAAAGACGGTGGTGGAATTTGTACATAATATAGGCCTCAAACCGGCGGCAGTGCAACTGGCGACTATACAGTGGGCATTGACGAGAGACGGAGGACGGAGTTGTTGGCGAACTTGTTGGCGAGGTGCTGCTGTCGACCTGATCCAATCTTATCTTATCTTTCCAGTTTGTCATTGTGGGTCCCAGTATATTTGGTCTCGAGATCTTCGCCTTGGACGTCCTGTCACGTCCGGCTTCCCCGACGAACTCGAACATTCGATGTGAGAAAGCTCAGTCACAGACCTTTGGTGCGTGTTGGATTTATCTTTTTATTCTATTTGTGATACTTCATCCCACAGGCAGATCCGACTAAGGCAAATGGTACGGTACACTACGCATCGTCCATCATCAAAGCAAAGATCAAGAGAAAAAAGGACGAAACGGATGAATATACAACAAAAAAAAGCCTGAAAGAATATGTATCTTCCGACGCAAGCATCTCGTGCGAGAAGGTGAGCGACCAAGCCTGCCCGTTCTGGAACAAGGCGCGCTCGGGCAAGTACAAGGTAAGCCATCTCTGGACGTGGATCCTTGTTTTCCTTGCAAAAGGAACATCATATCTGCGTTCTACTTCGATAGATGGAGAGGATAAAGGGTGAGCAAGCGTGCATCTTACTCGTTCCGTCGTTCTTGGTGACTCCTTCTACAGCCCACTCGCGGCCTCCGCCCTCTCCTCGGCCGCCTTCGCCTCCTGCGTCGCGCGGTTCGCCTCATAACCGTGCTGCTTCCTTAAGTGTCGGCTTAGCGAATCAGTGCGGCCACATAGGGGTTTCAAGCAGAGCGGGCATGGTAACCTCGCCAGGACGTGCACAGTTCGGGTATGGCGGTAAAGGTGCATCTGCCGTCCGCAGGTTGTGGTGCATCCGGTATGCTGGCACGGAAAGCGTTTCTTGGTCGCGGACTCTCCTGGTTAGCCAACACTGGTGCGGAGGTCGTTCGAGCTACCTGCTGGGTCTGGGATGACGAGCTGGAGAGCGCTTTCTCCGGCCCTTCGACCCCGCAGTTAGAAAACTTTGCGCGGTCCTCCGTGGTGGAGATATCTTCATGCGAGGGACCCGCAAATCTTAGCTGGGGAGGGCGAAGGGCCTCCGTAGAGATCCTTCGCGCTCGCGTCTCAGTACTGTGTGCCGGACGCTTGTCTTCTCTCCTCTTCATCAACACGTCGTCGATGGTGTCGTCGTCATCATCATCATGCTTTCTCTTGACAGATCTAATCGGCAGCGATGACATACTGATCTCTTGATAGGATCCGTGGCTTCTAATCTTCTTAGTGGCCGGTTGGGCAACGACGTCTTGATCCTCGCATTGCCTCTTGGAGCTCGAACCAGCAGACCGAGCCGACTCGCCAGCAGACATATACGAAGGCACACATATCAATCCGTGTACTGGTAGGCATACGGACGGCCTGAAGTGTATTGTGTGCCCAAGCTTTTACGACCGCGGAGCCTTTTCGTGCAGAAGCGCCGGATCCCTATTTCCTCATGAATTTTCCCTCAAGCAACAAAAAAATGAAGACAATATTGTCCGGATGGAGAAGTCTCCGTCGAGCTCTCTCTTGTTCTTCTGTTCTTGTTTGCGACGAGCTTGAAGGTGATGCTTAGTAGAAACTAATGAAGTGAATAGATGCCGCATTGCCATCACTCGTTGCGCTCCGTTGAGGTCACTTGATTGCCGAAGGCAAAGCTGCAAGCTTCAGGATGTGCTATCGGAAAACAAGATGAACCAAAAGCGCGATCAAACGTCGACTGAATAAAAGGTGCCTCGTAACGCGACGCGATGCGTCTTTACGCGTCTCGTCATGTCTTCAAGACAACATGGAAACTGCACCGAGGATGGCTGCAGATATTGAGGAGATATGAGTCGTCAAAAGGAAAGATAGAGCTGCTAACGGGACCAACTTAGCCGAGCCAACACCCGCCCCCCACACGCAATGCAGAAATCCGCTTGCGACCTCGCGACCTTGGCAACGAGTAATGTCCCCTTCGGGGTGACATACGAAAAAATTGGAACGATACAGAGAAGATTAGCATGGCCCCTGCACAAGGATGACACGCTTTCCCAGAGTGGTAGACCTACGGGTCTCAATATTTATTTTTGCCCATTTCACACATGTTCCATAGGTTCCTGCCGCCGTGCGAACCACTGCAACTGGAAAACAATACGACACAAGTAGGTACATCACGGCATAGAGTCTGGTATAGATACATATATACTACAGAATCAAGGTGCTAGTTATTCTCACTCGGGGATTTCTCCGTCCTCAACCATCACCCGCATCATCAGATTCGCCTTCCACCACATACAAAGCGGCCCCTCGGGATTCAGAAACTGCCACGGAGTCAAAGAAAGCAGCGTCAAGTCCTCGAGCTTCAGCTCGCGCAACCAACGCTCGCCGAGCTTCAGCGGCGGCAGGAACGGCCACGTCTTCGCGGCGCGCTGCAATATGGAGGATGAGCACACGCGCGACGAGAAGGAGCAGAGCGCTTACGGCAATCTCCTCCAACCGTGCTGCGATCTGGCGAGCCGCGAGTCTGCCCAGGTCATTGGACGTGAAGGGCCCGTTCGTAAGGGTGAAGTAGATGGTCTGGTTCGCTCCAAGCCCGGGGAACGAGAGAGTCTGGGATGTCGTCGATCAGTGGCGGCTTTGATGCAGGCGCACAGAGGCGGACTCACCACGAGCGCGGCAGGGCATCGCTGCAGCGAGTCCTTGGTGAGCGGTGTGTTCTTTCCGAACCACCGCTTTGAGGGATTGTCGGCGATGAGGTCGGCGAACTTCACGCCGGGGAATGGGGAGAGCGCTCTGTATTGGTAGAGCAGGTCATTCCTGCTTGAGCGCGGAGCGGTGTCAAGCGATGGGACGGGATGGTAGGTTGGCTTGAGTTTGGGAGATGTCGGCAGTCTTTCCGCAGGGCGGTCCTGAGCGGAATCATGGAGCAGCAGTCGAGTCTTGCCAGAGCCGCTCGGGTTTAGCATCACGTTCAGCGTGTCGCCCCTGCTTGGAATCGTATCTTCCAAGCCTTGTGCAACGCTAGCCGGATCGTCATGGTGTACCTTGTCGACGGAGTCTTTGTATTTCACCCCATCTTTGACCTTGACGTTAGAACCGACTTTGACAGCATCCTTGACCTGGATAACCAGGCCGACATGATGTACCTCGTCGACGGAGTCTTTGGTCTTCGGCCCAATTTTGACCTTGACATTGGAATCGACCTTGACAGCATCCCTAACCCGGACAGCGACAGCACCCTTGACCTGATCTCGCACGCTTGAGTTGGTGTTCAAAGGGCCTGGCTCGTTCGCGACGACATCCCTCCGGTGCTGGACGGCGAGCTGCTTCTTGACCAGCGCCTTGAGCTCTGCGAGCTCCCGCTCGATCTCGTGTTGCTTCAAGTCGAGGGTTCTGAGGTGCTCTTCTGTTTGCTGCTTGTACCTGGCGATTTCCTCCCCGTTCTCGCTTTGCTTTTGTTCGAGGAAATAAAAGCGATTTTGGAAATAAGAAGGTCCGACTTGGACCAGATCATCGTCGGAAACGCGTTGTCGTAGTAAAGCCGGCATTAGAGGAGGCTCGTCTTGGAAGGCTAGTGGACGGGGAAGTTTGGCGATTGTGTGAAGCCATCCTCCACTAGAGCCTTAAGTAAAACTGGTGGAGTGCCACACGTACAATGTCGACGACATCAGTGGCAGGGGCGCAGAACACAAACGCACCTCATAACCAAAAGGCAATCCAAAGGCATGCCTTGGGTGTCGGTAGCAACGACGGTGGCATACTAGGCTGATCTGGGATATTAGAAAGAGACAAGGCGGCTTAGTTACCTTCAATTGAAATCGTAGCTCGACTGGCGTGGGTTCCAGGCCACAACACAGTTCCGATCCGAGGCTACTCTGCACACCAAAGCAGAGAAGACGTTCTATACAGTGCGCACAGCGCACTGCTTCACAGCTGCAAACTGACGTGGGTGACTGAGCAGAAAACAAGAAAGCTATGTTTGGCTTACGTCAGCCTGGTTCAGGAATTTTGACAGCCACCTGCGCCTTCTGCAGCTCACTTTCAACCTCTCCTCCTCCCATCTCCTCGTTTCCCGGGTTTGATCCCTTCGTCTGGTCGTCTTGATCGCCGTGAAGCATTAATTTGTTTCGCAGTCTACCCCATCCACAGAAGTTGCTCACCAGCGATTACAATGGCATCTCAACTGTCCGAGCAGTATGCGTGTACGTACTCGTTTTCTGCGGTCATCCAGGATCGGCTTCGTGGTGTCAGACAGAGACTGGAGCGAGGTTAGAGACATTGAAGGGAGACCGGGCGTGCGAACGAGGTGCGTGTCTGGCAGACTCAGCATGGATGTCGTTGTTCATGGCTCATGTCTATCGCCGGCTGCCCTCGGAATTTCGTACAGTGCGATATTTTCCACCCATATCTCCTTCTTCGTCATCTGGCTCTGTCTGGCATGCGAATCTGATTTTGTGGCATGGTTTCACTTTGCTGAATTCTTGCTGACATGCATCCTTACAGTCCGCGCACAAAAGTCCATAGGCCTTGTCAGCGGCACACCCACCTACGACCCTCTGTCAAATTTCGAGGCGCCTGATGTCCCAGCGAGGACCTACCAGTACAGCCCCGATGGGCGACTGTTCGCATACGCAATTCCCGCCTGGTGCGTCTGTGTTTCAATTTTATCGATGGCGGGAAGCCTAACGCGTGTTGACGCCCATGATCCGCAGTGTCCGAATATATCGGGCAGAAGGCGCCGTGCTGCTCCAAGAGCTTGCCATTCCGAACGTCGTCGAGATCAACTTCTCCCCGCGGGGGACGTACCTCTCCACCTGGGAGCGACCGGTCAAGCTCGAAGACGGCGCGCAGCACAAGAACCTGCGCGTGTTTTCCGTCTCGACCGGCGAGGAGCTCATCGCATTCTCGCAGAAGTCTCAGGAGGGTTGGGATCTGCAGTACACGATCTCAGAGTCTCATGCCATCCGTCTCGTCGGACAGGAGATTCAGGTGTATCACCCGGCGGAGTGGAACCGGAGCGTCGTCGACAAGCTCAAGATTGAGGGCGCGTCAATGGTCGTGCTGAGCCCGGGGCTCAACCCATCGTTCGCAGTCTTCGTGCCAGAGAAAAAGGGCGCCCCCGCTGTTGTCAAGATCTACTCCTTGCTGAACATCAACGCGCCGCCCACGTCCCAAAAGACTTTCTTCAAAGCAGAGAAGTCACAGATCAAGTGGAACACGCTCGGCACGCAGGTCCTCGTGCTGACTCACACAGACGTGGACAACACAAACAAAAGCTATTACGGCCAGACAGGACTTTACCTGCTCAGTGCCGCTGGCAACTTTGACTGTAGGGTGGCTTTGGACAAGGAAGGTCCGATTCATGACTTTGCATGGAGTCCCAACTCGAAGGAATTCGGCGTCGTGTATGGCTGTGAGTCTTCTCTATCCAAACCCATCTCTACAGTACTTATGCCTTTGCAGTCATGCCCGCAAAGGCCATGCTCTTCGATCAGCGCGTGCGGACCCTGCACGACTTCGGCGCCTCCTTCTACAACTTCATCGCGTTCAACCCGCAATCGCGCCTCATCGCGCTCGCCGGCTTCGGCAACCTCGCGGGCAAATGCGACATCTTCGACCGGCGCTCGCTCACGAAGCTCGCGACGATCGACGCCTCGAACACCTCGTACTGCGAGTGGTCGCCCGACGGCAAGTTCCTCCTCACCGCGACGCTGAGCCCGCGCCTGCGCGTCGACAACGGCATTAAGGTCTTCTACGCCCTCGGCCAGCTCGTGCACGTCCAGCCGTGCGACGAGCTCTACCAGGCCGGCTGGCGCCCGATCCCCGTCGACGCCGCGCCCGCCTTCCCGCAGGCGATCCCGCCCTCCCCCGCACCGAGCGCGGCCGCGCAGGCGTTCCTTGCTGTCGCGAAGCCGACGCCGACGAAGGCCGCGGGCGCGTACCGCCCGCCGGGCTTGCGCGGGCAGACCGTGTCGCTCGCTTACAAGCGCGAGGAGGACGGCGGTTCGCCCGCAGGCAGCGGCGCCGCGACGCCGACCCGCGGCCGCGGCGGCGCGCCGCACCAGAACGGGCGACGGTATGTCCCGGGCGCGGCGCCGACGTCGCCGTCGCCTGTGCCGGACGGTGATAAAAAGGCGCGCAAGCGCAAGGGTGGGAAGGAGAAGAGGGGTGGGGAGGCGCCGGCGGGGGTGAATGGGAATGGGGAGGTGGGCGAGGCGGCGCCATTGCCTGCGCTGAAGGTCAATGGTAATGCGCCGGCGGCGGTGACGGCCGAGGAGCCGCAAACGCCGCTCGATGGCGTGCTGGATCCTGTGCAGAAGAAGGTTAGGAACCTGAACAAAAAGGTCAGTGGAGTTTGCATTGTCAAGTATGGGTCCATTGTTGACGACGCTGTTTCGTGTAGCTCAAGGCCATCGACGAGCTGAAGGAGAAGTCGCAGCGCGGCGAGCGGTTAGAGGCGACGCAGCTAAAGAAGATCGAGAGCGAGGTAGAGATCCGGAAAGAGCTCGCTTCGCTCTCTGTGTCGTAGTATCCCTCCCGTCTCCCAATGCACATCTTCGTTCTCCCTCTCGCTGTCGCATTGCTCATATTTAGATGTTTTGGGGTGGTTTTGCATGGAGATGTTGTATGACCGGACTATCTGTGCTGTGCTCAAGTTTTACTTTATTGGGGATCCATGTACTGCAATATTGTGTTCGGATACATCGTTGGATGCATGGTTGTGGATTCTGGTTGACAGCTAGCTTGTGTTCGGCACCTAAGCAGCCACCCTGAGTTGACTCTGAGTCATAAATGGGAATCAAAGCGAGCCAGCCGGGATGGTCTTGGTGCACTGCGAAAGTTTCGGTATATTCGTGCACGCCGTCCGTGGGTATAACCACTGTATAACCGTCCTACACCGGCTTGGTAGCCCTGGCAAAGAAGAAATCGACAGGACCGCCGTGCATCTTCCCAGGCGCCAGCTTCTCGAACGAGAAGTGACGCAGCCCCGCGCCCTCAAACGCGGCGCGCATGTCCGCCTCGCTCAGCCCAGCAGTATGCGGCACGATGTGGTGATACTCCGGCGCGACGAGCTCGCCGCCGTCGGTCATCCGCGTGATGTCCGCGACCATAAGCTGTCCGCCCGGCTTCAGGAAGAACGCAAGCACGCGCGAGATATCGCCGATCGACGCGAAGTGGTGGTACGCCATCGAACACTGCACGCTTCACATCAGCCATCGTCAACGCCGAGAACGGGAAGGAAAGCACGCACGACGACGACGTCGAACTTGGCGCCGCCGAGCTCGCCCTCTTCGCCCTTGAGCTCGGCGCGCACGGCGCGCATCTCCTCGGGCGCGATGCCCTGGGTCGCGACGCGCGCGTTGTAGATGTCGACCATCCCCTGGCTGATGTCGACCCCGACGAGCGCCTTCGTGTGCGCCGCGAGCGCGCGCGACACGGCGCCTTCTGGGGTCAGCGCGGCGCGTGCAAGGGGTGGGCAGACGCACCGGTTCCGCAGGCGAAGTCGAGCACGGTCGTGGTGTCCTCATCGAAGGGGTGCGCGGCGCGCACGGCGGCGGAGAGCTTCCTCGCGAGCTTGCGCACGGAGGGCCGGTCGTCCGTCGTGTGCGCGATGCTGTCGAAGTGCTGCTCGTTGGCGCTGGCGATGTCGCTGGGGGTGTGCCCGTGGTCATGGGGCACGGGCGCTGCGCCGGCGCTCGCGGAGTCGGCGTCGATGTCGATGATGTCGTCCGACATTGTAGATCTGGATTCTAGGATTCGGGTTAGATGTGGGAAGGTCGAGGTCTGGAGAGGTTTTGAGCAGGGGTTGAGAGCAATGGCTTGGACGCTTTCTGGCAAAAGGTCCAAGCTTTATACCTTGCATCCCAAAGAGTACCTCCACAGACATGAACACTTGAGATGAGTGAATCGGTGGACAGCTACCTTGATATTTACAGGATCACAGACGCTGGGAGACGCCTGCAGATGCTGGGATACATTTACTTCAACAATAGACGCCCATGGAGGCCCGCCGTTGGATCAGCGCAGTGACACACAGCAGGACGCCTGCACGCCCTCACAGAATGCATTACGGACGGCCAGAATGCAAAGTACATATTCAAAATTTGACAGAAATCCCACGATAACAGTCAGTGTCTGATTCTCAACGAGCGGCACAAGCCACTTACGCCAGATACTTACAGCATGTCTCGCCTGAGTGCCCCTCACGGCATCTCCTGTCTATATTCAAAGTGCAATCCAATTCCAGAATAGATAGCATTCGAGAACAACAACAGCCGCCCAGCGCGCGCCCGCGACCTGCAGCCGGCCCACATGTGACACCTGGTATCCTACATGCAGACCCTAAGTAACCGCCGACCGAGCAGCGGGAGAATAACCGATAATCAATATGTGAGTAACCGTACCAGCGTCAGTGAGTCGTGGTGGCGCCGCGGCGACCACTGTCAGTAATGCGTCTATCAACCCGTGAAAGCGTAAGCGTGAATATGAGACTGGGAAATGCAAGATGCGATGCAATGCGATGAGTGAGTGAAGATGCGGATAGCGGTGTGCGCGGGTGCGCGAGCGTGTGTGCAATGAATGGAGCCGAGCCCGCATGCGGGTCGGGTGGGAAGTGTCGTCGGGAGTCGGGGAGGGTGAATAGCTCAGAGCTTCTCGGTGATGGCCACCGAGAAGTCAGTGAACCAGGTGTCCTGGTCCTTCGGCGAGGCGTAGTCATCCGAGTGACCTGCACACTGATCAGCACGGCGCCAAAGACCAACGAACAGCAACACGCACCGCCGAAGAACGTCTGCATCTGGATGCCGCGGATGCGGCCCTGGCCATCAGGGCGCAGAATGAGGCCATCAACATTAACGACGCTCTCGCCATTGTAGAACAGCTCGAGCTCGCCATTCGCCTGCCCCGCGTCATTGAGGCGCACGCGCTGGCTGACCGTGTTCCACACGCCCGCGGCGAAGTGGAAGCTGCCGCGCCCGACAGAGTTGCCGTACTCCGGGTTGCACTCGCTCTGCGGCGCGACGGAGCACTGCTTCTTGTTCACCGCGAACTGCGCGTCCTCGAAGTCGGGCAGGTACGTGTAGAGCTCGCCCTCGCCGTCCGCGCGCCACATCAGGCGCGCGGAGAAGCATTTGGGGTCGCGGCGCCCGCCGGAGCAGGAGACGGCCTCTTCGTCGCTGTCGCCGCCGTCTGCAGGATTCGTGAGCACGCATGCGACTAATGCACGGGAGAGAGGAACGCACAGAGGCCGGGGAGCTTGCCGCCCTTGTTCCAGTCGAAGCCCTCGGAGAACATGACCGAGTAGCCGAACGTGGCCTCCTTCGCCTGCGTCAGGTCGACGGCGCCGGGCGCGTAGAACGAGAGGCCGCCCTGCGGCTGGTGGTCGTACGTGTACGAGCCCTTCGGGTACGTCGCCTGGATCGCTAGCTTTGCGTCGGGCCCGGGCGACGTGACGTACTTGTGCCCGAGCGACTTGATCTCCTTCGCCGGCTTGATCGTGGCGTCGTCGAGCGGGAGCGCGTCACTGGCGTCTGTTGAGGTCGTCCATGAGTCGGATCCCTGCGAGACGGGGAACAGCATGTTGAGCAGATCGCCGATCAGGCCGGTGGATGACTTGGAGGATGGCGACGCGGACGGCGAGGGCGAGGCGGACGATTTCGTCGAGGAGGATGCTTTCGACGAGGCGGATGCTTTCGACGAGGCGGAAGTCTTCGACGAGGACTCGGCATCCTCGTTGCCAGTGACCTTGTTGTTGTTCTTTGGGGCGGCCGTAACGGACGGCACTGCCGCCTCAGTCGATGTGATCGCGACGCTGGACGCATTGTGGCGGCATGAGCGGCGTGAACGGACCTTGGGGACGTCGCGCGGCTGAGGCTGGACATGCTGGACATTACGGATGTGGTGCAGCATGCGGTGGTCGAGGTGCGATCTGTGCCCGTGGCTCAGCGGCATCGCCGCTGCGGACGAGACCAGAGCGCAGATCAGAACAGATAGAATGTTGATGGAGTACATTTTGTATGGAAAGAAGGAGAGGGAAGGGAATGAGAGGAAGAAAAGGGAAGAGAATAAAGGCCAACGCTGCGAACAGGCGGCCCTTTTGTTCGATTTCTAATTGTCTCCCACATTCAAGCGCTCCTTGGCGTGCACTGCACATGTTGGCCAACAATTTGCTGTGCCTGGGCGTCGCGAACTTGATTCCAAGCAAGATCAATTCGAGACTTCTTTGATGTCTTCAACCACTACGCCTGCCTATTTTGGACATCGTTCCTCATCACACCTGTCAAAGTCTCGACAAATGGTTCATATATATATCCAAAAATGATCTAGACAGCATCAAGACAGAGATATATTCAGAGGTCTCTGCGCTGTCGATGACGATAGCGAAATTGTGACGCGCGGGTTTGGGGTGGGAATCGTCAGGCCACCTCACTTCCGCCTGAACTTGGCCTGAACGAAGCCCCGTGGAGACTTCTGCCAGAGCCCACACCAAATGTGTCATATAATATCTATCATATCCTGCAAGTGCCAGCTCAAACCCTTGACAGAAGCCGCTCAAGTCTGTCAGACTTCTAGAACCACGCCAGGACAAACGTGGGCATCCAGCATCATCAGGGCCATAAATGATAATCCGAAGTCGGTGCGCGAGATGTTTGATGATGGCGGCGATGACCAAGTTTCAAGGGGACTGCGGCGATAGCGCGGCCTCGTACTGGTCTCGTTCTTGTTGACCCTCGAGAGCCTCGAGTTTCAAGGAGACAACTGGATTCGAGATGCTCGAGAGGCGTTCAACGGCAATTCACGTTGAAACAAACTTGGGTCCATCACGAAATGCGGAAAGTGTCGATAAGCTGCGACAAAAATGAAGTGATATCCTTCCAAAGCAAGTTTCGACCATCATGGTTTAGCAGAAACCTCGGACAGTACTGGGGAGAGCAATCAATTCGCCCGTGGCAGGAGGGAAATTACGAAATAAATTATTGCGACTTGAAAACACACATAGTATCTAAGAGCCCGTCGATGTCAGTAGACGACATAAGATTTCCATTCGTCATATAAAAGGTATACCCAAAGCACAGTCCCAGGTCAATAATAATGCAAGAACAGCAACGACAGCGTCGCCCCAATCAAGAACAGCAATATCCACATGCGGCCGTCCCGCGCACGCCGCCTCGCCTCCCGCAGCTGCACGTTCCCCGTCTCCACGAACGTCGTCGTGGCAATCGCGTCCTCGTACAGCTGGTCCGTGACCTCCGTCTGCCGCGAGAGCTGCGCGACGAGCTCCATCTGCAGCGCGCTGATCTCGAGCAGGCGCGTCTCGGCCTGCTGCACCGCCGCAAGCGTGTCCTCGACGCCGCGCAGGATCTGCGCGTTCTCGCTCTCGAACTGCTGGATCTGCGACTGCGTCAGCTCCACATCCTCCTCGTCCTCCTCCAACTCCAACTCCGCGAAATCCACCGGCGGCAGAGTCGACAGCGACGGGCCCGGCGCACCGAGCGTCGACGCAAGGCCGCCCAGCCAGCTCGACGCGCCGTCCTCGACGACAGCCGCGCCGAGCTGCAGCGCCTCGCGCGCCGCGCCGGACCCGAGCGTGCGCGTGCGCTCCGTCTGCCGCCGCACGCGCTCCGCCTGCAGGTCCCGCTGCGCCTGGCCCGCCTCCGCGAGCCGCCGCGTGAGGAACCACGTCACGCCCGCGTTGTGCGCCGCGACGAAGTCGGACGCGGCGCTCGCGGCGTCGTGCCGCAGGCGCGCGGGCAGCATGCGCAGGAGCGGGTTCGCGTCGCGCCGCGCGAGCTCTTCGCGCCCTATAGCGTGTGTGTGCTGTCAGCGCATGTGGATGAGGGGAGGGGAGAAGGGGGACGCACGCTTCTCGAGGGCCTCCATGTCCTGCACCCGGTCCGCGCACCGCGAGAGGATCACGCGCGCCTGCATGTCGATCTCGTCGCGCTCCTCGTTCGAGAGGTACCTGACGTCCGCCCACGACTGCTCCAAGTCCCCAAAGTCGAGCGCGCGCGCGGCCTGCCGCGCGAGCGGCGGCCGGCGCGCGTGCACGTCGAGGTACGGCCGGCGGATGGTGGCGAGCATGCGCGTGAGCGTGTGGATGTGCTTCAGCTGTGCGGCGGTTAGTGGTGCGTATGCGGGGGTAAGGGCGGGCGCACGATGTTGTATGCCTCCTGGATGTACTGCTGCATGAGCGGCGGCGCGGAATCGCTTTCTTTCTCCCCGGGCACACGTCGCGAGGGCCGGTTCAGCCGCCGCCGCTTCGTGTCGGGCAGTTCTTTGCGCTTTTCTTCCACGAGTGCGCGGAACTCCGATGTGAGGTCTACGGCACCCATGGTGGTAGCTGTAGAATAGGAAGAATAAAGAACAGAGGGGTAAGTGCAAGCAGACCAGCTGGCGCGGGGAAGACGATGCAATGCGTCTACTTGAAGATGCACACACGTGGAGAAGGGAGGAAAATAGCAGCACGTGACACACTTTCTCCAGAACGCCGACGCTAAGCGCCCATCTGCTCGACGTCCATACCTCCTCCTCCACACACACACCATGTCCGCAGTCGCAGCGGCGCTGAACGCCTCCATGGCCAAAGAGCGCAAAAAGTCCGAAAAGCGCAAGCGCAAGGAAAAAGAGAAGGAAGCGGCCACAGCGCACGCAAAGGAGACACAGCCCGCGCCGCTCGCCGCCGCCGACCTCGACTTCGGCGCCTTCGACTACGACGCACTCAAAGCCGACCCCGACGCTGAGCTCTGGCTCGTCCGCGTGCCCTCCGGCGTACGCCCCCCCATCCGCTCTAGAGATTAACCCCGAACGCTCACGCGGCACAGATCAAGCCGAAGCACCTCGAGCACCTGCGCATCGATGCGCCCTCCGCGTCGCACACGGGCCGCGTCGGGAGCCTCGTGCGCAAAGAACAGACGTACGACGTCTGGGCGCGCGACCCCGCCGACGTCGACGCCGACGCGGCCGTCGGCGGCGACGAGCTCGGCGGGCTCGCGGTGCTGCTCCCGCGCGCGAAGAAGGGCGGCACGCTCCACCTCAGTGCGCCCCCCTTTCTGGTCTTTTGTTGTACGGTGCGAAGGCTAAGTGATGGTGCAGCGCCGAAGGCGGTCGCGCGGCATTTGGTGCTGGCGCTCCCGCCTGCGCGGGTGGAGGCGGAGGCGCCGTTGCAGACGTACGAGAACCCGCCGCGGCACGCGTATCCTGAGGAGATCCTCACGCATCGCTTCAGGCCGTTTGGGGCGCGGGAGAACGTCGATGAAGGAGGTGCGGAGGCTATGGACGTGAAAATGCACACAACGTCGCCCGTGAGAGTAAAGGATAAGGCGAAGGCGAAGGGGGCGAAGGAGAAGGGGCGCAAGCGTAAGGTCGAGGAGTCACCCACGAAGGTCAAGAAGGCGAAGAAGGCAAAGACGGATGCGTAGTGCGCTGGGCAGGCGTTCAATTGGATCTAGTGTACTAATATGGCGACGTTCAGGGTTCACGCACGCATGCAAAAGTATATACAGTCGACAAATAATTCTATTCCATGCATCATGCCGCTAGCAAATATGGATATCAGGCAAATGCACGAAAGCGATAACTTAACAGCTGCAATCTAGATGGTAATGGTACTGACGGAACGGATTATAGTTGAACAGGGAATCGATTGGGTACGGGTAAAGGTAGGTGTGGGTACATGGCGCTAGGCTTTGGCGCTTGTGCGCACTTTGAGGCCGAGCGCGGAGACGAGCTCGAAGCAGGAGACGAGCAGGAGCTGGCCGATGAGGTCCATCGATGCGGAGTGGATGGGGAGGGCGTACATGTCGGGGTCGAGCCCGCGCGACCATAGCAGATTGGTCAAAGCGCGTGCAAGGAGGAGAGCAATGGACACCTAACAGACTGATAAGCAACGTAGGGGAGAAACGGGGAGAGTGCTTACCCCACAGCCGAAGAAGGGGAAGACCACGGCGAGGAACACGATGGGGAGGTGCAGCCAACCGACGGCGCGCAGGAAGACGAGGTAGATGATCAGGATGGGGAGCGTCACGCAGAGGAGGGTGAGCATGACGACACGGGTACTCGGTTCGCCGCGCGGGGGCTTTTGTGTACTGGTGGAGGACAGAGATCCCGCGGCCGCCGCATGCAGGGCCGTGGAGAGGCGCGACGTGAGGATTGACCCGACGTTGCCGGGAAGGCCTGAGGTGCTAGTGTCAGGGCTGTCAGAGATTCGGGAGGGGTGAGACGGTACCGCTGATGACGATCGCTAGGAGGGCATAGCCTTCGTAACGGTCGACGAAGGTGTCGAGAACGATACCTGTACCAGAGCTGATCACCATGGCGCCAAAGAGTGGCGACCAGCCCTGAGTCAGAAGATGTTTGACGTTGGGGTTCCGCAGAGTAACGGCGCCGCAAGCAAAGAAGGAAAGTACGACGAGAACAATGACGACGAATGGAATAGGCGTGTTGACGACGTGTATGAGAGCTGAGGAAATGATGCTGAGAAGAAGCAAGGTGAGGAGATCGCCGAGGCAAGCTGCTATTGGCGGAGCAATGTTATCTACACGGAAGATCAGCCTTCCTCGAAGATATCCAACGTCGACCAGATTTACCAGGATCACGCCCCAATTTTCGGCATAAGATGATCAGTCCACACATGAACGACCCAAGAAGGGCGGCCGACACGCAAGTTGCAGACATGGCTGATGCTGCGACCATTATAAACCTGAAGCAATATAGTGTGAAATTTCAATGTCCAATGCAGATCTTGAAAATCGCACCTACTCGACAAAGCCTGATTGTGAATCCTTGGATCCTGGCCGCACCGGCCGAGGTACTCGCACATGGTGCAGCGTACTTCGTGCTAAGTGAAACAAGGCAGTGGAGTTACCAGCAGCAGGCAGCGCCTCTGACTGGGGCTCATTGGGCGAGGACACGATTAAACCCAATATGAAGGACACGATCGCGGCGACAAAAGACACCACAGTCGCCTGGACCTGCAGCAGCGCCAAGTTGCCAAGAACGATGGAGTTGCGCGTCACGGGCTTGTCGAGCTCGCCCATATTGCTCGCAGTGCTCAAACGAGCAGAGAGATTCATTTCTAGGTTGCCTTTGAGATTGAGGACCACGGGCACGATCATGATGAGCTCTTTTATGCGGGTCATGGCCTCGCGTTGCTGTAGTAGCCATCGGTGAACAACCCACATGTAGAATAACACTTTGACTTACGGAGACGCGATCCAGGAGTTCTCCTGTGAGCATGAGTCCGGTCGTTGTGAACAGCAAAGTCGGCGTTGTCTATTACGCGTCAGTAGGAGCATAACGGGTGGGGGTCTTGCAATACCTCGACGACGATGCTCTGTATGTGATACCGCACGCTCTTCTCTTCTCCAAACAGTCGGTCACGCCAGCGTGGTCCGACACCAGGGCCAAGCAGAGCAATGGCCCCATCGTCCTCGCCATCTAATGCGTTGTCCTCATCGTCATCGACATTTTCGTGGAATCGTGGGTATTGTTCGGCGCGCTGCAGACGTGCATTCGGCGTAACGGGGACGTCCTCGAGACGGGACATCTCGATGTCGGACACGCTCTCGAGCGAGTCCGACGGCGTCGTGGAGTGCGGCATCGTCGTTGACGGCGGGGGCGGGCGGCATAGGCAAGCGAGAGGCGGGGGCGCGCACTGCCCGATTAGGGCAACAATTAGGGCGCGTGGGAACGGGGTCGCGGTGGCGGGCGCAAACCTTGTCTCCTTCCTCGTCGTCGGCCTCGTCCCCGACGCTCCTCTCCTCACCGCCCGTCGCGTTATCGGCCAAGCGGCCCTGCATCGTGCGCGCCCTCTAGAGTCCGCCCGCGCCGCTTCTTGCTCTGGACTGCGTCCTTTGACAGGAGGGTCAGCCCGCCTGCCACATCCGGGCGCTATGTCGTCTTTGCTCAAGCCATACCCTCCCCCGGCGAACACCCATTCCGCCATCGTCAAGAACCCGCCCGATACCGTCCCCCCCACCGATGACCTCGAGATGCTGCACTGGGAGCTGAAGGAACTGCGGCAGCGCAGCCTCGAGCGGGCCCGGAAGGCCGGCGAGGACCTGAAGGTTATCGAGGAGTCCATGCGCCGGCTGAAGGAGAAGGAGAAGGGCAAGGCGAAGGCGGTAGAGAAGGTGAAGAGGGAGCGCGGCTGTGCGTATTTTTGTCGTCGTGATTGCGTCCGGGAGTTCTCACTTTCTCCGTGGTACTTTGCTTGTCCCCACCCACCCTCCGGTGTACCCGGCTTGTCGCGCTTTACCTTCAATCCACGCGCGTTTTCACCTTTCTGCATCCCCAACCATACCGGCCTATGAAAAACGGCATCCGCGACACGTCTCAATCTTGTTCACAACGATTGATGCATTGGGCGTCTATTGCTGTGTCCAATCGGTATTTGTCTGGTTTCTCGAAACCATTGTCCCAATTGTGGTGGCTTTTCATTCCGTTCAAATGCTGCTTCATCTCGGCCCTGCGAAATCTGGACGCGCTGTATCCTGCTCGACTCTGCAACCTCCTTGATGTCGGTCGCATATGATGCAGTCACTCCCTTGCCTCTCGAGCCGGAAGTGCACCATCCACCCCCATTTGTCCAACCAGCTCCAGCTGTAGCTACTCGCCTACCTTCCATCCCTCTATCAGCCACATCCTCCCGTTCGTTTGTCGAACCTAGGAAATCGTAAGTCCGACACGTATTTGAGCCTCTTTGCCCGGTATTTCAACTTCTTTCCAGCAACATTGATGACATGAAGAAGAAGAAGAAGAAACGGAAACGTGATGAAGAATCTGAGGACGAGATTGGTAGGGGATTCAACCGCTATAAGTGCTTGAACGTTGTCTTACTTTCAACGTTAGATATTCAGCGATCACGGAAACCAACACCGCCTCCCAACCATATATCGACACCCTCAGCTCCTTACATTCCCAAGGCTGCAAAGCCAACCGGTTCGTTCGCCAACTTGCCAACCAAGGTGATACCCACAACGCCTTTAACCTCTGACGTGCCCATGCTCATTGTGCTCCACAGCTTCCATCCGGTCCTGATTTTACACTACCTCCAATATCTCAGCTTCTTCCCACTCGCCCGCCGATACCCCCACCACCCACACCAGGACCGAGCAAGCCGACAGAAGTCATGGAAGACTTCAGCAAGGCGAAGCAGCCCTCGCAAGTCCAAGTCACCACATTCTACACGAGCATCGAGCCGTGGATACGCAACATCAAAGAGGAGGACATCGGCTTCCTCGAGTACACCGCGGACGAGGTCGAGCCGTACATCGTGCCGCGGCTCGGCAAGCACTATTCCGAGCAGTGGGAGGACGAGGACATGCACCTGTACAACGCGCCGCTGCCGAGCACGCAGGCGATCCGTGCGAGCGCGAGCTACGCGCGCCCGGTCGCCGCGGCGCCGCACCCGAAGTGGGACCCGGCGACGCTGAACGAGGCGGACCTGCTCGTCGAGGAGAAGGGCCACGGGCCGGTGACGGAGCGGCTCGTGAGCGCGCTGCTGCCCGTCGAGGACTCGGTCGTGTGGAAGGGCGTCAAGGCGGCGGAGGAGGCGATGGAGGGGCGGCACGGCGTCGGCGTGGGGAACGCGGCGGGGCGGCAGGTGATCGTCGAGGACCTGGAGAAGCGCATCCGGGACAGCCTCCGGTTTCATAAGCTGCTTGATCCGAATGTGCGTGCGTTTTCGCGGACGGGTGAGGCGTTGCTGACGGTGTGTGCAGCCGGATTTTTCAGATCCCGTGGACGACCCGATCGCTGCGGCGCTCCGGCAGGCGCAGCGCGAGCTCCGCACGGTCGTCGCGACGAACAAGGCGCGCAAGGCGCGGCTTGTGGACATCGCGCGTGACCGGCTCGGCTATCAGGAGTACCTGGACATGCGCGACTCGATTGACCGCAACATCACGGCGCTGTATACGAAGCTGCAGAAGAAGGACGGGTCGAAGGTGAGCAAGAAGAAGAAGAAAAGCGCGCCGGGCGGGGACGCGGCGGCTGCGGGGCCCGCGCCGCTTGGCTCGTGGCCGGCGGCGGCGGGGCTGGGCCCGGACGAGGAGAACACGCTGCGGGTGCCGGAGCAGCTCAAAGCTCTTGTGGAGACGCGGCGGAAGTGGGTCGACGTCGTCGGACGGGTGTTCGAGGAGAAGCAGGAGGAGAGCCCCGGGCGGATATGGGGCCTGCCGCCGCGGAGCGTGTACGAGGGACTGGAGGACGAGGTGCGCGCGCTGCTGGAGCGGCAGCCGCTGAGCTCTGTGCGCCCGGAGGAGCGGGCGAAGGTCGGCGGAAAGGGCAAGGAGAGGGCGCGGCCGGCGGGGGACGAGATGGATATTGGGTAGGGTGTTGCTGGGTTATTTCATGAGTAATGTTATTCCTCGTGTGCTGTGTCTGCTCTGTACTTGTTCTGCTCTGGTGGAATCACTCCTATCATACCCTCTGTGGGTTCTAATGGTTTTTCTCGTTCTCTTGCTTCGGTGGACCATCACTATGAACGTTCTTACTTTCCTTTCTCATCCTGAGCGAATCTGCACCCGAACACCTTGAAAACCGGTTACGCTGACGTCAGAATCAGACAATCAGATAAAGAAGATAACTTGTTTCACCTGTGTTAAAAGCAGACTAGGTTCGGCCCCGCCCGCGGCTGGCGCGCGCAGACTCAGCGGATACGAGCGCGGAGGGCGGGACGAGACCCGTCGATCCGCCCCCCGAGCCGTCGTGATATATCTACTCGTATCCTGAGTGAGTCACCGTTTCTCTTTTCAATTTGCTGTCTTCCTGTGTTCAATATTTCGTCTTGTTCTTTCTTCTAGTGACCCCCCCCTACTTTTGTTTCTGCGCGTGTCGCAAAGGCTTAAGAGGAACAACAGGCATTATTCTCTGAGTCCTTTATTACCGCTTCCTCGTCCCTTAGTCTCTTTGCTTTCCCCGCTATGGGAGGTAATTCCCCGCCGCAGACTTCTTCGACCACGCTTTCATCCCCTCCGTCCGAGATGGAAGCTGAGCGCTACTACCACGGCCTGCCCTCTGCGCCAAGGTTGGTTGCTCGCTCCAGTACCGCTCCGTGGAAGAAGCCTCGCGGCCCAGAGGCGTACCTGCAGAACAAGGAGCTCCGCCCCGTCGGCAACCATGCGATCGAAGAGGTGTGGGAAGACAAGCTAGCTTTCGAGCTTCATGCCCTTTTAGAATCTATGAAAGTCAAGTGGACTAGCACGGATGTTGTCCGCATGGGGATTGCCAAGGAGTCTTCAGCCCCCGTCATTCTCTGGGTCGGCGTGAAGCCCGCATCTCTCTCAGGCGATCGAGGCGTCAATGTGGCCTTTGACGTCCGCCGCCTTCTGGAAAGATACAATTTCGTCGACGTCGACGTCGAGATCCGCGAGTCGGTCGTTACCTGTTCGGCCGGTCCCCAACTCCTCGCTTCTAGCCAGTGGTACGACCCAGACGTGGATACTCGAGAACCACTTACTCCTACGCTCCCCCTCCCCATCTGTGCCAAGTCCACGCCTTGGGTTGAAGGGGCTGGCGGCATCTTCATTGGCGAGGGAGGCAATAACGAGAGGCTCCTCCTCCTCACCCCTCGTCACGTCGTGTTGCCAGACATGGACAACAACCAGCACTTCGAGCACAGGGACCCCAGCCAACCCCGTCATGAAGTCACTCTCTTCGGACAGGCCGCTTTCAAGAAGTACCTCGAATCGATACAGGCAGAGATCGATGCGAAGGCCATTTCCTGCCAGTATCTGGACAGCCGTAATAGATTGTTTGAGGGCAAGGACGACGTCGCAGCGAACAAGGAGCGCAATCAGGACCAGCACAAGATGCAGAATCTGGAGGAGGCAATGGAAGAGCTCAGCAAGTTGCAGAAGGACGTTTTGACCCGATGGCCCACCCCGGAGAGCCGTCTTCTAGGCCATGTCGTCCTCTCTCCTCCCATCAACTTCGGCTTCGGCAGCGAGGGTTACACTCATGATTGGGCTCTCGTCGAGATCGACGCCTCTAAGGTCAACGCAAGCAACTTCGATGGCAATGCCATCGACCTCGGTACCCGCATCTCAATGATTGACTTCGTCCGAATGGTGAATCCCCGTTTGATGCGTCCCCATTTTTTTACGTATCCGGCCGACCGTCTTCTAAGGATCAACAGCACCATTCCCGACGTGGAGTTGCGTAACCTGCATGCCCTGGACCCGAACGGCGATTCCAGCCTGATCATCAAGCGTGGAAACGCCACCGGCCTGACCGTCGGCCGTGCCAACAATCTTCGCTCCTACGTCCGTAATTACTTTGACGACAGCGCGAAGACCTCAAAAGCGTGGGCGATACTCCCGCGCAACTCCAAGTCCGGCGCCTTCTCGGAAAAGGGAGACTCAGGTTCTCTCATCGTCGACGGTCGTGGACGCGCTGGCGGCCTCCTCATTGGCGGCACTGGCACAACGCGTTCTACGGACATTACTTACGCCACGCCCATTGATGTCCTCCTCAAGCACATGCGAGAGCTGGGAGTCCATAGCCCCCATGTTGACCTGTCCCGCACTGCCTAGACGTGTTCATCAGATCGATGGGGTACGCTGGCGTGCTGTTGAAGGGGCAGCCACTGAGCTCGGTGCGTGTGGAGGAGCATGTGAAGATCGGTGGGAAGGGAAAGAAGAAGGCGCGGACGGCAGGGGGACGAGATGCATATCGTGTGGATGGATTTTTTGAGTAATATTATTTTTCGTGTGCTGTGGACTGCTCTGTACTTTTCCTGCTCTGCTGGAATCTCTGTTATCATCCTTTCTCATCCTGAGTTAGGTTCGGAACAAGCCGCCTTCTTAACTCCGGCTTGCAGCTCAATCCTGAGTGAAGCTACAAGAACACTCTGAAAATCGGTTACGATGACGTCAGAATCAGACGATAAGATAACGAAGATAATTTGTCCCACCCGGCCCTGTGTACACTGGCGGAGGTCATCTCTGGTATGTACTTAAGGACGTTCAGCTTGACGGTCATTGGAGCACTAATATCTTGCACAAAGACGTAGGCAACAATGGCCTCCGATGCTAGGAAGAATATACCCGCAGTATTGACCATCGCAGGGTCAGACTCCAGCGGCGGAGCAGGTATTCAGGTGAGGCGCTCTCCATGCCATTGCTCTGCGTTCAATAACGATATCGTTATACAAGGCTGATCTCAAGACGTTCACTGCTTTTGAATGTTATGGAACGAGCGCGATCACTGCGCTGACCGCCCAAAACACGATGGGTGTGCAGGACGTCCACGGCGTTCCACCCAGCTTCGTAGACCAGCAGGTGCGTTGCGTCTTCTACCCCTCCATCACGTCTGACGCGTTTTCATGCACAGCTCCGCTCAATCGTGAACGATATCTCCATCAAAGCGATCAAAATCGGCATGCTCTTCAGCGCCGACGTCGTCCGCACCGTCGTGCAGACCCTGCGTACCCTCTACAGCGCGACCCCGCTCCCCCCGCTCGTCTGCGACCCCGTCTGCGTCTCCACCTCCGGCCACACGCTCCTGCACCCCGACGCGATCGACGTCCTCATCGCCGAGCTCTTCCCGCTCGCAGCCCTCATCACGCCGAACAAGTCCGAGGCCGAGCTCCTCCTCGCGCGCACCGGGCGTCCGACGACGATCACGTCCCTCGAGGACATGCTGTCCGCCGCGGACGCGCTGCGTACCCTTGGCGCACGCGCCGTGCTGCTCAAGGGCGGGCACCTCACTGCGGACTGGCGCGACGTCGCGCGCGTGTGCGCGGCCCGCCCAGCACTGCGCGTGAACCGCGACGGCATCCTCGGCGAGAACATGGAGATCCTGCTCGTGACAGAGACGGACCCGGTCGGGATCGAGCTCGTCGTGGACGTGCTGTGCGAGGCGGGCGGCGCTGCGACGCTGTTCGTGCGCCCGCGGATCGAGTCGCAGAGCACGCATGGGACGGGGTGTACGCTGAGCGCCGCCGTGGCGTGCGTGCTCGCGCGGGGCGTGGAGTGTGAGTGTGGGCGTGCAGCTCGGGCGTGTTCTCGGTGCTAACGGACTCCTCGCTAGGTGCGCGCGCTGTGGAGATCGCGACAGAGTATACGCACCAGGGCATCGCGACGGCATTCCCTGTCGGCAAGGGCCACGGCCCGCTCAACCACATGCACCCGATTCTGCACCGCAGCATTCCTTCGTGCGTGGCCTTCTGACTCTGAACATCGCAATGCTCAACCACCGGCAGGGCAACGCCGACGAACCCGCATCCCTTCGTGCGCCTGCTGATCCAGACGAACGCTGACATCTGGAAGCAGTACGTGCAGCACGACTTCGTGAAGCAGCTCGGGCGCGGCGTGCTCCCGCGCGAGAACTTCATCCACTTCATCAAGTGCGTGCTCCCTCTGACGCCGCACACACCCCGTCCTCATGCCAGCACAGACAAGACTACCTCTACCTGAAATACTACGCTCGTGGCTATGCGTGCGTACCATCCTCCAATACTGCGTGCATAGCACCTTCTGACTTGTAGCTGCAGCCTCCTCGGCGCCAAGTCGACGGATTATGATGGCATTGCAGCCGCAGCCAAGACGATGGCGCACGTCGTGCGGGAGAGCGGGATGCACAAGCTGTTCTGCGCCAAGTGGGGCGTCAGCGAGGCGGAGCTGGAGAGCACGCCCGAGTCGTCGGGCTGCACGGCGTACGGCGCGTACATCGTCGACATCGGCATGCGCGGTGCGTTAGCGTCGTGTCCCAGTTGCTGTACGCGCTGACCGAGCGCTGATGCCACAGGCGATTCGTCGCGTTTGCTCATGGCACTTGCGGCGTGCCTACTTGGCTATGGCGAGGTGGGTCTCTGGCTGCGGCGCGAGGCCGGGCGGCCGAATAGCTGGGTCAAGCTGGAGGGAAACCCGTACCTCAAGTGGATCGAGGACTACTCGGGCGAGGACTATCAGGCGGCCGTCAAGGCTGGCATAAGTCAGTGCTGTCTCGTACCAATGCGAATGACTTGCCGAGCTGACGATATGGTGTGGTACAGAAAGATTAGAGGCCATGGCAGCAGCGGACCCGCCCTCGCCGGTGCGGTTCGAGGAATGGCGGCTCGTGTGGGAGAAGTGCACGCGCTTGGAGAAGGGCTTCTGGGATATGGCGATGGACGGGTCGTGAGGGCGTCGTCTATGTATTCAATCCCGCATTATTGATAAGTAAGGGGTGCATGTATGAGCAGTATGGGAAAGCAGGAGCAGAGCAAAGTCGAATCTGTGTGTAGAGCATAGATATAGCGGGAATAGATTATAGAAGATCAACTTGCACCAATTTAGGATCGAGCGTTAAGAATCGTCTGCGAAGTCTGATAGAGAGCTGAGGGGAGATGAGTCGCGTTCAGCTTTGATTGGGGTATTGAGAGTCGTAGATTCTTCAATTTCGATTTCAAGTTTCGGTCCAGACGAAGATGCAGCAACAACGGTCTTTTTGGATCTGGCTTTGGTGACCTTTTGAGCGCTGGGACAAAGGCCTGAGGTATTAAGGGTGCATTGATCGCAACGCGGTCCGACAGGCAAACAAATAGTCTGGATGAAACCGTCAGTACACTAATGTCTAGACGAAATGAAAGACAGACTTGACCGAATCCAACAAGCAGATGGTTGATCTCTCCGTGCAGCTCTTTGGGAAGCCACGATTGCAAGTTCAAACGCGTTTCCTCTGGATTCTTGGTCGGTGGCTTATGCCATTTCAACCTATTCGTTATGCGATGAACGTGCACGTCGACACCGATTCCGTGATTCCTGGAAATATATAGAGTTTTAAACGCGTCGCGACATCAGGATAAAAAACCGTGCGTACAGATTCCACGCGACTTGTAGGGCCAGAAAGGCCATTTTCGGCCCCACCCCGGGCAGGGAGCAGAGCTCATCGACCGTCTTTGGCACGTCGGAATCGAATTCGTCATGCAGACGCTGGGTTGCCTGCTTCAGATATCTGCAACCCAAACGTCAGACGACAGTGCGTAGACTCTAAAGATAATCATGATTCACTGAGTTTTGCGTCGCCAGAAGCCGACTTTATTGATGGCCTCAGAGATGGCACTCTCGTCTGTGGCCAGGAGCGCGTCGACGCTCAAGCTCCCGCCTACGGCTTCCCTGAGCTTGGACACAGCGGCGTCCGTGACTTCGTCTTTTGTCTGGGAGGACAGCATGAGCGAAACCAAAGTAGCGTAGCGCCGATTCTGTGATGGTTCTCGTGTAAGTGCATGGCGCGAGAAATGTTGCGTTGCTCGACGCGCCTTTGGATCCTGCTCCTTGTCCTGAGCGCGATGGCACCCCATAGTATCGACCGGCGCGACAGTCTTCGCGCGCATCTCTTTTATGGCATCGTAGACCTCTTTCCAATGTAGTGGCGCGGGGTGTGGATTTTCCAGTGACTGTGGGATAGTCTTGGGCTTCCGTGGTGACTCCTTCGCTTTGCGAGTCGTGCGGGCTTTCTTCTTTCCTCGCTCCTCGATCAAAACTTCCTTTGTCTCGGCCTTCAGAAGCACCTCGTCATCCGCCGAGAGTTTGACGCGTTTAGAGCGGCGCAGGATGGGGCTGTCCTCTAATGGTCCTGCGTCGGGCTCCTCGAGCTTAAAAAGCGTTACTGACGCGTTGAGCGTGCTCGTGCTCGACGTCAGCCGGGGACTTAGAGATGAGGCTGACCGTTTCATGATTTCCAAGGCGTGTTTTGTGAAGATAGAACGCGTCAATACCGTCAATGGAATAGCCAGTGCTCCTGCAGGTGGTGGTCGAGTTCAACGCAGCTCGGCTTTCTCCGAACGTCGGCCAACGACCGTCTGATTTCGAGTCTTTCCTAAACCGAGTCTTTCCTAACCTCCATTTGTTAGCTCCTCTCAACCAGCGGGACATACAACTCTGCTGACTAGTTACCGATAACGTATCTATGAAGGTAATCGGTAGGTGATTTTCTCTCCAGCTAACAAATTTTCGGGAGGACAGCTAGCTTTGATGTACTGCGCCGCAAGTGCCAGCGCCGTCCTTTGAAAATACATACTTACTTGTGAGTGTTCCGTTCTTCACCAGATAGCTGCCGTCTGACAGCTGATTGAGTACTCCGCATTATGCAAGGTAAGCTTGACACCCGAAACGTGCGTTCGAGTTGATAGAGAATGTCTATTCTGCACCTATATTGGAGTGTCCAAGCGGTCGTTACCAATGCCTCGCTACAAAGACCTGGTCCAACAAACTGCTGTGAGGGCGCGATCATTACTTTACGATTATCAATTCGCCATATATCGATGCTCTGTGCGTCCCGAAAACACCCAAGAGCTCACAACATGAATCGCTAGCAAATTGGGTTCACGGAGAGTATCGAAGTTCCCCATTGAAGGGCTCATCAAGGGCCCATCTCAAAATCCTGCTCTGTATACATTGTTGTCCATCGTCCGCAAACTATGTACTCGGTACGTCAGACTCACTCCTTGTATCTTCTGACCTTGGGCAAGTCCTGGCGTGATTTCCATCACCGGAGAACCAATTGTTACAGGTGATGAACCACATATCTCAGGGATGAGCGCGACCTGACTTTGCTGCACCCTATTGCTCCAGGAGTTCATAACGCCTTATCGATATACGTTTCAGCTCGCAATCGCGACGGGATATTCAATTTCGAATTCGAAGCTAATCTCCCAGTGATCAGGTGGTCGTGGGCCCTGCAATCGGAATGCACAGCGACCCTTTCGTCCTTCCGCGATACGGTATAAATACAACCAGCTCATCCTTTCCACAACTGACCACTCTTCTCCCACCATACGATGGCAGAAACCACGGCCACCATCGACTTCACCTATAACGGCGAGACGTTCCAGACGTGGTACAAAGTCGTCGGTGACCTCAAGTCCGCCCGCCCGCTCGTCACGCTGCATGGCAGGCCCGGCATCCCGCACGACTACCTGCTCCCCCACGCCGAACTTGCTACCGCGCGCGGCATCCCCGTGCTCTTCTACGACCAGATCGGAACCGGGCGCTCGACGCACCTCCGGGACAAGCCTGCATCGTTCTGGACAGTCGAGCTGTTCGTCGCGGAGCTGCAGAACGTGCTCGCGCACTTCGGCATTGGGGGAGATTTCGACCTCCTCGGGCACTCGTGGGGAGGCATGCTCGCGGCAGAGTACGCGATCCGTGTGCAGCCGGCGGGGATGCGGCACCTCATTTTGACGGATAGCTTGGCGTCGATGGAGCTGTGGGAGGTGAGCGTGAACAAGCTTTTCAAGCAGCTTCCGGAGGATCTGCAGGAGACCCTGAGAAATCACGAGGAGGAGGGGACGACGGAGTCGAAGGAGTATCAGGAGGGCATGATGGTCTTTTACGGGAAACATGTGTGCAGGGTCCAACCGTGGCCTCAGGTACTGCAGGATGCGTTCGAGAGCATGGCTAAGGATCCAACGGTCTATTATACCATGTGCGTTCTACTGTCGGATTAAGGCAATGCACTGCTAACAGGTCTCATAGGCTGGGACCGTCTGAATTCAACATCACCGGCACCCTGAAGACATGGAGTGTCCTGGACAAGTTGCATACCGTCAAATATTCGACGCTCGTGATAAACGGCGTATCCGACGAGGCGCAGGATGAATGCGTCCGACCTCTCTTCGAGCGCATCCCAAAGGTGAAGTGGGTCCAGTTCGCGGAAAGCAGCCATATGCCATTCTTCGAAGAGAAGGAGAGGTATCTGAGCGTTGTAGAGGACTTCTTGAAACTATAGGTGCTGTCATGGGCGCATCTGATGTGACTGGTAAACGAGTTCGATTTCGACTGTGTCCTCCTAGTTCCATGGTGCGATATCAGCCATCGGTGCAGGCCTCGTTTCGAAGTGGCCATCGACTTTGGAGCTCATCAGACTAACGCATCAATTGCTAGAGAATATAAAGCAGGTCATACATGCACAGGTAACAGCCATGCGACAAGGAAACCTAGTTCGAGCGGTATACAGTCACTTCGCACAGTTCCATTCGCTGCTCCCTACAATCAAGACGCGCCCTGTCCACCGGCTCTGTATGTAGCCGACTTGATCACACCCTGCCGCGACTGCCTCTGTTTCTCCACGTACACGAACGAGGTCACGATGTCGTCGAGGATCGGCAGACCCCCGTCCGCGATCTCGATGTACCCGGGATGTTTCTTACTGAGAATGCCCAGGGAGCGCACGTGGTATTCGGCGATGCGGAGGCCAGTGCTCCTGGAGGGGTCAAGCTGCATGCGTCCGGAACGGGTGAGCAGCGGACAGGGCGGCACGCGGCACGACGTACCTTCAGGCCGTTGCGTCCCTCTTTCCACACGTAGAACTCGCCGTTGGACGCGAAAAACTCGCGCTTTCTCAGTCTGCTGGCGATCAGTGGGCCGTCGCGTCGCAGGAGCAGAAGGCACGTACAGGGAGAAGATGCCTGTGCGGTGCAGATGTACTTTGGCGTCCACCGTCTCGCCCTGCTGCTGGAGCCCGTCCGCCGAAAACGTGTTCCAGTCGAACTGGGCGATGTCCTGACGTGTCTCGTCCTCCAGCCGCGAGATGGTGGTCCGTCCGCCGAATACAGTGGACGGTGTGTCGATCTGATAGAGTACGCGGCCTTCATCGTCCTTCAAGAGGGTATTGAGATAGTCGTTCTCAGTGAGCGTGAGGATCATGGTGGGTGGCTGCGATGGGTGGAGTAGGGATGTTCTGGTCGACGGTGGTTTCATAGCCAGTTATATATGATGTCTGGCGCCCATATTCGAAATGGGACCAACGAGGCAGCCACGATAGTGAGACATATGGAGTGGAGTCAATTCTTGATTTTCAAACCACCGACGCACAGCGGAAGCCATCACCTGCAGACTGCGCAGCAGTGCGCGAGGAGTGCCCGAGAGCACGTTGTGGTCCGTGGCGCATGGAAGGAAGAAAGGAAGTTTTATTCCGCAGCAGTACGATCCCGGGCCGCCAATTCAAGGTTGAGTCGAGGATCACAGTATTCTGCGTCTGGCGGAAACATGGAGCATAATATATGAGCGAATAGCTCGTGCTGTCTTTAGTTACTGGTTGTCATCTAAGCCTGTAGTGACAACCCCGACACAATCGATGAGGAGCGCATCATGGCGTGGTATGATACCCATCGACAGGCTTTCCTAAACCAGCTACAAGAACAACAGAACCGCTGCCGTGGGTGCCAGTGCATCAGCTGAAGCCACACATCGGCTATAGCGGGCACAGCGAACGGCATTGGTGTGATGGCTGCAGCGAGTGCCGGGTAGACTAATTAGTTGGGATTGTTGACCGTGCAAAGCGGGATGTTGATCACTGAGAACACCGCTCCGAACGTATGTTGCGTTGGCATGGGTTTCTAACCATCCAAGTCGTACTCAGGAAATCTTGTTCAATAATTCATGCATTAATCAACTTTGATACGGAAACCTGATAGAAAGAATATTCGTGCATTATTTGATATTTTGAGTATCCTGCAGAGTTAAATGCTTTGCTCAGCGTTGAGTTTTCATACTCCATTACTTTGAAGATCCTGCCGCGCCCTTATTGACAATGACAGTGTCCGTTGGATTCGCTTTGCGGACCCAAGAGACAGGGAACGCTTTTGACTACCGCTTCGATGCCTTACATTGCCCGCGGTGTCCGCGAGTCCAGTGTTCCTGTGAAACAAATCAGCATTCAGCCGCCGATAGAACGAGCATATCACCTTCTGGCACTCCTTCCCGCAGTACAAAGGCTTATGGCACCGCGAGCACCTGCATCTCCCAAACTCAGCAGCAGACCATACATACACAACATAAAAAGCACCCACCCCGCCAAATTATGCGGCGACCCGCAATTCCAGCAGCACCCGCTCGTCTTCTTGTCCCGCTTCGTCGTCGTCACCTCCTCCATGTAGCGGCGCGGCGGCGCCTCTGCGCCCTCCTCCGCATCCCACGTGCGCTCCAGCACCTGGCCCTTCTTCAACTTGCCCGGCGGCCGCGCGCCGTCCCGCTCATCAGGGTCTATGACATGCACGATCGACTTCGCGCCCGCCGTCACGGAGTCGGGGCTCGCCAGCGCGGTGCGGACACGCGCACGGGCCGCCGCGAGGTCGAAGTCGTCCGGGTCGAAGGCGGCGCCGATGCTCACGTCCTTGTAATTCATGGCCTTGCGGATCTCCGCGAGCACCTCGGCGCGCTTGCGCGGCGGGCCGGACGCGAGGGCTGCGATGTCTTCGGCCCAGACGTTGTTGCCGCTGCCGTCTTCGCGCGGGCAGGCGCCGGCGCCGTCGAGGATGGTGACTTTGTGGGTACTCTCAGAGGGTGAGGCAATTTCTTCTACCTGGACAATACATGAGTCGTCAGATTAACGGCGCTGACAATGGCACTCACCGTGATTATGTGGGTCCAGTTGTCGCCGTCTAGAAGCGTCGTGATGCAGTCAGCCACTGACCAGGTAAAGCATGGTAGAACTCACAATCGTAAAGCCAGATCATTTCCTCCCCTTCAGCTTGAAGGAGGTGAGCCAGCGTCCAAACACCGTCCTCGCCTTTCTCGGGAACGGCACCATAACCAATCTGATTAGAAATATGATCCATCAGGTATCATTCAAAAAACGTGCGCGCATAAGCTTACCGATTGTTTGTGTGTCATATCGACAGATTTACACTCCTGCGTAATGGCTTGAGTACGGTGACAAAAATTAAACAATGTGAACGGACTGTGTCTGCATAGACGGCGCCATCTTTGTACACTGTGAACGCGTGTGCATGATAGTTCCTTGTCCTAGACAATACGCCTTCAAGATCCATTAATAAAAATCATAACGGCAATTCAACTGACCATCCCATCAGCGGTGTCAGTACTTTATCGGACAGAGCTGCGATTGACAGCCCACCGGAGACGCGAAACTGCCTCCAGATCTGGGCGGGAAAGTCAATAGGTCATACAGTGTAACAGGTATGAGAGATTTACCCTGTCATTGCCTGCGTTATCTTTGATTTGGCTGCATCGTTCTGTGGTCAACATGGCGCGACGGGGCTGGATGGTATCAAATGAAAAGAGAACTCACTCGAGCCTGATTTTGAGCGTATAGTCCCTTTGCTGCAGATCTCCGAGATCCATGCTCCACAACTTCTCGATCTGCAGGATATTGTCGCTATGAATTCATGGAAAGTGGAAAGGCAAAAATTCGCCGCACCTGCAACTCCACCAGGCGGTTGACGAACTGTTCTTCGGGACTACCGCCGTACATATCATAACCGCCATTCGCGTAAGGGAGATACATATTTCCTGCCATCTGCGCAAGAGCACCCGCAGAGATGCAGACTTAGTACGTATTATATGATTCCTGACCTGCTCATGGAGGACGCACCTTACGCTGCATCATTTGGTCCATGTCTCCGTAGTCCACATAGCCCGCGTAAGGAGAATCCTCAGGGTAGTTCTGCGCCAATAAGACATAAGATAAAACCCGGTAGTACAGCTAGATACGTACGGGTTGGACGCCCCACCAGATTGTCCTGCCTAACCAGTCCTTGTGCGGCTGGAACGTATCCGGATCTGCGTTGGCTCAGTCCGCGAGAAATTTACCGAAATTGTAAAACAAAAACCATACGCGTCAAAAAGGCTTCCGGATATATGTCGTCGTCGTCGTCGGGATGGAAGCGAACATATGCGGCCCTTGTAGAAGCTCTCATGTGTAGACCACGACCTGAGGAACTTTGGTTCTCCTGCCCGCCGATCCCGTTTCGCAATCCGCCGCGCAAGCCTGTTAGAAGCTGCATAAAATCGTCCGCAGGCGACGCCGACATGATAGCCAGTTGAGAGCGGCTCGATGGATATGAAAGCTTTTCGATGCCCAGTCGCGTCCTGAATGAAAGGAAGAAAGGAGGAGCGATGGCAATTGACGGAATGTCGAGTTGAGGACTTCGCAACCGGCCGCTGCCGGCCGCTTGCCATTACAGCCTACGTTTGGCGCCACCACACGCATGCCTTGAACGTCAACCACCGCCGGTCACCTGCCTGACCTCGCTGTCTTGTTTCTGCTTTCTCAAGCGACAATTCTGGACTCGATCTTGCTCTGGGTGGACGCGAAGCCCTCTAGATCGAGATATTGAAGCCTGCCGAGGGTTTGCGCTGTGCTGGCCGGTCATCTCAACCCGCGGAATGAACTTGCTACACTTTGTCGCCTGGTTCTCGGGGATAGCTGAAAACTTTCCGGGGCGCCCTACTGCAGTCTTCGACGGCTGGTCCTGTTCTGCGCGCTAGGGGATGTGTACTATAACGTGTGTAATCCATGTATTTTCACTCAGTTTCTTTCAAAGCTCGACGGACGAATTGTTTCTGTTTACGATCCATTACCTCGTCATTGAAGCTATGCCAATAGGTCTACGCGAGCGTCTAGCTCGTTGCTGTCTGCATGCAAACGTACATGCTGACAGGCGGCTGGACAATAAGAAGAAACTGTAGCAGTTACGGAATCAGCCGTCGGTTGAGCCGTACGTGAGCTGTGTTTCGATTCGGCCGGATGGTCCACGTCTCCGACGCGGTAGGTTCGACACAACATGCATGTGAATCAGACATGTTACGACCGATACTGAAGGTCTGGACTGTAACGACCAACCTTTGTTCACAACTCCATTGCCAATGACCAGTCGTCTGCACCCCATCAACGCACCTCCTCCTCGTCCACGCTCCACTATAAAGAATACAGGGTCGAAAAGTCAAAACGCGGCATTGATCGCCGCTGTGTCCTGATTACCTACAAGCGAGGTGCGTCTCTACGTCATCTTAGATGTGAAGGTTTTCAGGCCAGCCGCATGGCCGCCTCTGCCACCGTTTCTGTCTTTTGCCAACTCCTTTCGCATTCGCAGCTCGCAGCCTTTCTATCTCCGGATCCCACATCAAGACGCGCAGGGATCGCAGGGATCACCGGGGTTATCTACGCCGGATAGTCGACTCACCGTATATAACCTTCGTCTTTCTGTCAGGCAGATCCAGTGAGTCCCGGAGCTCATTTTCTCTACTGCTTCTTACCCCGCCTATTGGCCCACATCATTCTTTAATATCCACCGGTCTTTACCAGGCAACATGCGCTTCTCGACCACTTTCATTTCCTGCCTCCTCGCTCTTGCCCTTCCGTACGCTGCCGCCGTCGAGCATGGCCCGAAGCGCCACCACCGTGGCATGTCGCGTCAAGTCAGCGACGCGCTCGAGCAGACCAATATCAAGCGGGTCAGCGGTGGAAAAATGACGTTCTATGACGTCGGGCAGTCAGTGTCGAGTCAATTTGGCGGGAATGGAGGCTGACAAGGAATTTGCAGGGGTGCTTGTGGAGCCACGAGCAAGAATTCGGACTTCGTACGTCGCAGTTTGCTCATCGCATATCTCGACGCAGCTAATCTTTCGTTTGTTATAGGTTGCAGCGCTGAACAAGGAGGTGAGCAGGTTTGTGGTTTGCGTTGGGTACGAGATATTGACGCGCGTCGGGACTAGCAATACGGCGACGGGTATCCCGGACCCAACTGCTGGAAGAAGATCACCATCACCTACCAAGGCAAATCCGCGCAGGCCACCATTGTCGATGAGGTTCGTCTGCCGGATCCTGATACCATGTTCTGTAGCTCATCGTCGAACAGTGTCCTGACTGCGCGTACGGTGCCCTCGATCTCTCGCGCGGCCTCTTCGACTACTTCGCGCCCGAGTCCACCGGCGTCATCTATGCTGACTGGGAATTCAGCTAGGCCTTCAAATCACTCGACCATACCACTGGACTGGTTCCCTCTCGTCTTTCCCCTGGCATATACATACTCGGGCCTAATGCTCACCTGGGTCATCGTCCTTCTGTATCCTCGCAGCTTTGGTTTTAGGATATCCTATTTGTTTTGTTGGTCATACCCCTGTGCTCTCGTGTCGCGCAGTCTCTCCGTCATTTGATACTGTTTTGTAGTCTCGTTGAGCATATATTGTGTGTGCACTAGCTAATACCAACATTCCTTTGCTGTCTTTCAGAAGTATACACGCTATCTCGCTATCGACCATTGTCATTTGTCACGAATAACATACCCTACCATACATCCATTACCCAATCCACTATAATCTGCTAGGAGAACGCGACTTCGAATGCACCGTCCAACGGGCGGCCCACTTCGATTGACAGGACCTTGCTGCTCCCATCATACGAAAATGCCGCAGCGCGACTCCCTCCGTCCTTCACGCTCGCCTTCTCCGGACGCTTCTCCACCCCAAGCACGAGCACCCTTGCGACCTTCACGCCCACATCGTACCCGAACTTCCCACTCACCCGCAACGTGCCGTCCGCATACGCAAACTCCACCTCCGTCGTCGCCTTCTGCACGATGCTCACCCCATCATCGACGTACAGCGTCCCCGCCGCACGCCCATCCATCCCAGGCGCCACCACGACCTCAAAGTCCGTCTTCCGCAGTGCGGCCGTCGTCATCGCGCCCTCCGCGCGCAGCGGCAACACACTGCCCCCACGAACATACAGCGGAATACTCGTAAAGCCCACACCCTCGAGCAGCACCGCCGTGCCATTGCCCTCGACCGGCGCGAGCGTCGCAAAGTCGTAGAACCGGTCGCGCGGGAGGTACACCCGCACGGCGGTCGCGTTCTCCTGCGTGACGGGCGCCACGAGCAGCGCGCGCCCGAAGAGGAACTGCAGGTCGAGCGCCCACGTGTGCGCGTCGGCGGGGTACGCGAACCAGAGCGGCGCGAGCACGGGCGTGCCGTCCGTGCTCGCGGCGTGGAACGCCGTGTAGAGGTAGTCGAGCAGGCGGTAGCTGGAGCGGAGCCGAGGGTCAGATCTCAGTATGATGGAGCGGCGGAGGGGGGCGTACGTACCGGATGCGCAGGGCGTTCCGAGCGGCCTCTGCGACGGTTGGCCAGCGGTAGAATTCCTGGCTGATCGACGTGTCTGCGTTGTGCTGTCGCGGAGCTAATATCAGCTTCCATTCCTGAGCGCTGAGCGGCGGATATACGCCTACATTTCTCATGAACGGGTAGAATGCGCCGAGCATTGCCCAGCGGGCACACAGCGTCTCGGTTGTATTCTCCGCTATGAGCGCAACATAAATTAGTTCTGCCGGACATACCAAACCGCGTTGCACGCACCGTAGCCGCAGATGTCGCTCCCGACCATAGGCACCTGGTAGATGCTCGCCATGCCGAGCATGCCCGCGATCGAGTTGCGGTAGTGGTCCCAGTCGCTGAAGTTGTCGCCAAGCCACTTGCCGACCTTCGTGCCCGCGCCGGCGAAGGTCGAGCGGGTGATGACGAGGGTGCGCTGCCCTGGCCGGCGCGCGAGCATCGCGTTGTGCGTGGCGGTGGACATCATGGTGCCGTAGATGTTGTCTGTGGTAGATGATGTTAGTAGTTGTAGCTCAGCTAGACAACAGGTGAAAAAACGGACGTGTATCGTACTCGATTAGCCCGTTGGCGTGCACCGAGTTTGTCTACCAAACAATTAAAAACAAAATAATCCCCGACGAAAAACGGCGGGCCTACATATGCTGTCTTATTCGACAAGCCGCCGGCCGCATTGTCAATATCGTACGGCGGCTGGAGAAAATTCTCGCCCTTATGGCTCGGCGCTGCCCTCTTCACGACGCCAGTCGTGTCATTCCCAAAGATAGGGGCCTGAGGGTCCGGTGGAGACGATGTCCGAGCGGGGGGCAGGTCCTGCTGGGCGACTTGCGTGAACGGATCATCGCACGGCTCAGAGCAGAACTGAAAGTCGCGATCAGTCCATGCCTATCGTGCATGTGATGCGTATTTGCTTACGCTGGACGGTTCATTCATGTCGATCCAAGCCCCGTCGATATCGAGCCCCGTGTCCGGGCTGTAGAAATTCTGGAACTCGTTAGTCCAATACCTATATGTAGCATGTGAGTAGTAAACCCAAAGAGCGACGAACGTAGGACTCACTCTCCAGCCTTCGGATGGAACCAATCTGGACATGCAAAACGATCTGAGTCGCTGCGAAGACGCTATCCCCGCCTGAACGCACCTGGGAATACAGTGACGCCTATTAAATAATTTAGCATGATGCACAGAGGCTGGACAAGGCACTTACCCGGCCAGACGAGACCGAGGCTGGCACTGCCGTTTGGAGCCTTGAGCCATATGTCCATGTCCGTGCCGCGGTCGTAAGGGCCGTAACCCTGTCCGGGGAGGTACGCGACTGCGGGGTCCGTCATCAGGACTACCAGCAGATGTCAAAGAGTGCCCAGACTGCATGATAGCGTGAATACTGGGTACCAAATTTCTGGTCATGCTCGTGGAGATAGTCCACGATCTCCCGCATTCGTGAGACAGGGAAGTAGTCGGGGTCCGTGGTGAAGATGCGTCGTTTGTACATGTAATCTAAGGTTGGGGATGATGATGGATCCTTTCAGTAAAAGGAGAAAGCCCGTACCGATGTCTGTCCACATAGTCTCCAGCGGTATATTGGCAGCAGAGTAATTGGTGATTACATTTGCTACATCGACAAAGTCTGGAAAGTTCAGCGCACTATACAAAATGAAACGAAATGAAAGCATACTCTGATATCCGAAGCGACACTGATGCAAGCCAAAAGACCAATAAGGAACCTCAGCCGGCGTGCCCACGACTTGCGCATACTGCCTCGCCACCTCATTCGGGTCGCTCTCGCTTCCCGCAAGGAAGTAAAAGTCCAGCACCCCGCCAATGACGTTGTACTCCAGCGTCGTCCGGCCGTCCTGCGTCTCGTTGTTCCTGATCTTGATGTCCATCCCGTTCGAGCTCAGAAGGAACACGCCGTGCGTGCCCGTGGCGCGATGCTCGAAGTAGACCGGGTGGTTCCCGTAGAGGTTGGAGCCCTCCGGGACGCCGTAGGCATCGCGCGACCAGAGGGTGCGTGTGGTGTTGGATGGGTCCAGTCTGAAGGGGTCCGTGTGCTCGCCCAGGCCGTAGATGTTCGCGTTGGCGGGAAGGTTCGTCTTGACGCGGAGGTACTGAGGCTCGAAGATGATGGGGTGGGACGCGGTAGAAAATAGGATTTCCTTTGTATGTGAGCGGAAGACGCTGAACGAGAAGGGGTTGGCCGTGTAGTTGAACTGGATCAGTGCGTCGGAGGATGAGACTCGCGGATCGGCAGACGGGCGAGGCAAGACGGACTCGGGAACTTCGTAGCGGTTCGAAGAAGGATCGCTGATTTTCAAATGAATCCGCGCATCTTCGCGAAGAAAATTTGTGAGACGCGTGTCTGGTCTGCAGGAACGCGACTTGCCTGTCTCGTAAGTCACGGCTAGACTCAGCTTCTCGACATCATCGCCGAAGACGTTGCAGGCCTTCCCTGCGAGAACAAGATCAGCAGTCAACGTCCGCGATGTGGTCTTCACGTTGACTGCATTGTAGCCTGGGTAACTGTCAAGAACCTGAGAGTCCACCCACTCCGCAAGAGTTAAGCTGGCGCAAACGAGCAGGAGCGCAGGGACGCGATGCAAGCTCGCTCGCAAACCCATGCTAAGAAGCGCAGCTAGAGGGAAACAACAGCTTGCTTCAGGCGAAAGCCCGGAGACGTTGGGCTTCTTATAACACGGGCACGTTGCCGACTCGAGAAATAATTGAAGATAGTTGACGCCCGTGACCGCCCAAAAACCTTATGTTCAGAGTTACGACATCATCATGGGACGGTGTCATGAGGTACGATATAGGGACAAACTCACCGGCGTCACACACGACAGTCCCACATGATTGCGTTCAAGCTAGGGGGCGTCAAGTCTGTCGAAGACGCAAGGGAGAACACAGCATGTGGGACGGACGGTCGTACAGTGATTGCGCTGATTCTTTGGCCGCGACAGCGAGCCTCGTGACGAAAGCTTGACTTAATAACTTGACATATATTCTTGCCGTGCAGGCCTGAAGGCTGTGTCGCGAAGCGTAAATGCGCAAATGACGAACCTGGTCATCTCAGGACAAATCGCTTATGTTTGAGGGCTGCGCATGTTCCGAATGAAATTTTGAAAAACCAGAAGGCCAGAACCATTCCTATCCTGAAATCTCGATTTTTTTTTTCGTGTGGGCCCGAGGTTATCGACTCCCCTTTTGCACTGTAGTAGAATCTGCGCTGTTCGGCTGGCACTTTTTGATCGATGACAGCAGACACCTTCAGAGTCCATACTCATGAAACGAACCACACACCTATGCTCGGGATTTCGGTTGGCAGCGCAGCTTTCACTTTCCCTTTGCAGCCGTAACAAACGCAACAGCGATGGAGGAGCAACATAAGGCATGTGAAGATAGAATCAAAGAAACATTGACAACAACTTGGTTGTCGCCGTCGGCACTGGCAATATGAGGATGACGGTGCCGCGGAGCTGGAAATGACCGTGCCGAACGGACAAGGGCTGCCGTGTCAGGCCGCACCGCGACTTCACTGCAGCGAGCTCCATGTTCACCACCACCACTATAGACACGCCCCCGTCACCGTAATCTTTCTTCATAACGTGTATTCTGAGCGACCTTCAATCGAGCTACCCTTTACCTTGACTCGCGAACCATGGCGAGCGTTAAGATCGGCACCCTAGTCATCCGCGTGCGTACCTCCCGCACCTTCACCTCCACCTCCCGAATCTGAGCCGCAAGCCCCACACAGACCCTCGCAAAGCCAATAAGCAACCGCATCAAGATGCAAGCCAAAGAGTGCGCTCTTCTCCCCACGCTCCCGTCCTTCCACTAACACGGCCGCGGCCGCACAGACACCCGCGCTTCCGCAACCTCTGCATCTCGCTCGCGCAGGGGATGTACCGCACCGAGCTCCGCCTGCGCACGAACCTTCTCGGCGAGCCCGCGAAGCACATCCGGCCCCTCTCCGAGGCGCGCGCGATCGAGAACGGCGCGAACTTCCTCGCGGAGGGCTTCCTCTTCAGCGTCGCCGCCGGCCTCATCCTCGGCGAGTCCTGGCGCGCCGCGCGCAGCGCGAGCAAGCGGCGCGACGACGTCGACGAGCGGCTCGAGGCGCTGCAGGCGCGCCTCGGCGAGCTCGACGCGCGCGAGCGCGAGGCCGACGTGCGCTGGCGCGAGGAGAGGGAGCGGTGCGTCTCGCTTCTTCACATGATTTTGGGCAGTGCTGATGGTGTGCGGCAGGAATGACGAGCTGACGCGGATTCTGGAGCGCGTGGTTGAGATCGGGGTGAAGGGCGGCTGGGCGGAGCTGCAGGACACGCCGTTGCAGCTTCCGCGCGTCCAGTTTAAGCCGCCAGATGCGCCCGGAGCGCCGCCGTCGATATCCCCTTCATAGATCCATGTACTCTAGACCTTGTTTGCATCATCTCATCGGAACACAATACTCACCAGATACCGCTTTCATCCCCATCTCAGCATTATACGTTTAATCCGAGACCAATCCAATGCAAGATGAATAATATGTACGCGTGCGAGTGATGGTATGGGTACAACTGGAATCCTACAGTGTTCAATAAGAAATCAAGACAGAACGGGAACGAGCTCTAGATAAGAATTATAATGTACAGAAAGAGTACGACAGCGAAACAGCATCCACATCGAAAACAAGAAAAGGGCTCACTGCAGCCCACAACACGCCTTCACCTTCAACCACACCTTCTCGAACACGCTCAGCCGCGCGTGCTCCTCTGCGGTCCATATCCGCCCGCCCTGCCGCCGCACCGCCAGCGTGTACTCGCGATCAGGCTCGCCCGGCGCCGGCACGGGGTACCACCACTTGAGCACACTCCCTTCAAGCTCCCAGCGCCCCTCCGAGACATGCACGTCCACCGCGAGCCCGCGCGGCGGGAGCACGGTGTTGGCGATCCCAGGCGGATACCCTACAGCGAGCGTGTCGCTCGAGCGGCGCGCGTGCGCCGCCGCCTCCTCCTTCTCCTGCTCCGCCGGCGGCGCCGCGAGCAGCGCGCCGACCGTCGCGTCCGACGCATAGTGCACGACGGGCAGGAACACCTCCGTCGCGGGGAACGCGTCCTTCCCATGCGTCGTCTCGGAGCCCGCACTCTCCGGCGTCCGGGTCCGCGGCGCCACTGGCGCGTCCTGCGCGCGCACGCGCACCTTGAGCTTGAACTCGGCGCTGTCCGCGTCGAACTGGATGTCCGCCGCGCGCCCGACGACCGCGGCGGGGTACGGCCGGCTGAACGCCCGCGCGGCGCGCGCGCCGTCCGTGAGGAAGTCGTATGCGCTCTCCCAGCGCTCCGCGTCCGTGATCTCAGGGCGGGGCGCGTCGTCGGCCGTGGGCGACAGCGACGCGACCGAGACCGAGACCGCCGATGGCGCGCGCCGCGCGTCCTTGTTGTTGTGCGCGCGCAGCAGCGCCGCGGACGACTTGTCCGCGAGGGGGTGGCCTGCGTAGACCTCCGCGCCGCGCGGGCGCAGGTCGTCCGGGCTCCACACGCTCAGGTCCTCCATGTTCCACCCATCGCCCCACGGATGCGTGTGGTCGGGGCAGTACGTCCAGATCGCGTAGTTGAGCGCGTTCGGCCCGTCCGCGGCGTTGAGCGACGCGTCGAGCGCACGCTGCTGCCGGCTGTAGTCGCCCTTGTGCTTCCCGCCGTGCGTCCACCCGTACGCGCGCCGCTGGTCCATGTCGTACGGGACGCCGATCTCGCCGATGATCGTCGGGTACGCGCCGAGGATCTCCGCATCCGCCTTGAGCTCGCCGAGCTGCTCGCGCAGCGACTTGCGGATCGCCCGCTCGCCGATCTTCACCGCCTGCAGCTGCGAGCGGTACTTGCCCCGCAGCAGCCCCAGCGCGTCCGCGTTGAACCAGTTCCAGTGCCGCGTCACGAGCGTCAGCCCGTCATAGTAGTGCGTCGAGTAGCAGCACCGCCCGCGCAGGTCCGCCTCCTCCAGTGGCGGCGGCTGCGCGAACACCGGCGGCGCGACGAACAGGATCGCCTCGGGGTGCGCCGCCCGCACGCGTGCCGCGTACGCCTGCCAGTGCGGGCGCCAGAAGTCCGCGATGAACGCCACGTCGCGCGGCTCCTCGTCGCACCCGTCCTCCAGCGGCAGCATCTTGAAGTAGTCCGGCCGCATCACGTACCCCGTCTCGACGTCCCACACGCCGTGCTGCGCCCAGATGCACTCGCCCAGCGCCCACCCGGGATCGCGCCGCCAGCCGTAACGCGGGTGCACCCCGCCCGGCTCCCCCACCGCGTCCGCCCACATCTTGCGGCCCTTCGGGTCGACCGTCACCGACCCCGCGCGCCTCGGCCCGAACTGCCCAAACGCCCAGTTCTCCACCGTCTGCGCCTGGCCCATCCCCAGCCGCAGCGACTGCGCCGGCGTCGGCGCCGTCCCCTTCTTCAGCGTCGAGCCCTGCTCCGTCGGCAGCACGTTCAGGTCCGCGCACCCGATCAGGCCCTCCGCCGGCTCGTTCATGCTGTCCCACCCGACCACGCACGCGTCCAGCAGCCCGCCCGCCGCGCGCAGCCGGTCCGCGAGCTGCCCGAACGCCTCGACGAAGTGCGACTGCAGGTAGTCCTGGATGTTCTGCCCGTCGAGGATGCATTTCGGCGCGTACGCGCGCCCGGCGAAGAAGAACGTCAGCAGCGTCTGCGACGCGAGCCGCCCGTAGTTCGTCGACCACTGCATCGCCGGCAGCGACGCCGGGTCCGGCTGCGCCGTCGACGGGTACTCGCAGTGCAGGATCGCCGTTTGCGTGGCCGTGAAGTTGCGCGGGTTGATTCCGCACGCGGGCAGCGTCCAGTACGGCGCGCCCGACCCGCCCGAGAAGCGCGACCACTGAGGCTATCAGCACGGGTGACTTGAAAGTTGCGAGAGACTCACGATGTCCTGGTGGGGGTCAATAAACACTTTAAACCCGTATTCTTTGCATTTCCGAAGCATGCGGATGGTGTAGTCCATGAATTCGTAGTCGTACTTTCCCCTGCAGACACATGAGCACCGACTCGCACAGCACTTGGGGCATTAGTCAATAGAGAGATTTCGCAACGGCCAGAATGGAATGCTCCCATTCAAACCCCATGCTCCAATGGTCGCTTTTATGCGGGGGAGCCTAGGGTTAGATGGCTCCACCATTCCATTCAAGATTCCATTCCGGCGAGTGCGAAAACTCTCTAATTTCAGCCTTGCTATTAGAGAGTTTTCGCAAGAGCCGGAATGGAATGAGCCCATTCAAACCCTATGCTCCAACAGTCGCTTTTACGCGGGGCATCCTAGGGTAACACGGGTCCAAGATTCCATTCAAGATTCCATTCCGGAGAATGCAAAAACTCTCTAATGCAAAAACTCTCTATTACGTCGCCAAAGTAAGTTTGCGCCAACAAATATCAGCCAACCCTTTGTCCGCAGACAAAGAGTTGGCTGAAATTGATTGGCACAAACTGACTTCGGTGACATAACAGCCAGGCCAAGATCCATCAATGCAAACACTCACGGGCCAGCGTGCTCCAGCGACTCCCACGTAATCGGATACCGCAAGACGTTGAACCCCCATCCACGCAGCCTCGCGAGATGCAGATCGGCCGACCCATCGTCAAGATTCAGCGGCCGCCCCAAGAACGTCTTGCCCTCGCCCTCTGCATCTTCCCAGAAGCCATCGAGGATGTACGACGGCTCGCCCACAGGGGCTTTCGCGGATCCGGCGAGGTTGATGCCTCTCAGCAGCAGCGTGCGTCCGCTGGTGTCCACAAAGTTGCCGTCGATCGTGTGTATGAAATCTGGGGGCGTGGGGTTCCCGGTCGCGGGGGAGACGGATGGTACCCGCGGCATGGTGTGCGGGGATGTGTTTTGTGGTGGTGGTATGAAAGAAAGCGGGGTTGTATGGGGGGAGGAAGCGCGTCGTACGACTCTTGGGTTGACATCACAATATTGGCGCGTCATCGCAATAGACTCCGTTAGCGCCTGCTATCCCCGGGGCAGATCGACAGTACAGGAATGCAAGGTGTTCTGCCCTCGACGCTCTATATAGCACGATGAACGTCGTCGTCATCTGTTCTCGTCTCAAGGTCCAGGTGTGGACCGGCCGTGCCGAGCGCTTTCCTACAGGATTGCCTCGCGGATCTCTCGGAATGAAGTTGAACACACAACGGCCGTTACACAGCGGAGGGCTGTAGTTCACTCCTACATGAGAATCGATAACGAAAGGGAATGCAGCTTCCCCGAGTTCTCTAGTGGACAGTAAACAGGCCCTCCTTACGACTTTCCCGCGGCCCGTTTCCTTCGATGGCTGACACCATGTCTGCTGCGCCGATCCAGCGCTCGGACTCGTCGTTTCAATGTCATTCCAGCGCCCACTCCATTCTCTCCGAGCCCGATCTCTCACTCCGCTCTCTCATCTCGACACTACCTCAAGCCATTCGCGTTCGTTCTTCGACCACTATCGATACCATCGCCGCCCTACTTCCGTCGCAACGCGGACGACCCGAGGAGCACGCCTGTGGCGCGTCGGCTGGGCGTGTCGGACGGCGATCTAAGCGACGACGTGCTGAAGATCGCGCAGAAGGATAGGAAATGGGACGGCGCGGGCAAGGGTCCCTCATCGGGTGCGGGTCGGAGGAGGCGGTCGAGCGCAAACGGCAAACGGATCCTCCGCGAGCAGAAGAAGGTGCGTGCGCGACCTCCTCATTCGCATTCCATCCATTCCCTGGTCTCAAACAGTCGCAGATCTCAAAGCCGAACTCCAAGAGCATCCGACGCCCACGAGGCATACAGTCAAGACATCCTCGCGCACCGATCACTGCAGGAAGAGCTCGCTCAGCACATCGAGCGCCTCGTCGAGGATGTCCGCAAGGAACGGGAGGTGCGCGAACGCGCACAGGTCGCCGCCGACAAGCTCGAGCAGCAGCCTGACGCGGACATCCGACGCGACCGGCGCACGCTCGAAGCGAAGAAGTCCGCGCTGCAGAGCACGCACGCAAGCCCTGCTTGCCCAGCGCGAGTCCGACCTCATCGCCCTGCATAGCGTGCGCTGCAGGCACAAGGCGCGGAGTCGAAGAAACCGGCGAGAGCCACACGACCGCGCGCTTCTCGCCGCAGCTCGAGGACGACCGGCTGAAGCGCGATCTCGAGCGGCTCGAGGACGAGCTTCGCACGCGCACAAGGCGCTCGACGAGCGCGAGACGGCGAGCCGCGAGCGCGACGGCGTCGTCGACCGGCTGCATGCGGAGAACCGCGCGCTCGCGTCGCCGCTGGCCGCAGACGCAGGCGCGGTTAAACGTGTCGGAGAAGCTGGATACGGCGCAGACGGGGCTGAGTGCGGCGGCGGCGGAGATCGCGACGTTCCGCACGCGCGTACAGGAGCAGCGATCATTGCTGGCGGCAGAGAACCACGACGAGCACCCAACGGATACCGAGGAGCTCAAAACCCCACCGCGACCGGTGTCCATGGCAAAGCGTCCCCGCCCATCTCGTCTCCCTCCTCGAAAGACACGAGCCTGACGCCGCAGCGCACGGCGTTCGTCGTCCTGCCGCCTCTCGGAACCGCGCAGGCCATCATTAACATGTCCCGCAAGAAGGGCGGCGAGCACACACACAAAGAAAGTCGCCGACGCCGGCACGGACGCCGACGAGGGAGCGGCCGCGTCCTCGCGCAAGCCTGGACGGCGACGGCAGGCGGTTCGAATTCATCCCCAGCGACACGCTCATGCGCAGCCTCAAGTGATCTCGGCCGCATACAGACCGACTGCAGCCAGCCAGAAGCCCCCGTTGCGTTCTGCGCGGTGCCCTGCAGGAACAGCCCCGACATGCACTGGCGCCCAGTCTTCCGCAGACTCTTCCACGCCGTGCAGAACGCCCTCACGCCTGCGCGCTACGCGCTCACGCTGCTGTCCGGCATTGGCTTCGTCATTCACCCTTCCCTGGCCTCTCCTCCCGCGCGACGGTCCCCGCTGGCGCTGATCTCGTTGCGGGATGCATTCAGCAAGTCCGCCATAGAATACAGCCGCGGGGCGCGCATGTACACCGCGGCGACGGCCAGCCCCGACATGCGCAATCTCTCACTTTCTCGCGGAGTCCTCTACGCCGTGCGGAGCGTCCTCGTGCGCGCAAACGCGACTCGCACACACTGCCGCCCGCCGTCAGCACCACCATTCGCCCCTCCACGGACTCAATCCTCAAGAGCGACCCCCAAGGGCCAGCAGGTTCGACGCAGCGTACGGCCGCGCGGCGTGCATGTACATCGCGCCGACGTCGTGCGTCGATCTCAGCGCGCTGGTCCATGCGCCGCACGTCGAGCCCCGGGTGCCCGATTGATGGACCGATGGTGCCGGGGCCGTTGGGCATCGTCGTCGGTGAGCGTGACGAGCGCGACGGTTAGCATGCTCGCGAAGGCATTGTGCTCGACCTACCCGCCACCCGCAGTCTTCCAGCGCGCTGCAGCGAGGATCGCGACGAACGCGCCCCGTGCCGGATGGTGCCCGCAATGTATCGACCACCGCGCACCGCCGACGCCCGTCTTCGCCGTCCTCAAGCAACGCTCAGAACACGGCGAGCATGGAGCGAGGTGGATCCCATGCCCCGCCTTTATACTCACGCGGCAGAGACAGAGACACGGAGAAGTGCCGTGTGAACACGCCTGCGAACGGGAGATGCCAGAGCCGATGCCGCGCGGAGGACAGAATGGCGATCGCGTCGGACAATTTTTACAGCAGGTACGTACATGTCCGTCGGCTGGTTCCCGTCCCCTCGTTTCCACCCGCGTACGGTTCGTTGTAGCGCGCTCTTAGTGCGGCGGAGGCGGCCGTGCTGAAGGGAGCGCAGGACCGAGCGCGCGGGTTGACGGGATGCGAGAAAATAAAGAACCCGAGGGGACATGGGAAAAGCGACGGAGTGGACGTCGTGAACGTCGATACGTCCAAGCCAGTTCGACTTACAGGGCCGAGCGCGTGGGTTGACAGGACGCGACAAAACAAAGAACCCGAGGGGACATGGGAAAAGCGACCCAGCGGACATCGAGAACGCCGGTACGTCCAAGCCAGTTCGACTTTGGTTCCTTGCGCCGCCCCCGTTCCCGTCGCTGTCTCCGCGCATGCGGCGCTGTGTATCGCGGTGCGTACGTTGGCGCCAGTCTTTATCGAGCATGTGAGACAGGCGCGTTGTGTGTGTAATTACGGAGAAGGCTGCCCAGGCTGCGGCACGCATCGAACGGCGCCAGCACCAGAACCCGCCGGCGCGCCCGCCAATTATTGCGGTGCGAATGGTGCCAATCCCGCATCAACTTCGCAGGCGCACTATCCGGCAGCGCTGGCGGGGGGGAGGGTCATTCTTAGGCAGACGTACTCTGCGGCGGCGATTCCCCGTTGGGATGGGTGGAACATGCGCGCTCCGGGCAAGAGCGGACTGACATTCGATCACATCCAGAATCGTCTGCAGTTGGTCTGCAGGGTGAACTGCAGAAGCGTCAAGAGACGGGGACCGAGACGGACACCGAGCTGCACTTGCCGACGGGCACGACGAACGAGATCCAGGACACCCTGCGCGGTAAATTTTTACCGTGTGCTAACCGTCTAGATACCTCCATTCCCGCATTCAATTGCCCCAGTGCGGGAACCTCCTCCACCGGTGCCCGCCAATGCCGTTGCGCCCCCGTGAGCGGCGCTCGCAGATCTCCAGGCGAGAACGGACTGACATTCGATCACATCTTGAAGCATCTGCAGGGTGAACTGCAGAAGCGTCGAGAGACGGGGGCCGAGCTGCACTCGCCGACGGGTGCGATGAACGAGATCCAGGACAACGTCGGTAACATGGGAAATTTTACCGAGTACTAGCTGTCTAGCTACCTCCGTTCCTGCATTCAATTCCCCCAGTGTGCGAACCTCCTCCACCGGTGCCCGCCGATGCCGTTGCGCCCCCGTGAGCGGCGCTCGCAGATCTCCAGGCTGAACTGCGGGCGACACGGGCGTCGCTCGCAACCCGTGTCGAGAAGACCTGTGCAAGGCTTCGGTGAAGACGAGACGGAGGATATTCTGCATGCGTACCTAGTGATTGAGTGCGATTTCCTGCAGACGAAAACAAGGGACGGGATATTCTGCTCGAATGCGAGCTCAACAAGAGCTTCCCCTTTGTAGATAATTTATCTTACCATTGTAGGTTAGAGTAGGGAATGCGAGGATGATATTTTGTCTGCGACCATGGATACATGAGGGCGGCCGAACTTGAAGCTAGTGCTGGCGCTGAAGCACTGAAGCGCGAAAGCTTGACGCGCTGCCACATTCAGTGAATCGTGATCGCCGCGACTCAGGCTCGCTCACTGTCGACTCTCGCCTCGACATGATATCCACGGGCTGTATCAGCTACGAAGAACTTGCATATGTCAGTATCGTATCTCATGAAAACTCGGTCAGTATCTTCTCAAGCTCTATAACTTTGCACTTGCCGACCGTCTCGTAGTCTAATACAACGGCGCTGAGATCGGCGGTGCATCACTCATCGACTCGCCACCAACCGTGACATCCGTTAAGAGTCTCGTTTCTTGATGGAGTTCCTCCGATCCCTGCACGATGCCATATTCTGGCTCGGAGGAAGGACCCCATCTTCACATTTTGTACCGTCTCGAGCAATGGTAAGCAAATTCTCAATTCTGGCCCTGTTTTGATTTCTGCGAGACTCGGACTCAATCGGCGCAGCGCGATAGGCAACAAGAACACGCCAAGATCAGGGTGAAACAGAGAATGTGAGATGACTCGAAGATGGACTGGACAATGGCAAGGACATCGCGCGGACATCGGTGTGTCGAAGCTGAATATTTTGACGTACTCGATCTCACCTGGCTGCGGCGACAGCGCACTGACCACCTCGCTACACCAAAAATAGGGCCCTCGGTCCCCGCACCCCATGGTATGTCTCATCTTTGTTCTCACATATTGATGCGTACTTCGATGTGGGTCTCAGGGATCCACCGGTGCTAACCATCCCCTGGATTCCCCTTCCATGCACTCCGATACAGGGCATGCCCCGCTTTGGTTACTGTCGCGAATGCATTCAGATATGTACTAAGGCTGGATCTGCTGAGTGAGATTTATCTCCGATTTGCTGAGACCAGGACATGCAAGCGACAGCTTCCATTTCAGATGACGGAGATTATTGTGTGAATTGTTTCGAGTCAGACTTACAGCAACCCATTGAGTCCATCTCGGCGTGATCGAGACCATGTACTTAGCGAACTCTGAGCAAAGACCATGCATCTAATGGGGTTTCTCACACACAATTCAGACATCTTAAAAAGGCTGTTGATGAACGAACAGAAATGTCAGTTAGTCATCCATTATTCAAGGATGCTTCGGGAGACATCCAATGCGCTTCAAGCTCAAGATGGTTGCCATGGCTTCGAAAGTGCCAAGTCAGAACATCGCCGTAAGTCCCGGTGTCCTGTCAGCCGTAAATCAGTACCCTCGACTAACTGTCAGATTGTAATGGTTCTTAGCGGTGAAGCGGGGTCCGCGCACGGTAAACCTCCTCCGATCAGAACTTCGCACATTGATGCGGACCTCATTAGGTGTGAAACACACCCCCATCTTTTTCCTGTCCGACATTGCCAATTTTGCTTACCATTCTTCTCTAGTGCAGGTGACGGGGGATCCCGAGGCAGAAATGTGCTGGGCCAAGTACGAGCAGAAGATTGTGGTAGGCTACCATGTTGCCATTGAGGGATGGCCGGATGACGTGCTGTTCAAGGACCTGAGCAAGCAGACACTCCGTCTGAAACCGCTCAAGAACCTTGTTCGACGTTGGAAGCTGGGTCTCACGGGGTTCCGGCAGCTCACCGAGGCTGAGGTTCTCGAGCGACAGCAAAATCAAGCTGGTCCGCTTATGAAAGCGCCGCGTGTGGACAAAGGCGAGAAGCGGCCACAGTACCAGAAAGGGCAGGCGGGGCTGCGTAAGAAACGGATCCGTTATACGAAGTCGGAGCGGTTTGTTCACTCGGAGGATGACATGGAGTAATTACATACATAAATTCTGGTGCAGTCAAAACAAAATGGATGCCGTGTGATCGGGGATGCATCATAGCAGACGTAAGGGAGAGTACGAGGATAAACCCGCTGAGCGCCGGAAGATCGCGAAAACAGGAATACGGAGGAAGAGGTGTTCGCCCGTTCCCGCGCACCTTGCTTCATATCCGCTGGTGTCTATACCAGCACGCTTCTTCCCCAATCCTCCATCCCCCCCTCACAATGCTGCTCTTTGATCGTATGCTCAACGCCAAAGTTCCCTGATAGGATGTGAGCCATATCTGTTATTTTTCACGCCTTTATTCTGGTACTCACATTGTCTTAGGTCTTAGTCTCTTCGCTGCTGCCAATCCGCCGTCAACGATGCCATCGCGAGCGACAAATATGAGTTCGGGGCACGTGTCCGCAGATAGCGTCGAGAGAGAATGTCGACGCTTGCATTGGGCCCGCAGTTGTGATTTGGCTGCATCTGGTGCACCTGCCGTCTGCAGTTCCCCGATTAAAAGGAATAGTAAGTTTTCCTACTGTTCATGGAGCAGAACACCGTACTCACCTACGTGCCCAGATAATTCGATTCTCGTCGCAAAATTTTCAAGACCCAGTGCCCAGCGGCCAGCTGCCTACTGGTCCATAGCTGGATCTGCGGAGTGAGCATCAAATCGACGTTCACGTCGCGCTCAGTGCGGTCTGCGGACGGCGGGCGCAGCCCGACGCTCGCATTTGCATGTGCATGCGCGAAGCGGATTCTCTGGGTCTGCATAATGTCTTTCTATGTCTATGTACGTCGTTTTCCCTTTTAAGTAGCCGAGATATTTGGGGGTTCACCTATACTCGCAGGAAACCAGTTTTCTGCCATAAAATTCTGGGATTCAATGGCCCGCGCCGAGCGGCCTACAGGTCACTAGGCTAAGTCTACGAAGTGAGCGTCGGATTGACGCTCACGTTGCTCTCGGTGCAAGGCGGGCGCAGCCCGCCGAACGCCTTCGCGCGTGCATGCTGCGAGTTCTCTAGGGCTGCGTGACCGCCTCGGTGTCGTGGTACGCTGTCTCTATTTATGGTTAGATGAGTCCTTTTCGTGCTCAACTGGAGGCGTAGAACGTCGCCTTTTTGTCTGGAAATTTTGAGGATCCAGAGGCCCGTGCCGAGCGGCAAGCAGGCCCTAGGATAAGTCTTTGGAGCCTGCATGGAAGGTGCTGGCGTGCATGCTGGGCGCAGCCCAGCTTGCGCGTCACGTCGCTGTCCTTCCCTACGTATATGTGAGTCTCGTTCGCTTTCTCGGAGGGAAACCCGTCGCTTACTTTCTTTCGCCCTTCAGGACCCATTCGCCTGGCAGTGCCCGGTCCTCCGCAGTGAGCAATGACCTGGGCTGACCGTCGTTCTGCGAATTCGCGGGTGGCGATCATGCGCTGGTGCGCGCGTAGCGCTTGCGTGATATGCTGCCCATGGCACTCGCTCACGCGGTGCCCTGTCCCATGCTTCGGACAATGTCCCGCGCTTCACGCGACGACTTGCTCCGACATTCGAAAGAATCTGCCTCGGACTCGCTGGTGATGTCCTAATGACGACACTGCCGGTGTTCATTCGGACTGGGCTGGATGGGTAAGTAACGCTGTTCCTCATGTAATGGCCATGTTGCTTACTGCAGCGCCCTTCCGTCGCCAGCATGATGGCCGTCGCATCTACCATTCCATCCCACAACAATGCGTTCAGCTGTTCGTGAGTTCCTCGTGGCCTGCAGCTCACGGAATATCATTCAAAGGGATCTAGACAGAATGTCATTAGTAAGTCGTGCCCAGCGTAGACTGTGAGTCATGGTGCTTACCTTCACAAGAAACAGACTCTGGGCGACGGCGTTCCCGCCGTCCGCGTTGGCGCCAAGCTGACGCCCCGTCTGAGGTACCTGTCGCCCGCAAGCGCCATCCTCGTCGCATCCACCGGTTCTCCCTTATACTAGCCCGAACTCGGGCGTGATCTCCTTATCTCGCCAAGTCTTCCATCACGACGCAAGGGCGTCATCGTCAAGTAAACGGACAGCCCTGCCATCCTGTCGCATTCACGCGATCTTCCGTCGACTTTCCTGTGACCTGCTGGAGGCCGCGATGGGAGGCGTGTCTTGTCGAGCGCGGTCAATCTGGCGGCCCGTCTCTAACACGTATCGCGAGCACGCGCCATCCCGTCGCCTCCAACAGTTCTCCGGTGGCGACGTCGTGCATCGCGTCTTCGTCTCGCCCACACTTCAATCACGACCCAAGGGCGTCATCGTCAAGTAGATCACATAGACGCCTGTCCCGCGATGCGCTGTCTCTCGCCCCTCACGCGGAGACCTGTTCTATAGAGCAGAGCGACGCGCGTGTCGTCGGGCGGGGTCTAACTTGACGATGACGCTCGATATCGTAGCAAGGCATGGGGTATGCTGATCGGCGTCGTTGCTCTGAGCAATCGCGCACATATCGTCGCCGAAGCCGAGCGCCGCATCGATATCGACCGACTCGACGTCTCTGCCTCCTCATCGCAGTCGGCATTGTTCAGTCGTCTCGGCAGTGGGTCTGTCGCGACGCAAGGGCGTCATCGTCAAGTAGATGGACTACCCCGCAATCTACCCGCTGGAGGCTGGGATCGCAGTCTAACTTGACGATGATGCCCGCAGTCGAGCGGGTAGCTGATCTGGTCGGGGTTATTGTGTCGTCCCGTTCAGTTGATGCCGGATTGCGCAGGATGGCAACTGCAGTGCACAGCGCGTGAGTAGTATTGCTATCTTGAAGGACACAGCGACTGACAGGACGCCAAGCGCCCCGTCGATTCTTCGGCAACTCGTTGCCCACGCCCCTCCCGGTTGCAATCGACATCGACTCGTTCGCGCGGGTGGCCCCCTTCTTTTACGGTGCGCCGGCACCCCGTCGATGTCGGACGACGCCTCCAGAAAATGCCTCGCCGCATTCGACATGGATGGCCTTGTGCTTGACACCATGGGCTGTCGGTCGTCGTGCGCCCGTCTGTTGTGTCGCATGACTCCCGCGGATGCTTCTTGCCTGTCGCGCCCGCAATCGACATCGGCCGCATGGACGACGTCGCCCTCATTCAGCTCAAAGAGCGGGCGCACGGTGCATTCTGGTGTGGAGGCAGTGGCAGTCTGCGACGGGAAATGGGGACAGAGCGATGTAGAGGACAGATTGAAAGGTACGATATCAGTCTCACTACGAGCGCTGAAAATAAGGTCACTCACGTTGCTGTCAGGACATCAGCGCTGCGCGCAAGCCCTCCGTGGCCTCCATGTCCTTCATAATTGCCTGGAACCCTGCCACGCCCCCCTTCACGCTCGTATGGACATGATGCCCATCTGCAACACCTCTCACGCGCCGCGCTGCTCCACCCATTCCCGGCGGAAAGTATGATGTCGCGCGGGCTTGCGAACGGCGTGATTGCGCGTCTCGACGACTGCATTCTGTGGCCTGAAATCGCAGTCGGGGACACATCCATCATGCGCCAAGGACATCATCGTCAAGTTCCTGGACGTGCCGTGCATTCTGCGTCAGCTTGGCGGGGCGCGCGCCCGACTAACGAAGGGCCCACCACCACGCATGCTGTTTCTGTCACCTCTGGCGCGCCGCGTTCCGCCATCTGTAAAGGGATGGTGTCGCGAGGCTTGCATATGGCGCATCCCCCCACGAACGCATTCCGACATCGAGAACACATCGGCGCGCCAAGGGCGTCATCGTCAAGTTCGACGGGGGTTGCGTTCGTTCGGCGGGGGGTTGCGTTCGTTCGGCGAGCAGACTTGCGACGCGCCTGGCGATTCGCAGGGCAGACGGCGAGCGACGCCATTGCGCACGTCTCCCGTCGGCGGTGCGACACGCGGGGTACGATTGCGAGAACTCGTCGTGCATCCTACGTTCTCCTTGAGCGGACGGCGGCGCGGGAGGCGCGCTTGCGGGTGGGGCGACGCGTTGGCGCGTCATGTTTGCTTAAATGCGAATGCACGCAGGCTGCGTCTCGGTGCGCGCGATGGAGGGACGCAGCGTTGCGCGCGCGCCCTCCATTGGTTCCCATTCCCATTCCGAGTCCGCGCCGTGCTTCATGATCGCCTGCAACTTCGCTATGCCCCCCTTCACATTCGTACGGACATGGCGCCCGTCTGCGACACCTCTCGCATGCCGTTCTCCACTACCTGTTCCTGGTGGAAGGAGACAGAGTCGCGGGACTTGCGAAGCGGGGTCTCGCATCTCCACGGCCGCATCCCGTCTTTGGGGAAAGCGTCGACAGCGCGCCAAGGGCGCCATCGTCAAGTTCGAGGGGAGCGCGTTCGGCGAGCGGACTTGCGGCGCGCCTGGCAATTCGCAGGGCCGACCGCGTGCGGAGCCATTTGGCACATCCCCCGTCGCGGGTGCTACATACGGCACGCAATTGCGGGGACCCACCGCGCGACATGCATCCCATGTCGTCTCTGTGCAGACGGCAGCTCGGAGGCGCGTTCAGCGCATCGCACTCGCTTGACTCCGAACGCATCCGGGCCGCCTCTCGATGCGCGCGGCGGAGAGGACGGGGGCGTCATCGTCAAGAACGACGGATCGGGGATGGGTCTCGTCGAGGGTCCAGTCCTGTGCTTGCAGACGGACGGCCGTCGGGATTGGTGACAGGGAGGGGAGCGACAGGTGAGTACTGTGAGGTCCGATGTCAGTATTGCTGCTGACGTTGAGGAGAAGGCCACTCACGTTACCGTTAGGACATCAGTGCTGCGTCGCGCGCCACGCTGCTTCCCGTTCCGATTCTGCCCCGCCATTTAAGTTCGCCTGCGGCTCCATCCCGTCGCCCGTCCCATTCGTATGGACAGACACGGCGGCCCGTTTCCGACAGCCTTCGCCCTCTCGACTCCGTGGTTTCGCGGGGCTTGGCGAACGGCGCGGCCTCGCATCCTAACGACCGCATTCGGTGACTGAACTCGCGGACATGCCGCGCGCCCGACCAACGGAGGGCGCGCCATTTCCGACGCCGTTGCCCACATTGTCCATGGCTGATATTCCGGATGGTACGTATTGCGACTGTGGGGACTTGCCACGCATTCCACGTCATCTTCCTATGGACAGCGGCATCGAGGCGCATTCGGCGCGTCGTAGTCGCTTGGATCCGAACGCAGGCGGGTTGTTTCTCGGAACGCGCGACGGAGGGACGGGGGCGTCATCGTCAAGTACCGCGAGTCGGGGATACGGTCTCGCCGCGTGCCTTGCAGCTATGAGGCGTCCAGCACCGTGGGCGGGTGCAGGTGCGGAGTTGAGCGGCAGGCGTACGGGAAGGGAGCGACAGATGAGCACGGAGGCCTTTTTTCGGTGAGTATGACTGCTGTTGCGGAATACAGCGACGACTCACGATTTGCAGAGCGCCTCATGCTTCCCGTCGGCGTCGCGAGCACCTGCGAGTCCTCATCACAGCGCGAATCGCATAATCGCGGTGCGCGCTCGATCGCCCGTGAGTCGTGTTGGTTTCCTTGCGAGAGCGGGCCATCGCCGTTTTGTTCTGGACGGCGACTCGACCGGTGGGAGGGGCGACGGCGCACGAGTCGAAATGGCCAGAAGGAGAAAGGAGGGAGCGAGGAGCACGTGCGACTGCGGCAGAAGTGAGGCAGTCGGGCGAGGAACTCACCTTGGGAGAGCCCCTCCGAAGCGAGTCGCTCTCGCTCTGAGCGTCGGGTGGTGGGCGGCAGCTCAGTGTGGAGTGGTCGAGACAAACACGGCAGGCGGAAGGCGGGGGTCACACAAAGTACAATCCGGACTCACCTTGGGACTGTAGAGTTGAAAACAACCAAGTCGCACTCCCTTGCGGCTGTAGAGTAAAAAACGACCAAGTCGTACTTACGAAGGAGCCCTCTGTGTGCTGTAGATACTAAGAAAACGACTAAGTTAAACAGTTGCCCTCGGTGCCAAATGCTGTTAAGATGCAATGATGATGGAAAGACTCGCGAGCATACAAGGGCATCGAAGCGATCTACGCGATCTACAAACGCGTCCTCAATTCGAAGCCCGTTGTCCCCGCCCTCCTCGAACGCGCGCTGCTGCCGGCTGTAGTCGCCCTTGTGTTTCCCGCCGTGCGTCCACCCGTACGCGCGCCGCTGGTCCATGTCGTACGGCACGCCGATCTCGCCGATAATCGTCGGGTATGCGCCGAGGATCTCCGCGTCCGCCTTGAGCTCGCCCAGCTGCTCCCGCAGCGACTTGCGGATCGCCCGCTCCCCGATCTTCACCGCCTGCAGCTGCGAGCGGTACTTCCCGCGCAGCAGCCCCAGCGCGTCCGCGTTGAACCAGTTCCAGTGCCGTGTCACGAGCGTCAGCCCGTCGTAGTAGTGCGTCGAGTAGCAGCACCGCCCGCGCAGGTCCGCCTCCTCCAGCGGCGGCGGCTGCGCGAACACGGGCGGCGCGACGAACAGGATCGCCTCGGGGTGCGCCGCCCGCACGCGCGCCGCGTACGCTTGCCAGTGCGGGCGCCAGAAGTCCGCGATGAACGCCACGTCGCGCGGCTCCTCGTCGCACCCGTCCTCCAGCGGCAGCATCTTGAAGTAGTCCGGCCGCATCACGTACCCCGTCTCGACGTCCCACACGCCGTGCTGCGCCCAGATGCACTCGCCCAGCGCCCACCCGGGATCGCGCCGCCAGCCGTAACGCGGGTGCACCCCGCCCGGCTCCCCCACCGCGTCCGCCCACATCTTGCGGCCCTTCGGGTCGACCGTCACCGACCCCGCGCGCCTCGGCCCGAACTGCCCAAACGCCCAGTTCTCCACCGTCTGCGCCTGGCCCATCCCCAGCCGCAGCGACTGCGCCGGCGTCGGCGCCGTGCCCTTCTTCAGCGTCGAGCCCTGCTCCGTCGGCAGCACCCTCAGGTCCGCGCACCCGATCAGGCCCTCCGCCGGCTCGTTCATGCTGTCCCACCCGACCACGCACGCGTCCAGCAGCCCGCCCGCCGCGCGCAGCCGGTCCGCGAGCTGCCCGAACGCCTCGACGAAGTGCGACTGCAGGTAGTCCTGGATGTTCTGCCCGTCGAGGATGCATTTCGGCGCGTACGCGCGCCCGGCGAAGAAGAACGTCAGCAGCGTCTGCGACGCGAGCCGCCCGTAGTTCGTCGACCACTGCATCGCCGGCAGCGACGCCGGGTCCGGCTGCGCCGTCGACGGGTACTCGCAGTGCAGGATCGCCGTTTGCGTGGCCGTGAAGTTGCGCGGGTTGATCCCGCACGCGGGCAGCGTCCAGTACGGCGCGCCCGAGCCGCCCGAAAAGCGCGACCACTGAAGACGTGAACACGCGTGCATTGAAATGATGGGGACGCGACACTCACGATGTCCTGATGCGGGTCAATAAAGACTTTAAAGCCGTACTCTTTGCATTTTCGAAGCACGCGGATGGTGTAGTCCATGAATTCGTAGTCGTACTTCCCCCTGCAGACATATGAGCACCGACTTGCACGGACGACGCAAACACTCACGGGCCAGCGTGCTCCAGCGACTCCCACGTAATCGGATACCGCAAGACGTTGAAGCCCCATCCACGCAGCCTCGCGAGATGCAGATCGGCCGACCCGTCGTCCAGATTCAGCGGCCGCCCCAAGAACGTCTTGCCCTCGCCCTCTGCATCTTCCCAGAAGCCATCGAGGATGTACGACGGCTCGCCCACAGGGGCTTTCGCGGATCCGGCGAGGTTGATGCCTCTCAGCAGCAGCGTGCGTCCGCTGGTGTCCACAAAATTGCCGTCGATCGTGTGTATGAAATCTGGCGGCGTGGGGTTCCCCGTTGCGGGGGAAACGGAGGGTACCCGCGGCATCGTGTGCGGGGGTTTGTTTTGTGGTGGTGGTGGTATGAAAGAAAGCGGGGTTGTGTGGGGGGAAGCGCGTCGTACGACTCTTGGGTTGACATCACAATATTGGCGCGTCATCGCAATAGACTCCGTTAGCGCCTGCTATCCCCGAGGCAGAGATAAAGGAACGGGTGACAAGGTAGAGTATTACAGAAGTCCGGGGCAGGATTTTCTGTCATCGACGCTCTATATAGCACGATGAACATCGCCGTCATCTCAGTCTGTTCTCGTCTCATAGGTCCAGGTTGGACCGGCCGAGCCAAGTACTTTCAACAGGATCGCATCGCCGGATCTCTCGGAATGAAGTTGAACACACAACGGCCATTACACAACGGAGGGCTATAGTTCAGGCCTAAATGAGAATCGATGGCGAAAGGGGAACGCGACTTCCGCGAGTTCTTTATAGTGGACAATAAGTAACTTAGCACTGCGTCCGTACGACTTTCCCGCGGCCCTGAAAGTTGAACAATGGCGTGAACTTCGATGGTTGCCAACTGACCAAAATAGCCCTGAGATCATGGGGCCCAGAAACGCGATACTAGTACATCCTTGTCAATGCAGGTGGATATGCTCGCCCACAAGCAGACGTTCGATTCTCTGATGAACATGATGCATGAAGTGACCGTCCAGACAGGACCCCTGAATACTCGAAGATATGTTCCATCCGTAATGCTGACGGAAAAGGGGTCATCTGGGAGGGCAAAAACGACTTTCCCGGCGGATTTTGGGGATTTTGGCTGCGGAAGTCAACAGAAGGAGTGAATATGTCCTGATCCACCACCTCATCCGGCAAATTGTGCCTAGGATTTTCCCTCTGTGTGGCGAACAAAACCAAAAAACACGTCCGCATTAGGATGGAACCTCTAAGTGGATATTCGGGGGTCCTGTCCAGACATCGAGGTCGAGCATCCCGGCGCCAAACCGGGTCGGCCAACTCTTCAATTCAACATCCTCTCACTCGCTCTAGTCTTGCACTTGAAGTTCTTTCGAACCTTATGTAGTGCGGTTCACTTACAACAGTAACTTGCAGAGCTTTCTCGCTGTTGTAACAGTGGTCAACTGGCTATCATTCCAGCCTGGCGCCCAACGAGGAATTCATGTCCGAATTCTCTTCTGCCCTGCACGTCAGTTATGCCAGACTTTTTGTCGCCGAGTCGAAAAGCAGATCCGGACGTGTTCCAGCTGCCAGGATTGGTTAGGATGGGCCGTGCGTGCGTGTCTACATAAACCACGGCTTGTCGCTTAGGCGGAGCCTTACGTCTGACATGGACACCTCGTGAACTCACCTTAAAGTGCCCGCTACGTAGATAGCGGTCAGGCGGGCGATTCTGATGGACCAAGGCTGCGATCTGTCTATTTTATCATTAGGAAAAGACGTTGAAGAGATAGTACAGCATAAGGTATGTCCCCGAATTATTAGCGACCGTAACCTCATTCTGAATCCCCGCCGCTCTGTCATGTCTTGCCCAGATCTCGGGAAACATGTATCCTCCTTTCATGTTGAATGGCATGCCAATTTACATCGAACAGCAGCCCCTCAGCCATGCAGTGGAGTTGCAGATGCGATTTATCTTGACTTTCTAACGACGATTGAGGGACGCCGTCCCGCAGATCGAGAAGTTGTCGAAGACGGATCTTGGAGACCTGCAGCAGAGAGACTATACGCTCAGGATCGGCCTGGAGTGAGCCCTCTCATTCATTAAACCGCGTGTTTGCATGGCGTCGTATTAATGATAGAACCGTCCAGCCATATGAAAGACACCGCAGGCAATGACAGGGTGATATGCTCACCTACATGGTGTCGTTGAACTTATTAATCTTTCTCGTAGATCTGGAAACAATTCCGCATCTCAGGCAGGCTGTCAATCGCAGCTCTGTCCGATAAAGTATTGACGCTGCTCATGGGATGGTCAGTGTGATTGGCGGCAGCACCTTGATGGCTTGACCTTTGATGCACATAGACCAGGACGAGGAACTATCATGCGCACACATTCACGGTGCACAAAGACGGCGCCGTCTATGCAGACACAGTCCGTCCTTCCTTTCATCTGGCTTCAATGAGCGCTCAGGCCACATTTCAGGAGTCTCAATCTGTCGACCACATGACGTTCGGATGCTTGGTCGGTGCATGCATGCTTGTCTCAAGGCTTGTCTCCATTATAATAATGGTTCCTGACGAAAGACGTATCCAGTCAGACGTTGTGCGATTGTGCGGTTCCCGAGAAAAGCGATCACGGTGTCCGGACACTGGCCCATCTCCTGCAAACAGAAGGAGAGGCAATCCGCTGGCTCTACGATCGTAAGGCTGACCCTGGCACATCAGACCGTCCGTTTCGGCTGACCACATCCCGATGCTCGTAGTGTGTGACAACTGGAGCCACACCATCACGGTAAGTCTTATTCACCTTACCATCCATCAATGGCCTCATCCACCTTCAGGTCGAACAAATCGCCCCAGCCGCCTCGAGCACGCACCAAGTCGCCGTCCTCGACGGCGCCGGCGCCTGCCCGCGCGAAGACAGCAGCGGCCCCTGCATGTGGGCCCACGACATGCGGCATGCCAGCCGTGCGCGCCGCGGTACTCGCGCTCATCCGTGGCGCAATGAACTACCGGGACCAACTCGTCATAGACTTCGACACGGACGCGTTTGACTTCAGCGCGGCCCGCGGACGCGTGCACGCCGCGTTTGCGAGTTCGGACTCCGTGTCCGCTGGCGCCAAGTCGATGCTGTACGCGCTGCACCCCGACGTGCTGGATGGCCTGCATCCGCGCGGCTTTCCGGACGTGCTGAAGAGGGGGCAAGTGCTGCAGGGGACGTAGGACGGGGACAGGGCTGCGGCGCCGAGCAGGTTTATGGAGGAGATCACGACGACCAGGCGCGACAAGAAGGCTGGAGGGTGCTGCTGGAAGTGCGGGTCGCTGCATAACTTGGCTGGGTAGGTTCTTGTGCTTTTCGCTGGTGCTGTTATGCTTAGAGGCGTGGTGTGCAGGTGTGCCCGACGCCGCAAGTCTTTGTATTGCGGGAAGGCGTGTCAGCGAGTATGCGCTCTCGGTTCTGCCGCATGCTAACGCTGACATTCAATATAGCCGCATTGAAAGAATGGACATCGCCAGCAATGCAAGGCAGCCAAGCAGTAGTCGGAGGTGTATTTTCGGTCCTCTGATCCCACATGGCAATTTATCAAGCGCTGTTGCTGTCGATTTGGGCGCGTCAGGGCCTTCAAAGTTACTAGTGCACGAATAGATGTCAGTTTCAATGATGAAGAGTCCGTTTCAAGATGAATTGCGTTACTATCGTCAAACAAGGTCAAGTAGGTGTTTCTCGGACAGGTAAGGGTCCATGGCAATATGAAACGTACGTCCAGAACACAGTATACCGATAGCTGGTCTACACTGGATCTCACGCGCTCAACAGGTAGCCCCAGCTGACGCACTGGCATTGGCAGCAGCTGATGCGTTACTGCGCTTCCGTTGTTGCCTCTTCTTCTCCATGTACACGAACGAGGCCACGATGTCGTCCAGGATCGGCACGCCGTCGGCCGCGACCTCGAGGTACGCGGGGTGGCCCTTGCTGAAGAAGCCCAGCGAGCGCGTGTGGTACTCGGCGACGCGGGAGCGTGCGGCGTCTTGGCAGTCGAGCTGCCATTGATGCAAGCGACAGGTAAGCAGGACAGGTTGTAGCGGGACAAGGTGGGTCCGCGGTCCGACTTGCCTTCACGCCGTGACTTCCGTCCTTCCACACGTAGGATTGGCCGTCAGATGCGAGCAGCACGCGCTTCCTACTCTCGGTGAGCACAACATGGTGTCGCGGAAGTGAAGGCACGCACGTCCCGAAGAAGCCCTTGTGGGGCAGATGCTGGCTCGCCTCCACCGTTCTACCGTCCTGGTGGAACTCGTCCGGCGAAAACCTGTTCCACTCTATCCACGCAATGTCGTGGTCTGTCTGCCCCGTCAGGCGTGTGATAGTCGTCCGTCCGCTGCCGAAGAGGCGGTACGGCGTGTCGATGCGGTAGAGCGCGTGGCCACGCTCGTCTTTGAGGACGGTGTTGAGGTAGTTTTCTCCAAAGAGCGTGAGGATCATTGCGGTGGTCGCACTGCGTGCGGGTGGGTCATCCGGGTCGGAAAGTATCAACTTGGTTATTATATATGGCATCTAGCGCCCATATACGAGTTGGAGCTAAGTAGGAAAGCTGTTAAGCAAATGGGCAGACATCGAGGCTTGAAGGCATCACCTGAAAGCACGGAAGGCGCTGCGATGGGGAGGCTTAGCGTGCATGATATGATGCGACATAGCCCTGCCTCCAGCTCGTGGTATTCCGACATCCATATCGTTGAATTCTCTAAACCAATGAAGAAATGCAGTCATGATACCGGTATCTGGACGCAGCACTGCCAAGATAGTTGTGATTTATTACTATGGTCTGATGAGCTCCACATTGGGCGGCTACTCTTCGAGGTCTACACCGCCCATTGATGTCGCTACACAGGGGAGCTGCCAGAAGGAAAATTACGTGGACAAGGCGAGCGGGAGTGTCAGCGTCAGCGGCGTGGTGGTCAGCAGCGTCAATGGGGCTATCGAGATCAAGTTTGTTTGCCTGAATATACACCATGTCAGGCGTGCTCGTGAGATGTCGTCGATGGGCCTACTATAGTTTCATATAGTCTCCAAGAACGCTGAAGTACCTGTCCTTCCCTTCGAAAAGGGCGTGTGGCTGCTTGTTGTCAACTGAACCCATATAACCTTCGAGACGTTTTCGAGGGACGGGTGCACGCATTCATCTTGTGCTTCGTTGTATGCGCTGCCCATCACGAGGGTCGGACACTTGATTGTGTCCACGACGTTCCACGTCTTGAGCACCCTGGTGATGCTGAAATCGGATGGCCCTTTTTTATAGCGAAGTCAACCGGGCACGGGCTGGATAAAATAGAAATGTACATGGTAGTAAGGCAGGCGAAATGCAAAAGCGACCATCATCACATGATCCGTGACACAGTGTGACCTCCCCTACAACGCTGTCGCTGCCGCGACAAGGCTGCGCGGATTTCCGCCTTGCTCGACATCGTTTTTCTTATTCCTCAGGCTATAATCAACTTCTGCTTATTCTAAGAACATCAAAATGTATATAAAATCATGTACTCTAAATTGATGTTTTCGAATTTTCATCGTAAGATCTGTAAATGACAGAATACCAGCTACACTACGAAAGTAACGCTTTACCGCAAAGCTTCATGTTTTGCTCACGTGATGATGGTCGCTTTTGCATTTCGCCTGCCTTATAGACCGTCGGTCCTCGGTCATGAGTGCAAAAGCATCCTGCAGATCTTGCGGCCATGGGTCAAGCCTGCAGACATGCTTCCGGTAGGAAACCAGTAGGAAACCGCCATGCGTCCTGATACTCCTTGGAGTCCATCGTTCCGTCCTCCTCGCGCTTCCGCAGCGTCTCCTGCCGATCTACCGGAAGCTATTTGAACAGCTTGTGCACGTTCACCTCCCACAGTTCCATCGATGCTAGGCTGTCTGTCACGATGAGGTGCTTCAGTCCCTTCGGCCGCACGCGGATCGTGCCCAAGCAGGTCAAAATCGCGCTCGATGCCGAAGTGCGTGAGCAGATTCTCGAGCTCCGCGACGAAGAGCTCGACGGTCCAGAATGTAGCAGACTTGTCGCGGAGGTGCATCGAGTGACCGATGCCGACCTGGTCGTAGAAGATGACAGGGATGCCGCGCACAGTAGCAAGCTCTGCGTGTGGAAGCACGTAGTTGTGTGGGATGCCCGGTCCACCATGCAGCGTAACGAGGGGACACGCGGACATGAGATCGCCGACGACTTTGTACCAAGTCTTGAATGTCTCGCCGTTGTACGTGAAGTCGATGCTTCCTGAGGTTTCCGTCATGGTGGAGTTGGAAGAAATTGTCAGCTATGACAGCGATGGCAGAAGGTAGAGAGGGTCGCTGGTCAACCTGATGTTAATAGTTGAATCTACGAGTACTTTCTGGGTTAGCTTCGATCCAGCCTGTATAGTCCGATCCAGCCGGTATGCGTGCGTAGTCTTGGTACGGAGACGAGCGTCCTTATTTCCTAGGAGATTAGTTGCTGCCCAGAATGTCGCCACACCGAGATACAGAAGTTACCGAGAATAACTGCATAGACAAGGCTGGCCAGCCAGCACCGGTATAAGTCCTTTATGAGCAGAGGAGAGCAAATGTAAGTTACAATTTTCGAGGAGGTTGGGAGGAGGACGCAGGCGCCTAACTATAACCCGAATATGGAGATAACAGGGTCACATGACGGAGTGTGACACTAAGCGCGTCGCGTCTGTCACGTTGAGCATCACTCCTCTTCTCCCACTCCTCCGAGCTTCAAGAGCACCAGTGCAGACCACGACGTACTCAAGGTGTGGCCCACGTTTTTTCACTGTGATGTGCTTCTGAGCTGATGTCTCTTTCAATATAGGATAAGGTATACCGTGTTTAGGGTGCCCGCCATTGGTCGATAGCACCTGGACGCGATTCCAGCAGTCGACAAGCCAAGATCCGCCGCATTACGCATCTTACCATGTAACGCATCATCATGATCAGGAAATTTGGTCTCACTGACTTGAGTACAGGTTGAATGCATATACGAAAGAAGACGATGAACGCCTTCTCAGATACATCGCGACGTACAATCCCGAACGAACTGGCAGATCAGGCAACAAGTTGTACCAGGACCTCGTGGCACAGGTGCGTACTCTGCAGTCTCTTTGGATTTGAGTTGCAAACTAATCACGTCCTTACGCATAGCACAAGCGATGGCCATGGTCTAAACGACACCCGTGGAGCTCCTGGCGCGAGCGATATGTGAAGCATAACAAGGAGTTCGACAAGAAGATTAGTGACTGGCAAAAGGCACATGCGGATAGGCCGGGAACACTCACTAATTTGAAAAAGTCCAGCCAACGTGAGAAGCCATCGATGACTGCTTGTCCTCCGGCAGCGAAGACATCGAAGGGCACATCAAGTACAGGTGGCCCTCGGCCTGTTAAAGCGACAATCAACGATAACGGAAAGCGAGGACGATCGTCTATCGGGCAAAGCACTTCTCAGAGTCTCAAGCGACCTCGACTGCAAACCACGGCGTCCGAACAGAATGAGGAGAGCGCTATTCGTCCAGCTGTCGTAAAGAAGAAGCCCTCTCCAACCACGACGGCGAGTAAAGGCAAGGGAAAGGCTCGGCCAGTGCCTGACAGCGAGACGGAACCGGAATCCGAAGGTCCCGCGGGCCCGGATGACTATAATTATAAGGGCCAGGTGTTCGAAAAGGAGGAGGAAGAGGAGGAAGAGAATCCCCCACAAGAGATGGAGACAGACGGGGAGGCAGCTGAAACTCCCGCGAGAAGTCAGTCTATCTGGAATGATGTTCCCCGCGGGTGAGTTTATCATGATCAGCTTCTGGAAGAATCATAAGGCTGACGGTTTACTCTTATACAATAAGCTCTAAATCTCCAGAACCTATCGCGGATTCTCGTCCAGTATCCCCGACAATAGCAGCTCCCCTTGCGGCAGTATCGGAAATCCCAGTAATAGCCGCAACTCCGCTGCGAGCCCACGTATCAACTGCACAGGCGAATCGTCCCATAACTCCTAAACCAGACGGCGATCAAGAACTCCACATTTCACAGGAGCCAACACCGCCCAGATCTGGCGTAAGCGAGACCCCTCAAGGCTCCTCTGCAAGCTCACCCAACGGTCGACTAGAACCGAATACGTCCTATTCACAGCACAGTGTCGAACGATTGCGGATCACTGAGCTAACGAGCGTGGGCCTCGAGCATCTTCATACCATATCTGTTCATGGCTCCTCTTCTCCTGTTACCGAGAGGCCGACTATACCCGCCCCCCGCCGTCGTACATTTTTCAAGGTGAGACAGATTGAGCCGGAGGATATCTTCGAGACGGCCTCGTCGAATGGGAGTCCCGCTGCCGCCCCGCCACGAAAACAGCGCGAGCCTCCGCGACTTATTGAAGGACCATATGTTAGTTCCTTTGCAGACAGCTCAGGAGCTTCGCGCCTTACGTCTGGAGGGCGGCGAACAAACGGTGCAGTTGATCAATCGGACGAGAGCGAATCTGAGGCGGACGAACGCCCGCCAGATCCGAACTGGCCTCCGCGACGCGGATCCATGAAGGGTGCCACTCATGCTAAGCCGGCTATCACGGAGACCAGTCCGAAGACGATAATAGCAGCAGATTCAACAGCAGTATCTCGCGTGTCAAGCCGCTCGAAAGACGGGACATCTGTTCAACGAGTTCCTGCCGTGCCAGCTATGAAACATGTTTTGGAGAAGCGCCCTGCGCGCGCCATCTTTCCTCGCCCTCCTCAGGTCAATGCAGAGGCGTCATCTTCCAAAGTCAAGCTCCCGGGGCTAAATAAACCTGCTACACGCGCCAGTCCAACGAGTACTGCGTATGGCACAGGCGAACCTGTGAAGCTCCCTCGGACTGCCGCCTCCAAGCCCTCCGCCGCCGCACGCGTCCCCCGCGCGTCCAGCCTAGCCCGAACAAAAGACCCCTTCTCCAAGGACTTCATCCGCACGGATACCGAATCAGACGGCTCGGCGAAAGCGGCCGTCGAGAAGGGCAAGACTAAAGCCAAGCTGATGATTGACCGCCGGCAGACCTTCTCCGGCGTACCCCCGCATGCCGCCGTCCCGCACCTTGACCTCGCGAATGAAGTGCGCAAGCGCGAGCATCAGCGCTCCAATGGCCGCCAGTCTGCACCGCTGATCGATCTGCGTGCGCGACGCGCGTCGTCGGCTACGTCCCGGTCCAGCACCAGCGCGTCCGACGAAGCCCGCAGGCCCCGCCGCAACTCGACTCCATCCGCATTCTCCCTCGACCAGGGTTCGCGACGAGCATCATCCACCGCGTCCGTTGCACCTACCACCGCGTCCGTTGCATCTACCGCAGACGCGGACATGCGCCGCCTCTCCGCAGCGCCGCACGACATGCAGCTCGCAGTGCAGGAGAGCCTCGAGGGCGTGCTGCAGCGCCTCGCGCAGAACCACGGGTTCAGCGAGGCGGTCGCGCGGCGGATCTGGGAGCGTGTGGGTGACTTCCGGAGGACGGACGAGACGCTGCGGATGATGCGAGAGCGGGCGCAGGAGGCGCTCGATCAGTTATTGGGCGGTGAGCTTGAAGATGAGGAGGATGAAGCTGAGGAGGATGAGGCTGAGGAGGACGAGGACGAGGAGGATCAAGAAGAGGACGACCAGGAGCAGGAAGAAGAGCAGGACGCCGAGGCCGAGGAGGAAGCGGATGTCGCGATGCTCGTGAACCCAAGCCGCTCCGCCTCCGACCGCTCCGCCTCCCCTGCGCCTCGCGCACCCGCCCTGCACGTATCAATCCCACGCGCCTCCGTCTCGCCCGTGCGCGCTTCGAATGGCTTCGAATACACACCCTTCCTGGAGCCCGAGCCACGCCCCGCGCACTACTCGCCGGCGTCGCCGACGCGCGCAAGGCAGTATACCCGGCTCGTCAAAGCGGGGCGCGCGGAGGAGGCGCGGCTGCGCGAGATAAGGCGGGCGAGTCGGGGGTATATTATGGGGACTACAGAGGCGGGTGCACAGGGTGGTGACCATACGGAGGAGGTGGAGGGCGCTCTGGAGGATGGGGATGTCGAGATGTATGAAGATGAGGCGGAGGGGGATGGATGGGATGCAGAGAATGCCGCACTTGTGCTCGAGGAGCAGGAGCGGGAGGAGCGAGAACGAGAGGAGAGGGAGGAGCGGGAGCGGGCTGCTGCCGAGCAAGAGAGACTGCGGCGAGAGATGGAAAAGGCGGCGGAGCGGAGGGCCGAGAAGGCGCGGAGAGCGCAGGAACGCAGGGCCGCGGCTGAAGAGCGGCGACTTCGGGAGGAGGCAGAGCAGAGGGAGAGGGCGGAAAGCGAGCAGAGGCAGCGGTTGGAGAGGGGGCGATTGGAGAGAGCGCAAATGGAGCAGGAGCGATTGGAACGCGCGCGAGTGGAGCGGGAGCGGATGGAACGAGAGCGGGTGGAGAGGGCACAAAGGGAGAGGGAGCAGAAAGAGCGGATGGAACGAGAACGATTGGAGCAGGAACACAGAGAGCGGGTGGAACAGGAGCGGGCGGAGATGGAGCAGAGAGAACGAATCCAAAGGGCTCAGCAGGAGCGGGAGGAAGCCCAACGACGAGAAAGAGAAGAAGAGCAAGAGGTCGCAGAGTCAACGGCCAATGTCGAACCCTCATACGAGGAGATGGACCTGTATCCTGAAGCCGACATCCACGAAGCTGGGGTACAGTCGCCGACTCACGAGCAGTACTTTGGCGACGAAGACTCTGACGGCGACGCCGGGGAGAAGGAAGACTATCTGCCCGGCCCTCTGCGCCCTTCGTCTCCGTTGGTCCAGGAAAGCCAGCGATCAGGAGGGCCACAACAAGGTCACGATGGGACGCCTGAGCCCCGGTGGACGGAGGAAGACTATTTCACGCTCTTTAATGGCGATGCAACGGAGCTTCGCGCCCTGGCGGAGAGAGTAGGGCCGCGTTCCATTAAGTGGCAGATCGCGGATGCTTATGCTGAGCTGGTGGGGAATTGAGCCCTGTTGACTTATCCGTAGTTCGAGTCCTATGGGTCGTTTATATGTATCGTGCGTACTCCGTCTTTATGGACTATGTCTGCCTAAACACAATTCGTAACGTATTATTTCGTCAGATATTTGAGCAGTCCACTTGCTCCGTCAAATAGATATATGTCCGAGACCAAGAGAAGGGTATTACACTGTAAGTCCATGTCTTGCAGGAGGTATCTCGAAATACGGCTCCTCTACACGGCCAGCCCAACTCGCCGCCGCAACTGCCGCTTCAGTCTCGTTCTGCTTCTGCCTCCTCTCCATGCACACGAACGTAACGACAATCTCGTCCAGGATCGCCAGACCGTGCGATGAGACTTCGAGATGTGGGGCCGTCTTTTGGAGAACACGCCCGAGTGGGGGTGATGCTGTGCAACATGAGTCTTCGAACGGTCGTCACGCTTGAGCTGGGCCATTACATCTTAGGTGAGTAGGGAAAGAGTGGAATGAGAAATCTTATTTACCTTGAGACCGCGCCATCCCGTCCGCCATACGTACGAACGACCATCTGTCGCGACGAACGCGCGTTTCCTATCAAGAGACATGAGCCACAAGGTCCGCCGAACAGGATATTCATGCCTACGTGCGACCTCATGCAGCCCTTTCTAGGCATGTATCTGCCGAGTTTGACCGTCTGCCCTCTGAGATGGAACTTGATGGACCCGTAATAATGCCATTCGATCTGGGCGGCATCTTGCGCTCCCCAGCCCGAGATCCTCGAAATGATGGTCCGCCCTCGGCTCAATAGATGGGATGGGGTGCGTATCTCGTACATTGCTCGGCCGTCGTCATCCTTGAGAATGGTGTTGAGCAGGCCAGGCCACCGTGCGAGAGCGAGAGATTCATTGCGTGTGGATGTCGGGATGTGGAACGTTATGGGATGCAATTACTGAGCGGTGATTCACGACCTTTTATGCGTCCAGCTTCAGCGCTTTTAATTGCGCTCATGCGAGAAATGAATCGCGAGAAAGAAAGCTGTGGAGCGGGTAGGTCGACATCATGGCTTGGGTCACAGCGTAAATGAGCCCATCAGCTGCGCAAGACGCGTCGCGACGCGCCCGACGCGGTCACGTGGGGATATTGGCCCTGCGGTGCTGCTGTGTTCTGGGGTACAGCACACTCAGTAAGCTGTAAACATGGTTCTGTTCAAATTCGATGATGGACATACGAAGAAAGACATGCTACAACGCGTTTTACTTACCTCACGCGCAGTCTAATTTTCTGTCAGTCTTGTAAATCTTACAAAACTAACGGAGCGATGCTGTCAGTGTATGATCGTTCGTGATCACAAACGTCGCGACGTCACTCGAGACAACTCAAGTTCTAATATGCTTCAGCTCTAGCTCTGAGATGCTGCGAGCGTTGAATAGATATGGAGTGGCCGTGGACAAATCGGGCTCGACTTCGCCTACCTGGACGCGCCGCCACTAGCGCCACCGTCGCGACGGCCATTGTCCATAACGTTCAACTCATTCAACCCTGGTATACTTGTCCTTACGCGTTTCGAACCGCTTTTATTCTACCCCGTCTTGCCTCTCCCTGACCGACAGTGCGCAACCTAGAAAAGTTTCTACTTCGAGGAACCTGCGGCCATGTCGGACTCGTCTGACGATTTTTTGTCCGGATTGCGCGGCAAACTACGCAAGGGAATGGAACTCTCGGAACCTGAAACAGGTTATGGGACGAGCGCGAGGGGAGCTTCGTCGAGTAAAGCCGCATATGTTCGATTCCATCCTGAAGACGACCGGGATTTATATCCGAAAGCCTTTTTCTCTCGTATGTCTTTCACGATCTCGGAATTGTCTTGCATCTGAATTGTAGCAGATCCGGACATGTTCGAGCCACACAAGAACTGGTTGGGCAGTACAATTTGGTGGGGGGTTGAACCAGTGCGTGTCTGCTCTCTGGGTCTATGATCCTGGACGAGGTAGACGAAGACTTACTCGAGCAGGTTTGGCCAAAAGACTCGCCGTACGCAGGAGACGTGGACCATGGAGACACTGAAAAGCTTATGAAGCGCAAGGTTCGTCCTGACAAGCAAGTCCACGATCTCAACATACTGACGGCCACATTATCACTTACGTACGGGTGGTCTTCTTGCGCAGATGGCAGGGAATTTGTATCATCCTTTACTGAACAAAACCTATGCAGACTATGGCGGTACTCCTGAACAACAGTTCGTCAAACGTCTGGTCGACTTACAGGTGTGTTTCGATTTCGGGGGGTTTTATTTTTGGATATAAGCATATCCGTCCTGCAGATCGAGAAGCTGTCGCAGATGGACGTCGGCGATCTGCAACAAAGAGACTTTACGCTCAAAATCGGGATGGAGTAAGTGTTCTGATCCGCGAACAACAGATGACCCCAGTAAATCTCATTGACTGCGTGACACTCTAGCAATATCCCAGACAAAACTTACAATGACAGAGTACCATCATTTCTCCGTATGTCCTTGTTTGACTTCCTGACCTTTTCTCGTAGATTTGGAGACGGTTCCGCGTTTCCGGCGGTCTGTCAATCGCAGCCTTGTCCGACAAAGTGATAACGCCACTCATGGGGTGGTCAGTCCGATTGATATAAATACTCCAACCCCTTGCGTTTGACGAAGCGTCAACTAGGACTAGAAATTACCATGCGCATGCATTCACAGTTTACAAGGACGGAGCTGTCTATGGAGATTCAGTCTGTCCTCTATTTTTTTCTTGGTTTCTTCCTGAGGCTCAGATCACTTTTCAGGAGTCTACATCGATAGATGCGATGCACTTACACCGGGTAAGATACAGATTATCTTACGTTTTTCGGTTGCTCGGCTAAATGTATCGATAGTTCGGTTATGCCTTCGTTCCGGAGAAAAGTAATCGTGGTGTTTGGACGGTGGCTCACTTGCTACAAACCGAAGGCGAGGAGATGATGTGGCGCTACGACTGTAGGTTTCATCCAGTTTTTCGAAATTTCATGGGCTGTGACATGGCCTGAGCAGTTGGTGACGTCTGGGACCATATAATTACGGTAGCTCACCTTTTTTACTGTTGACTCCTTGAATTCACATACCCTTCAGCTAGAAGAAATTGCCCCGCTTTCCGAGAGCACAGGCAAGATCGTAGTCCTTGATGGCGCCGGTGCCTGCCCGCCCGAAGACCGCAAAGGGAATTTCCAGTGGTCCATCGACATCCTGAAGCTGCAGTCCAACAAACCGGCCTACCGCGGCGAGGTGATCAGCCAGATCAACGGCTCCATGAACTACAAGGACAAGCCCGTCCCCGCCGACTTCGATCCGGATCAGTTCGACATCGCGGAGGCGCGGGAGCGCGTGCACGCCGCGCTCGCGAGTCCCGACTCGGCGACGACGGGCGCAAAGCAGTTCATGTATCCCCTGCATCCCACCGTGCTCGACAAGCCTGCGCCGGGGACCCCTTTTGCTCCCAAGAAGGGCCAGAAGCTGGAGCGGACGTGGGACGGGGGGCAGGGCGATGGGATGGTCGACGGCCCGCGGTTCCTGCAGGAGATGACCACTACGAAGCGAGACAAGAAGATTAGCGGCTGCTGCTGGAGCTGCGGGTGCCCACATAACTTATCTGCGTGAGTGTCTCCTGCCGTTGGCCAGCTTTCCCTGCATGCCTACAGATTGCGCTGCAGATGCGGGCGATGCCACAAGACGCTGTACTGCGGGAAGATGTGTCAGAAGGTAGGCAGCCCCGTTATGGCCGTGTGATGATGCTCATGTTTCACGCAGGATCATTGGAATAACGGGCACCGCCAGCAATGCAAGTCCAGCAAGCATTAGTCGAGGGTGTATACCTATGTATATGTCGTGCGTCTTCTAATTTACTGGGATGTCTCTGAACAGAATTCACCATAAACTACTACCCAGTCAAATGAAGATGCATCCAAGATGAAGAGAGGGGCATAAAATAACCGCAAATCCAAGTTTCATGTATGATATTATAACATGCAGTTTGTCTCCCGTTCTACAGTAAGCCTAACTCCCCTCGATCTCCTTTCTTTTTCTCTCCATGTACACGAAAGTAACGACAATTTCATCAAGGATCGCCAGACCGTGCGATGTGATGTCAAGGACTGAGGGTGGCCTGGTGAACACGTTCATGTGTGGGTGATACTGTGCAATGTGAGTCTTGGAACCGTCGTCGCGCACGAGCTAAGTCATGTGCATACTGGATGAGCAGTGTGCATGGAACAGCTAGAATCCGAGTTTACCTTGAGACCCCGCCCCATCTTCCATAGATAGGAGTGGCCATCTGTTGCGATGAACACGCGTTTCCTATCAGGATTGTACATGAGCGAGGAGGCAAATGGAACGAAACCCCGTTACGTACGTCCGCCCAAAGCCCCTGGGGGGCATGTAATTGCTGACCTCGACGGTATAGTCTCTGAAATGGATTTTGGTCGACGTGCGATAGTGCCACTCGATCTGTGCGACCTCCTCCGCGCCCCACCCTGAGATCCGTAAGATGGTGGTCCGCCCGCCGCCCAGCCGAACCGTGGGCGTGCGGATCTCGTACATTGCACGGCCGTCCTCGTCCTTGAGGATGGTGTTGAACACATCGCCGAAAGTGTGCGAGAGGTTCATTGCGTGCGGGTGTCGGGGTGTATGGAATGTTAGGGGATGTGGAATGTTAGAGGGATGTGGAATGTCAGGGGATGTGATCAGTGAGCGGTGATCGATGACCTTTTATGCTCTACCTCCCCGTAATCGCGCTCATGCAATAAATGAATCGCGAGAAGGGAAGCTGTGGACCAACTAGGTCGATATCTGACATGGCTTGGGTCATCGCCCATCAACTGCGCAAGACGCAGAGATGCGTCGCGACGCGCCCGACGCGGTCACGTGGAGATATTGACTGCGGTGCTGCTGCAACGGCGTCGAGGTGAGTCGTCTTTGGGCGTCGTCCTGTGTTCTGGGTACAGCATGAATGTGTGCATCAGTTATTGTCAAATTCGGTGATGGACGTACGAAGAAACATACGTTATAGCGTGTTTCACTTACGTCACGCGTAGTCTTTCCTGTCGGGTACTTAGAAACTCAAAACCAAAGGAGCGATGCACCGCCGGTGCCTACAGCTAGGATATGACCGTTGACGATCACAAGCATCACGATTATATGCGATTTTAGAGCTACTTACATGAGATAAGAGCCTTGGCCAGGCCTATAGTAGACAAATGAGTCGCGCTCGACTTCGCCGACCCAGACGCGTCGCCACAAGCGCCACCGTCGCGACGACCTGTCCACAACGTTCAACTCGTTCAACCTTGCTCCCTGAGATCCTGAGACCAGGATTTCAACCTACTTATACCTACGAATTTTGAAACTCTTCCGTTCTGTCTCCCCCTGCCTTCCCTTAAACGACAGGGTGCAATCTAGAAAACTTTCCAATTCAAGAAACCTACGTCATGTCGGACTCGTCTGACGATTTTTTGTCCGGTTTGCGTGGCAGACTACGCAAAGGGATGGGATTCACGGAACCTGAGACTGGGTATGGGACGAGCGCGAGGGAACCTTCATCGAGTAAAGCCGCATACGCTCGATTTCACCCCGAAGACGATTTGGATTTATACCCGAAAGCCTTCTTCTCTCGTATGTCTTCCGCGATTTCGGAGTCGTTTCGCATCTGAATTTTAGTAGACCCAGATACGTTCAAACCAGAGAAGGACTGGTTGGGTAGAACAATTTGGTGGGGAGTTGAACCCGTGCGTGTTTGTTCTCTGAATATATGCATCTGGACGAGATAGGCAGCGGCTGATTCGAGTAGGTCTTGCCAACAGATCCATCGCGCGCAGATGGCGAAGGCCAAGGGGCTGCTGAGAAGCTTATGAAGCGTAAGGTTCGTCTTGACAAGCAAGTTCATGATCTCAACAGTTACTGACGCCCACATCATCACTTACGTATGTACGGGTGGTCTTCTTGAGTAGATGGCAGGGAATTTGTATCATCCTTTGTTGAACAAGACGTACGCGGACTACGGTGGTACCCCGGAACAACAGTTTGTGAATCGCCTGGTCGATCTACAAGTGCGTTCCAATTTTGCGCTTTTTTTTCTTCGGATTTTAGCGTATCCGTTTTGCAGATCGAGAAGCTATCGCAATTGGACCTTGGCGATTTACAACAAAGAGACTTTACGCTTAAGATAGGAATGGAGTAAGTGGTCCGACTCCAAGTCTCATTCACCGAGTAACACTCTCTAGCAACATCCCAGACAAAACCAACAATCCCAGAGTAGTATCATTTGACCGTATGTCCTCCCTTGACTTATTGATATTTCCTCATAGATTTGGAGACGATTCCGCGTTTCGGGCGGAATGTCAATCGCAGCCTTGTCCGACAAAGTGATAACGCCACTCATGGGATGGTCAGTCCAATTACTGTTCACCTTTCGACCTCTTGCGTTTGACGACGCGTTAACCAGGACACGAAATTACCACGGGCATGCATTCACCGTATGTAAGGATGCAGCTGTCTATGGAGACACGGTCTGCCCTTTCTTTCTTCTTGGTTCCTTCCTGAGCTCAGATCACTGTTCAGGAATCCACATCGATAGATGTGATGCATTCGCACCAGGTAATTGCATATCATCTCGGGGCTTACTATCGCTCACCTAATTTTACCTTTTGCATAGTTCGGTTATATCGTCGTCCCGGAGAAAAGTCATCGTGGTGTTTGGACGGTGGCTCACTTGCTGCAGGCTGAGGGCGAAGAAATGATGTGGCGCTATGACTGTAAGTCTAGTCCAATTCATCGATTTTAATGCAAGCGATGACATAGCATGAGCAGTTGGTGATATCTGGGACCACATGATCACGGTATATAGCTCTTTTTTCAACCATCGACTTCTTAACTTGATGACATTCTCTCCAGTTGGAAGAAATTGCTCCAGCGTCCGAAAGCACAGGTAAGGTCGCAGTCCTTGATGGCGCCGGCGCCTGCCCGCCTGAGGACGGCGACGGCAACCTGCGCTGGTTCTTCGACATCCTGAAGCTAGAGTCCGACAAGCCGGGCTACCGCAGCGAGGTGATAAGCAAGATCAACAACTCCATGAACTACAAGGACAAACCCGTCCCCATCGACTTCAATCCGGACCAGTTCGACATCATGGAGGCGCGGGAGCGCGTGCACGCCGCGCTTGCGAGCCCCGATTCGGTGACGACTGGCGCCAAGCAGTTCATGGTGCCTTTGCATCCGTCGGCGCTCGACAAGCCTGCGCCGGGGACAACTTTTGCACCTAAAAAAGGCCAGAAACTCGAGCGAACCTGGGACGGGGGCCAGGGCGATGGGACGGTCGACGGCCCGCGGTTCCTGCAGGAGATGACCACCACAAAGCGAGACAAGAAGATCAGCGGGTGCTGCTGGAGCTGCGGGTGCCCGCATAATTTATCTGCGTAAGTGTCCCGTCTATTGGCCAGTGTTCAATCGCATGCCTACGCGTTGCATTGCAGATGTGGGCGATGCCACAAGACGTTGTACTGCGGGAAGGCGTGTCAGAAGGTAGGGAGTCATGTTGCTGCCGCGTGTTGATACTCATGTTTCACGCAGAATCATTGGAATAACGGGCACCGCCAGCAATGCAAATCCAGCAAGCGGTAGCCGGATGTGCATACCTAAACTTCCATTCCCACACGATGACTCGATGACACCCGAGCGCCGCTGTGGGCGTCCCAAGATCTTGAAATTTCTTTCTTGCAAGTACACCAAGGCATGCCACCGCGAAGTATCTGTGCTCATACCCAGTATCACGGTGCATCGTATAAATGTACATCTCATCCATTATTGCAACTTGAGTATCTTGAACTTCTTTTGAACTGATAGCACTTGTTATGCTGTGAGCGTCACCACAGTCCATAAATGCCAGCGCTAATGACCGGTGCACTTCCCGATGCTTCTTCTGACATGTTTCTCCGTTAGCGCCTGCCAGAACGCCTGTTAAATCTGTATTGGCATCAAAAGGCTCTATCGCCAGAAGACATACATCACACCCGGACGTCTACACTTTTCGCTGATATCGGAGCGTCTGCCTTCATCGGCCAAGCAGCAGTAGATCAAACCCACACTTCCTCAGTAGATCGTTCCTCATAATTCTTTCCTCATCAACCGTGCACCAGGGAGGGCGGGACATTGATGCATGGCCTGATACGACGAGACTCGGGCCCAAGTCCGGTGGTGGACTTCTATGCGTTCGCGGCCACGTCTCTTCTGTATGGTGTGTCCATGATCTATCCTTTTCATCATTGCCGGCATCTGATGTCAATTGGCAGGCGCATATACCATGATCTTTGCAAAGTCGACGTATATTTTGCTGTAAGCCTCGCATGGCATGCCACTGGGGCGTTACGTTGAAGTCACGATTGCAGCTGCAAGAGGATGAGCTCGATGACTCTGGTTCTCCTTGGTGCGACCATCCTTATGTACACAGTGTGTACGATGCATTGGACTTGCTTTTCCATCCTCACATGGGAAGAATTATCCTCGACAAGGGTAACATCCAATGCGCGGTCGCAGGATTTTGTGCTTGTGGTGGTAAAGGATTTGTTTCTGATCAATGTCCGTGCAGCTCCTCGCTGAGGTTCTGTCTACATGTACTGAAAGCTTACGACTGTTGCCAGGTTTTCATGGGCGATGCCATCGTCACATGGAGAGCCTGGCTAATCTTGGATCGCAAAAGGAGAGTCCTGATCCTCCCCGGATTCTTTCTCTTGACGAGCTTGGGTGCGAGCAAACTAAAATATCGCTGCCTCGCATCGCTCTTAATATTAGTCTATCTCAACAGTTTTCGGGTTGATACACGTAACATCCGGAGACCGCATTGTGGGCGGTTTGCAAACAGTGCTGGGCGGCTGTGATCCACTTTTCTGTCTACTCACCACCGCAACCAATGCGAGCTCGACATTGCTAATTGCTTGGAAAACATGGTGAGCATTGGTATGCTGAATTTAGTTGTCGTGCCATTCAATCGTCTTTTCTGGTACTAGGAAACATCGGAAAGATGTCAAACGATATCTCAATAGCGGATCCAGGAAGACTCAGGTAGGGAAGATCCTTGTTTTGCTGATAGAGTCTGGAAGCATTTACTGCATGATCACGGTGAGGCTCAGCTGGCATCCTACGCGGCGGGCAATATCTTACAATCTTTGACTGTAGGCCATTTGTGGGATCAGTTTCTGGGTCAACGCTGCCATGAACAACATCCTCAAATCCCTGCTTATCCAGGTCACCGTAAGCGAAGAACGTACCAGTTCTCTAACGGTTATCATTGATACGAGGTGATACATAGGGCCTGTATCCGACTGTGATCATCGTCTTCGCTGCTCTGCAAATGACGCATTACGACCAGACTGTTGGTGAAGCAACTTCTATGGCATTTGCATCTCCTTCAGTCTCCGCGACGACTGGCTCATCGTCTCCAAACGAGATGTTCTTGACTACAAGCTCAGTATCGGATACGTGCAACGGAAGTGACATCATGAAACACGAGAAGATGGAAGAGCGGGAGAATACCGTATAATCATGATTACCTTACTGATTCCATATTCTATTCCATATTCCTATAATGTCAGGAAGTCCCCCACGACGCTCAAATACCGCTCCTTCTCTTCAAAAAATGGCATGTGGCTACTTTCCGCAAACTGCACCCATTTAACCTTCGGAATGTGCTCGAAGAAGGGTCGGACGCATACGTCTTGCGCCTCGTCATATACGCCGTTGATCACGAGGGTCGGATACTTGATCGTGTGCAGTTTGTCGATGACGCTCCATGTCTTGAGCGTCCCGGTGATGTTAAATTCGGACGGCCCTATCCTGCGGGGCATGTCAACAGGCGTGAGCCGAATCCGACAGTGGAACGCACATAGTGGTATAGACCGTCGGGTCCTCGCCCATAAGCGCGAACGCGTCCTGCAGGTCCTGGGGCCATGGATCAAGCCTGCAGACATGTTTCTCGTAGAACACAGCCACGCCCTTCTGATACTCTTTCGAATCCGTCGTCCCATCCTCCTCGTGCTTCCGCAGCGTCTCCTGCAGATTCTCTGGAAGCTGCTTGAACAGCTTGTGCACGCTCACCTCCCAGAGCTCCATCGATGCCAGGCTGTCCGTCACAATGAGGTGCTTCAATCCCGTCGGGTGCACACGGATGGCATACTCCGCCGCGAGCATGCCGCCCCACGAGTGCCCAAGCAGGTCGAAGTCGCTGGCGATGCCGAGGTGCCCGAGCACATTCTCGAGCTCCGCGATGAAGAGCTCGACGGTCCAGAATGACGCAGGTTTGTCGCGGAGGTGCGTCGAGTGAGAGATACCAATCTGGTCATAGAATATGACAGGGATGCCGCGCGCAGTAGCAAGTTCGGCGTGTGGGAGCATGTAGTTGTGTGGGATGCCAGGTCCGCCGTGCAGTGTGACGAGGGGACGTGCGGCCTTGAGGTCGCCGACGACTTTGTACCATGTTTGAAACTTCTCGCCGTTGTAGGTGAAGTCGATGATTCCTGTAGTCTCTGCCATGTCGGGGGATGCTTAACTATGGTAATGATGGACGACTTATATACCGGATCGTAGGAGGTGCAAAAGGGTCTTAGTTCAATCCGGAACCTGGATCGATGACCACTTGGGAATGATAGATTAGTTTCGATCGAAATTGTAGAGTTAGTTCGATCCATTTATCAGTAACGCATGTTAGTCTTGGTATGAGATCGAGATAAGGGTCACCTAGTCTCCGTAGCTGACCTCAGACAGAAGACAATCGTTCTGTAAGGGTTACCTCCGGAGAGATTACTGCATACGCGATTGGTTGCTGCTGCGCCGCCCCAAAGACAAGGTCAGGAAGTTCGCAACAGAAAGATAGTAGGCGTAGAATTCTCCGAATATAATCCGAGCCGACAATCTACACAATATTTACCTCCGCCATTCACGTCTCGAAGGGCAAGTGTCAAATCGGCGATGCCAAACTCAGGGTCTACACAGTCCGGGACGTTCTTCTACACTTACGATAGCCCCACAGCAGTCATGATCTTTTGGTAATTAGGCGTTCCGAACCCCGTAACCTGCCACGGGTCCAGCTCAGAACGCATGAAAACGCCAATAAAACTTACCGGATCCCACCCCTCCCGCGCCTCGAACCCATTCGTCCCGCACCCTGGGTTGCTCCCTAGATACACCAGAAACCGGCATGATCTACCGTTCCATCAAATAAACTCAAGTCGCACTCACCCGTAACAATATCATTGAACCCCGCCGCGCCGCCTCCACTCCAGATCCACGGCCCCAACCACCCCATCGTCGCCTTTCCTTGCGCCCGCAGCTGCGCGTTCACGAGCCCCAACACCGCCGCGAAGATCGGCGCGCTCGCGCTCGTCCCGCTGTTCTCGATCACTTGCCCGCCCCAGACGGTCGGGACCCAGTCGCCAATCGCCGCGATGTCGGGGAAGGCGCGCCCAGAGGCGTTGAAGCGGCCCGCGTACGTGCCGTTCAGGGAGGACAGGTATGCGGCGAGCTGGTATTGTGGGGCTGGGAAGAGGGTGGAGAAGCCGCCTGAGGAGGAGGGCCAGGCGGTTTCGGGTGTGGAGGTGGTCGCGCCGACGGCGGTGACGCTGTGCGGTGTGAGCTGGTGTAGAGATTGGGAAGGATCTCTAAGTGAGTACGCACTAGGGACATGTGGCAGGGAAGACCGGCCGGAATGCGTCGAATGACGTGCAGCTCGAATCGGCCTGCGAACCAGAGACCCCGCCATCGCCGGAAGCGAAGATAACGGAGACGCCCCGCGCACCAAGTTGAGCGAAGCCATTGCATACCACACTATGGTAGGAGCGTCTTAGCAACTATGGGTGTGGGAAAAGGAAAGACAGCTGAACTCACCGTGCTGTGGCGTTGTCGATGCCCAACTCGTCGGTTCCGTAACTCACGCTCAGTAGTTGCGGTGGGCTCGTCTCGTTCAAAAGCACATCCACTGCGTTCAGAAAGCCCACCGGATCCAACAGCCCCTCACTGCCCACCGAGATGAATGTTGTTGGAACTCCCGTTGCGATGCCGATCGTTTGCTGGACGTCGAGATCCTAGCAGATGATAATGTCAACGCAGCACAGCAGATATGCGAAATGGCGAATGTAAAGCAAGCTGAAGTACACACCGATTCAAGACTTGCTTGGTCCTGCCCCTGCGGATTCTGCCCTCCTGCAGTCAACTGGACCTCGAATGTCGTGTTCGCCGGTATATCCGGGCGAAATATCTTCAAAAATGACTGCGAAAACACGTCTTAGAGCGACTTCTGACCTTCATGTGTTGATATGTACCTGCAAGTCAGCAGCATTCGCATACTGCTCTTCGAAACCTGCCACGGCAATGCGGCTGTCGCTCGCCGGGGCCGGCGCCGTCGGAATGTTGTACAGCGTCTGCAGACACGCGGGCGTCATGTTCTCGGCACAGGACGAGGGCGCTGTCGCGCGCGTAGTTATATTCTTTGCCGTTCGTTTGGATGTAGGTCGCGGGAATCTAGACAGGCGGCCCCGATCAGCGCTCTACGCATTGCAGACGGAGGAATACCGATGTACGTCGTCTCGGGATGAAGCAACTCCATGACGCCTTCCAATTCGCTGGGAACAACATATTCGAGCGTCCGTACGATCCTCGTGCCTGACGCTTCATGCTCAAAGTTGCCGTACTTTGCATTGAATAACTCGTTTGCATGGGCCACTGTCAGGTTAAACGTGACCCAGTTCGCGCTGCCCTCTACTGCGACAGACATCAGAGGATCGGAGAGATTATGCGCGGCAAAGAAGGTATTGAAGGCCGTGAGTGTGTCGGGATGGGGAAGCGTAAAATTTTGAACATGTAGAAGTGTGATTGTATGCGCTAGCAGAACGTTGAGCATGGCTGGCGTACCTCGGCCTGAGACAAGTGTTGACCATACCGCTCGCTCCCAGGTGTGCTGACGGCGTACAGCTCGCTCTCTAGGCCTGCAAAGTCGCGTGACGCGAGCGAGAGACGAAGCTGAATATAATGATCGGCGGGCAGCGATTGCACATGTTTGAAGCCGCTAGGGAGCGAGCTTTCGAATCGACGAAGAGCAGATGTCCCATGAGCAGCGAAGAACAGGAGAAGCAAGCTAGAGGATAGCATCCTGAGAGACACGCTTCAGCGTGTCGGTCGGACTAGCTCGGCTTTGCCTTCATTATGAGCAACACCAGTGACGAGAGCATATGATCCCGGGAGTGTTCTGACCCCGATGTGTTGAGCAAATCGCAACGAAGCGCGATGTGTATGCATGCGATAAGCAAATGTTGCACATCATTGCCAACGGTTGTGGGAAGGATGCGATTCGCAACGGTACTGATATTCCAATTCAGGGAGCACATCTCTGATGGCGACCATGTGTAAAGTGTACTCACATGATGACTTTTGAGAAGGCTCATAGCGTAAACCATATGAGAGCAGCCTGAATGGGCACAGTCTTAGCGAAGATCTTGCGGGACACCAAGAATGTGATGGAGAGCATGCGAAGAGGTGACAACAAGAGACCGATGACATGAAGTGTAGAGATGTCGAGAACGCGATATTAAGAGTGTGTACTACTTCTTTTTGACGGCCTTTATTCTAATGGTCTCGTCGCCAACAAAGATACCCTAAACATCGACACGCTCTCAGTAAGACGTGACATCCAAAAATGAGCGAACGTACCTTGCCCTTATACGGCTCTGGCCGCCTCCACCTGCGCACCTTCGCAGCAAACAGGCCCAGCTTGTGCTTATCCGTGCAGCTCAGCACAATCTTCGTCGCAGATGGCACCTCCGCCTTGATGTGCTCCGGCACGGGCACAAGCACTGAATGGCTAAAACCGAGCTTCATGTTCAAGCGCATGCCGCTCCCACCGCCTTCCTTCCCGCGCGGATCCTCCTCGAGTGCTGCACGATAACCGACGCCGACGAGGTAGAGCGGGACGGTGAAGCCCTCGGTCATGCCGACAATCGCGTTGTTGATGAGCGTACGCGTGAGTCCCCACATCGAGCGCTGCTTCTTCTCCTCCGCGTTCTGCACGCTGAGAGCGAGAACTCCCGTCGAAGGATAAGCAACGGTCATATAAGGCTCCAGGGGAACCGAAGTGCTGCCGAGAGGGCCTTGGACACCAATGGACGTGAGCGTGGGGGTTATTGTGACATTGGGCGGGATGGTGATGGGGGCTTTGCCGATGTTGGAGGTGTGACCGCACGCAACGGCGCTGGAGGTGAATGCGCGCGATACGCTCGCCAGGCGCTGGAGTGGCCGAGAGAACATGAGTATGAGCGCGGTCGCTGTCGGCGACAGCGACGAAAGCAAGAATTGGCCACGGCGAGTGCCGAATCGGAGCTTGAAGTGGTCCGGGCTTGTTACGATGCTCACTTCCTGTCGTCGCTCTTGCTTTCCCCCACTCCCCCCATCCTCTCCCAATTCATAGCGCTGAAGGAACCCTTCAGATGGTGAACTGGAAAGACGATGATTAGGCACTCTACACATACTTGTCGACTGCGAAGCTCTTCTCTGCGCAGGTAGCAATCACATCAAGACGTTGTATTCATCCACGAGCAAGGGAAAGATGCCTTCGTCTTTGCATCCCACAACCAGTCATTCATCTGACTTCTACTACTCCGATGATTCTTCATTTCTGGAAGCGCTCGCCAACGCTCACTTCTCAGGAGGAGCTGCGGGCACTGACCCTCAAATCGAGGATGAGGACGAGCCAAAAGTGTGCCTTCAAACTGATACCAGCAGCGACGCGGAGCCACCACCGTGTGCCCAGCCGCCCAGAAAACGTTCACGTTCCTCAGATATCGAAGACGATGATGTTACACACAGATCCGCCTTACCTGCGCTCACAAACGCTGATGGAACATCGTACATGGATACAGACACCTATGGGGCAGCGCATTTTGGTGATTTCGGAGAATACATGAGCAGGAAGCGTGCCAAGTTGCAGGTGCAGAATACCGGGATTAATGATTGTGGAGAGCAAAGCACGGGGAAGAGTTTGATCTTCAAGGATGTGGCCATATATGTGAGCGCTCTATTGCTGTTCTGCCCAAAGAGTCAAGCTGACTGGAGTTGCCCGCTAGATTAACGGCTGGACTGAACCTTCTGTACAAGATTTGCGTACGCTCATCATTGAGCATGGCGGCATCTTCCATGCCTATCTCGACAAGAAAGCACTCGTGTAGGTATCTGTTGTCTGCATATAAGGATGATTTAATGACCTTGTTTCGATTCAGGACTCACATTATAACATGTTCACTTACGCCAGCCAAGATTCGCGAATTTCAGCATATGAAAGTTGTCAAACCTGATTGGCTGGTCGAAAGCGTCAAGGCAGGATACCTTCTTCCATGGCAAGATTTCATTTTTCGTGCTGGTCCCCGCGTGGATGAGTCACAAGGACGCAAGGCAGCTCAGACATCCCTGCAAGGCTTTGCCGCCCCTAAGAATGCGAAACCGAAGGCTCCGGAGACAGAAGAAACTGCACACTCATCTGACATGTTATGGAACTCAAGTCAAGCTGACATTGACATGCTTCCGACATCCTTCGATCTTTCTCAAGATGAGGGTACACTGCCGACAACCCCCAGAAAGCGTAGTGATCTCAGTGCATTTATCCCGCATTCCACGGACCCCGGCTCACCCGCGCATGCGGCGAAGATCCCAGACTACGCGTCGCGAAAGTCGAACGAGAATGCGGCACGCGTGATGGCCAATCCGGCATGGCGTGCTGCGCATACGTCGGTAGCGCCAGACTTCATCGAGGGCTTCTATAAGAACTCGCGACTGCACCATTTGTCAACATGGAAGGCGGAACTGAAGACGCTTGTTGCGGAGGCGCAGGAACATGCAGAGCGTGGGGCAGTGCCGGGTCGTGCTGGCGGGCCGGACGGAGGAGTGAGTATGCGCGGTGCGGAGCTTGTGTTGAAGAATCCTCTGAAAGGCAAGGGGAAGGAGAAGGCTGAGAAGGACAAGGATCGGGTGATCATGCATTGCGATTTTGATGCATTTTTCGTGTCAGCGGGATTGGTAGGAAGGCCAGAACTGAAAGGAAAGCCCATCGTGGTCTGTCATTCGCAAGGAGCACAGGGAGGAGCGACCAGTACGAGCGAGATTGCGAGTGCGAGTTATGAAGCAAGGAAGTTTGGGATCAAGAATGGAATGAGGTATGGACTTGCAAGGCATCTCGACTGAGATTCATGCTGATATCCCTTTCAGTCTACAACAGGCTCGTAAATTATGCCCACAAGTACAAACTATACCTTATGAATTTGAGAGGTACGTTCTTTGATCGTGACATGATATCGGCAGCGACTGACTAGATCCGGCAGATACAAAGAGTTCTCACTCAAATTTTATACTATTCTGATGTTACATGCCGATGACTTGCAAGCCGTGTCTGTCGATGAAGTTCTCATTGAAGTTACGTCTACTGTATCGCAAATACGAGTCGTGCGCACAGACGGCCGGGACGACGATGAACGACCAGATGATGCCGCCAAGCAGTTAGCTGAATCCATTCGCACACAGGTCAGGGAGGCCACAGACTGCGAAGGTACGCCTTGTATCCTATACAAGAGTCTGCGTTGTCTCACGAATCTCACAGTGAGCATCGGTATCGCCCACAACCCAATGTTGGCCCGTCTCGCCACGAAACGCGCCAAGCCAGCAGGATCTTACCATCTCCGTCTGGAGGAGCTTCCCACATTTCTTTCTGGACTGGACATACAGGACCTCCACGGCTTTGGGTGGTCCACGCGTGAGAAGGCGCAGGAGAAGTTCGGCGCGACGAACCTCGGCGAGCTTGCGAAGCGTAGTAAGGCGATACTGTGCGAGGCGCTGGGTAAGGGTACGGGCGAGACCCTGTACAATGCGATACGCGGCATTGACGAACGCAAGCTGGAGAGCGATAAACCCAGGCGTTCCGTGTCGTGCGAGATCAATGTGAGTGCGATGAATGTCGGGCTTTATTCAATCCTTACTGACGGTGTTTGGCAGTATGGCATTCGGTTTGAGAGCAACGAACAGGCAGAGACATTTATATTCCAGATGGCAGAGGAGGTCACACGACGGTTGAACGCTGTGAACATGAAAGGGAAATCGTTGACGCTGAAGGTCTTGAAGAGGGATCCATCCGCACCTGTCGAACCGCCAAAGGTATTTGGTCTCAGTATCTTCAAAGCTGGGCTTAGCTCACAACCTGTCTCAGTTCATGGGACACGGTCTCTGTCTCTGGTACAACAGACAGTCAGCTTTGGCTGGTTCGAACGGTCGTGCGACGGACGATGACAAAGTCATAGGCGCTCTGGCCTGGAAACTGTTGAAGTCGCTGGACATACCGCCACATGAACTTCGTGGCCTTGGTATTCAGATCCAGAAACTAGAAGCTGAAGGCACACCAGAGCCGGAGCCGGGTCAAGCTCGACTGCCCTTCAAGCCAGTCGAAAGCTCTCAAAAGGCGGGGCCAAGCAAGCAAGCTTCTGTCCCAGATATTCGCGTCGTCTCCCCCTCTCAAGACGGCATACAGAGAGACGGCCTTCCGCAGGTAGCGGACGGCACAAACCTCGACTTGCCGTCCTTCTCCCAGGTCGATATGGCTGTGTTCGACGCTTTGCCAGATGATGTACGCCAAGAACTTGAGGCAGAGTACAAACGTCGTTCGGCCTCGCCCGCTCTCGCGGTGGAAGCCCCAGGGCGATCAGTGTCTTCTGCTCCAGCTGGAGTCAAGTCTCCTACAGGACTTCGCGTCAAGGGCGTCCAATCGAACCTAGCTCGCATCACACTCCAGCTTGCACCACGATCGAAACCCACGGTTACCATTGCTAAAGATAGGCTCTTCCGTGTCGGCCGTTCCTCGGTGCGCATTCGCGAAGCCGAACTGCTCAAACTCGGTATAGACCCCACCGTGTTCGCGGTGCTTCCGCCTGACGTCCAGCGCGAGCAGATCGCCCAGGCACGCGTCAGCAAGGCAAAAGGATTTTTCGTCTCAGTCAAGCCCCTGCGGGCCATGAAACCGCCGAAGCGGGTCAAGGCCGACTCGAAGTATCCGCCCGCCGAGATCATCCCCCCGCCCCCGCCGCCCAAGGCGCAATTCGTCGCGCCGCCCGTGCTGAGGCAGCCCGGTGCGGAGAAGGGGCAGATGCTCGCGTTCTGGGAGGGCGAAGACATCCAGCGGCTCGTCGAGCAGTGGGTCGAGGGCTTCAGCGAGCACGCGCCGCACCGCAAGGACGTGGAGTACTTCGCGAAGTTTTTGATCCGCTCGGTGGAGACGGACGCGGGCGTGGAGAAGGCGGTGGCCGTGATGCGCTGGTGGATGGTGCTGCTGCGCCGGGTGTGGGGTGTGTGGGAGTACGCGGGATGCGATTCGGAGAGCGATGATGAGCTGCGGGATGATCCGCGCCTGACGTCCGAGAGGGTCGGGCGGGCGTGGTGGGATGCGTTCCGCGACGTGAAGAAGAGGATGGACGAAGTGACGAGGAAGAGGTTTGGGGGGACGCTTACGATCAAATGACCAATGGATGGGATTTATGACTTTTCTTTACGCGGTCCTGCGTCGTAAGAGCAAGATTCAAGGTCTGATGGTCGGGGTTCAGTATTCTCCCTCCATCTATCACTTCATTCACAGATTAACGCGAAAAATAAAACGTCCAAAAACCCTTGCGAAAGCGGTTCTATCAAGATGACAATGGCAGGTAATGCGTAGAGCCTGCCATGGGTGATATTCTCCGGCACATGGTACGTCTTCATCCGGCGGATCTATGTGAACATTTGCGAATATTCCACAACTCTCCGCAGCAATTGTACATGTTTCCACAAAGTCCCGGAATCGGAAAGTCCGGAGTCCGGTCGTCCGAGCGTCCGAGTCCGGTCGTCCGAACGTCCGAGTCCGACCGTCCGACCGTCCGGGCCTGGACAGACGGCTAGTCGATCGGGGCGAGATCTCGATCGGGGCTGCAATTACAGCGGCAGCCATGACGTAGTAATCGGGCAGCAGGGGCGCGATCGTGACCTTCAACAACGGTCATGTGATTGCGTCGCGTCGTCTGCACGTTGGTATCCTTCCCCCTTCTTCCTCCCCACTCCCCTTGCCCCCACCATCATTTCTCTCCTGCTGCTGCCCGCCGCCATACCCCTCTACATCTGTGTCCCATATCAGCCAGGCCTGATCCCTCTGTTCCACGCACAAACAGCCTAGGGCCACTTTCTGACCACCGGTACGCCTCCACTTCCTGCATGATGGATGTGGGCCTTCCACACTCTCTCCCATGTTCAACGTGTTTGCGTCCTTGTCCAATCAAGTGTGTCTACAACAACAGGAACGGAAATATAGGAAAACTTTACGTAAATGTATGATACCCTTTAGTTTTGACGACGTACCGTACCGGCGTGTGTGCTTTTCGTCCAACTAATATTGTCACCACAGTGCTATCGGGCTCGCGCATCTGGTGGTCATTGCCAGTTCTTTCGATTCATAAAGTCTCCTTCTACGTCTCCTTCTACGTCACCCAGCCTATCTACCAGTTCGGTAGACATCCGTAACAGCACGGACGACGCCACCAGTCTAGACAGCGACCATAGCACTGGAGTGATCATGCCTGGTAAGCGAGAGTGCGCATACACAGGCTGCGATAACACCCGGATCAACAAGAATTGCATACATCAGTTCTGCGCTCCGCATTGCCGTGCCAATGGCGGATGCGATGTGCACAAATCTTCAGCTCGAGCATCTACTCAGCCTGGGGTGCCCTCACAGCCTGCACCCCTGGCATCCTCATCTTTGCCTGGTCCTTCTAGATCCACTAGTGCTGTTCCTGGAGGGCCCCCTCCAGTACCGGCAGCACCTTCTGTCGCACAGGCAGTGCCATTTGCACCACAGCTACGGCAATCGCAGCCTCCTGCATTTCGTACGCCGCACCTCCAATCTCGTAACGCACCATCCTTTGTCCGCTTGGATGTTACCCCTGCCTCTCCAGCTCGTAACGCCCATGAGTCGCCAGTGCGGTTGAATGTTACCCCTGCATCTCCAGCTCATAACGCCCGCGAGTCACCATCTACCTCATTGGTCACCAATTCGGCACAATCTCCTTCAATCTATGCAACACCTCGTGAGCTACCAGGGCCATCTGGGACACGAGGGCAGAACGTCCTTCTTCCAGCCTCTGCAGCTCCTCTGCAGCCAACGCAGCCGAAGCCAACGCAGCCGAAGCCAATGCAGCCGAAGCCAATGCAGCCGAAGCCAACGCAGCCGCCGACAATGGAAAAACGGTATATGAAGCGGTCGTTCGAGGACCAGCACAATATGGAGCAGGAACTTCACGAGGAACAACGTCGACGTGACCAGGAGCAGCTCGCGAATGCTCGTCTATCCAAACAGAATGTAGTCATCTATGGCTGGCCTCAGGTACGTCTTGCCTTCGCCTTCACCTCCCTAGTCTAGTCGGACTGAGGGAGATCACCAGAACGGTTCTCCGGTCCTCCATGAGACGCAGGACTACATATGGCCTAACCTAGCTGTCACACCTGCTGTCCTTGCCAAGGTGGACATCAGAGAGGGTGCCATTCAGCGCTTCAATCCCTTTCTCAAGCGCTGGGTCAACATCGATCGTGGCTATGTCATCTCCCTGGACAAGCTCAAGGACCCGGCTATCTTTGTTCGCCGAGAAGGTGTGACTGATGCTCATGGTCTAGAGGAAGCTGTACAGCAGCATACGCCATCTGTGTCCAAGGGGCAGACACCTACGACGTCTGGGAGTGGGTTGGGACTCTTCTTTGAGCAGCTTCCGCAGGAGAGGGCCGCTGTTCGTCAGGTACTTGCTGCTGCTGGTATGGAGGCAAACAAGACACGGAGGGGCAAGACAGTGAAGGCTCCAGAGTTCCGTTCCGCTATGGCAGAGCTGCCATCTCAGACCCCACTCATGCCCACCATTCTATCTGCCGCTGCGGCTAATATGCCAACCGTTCCTGTTCCGCCTCACAGTGCTTCTCAGCAGCCCACTCCTCATGCAGTTACACCGCTGGCTATTCATCCTGCCTTCAGCAGCCCAGGCCCAGATTCTCCACCTCGCCTTAGTGCGGCAGAAAAGGGCAAAGCACGGGCTCACACTGTGGTCGTTGATGGTAGCGTTCCAGATAGGCTTTCTCAGGCCTACCCTCAAGGCCGCGGTCAGACTGCCCCTGTTCCAGCGTTTCATCGCATTCCTACCCCCCTTCCAGCATCAGGAGAGCAGCGTCGTGTTCCTACCCCCCTTCCAGCATCAGGAGAGCAGCCGCATGAGTCTCGTCACTTTCCTACCCCCCAGCTGTTGCCAGAGGTCATTGAGATCTCCTCAGATTCTGATTCTGATGATGGTCCACCTCCTTCAAAGCGTCAGAAGCAGTTCATCGACATTGTGGACCCAACCAGTCCCAATGTAATTGAGCTCACCTCGGTTTCTGGAGTCTCGTCTCCGTCCCTCTCTGAGGCTGTGGACGTCGATGTCAAGCCCACACATCTGATGCCGTCTGCGTCTCCTTCCGTCTTCACTCCAAGATCGTCCCCTTCACCGCCAGAGCCTTCAGCACCAGCCTGCTCCAAGGCTGTGAAGGCTTCAACAAGTATCCGACAACGACGGACAGCAGGCTTCAATAAATCTAGAGAAAAGGCGAATAAGTGGCCGCAAGCATATTACGCCTGTGATGTCGTAGCAACGTACCGATACTGCCTCAAAGATCCAGAGGAGACTCAAGAAAGCAAACCTGGAACGGTCAAGGAGAGGTTTGAGGCCGTGGTAGGCAAGCGCTGGGTCCATGGTACATTCTACGACAACTGGACTCGATGGAGCAACGCGCCGCAGTCCCTTCGGGAGAAATTTGAAGACGCTGGGAGGACCGAGGAGGGTATGTGGTCGAAGTTCATGGAAGAGTCTCTTGAGATCCTTAACCGTCAAGCTTGAACCTTGTTCCTCGGTCTGACATCTTTTGGTACATCCTATTTTTTTTGTCGTTTTGTTTTTCAGATCTTGTATCCGTAGCACATCATTATGTATAAACCACCTTTTTTTGAGAATAAGTTGCGTCACTGTTACTCACACCATCGCATGACGTGAGCTACGATATGTCGAAAGGACTAAGTGAATATACTCTAGTAGATTACGTGACTCCAGCTGTTTTTACCCTCGGCCCACTTATCCATTTCTCTGTCATTTGCAAGAACAAATGATGCACGAGTACCTTCATAAGGAAGATTAAAATGAGTTGTTCTGTTCGACTGAAAGCCCGCCAGATCAGCGTTCCTCAGGTCGACAACCAAACCTTGTTCGTACAGCACAAGCTGTCCTCCAGTAAACTGACCAATTGGAATAACCAAACAAAAGTCTTTGTCCTTGCCGTCGCGATGTCCGTTGGAAGAGATATTGAGATTGATGACCAGGCTGAGAAAAGGAGGAGCAGGTGGCTGAGTATGTACCGGAAGAAGATGAGCTTCATAGGAATGAGACTTGTACTGCTCTGGGAGGTATCGCTTCATCTGATGTTGTGAACAGTAAGGGCACCGTGTGTTATAGAGGAGAAAAACTCTTACTGTCAGCTCAATCCAAGAAAACAAGTCCTTGAAGACGTCCTCCACCAGACTCAAGACGTCTGCATATTCTGACATCTCTCTGGAGCCATACGGAAGGAACTGCGACCGATTTGTTCGAGCAACATCAGCACGAACCAAATTGTACGGCAAGGCATCCACTGGAGTCCCGTCGCCCTAGATCAGACGTTTGAGATTAAGCATCAACTGAGATTGGGGTAATTGTGTGTATGCGTACCTTGGTAGTATGGCGATTATAGAACGAGAAATGATAGCTCTCATACCGCAGGTCTGGTCCAGCGTCTCTAGAGTTGCGAGCTGCCAGCTCATACTGGAACAGGAGTTGCATGTTGGGATATAGGACATCTTTGATCGAGGACGGCATTGCATTTGACAGAAACAAGAGGAGCGAGCCATCTGAATTCTCCAATCGTAAGTAATTTCTATAAATCAGCACAATCAGCCACGTAGATATTGGATAGCAAACAAGATACGTATGGCACAATGTGAGAGGAGAAAGCAATATAATCCTTATTGCTACGCCTTCTGCCTTGGTCGTAAGCAACCAAGAGCTATGTTTATATGTATGCGAGTCAGATCGCTGCTGAATCCAATGTGACAACAATAAGAACATACCTTCTGTCTCAAATCATCCACAGATATTGCAGGGGATGCCAATGCCTTTGCAGCAGCGCCGCGTTGCTTCTCTGTCCACCGAAAACTACTATCCCAGTTAGAATCAGTCTTTTTCTTCTTATTGCAAAGGAGATTCCAATTGTAGGACGTCTTGATGACCTCAAGAGTGTCAAGAAAGGACGAGGAGCACAGACCCTGATGAGGAAGCGTCAACGACACATTATCCAAGGGGAGAGTGGCAAGGGATGTATAAGATGTAGCTGTTGAAGAACAAGAGGAAGATGATGATGATGCTCCTGAAATATGACGAGCAATCACGTCATCAACAGTCATTGTCTGCTGTGCTTGGAGCAAAGGGATCGCATTGTTGACGCTCCAGGATGTCATATTCCGCTGAGGGAATAAAAATGAGCTGAAGACCAGAACATTGTTTAGCCAGGGAAAAGAATACCGAATCATTCACATCACGTACTTGAAAGGTATAGTTGAGAAGAAGATGTCCGACGTCTCGAAGCTAGTTGCATCCATGTAGGGCGGCAAAGGCCATGTTGAAGTGTCCTCATGCGAAAAGAGTCCCCGCAGATCCAAAGGAATCAGGCCACGGAGACGGTTGATGGCAGGAACAATACGTTGGCAGATAATCTGCCCTACAGGCATATTGGACGGAGGGGATCGCAGCAGAACTCCAATGTTCTGAGCAGTTGCCGAACTGAAACTGTGGACCTTTTCTCGATGTTGAAGCCCAGCTACGAGCACAAGAGCATAGATGGTCCCTACCAACAAGTTACTTTCGGCACAGCACATGAGCATACCTGGCTATGACTCACCTCCAGCTGCAATCAATGCGTACTTCGTACCCTTGAGATGCCAATCGTTGAAGGTATTATGAGTCACCCTGTCCAAGTGAGGCACGTTTGCGATCAGACGCTCAAACAGGTGTGACTTATTCATGGTAGGATATAATAAAAGGAGACTGGATAAATGATCTCGTAAGGTCACTGCAAGCTAACAAAAGAAAAGCATGACAAGAACCCACCGTTCGGTCTTGATAACAAACTGCATTAAGCTCAACATAGTCGCAAAGCTAAGTCCAACATTGGTGCTCGTAGCCGCCCAGCACTGGGCCGCAACATTCTGAAAGTCTTGTTCTGGCGACAGCGATCGACCCGCAACATATTGCGCAGATACTGTCCGAACAGAGTCTGCCCAGACCTCCAGAATATCAAGGCTTTCAGCCTTTGCATGCTGAACGGACTGAGCTCCCTCTCCGGCTGCCTGCCACGCACCAAGCAGAGCAAGGAAGCTCGATGCATTGGAGTCGGCAACGAAGGCTTTGTTGGCCGTCCGCTGCCAGTTTGCTGGCCTCCCTGGTGGAACGCCCCCTCGCGGGCATGGTGAAGGAACTCGCGGCGGCAATTCACCTCCCCAAAAACTGCCTGCTACGGCCCCACTTTGATTTCCTCCACGAGAACGCAAGTTATACGGTTTGGCACGTACATTGCCTGACGACGCTGCGCGGACAGGCCCCGGCCCAGCAGGCTCATCCCGCTCGGACATCTCATCTTCGCCGTCTTCATCATGAACCCATCGTTGGGGCTCTTGGGGCTCCGGTTCGTGTTCGCTCTGCTCCAATGACTGGTCTTCGATGTGGTGTTCGTCAAGCTGGAACGGCTCCTGGAGATTCGTCATCGACGGAAGAGCCAGTGGTTCCAAACTGAGAGGACTCCATGTCAGGGGGGTCGAGGTGAGAGGACATGACCATGGAACAAGACGCAAAGGTTGGGCGACGGTGCTACAGCCGTGTGCACGAATGTCGGTCTCAACGTGCAAGGTGGATGCCAGGAGCTGTAAACTATTCAGAAAGCACAAAATTAGCTAGACAACATCCAAGATAAACATAGCCACATACTCAGAGCCTGACCCAGAGTCCTGCGAAGCAGCATGCGACGCTAACAAGACCAGTGCAAGGACAACCTCTTCCTCCCCTTCTATAGCTGGCCCAGCATGCCTATTGCGCAGGTCGTTGATAAGGCACAGTGTACGCGCCAGGAGGGCGGATGAGATAAATGGCATGGGAGAGGGAGTGGGAAGAGCAGGACCTGAGATGCGAGATGCGAGATGCGAGACGCAGAAGACCAGCCAAGGCCAGCCAGACGCGTCACGATGCGCAGCGTGGGAAAGATACTGGGCACCCCAGAGACATTTCCACGGCCAGTTAGCTGCAGAGGAGACAGTGAAGTTTAGCTGCTGGAGGAGACATTTGCGTCTGTGGCAAATGTCTGTGGACTTCCTGGTCAATGCAAGACACTAACGCGACCAGTTGCTAAAGAGAATCAATGCGTCGTAATGCGTTGTTCGAAGATCGAAACGACATGCTCTATCTAGTTAACAAAGATAATACTCGTTATGCGCACAAGCAGGAGGAAGCTCAGTTAATAGTCGCATGGGCAAGGATGGGAGGACACCATGTGTAGAGATAAAAGAATCTTGGTAAAAAGCTATTAGCTTCAACTCACGATCTAGGTACTCTTCTTGCTTCAAACACAGCAGTGACGACTCCAAGGCCCCAGGAAACCTCTTCCATGAGGACATTATGACCCTAAGGTCCTCGAACCATAGCATTCTATCCCGCCAATCCCGCTTCTGGCACCCGTATTCGTGGCCTACGATAACGTCACCGTAGTTGGGACCGTCTGGCCAAACCTTCTTCCTTTGCTCGGCCCGCCTGCTCCGTCGATCCTCGTCCCATTCTGCAGCTGAGATTTGTTGTTCGTCATGATGTTCAAACTCCCAAAAGATATGAGCCATGTTGAGCTTGTACAGGATAGTCGCACGTATAACTGGATGATTAGATATAGACGGGTTGGCGACACAACCACAAGAAAGCGGGCGATTAATGAATCCCATGCCAAGACTGCCTGAAAACAGAGAGCCAAAGAATTGATCGGAGCCGTGGGCCCAAAATTTGTCCGGTTCGTATGGTAGGTGGTCTTTGGGCCACAGGCGCTTCCAGTGACTGTCGCCTAAAAAGGAACACCACTCCGACGGCGAAAATGTAAGGTTGCGGTCTTGAATGCGCCGGAAGCCCCAGCATCGTGCCAAACAATACCAATGATAGAAGAACGTATTTCTGGTCTTCTCTTCTGCTGGGCCCCAGAACAGGTGGATCGGTGGTAAATGATATCGCCATCCGCAAGTCAGTTCCTTTTCCATGAAAATGGGCACCGTATTTGGAGTGGATGTGGCCCAGGTCTCGATGACGCTGCATCAGGAAACTCCTCACTTTCCTGACTTCACTGTTCTGAGCCTGATGTCACTGTTTTGGACCTGATGTTACTGTTTTTAGACTGATTTCAGACCTATGGGTCTGAAAATGATCTGAAAATAGTCCAAAAACAGTGACATCAGGTTCAAAACAGTGACATCAGGCTCAAAACAGTGAAGTCAGGAAAGTGAGGAGTTTCCTGATGTGGGCACCCAATCTGGGCGGGCAACCATGTTTTGAACCCGGCGGCTGCTCTGAGTGTGCTTCGGTCGTGAGGCATTCACAAGATTACGTTCATGTGCGACTGGCATCATCTCGTGAGGAACACGATTTGGCAAGGGAGAAGGAATACAACTCACGGTCTTGTTGTTGGCGCATTTTCATTCCCATAGCTCTCTGTGTGAGTTGTTCAACGTCATCACGTGGAGCGTATCCACGTGCCGCGAGCTCGAAGAGGGGGCCATTAGCTGAAGGGGGTGGATAGTACCATAGCTCTTTGGTGTGCTCTTCGACTGACCCAGCCGGCACTCCTTCGTCCCGCCACTCGCTGATCTCAGCACCAACGAAATTACACCAATCTATCAACCGAAGGAAGCCCTTTTGATATGAGGGTGAAGGCAGGTGGTATTCGGAGAGGGAGACACGCAGATACGCGGTTATATTCCTAGATTCAAGCATCTGGTACACGCGGGGGTCGGTGGTGATACTGCCACGAGTGGGAATACATGTTAAGGCTTGTCGGTTTGAAGTGCTACTAGTGAACCAATCACAGAAAGCTTGCAACTCAAGCAGGTGGCGCTGAATTGTTCGAACAGCCTCGATGATATCGCGCCTGGAGCATGGGGCATCTTTCAGTCTTATCAGAGCAGATAGTATGCGGTGGAGTAGTCCCAGAGGGAGGAACCCTAGCTCGGTATATGAGGTGGTGGGAGGATGATCTGCTATACATGCCGACAGCAAATATCTATCTATGCTGACTAATCACCCTCTGAAGCGGTGTAATCACCTCTATCTCCCCCTCTCTGACCCCTCTATCCCTACTCCATCATCCCCCCCTCAAACATAGGTGACGCCCTCGTCACCTGCTAAAAGACCTCAACCTGCAGACCCACAAACCCAGCCTAGACTCTCCAAAACCCTACTCAGCTCAATCAAATGTGGATCTTCATCCCAATGCAGAGGCAAGGGTGACACAGCAGAACTGGAAGCCGGACTCGAAACCTGCATGATGGATGGCTGACCTGCATGAAGGCCAGCTGGGTGACGATGAGTAATTGCCAGGCCAGAAGAGACTGCTAGTCGAGAGACATGAGATCGGGGAAAATATGATTGACGTCGATGTGAGCGACGAGCTCGACGTTGCAAGGAACTGAATGGCCGAGTTGCAAAGTCAGAACGCAAGACTGAAAAATCCCGGGGTGCAGGCAAGCATGGTGACGAGGCAACCACTATGGGGAGTGAGTCACAATCATCGGCCCACGAGAAGGATGTGCGCGAGGTTGCGAGCATGGGTTCAGGCAACTTGGGGTCGACATCCTTTAAGAACGACGCGGCGGCTGCGTGGGGCTTTCCCGGTTCGAATCCGGGTGCCGGCGTTTGCGCGCCGTTGTGCGCTGATGTGGGGACGTTGCACGGGGTGGATGGGGAGGTGCGGTGCGCCGATCGTGGGGCTCGGGGCACGGTACGTGCGTGCGGGTCGTCCTCGCAGGCTGCATTGCGGTTGCGTGGCTGGTCTGACATCACGGATGGCGGTGCGATGTTGCTGGGTGGTTCGGGTACATCGCATGGGGCCGCGATGTGTGTGCGCGACGCGGGAGACACGGTGGTGGGTGCGGGGTGTGTGTCCGGCTCGCGGTCACTCGGAAACAGCGACGGGGGGTCGGCAAGGGATGTGGGCAGGTTGTATGCGGTTGCAGCATGCGTGCGCAACGCAGAAGGGACGGGGGTGTGTACCAGTCGTGAGTCTCCGTCGTGCGCGTGCCGCGCGGCGTCTACCTTATCCACTCGGGGCCCTAGGCCCTTCTTTGTCTCGTTCTCCGCAGCGCTGGGGCGTACGATACGGTCGGGCGGCGTGCGCGAGTCGTGGGGGTTCGCGGTAGGCATTTGGGGCGCGGTGGAGGCGGTGGGGGCTGCGTGGGTGTTCATGGTGGGGACTCCACGCGATTTGCGATTGGTGGCTGCTGGTGGTCTGGCTGGCTCGCGCGCGATCGCGAATGACAGCGGTGGACCACTACGTGATGTAAGTCCGTCGTGCGAGGTTGTTGTGTGCGTGTGGGACGCGGGAAGGGTGTCGGGAGGCGCGGGGGGCGCCGTCGTGCTGCGGACCTCGCGTGGTTCGCGTTCAGTTGCCGCGGGTGGTCAGTCTGACTCGGGCGCGATCACGAATGGCGGTGCGGAGTTGCTGGGTGATGTGGGCCCGAAATTCGAGCTCGTTAATGCGGTACGCGGAGCGAGAGAGGAGGTGCGAACTGCGGGACGCGCGTTCTGCGCGTGCATGTCATGTGGCTGTGGCGTAGGCGCTGGCGTTGGCTCGTTTGCGGTGCTTGTGTCTAGCGTGTCGACAGGGGCGATGGTGGCGATGAGCAGACGACCGGCGCTCATGGCTGTGGGCAGCGAGGATGCTAGGATGTTGCAAGTGGTCGTAGGAGACACGAGAGCAGCAGAGGGAGGTGCCACCTGCAACGCAATTCGCGCGATCGCTGTGTCTGCGAGGACATCGCCTGCGTCAACTGCAAAAATTGACATCGGCGCTGCGTTGCATGCTGGCCCAGCGATCGCGATAGGGCGCGATAGAGCAAGCACGGCCTGGCTCACCTCGAGTCGGCCTTCCCGATACCCGTTCCTCAAACCCTCGAGACGTCCCTCTCTATACCCTTCCCTATGACCCTGCTCCAGGCCCTTCACCATGCCTGCCGCTAAACCATCCTGAAATCCAACTCGTTGGCCCTCTTCAACGCCAACTTCGTGTCCTCTGCGCCGCGCAGTTGCTTTGATCTCCCAGAGCAGCGCCGGTTCAATCTCCTGTAAAGATTGTGCTTGCGCGGGGGCAGACGTGGTGTTGCTCGGGTTTGCAGGTGGTAATGGCACGGGGTGCGGTGTGTAGTCGCGTGCTGAGAAGGCAACATGTAGCATCTGTGTCGTATCGCTATTAGCAGCTAACGCAGCGCGGGCTGCCTTTGCGCGTCGGTTCTTGCTGCCCATAACGAGTAATTGGCGTGCGCCCGTCGAATAAGAGATGGCGAGTCGGTACACGAACTATGCAGAAAGGGCCAATGACACGGGAGATGCAGATACGCAGACGCGGAACGCAGGATACGAGACGCAGGACACGAGACACAGGACGCAACGCAACGCAATGCAAGAGAGACGAAACACGAGACCGCCGGAGACGCGAAAAGACTGTGAAGAGTGCAGAAAAATGACAGAAAACTGCAGGGAAACACAACGCTACGCTGATGGGCCGAAAACCACTCTCATCACCAAGATGGAGTAGTCCCAGAGGGAGGAACCCTAGCTCGGTATATGAGGTGGTGGGAGGATGATCTGCTATACATGCCGACAGCGAATATCTATCTATGCTGACTAATCACCCTCTGAAGCGGTGTAATCACCTCTATCTCCCCCTCTCTGACCCCTCTATCCCTACTCCAGCGGCGAGGTGCGGTGGAGGGAAAGGATACATGACGATAACAGGGAAAGTCATTGATACGAGAGAAACACAGTTGCGCGCGTGCTTGAAGAAGTTCTCGCTCGTTGCGCAATTCGTCGATCCACTTCTGCGCTAACACAACGCGCGTGGGGAAAGCGGGGTGGGGACATAGATCAGATCGTGTGGGCAGGCGATACAGAACGGAGCATGAGGTGTTCTTGGTAGGTAAGCGTATCCAAGCCAAGTACGGGGAACGAGGATCAAAAGGTTGCGGGAAGCGGGTCCAGTCGTGCGGACCCCACAAACCGTCGCTGCGAACCAACGCCGTCTCATCATGTGGCAATTCAGGGATATAGGTCGCATGCGCTGCGACGACCATCTCTCCGGGCGCCCATCCAAGGGCCCAACATGCGAATGGAAGGTCTAAGCGACGTAGAGAAGCAGACATCTTAAGGGAAAAAATCAAAATGTAATGAGTCAGTTTAATGACAACCACAAGGAAACTATGCACAGTCATACCTTATCTTCACTGGCCTATATACTAGCTACGGTAGCTACGGTGCCGCGGAGATCCGATCAAAGTATGGGCCGGCAATTTCAGCACCTCGGCGAGATACTGGGGTGATTGAAGTATACGAGATCTGAGCGCACAAAGCGTGGAGCTCTTTTCTCGTACACCGTGCCCAATAGGAGGCAAAGAGTGAGATGGGAGATGGGGAAGAAGTATGCACGATCGGAGCGCACAAGGCGTGGAGCTCGTTTCGTGCAGACAATGCCAGAGATGGCCAGCACTGAGTATATCTAGTGAGAGCTACAAAACAAAGCAACGAGAAGGCAACGAGAAGGGTCAGCAAATGGGGAATCAAGATAAATTTACTCACATTTGGCAGATCTAGACAGAGTCGAGACGAATTAGCAGAGGAACAAAGTGGGAAGGAGAGTGGACAGCAGAGATGTGGAAAAGCGGCGAGGTGAAGCTGAGGCGTCCAAGGCTCGCCCGAGGATGACATAAGCAGGATCTATTGCGCGCCTATGAGACGACACCTCCGACAGTGTGACAGGCGTCCGTACCAAGTCCTCCCTAGTCCTCCTCGCATACAATTCCTGTAGCACTCGTCTTTTCTGTTTTTGCACGAACAAGCCCTGCTATATAATTCCATAGGCGATTAATATAGGTGAGCCAGCGTAATCACCCTCTCTTCTCTCGATGATTCCTCGAGGGTGCGGCTACCTCGGCCGCCCCATTTCTCTTTTTTTTTGCAGGTATACATGACTAGGCCGCAGCGCCGCACCAATCGACTCCACGCTCTGTGCGTCGGGAGGTGCGTCGCCCAGGTCGCTTTGGTCATCTTTGTGCCGTAACCACCCTCTCTTCTCTCGATGATTCCTTGAGGGTGCGGCTACCTCGGCTGCCCCATTTCTCTTTTTTTTGCAGGTATACATGACTAGGCGGCAGCGCTGCACCAATCGACTCCACGCTCTGTGCGTCGGGAGGTGCGTCGCCCAGGTCGCTTTGGTCATCTTTGTGCCTGTGCCGACACTGCGCTTCAGACCGCCCATACATGATTGACCGATTGTCCTGCCATCCCGGCGTTTCTTTCTCCATACGCCACGTTGTCTCATAGTGTTGCACCAATCGACTTCATGCGTAGTGCGTCGAGAGGTGCATCATCTGGGCTTCCCGGGTTGCTTTCATTATCGCCATCCTCTTTCATCCATATATCTAATGTCGACCTGCTTGCCCTAGTCTGCGCAAGACTATTGCGACGACACAGAATCTGTACCACCGGTTCCACCTCTTCTTCCCGTGCAAGGACTTCAATTGGTATGTGAGTCCTGCTGCGCATGGCATGGACGACCGCTGATGGACAGATGGGCGGTAGAAGGTGACGCTCGCGGCACTATACGTCTCCTCGAAGATGCACGACACGCTCAAGAAGCCGCACGAGATCCTCATGGTCTGATACTCGATCCGCTTCTCCGAGCAGGCCGCAAAGTCCAAGTCAATAGCCGGCGAGATCGACATGGACCCCGCCGTGCGTGCTTAACAGACTGAATGCAGCACGTATGTTTACGATGGTTCGTTGGGCGCAGGTGGTCGAGCAGGGCCGGGGGCGCCTGCTGGCTGTCGAGCGGCTCATTCTCGAGACGATTTGCTTCAACTTCACGTCGGAGAAGTACATCTGAGAAAAAGACCAGTGGTATATGACACTATGTAGCCTACATAGCTCTGATAGGGCCATAGGAGTCCTCTTTTCTACATAGCTACTCCATAGTAGTGAAGTAATCTATATAGAGCTATGATAGCTATGATAGCTATCATAGCATAGACTATAAGCTATCATAGCTCTCATAGCTGCTATAGCATATAATGGCTATCATAGCTATGTCAGCTATGTGGTATATCTCTGTTATCATATCATGTCTAGCTAGTAGGGCTGCTATCTACTCTATATCACCTATGTCTTGTATGCTGCTTAAGAGTACTAAAATATATTTAAATACTCATATATATTATATATTTCAATCTTATTGCATCTATAACATTTAAATAAAAGCATTATATTTCAAAAAACATTTAATTGTAACACATTTAATTTAATACAAAGTTACAGATACTACACATCTATACTACACTACAAAAACCAACACTTCAAGATAAGATCAAAACATACAAGATAAGATGAGATAAGATTTAAAGATAAGATAAGATAGAACTGAAAGATAAAAGAATAGATCAATAAGATAAGATAAGACTTACTACATAGATAAGAAAAAGCGAAAATAATCTAAAGGCAAAGCCAACAAATTAATATACAAGACACAGATATAAAAAAACATAAGACTTACTTAAGATAATAAAAGCGAAAATGTAGAAGTCTATAAAGAACAGTAGGATTAGTGAACAATGAAGCAATATAGCAACAGTATAACAACTTACCGAACATCAGAGAGTTGAGGCAAGAGAAGAAAAAGCGACGAAAGACGGGAGATGATAGTGGTAAGAGAAGAGAGAGGAAGCGCGTCGCGCACGTCTTATATAGACGTGGCGATCGGAGCATCAAATGTGGCTGTCGAGACCGGGCCGGGCGGTGCCGAGCACTCGCGTCAGAGGCTAAGTGCCAGATTTTCCTAAGTTCACTTCGTTTCCCCGTAGCTTGTCGTAGCTTAGTTAGATATTCGTCTCATACGATCCGATTAAATAAATGAAAGCTGGTTTCCATCTTTTTCTCAGAGTTTAAAGGAATTTATTTGATTTACAAAGCCTCGAAATGTTTGAACTCGCGCGCGTTCGGTAGCTGAAGCACCGAAGGCGCGTCGAACTTCGACTCTCATATCATCCTTACCACCCTCCTCCCTCCTCGTTCTTCAGCCGTTCCTCTGCTCACTCACTCCTCGGATCGAACGCGGGAGGGTCTCGATAGGGCGAAGAGGGCTGCTATAGGTAAGTAAAATACTTTCTATTGGTAATGTTTGTACTCATAAAGAGAGTATCACTCGTTTTCGAGCGATACTCTCGTTCTTCGACACCCGCAACGTCTCACTCCCCTCCCCCGTCACCTTCTCTCCGCCACGTCGTCTGCGTCCCGCCCGCTTGTCGAACACGGCGCCGGCAGCCCTGGCCCTCTGCGCCTCACCAACAGCTGCGCACGAAACCGGCCGCGTGCCAGCAAGCTCGACAACCCGCAATTGGACCCGCACGCCCTCGCTCACGCCCCCAGCCTCCCTTTGTCCCATTCGCCGATGACGGCATCCACGTCCGCGTCGTTGTGTCTCGTTGCCGTGGCAACGGGGCACGAAGTCGTTCGCCCGGCCTCCCGCCACCTCGTGTCTCATCAACGGCCCGCGCACGCCTTCAACAGGGTGTGCGGGTCCACCATCTGACCACCTTCGCTCACCAACACGTCCCCGCCATCGACAACACGTCCCCACCGTCGACAACGAGCTCGCGGCCATGACACGTGGCTAGGCACGGCCACTCACCCCAATGGACGGCCCTAGCCAGCGCGTGCACGCACTCCCGCGTGCGATCGTGCATGGCGACGCACGGCGTGCAAACTCGCACGAGGCCCCGACTGTGCGCGCACTCGCCACGGCCATCTCCCCGACAACGACACCAACACCTCCGCTACCGCTGCACCTCGTTGCCGTAGCAATGAGGTGCGGCTCTAGGTCATTTGCCCGGCCTGCCGCACCCTTTGTGCCCCTCGCACGCCCATCCGCGCACCCTCAACAGACCCGGGCCCGCGTGCGACCCCGTCTCATGAGCTTTACGCTCCAGCACGCCCGCGCCCTCAACACCGTGCTCGTGGACACGACACGTGGCCGTGCGCGCGCGAACGGCGTCGTCAGCGCACGCATGCCCGCACGCGAGCGCGCGCAGGCCACGCACGATTGCAAGCCACGCGAGGTCCTAGCTGCACGCGCACGCCGCGAACAGCCTCCAGCGCGCGCATGCGCTCTCGTATATGAGTATGTGACCGCGCCTGGCCCCGCGAACGCGCGCTTGCCCCCGCAACGGCGCGCGGGAGGACCAAGGGCCCGGGCATGTCCGCGCCAGCCCCCCGCACGCAAGCTCGCGATACGCAGGCCCACAAGAGTCCGCGCACGGCCCACGACCCGCGCCTGCACGCCGATATTCCGCCCATACACGGCCACGCACGACCGCGCCAACTCGCGCTCGGCCGTGCGCGATCGCACGCACGCAATAACCGGCGACGCGCAAGGTGCGCGAGGGTGCGAGGTCTTGGGACCTTTCCTTACAAGTTTCCTAGATTTCGTAGTTATTTTGTCATAGTCTAGCCATGAATATAGTACAATTTTGACTCAATATCTTGTGTGCCTACTTGACTTATGATAGTGGTTATAGTAGCTATAGTACATGTAGCTTCCCTAACTAAGTATGATAGCCCTATGTATGTGACACTCCTGGCTATGAAGGCTATGTTACCCTATGTCTTTGACACTTCATGCTATGGGGACTATCATAGCCCTCATAGCCCTCCATAGCTAGATAGGTTAGCCACATAGCCTCTATAGCTTACCCATAGGACCCATAATAGGCCTTGCTGCTATATAAAAAACAGATTTCTCAGATGTACGTATCCCCATGTTGCCTTCGTTTCCCACTGACCCCGCAAAAACGCAGCCTCCAAGAAGCTCAGCAAGCTCGCGTGGTGGCTTACAATAGACAGGTGCGCCGCTTCACACTTGACTCGCCTTCTCGTGTTCACTCGTACTAGCAGGTCTTGGAGTCTCAGACAGCGCTGTCTGTCTGGTGCCATCCGAACTATACACAGCGGTGCTCTGCATACCCATAGCTGCTGTCAGTATCAGCTATATGGAGTTTTTATGTGCGACCATGTGATCAAATGTGAAACTCAAGTATTTGTGTTATCAATTCGAATCTATCCCCTGCTCCTGCGATCCGATCGTGCATTTCTTCCCTCGTCTTGCCATCTGTCTTGCAACCCTTCCATTGCCCTGTCTCTCTTGTCTACTGTTGATCACCGCTGTCTATCTACTCTACATTAAGGATGGCGACTATCCAATACCTCGCATTGCAACATCAGGCTCATCCACGCCTTGCACTTCTAACCTTGGAACAGTTGAATCAATTTCAGCAGCTGCGATGCGCTATCCGTCCCGAGATACGCCTCAGCCTTCCTTCAACATGGGATGATTCATGGGTGCCACCAGCACTGGGGCCGAGACTGGAGGAATACCTCGCTAATGCCTGTAATATCACCCGTTCTGACGCGAAGATGTGCTGGACTCTCCTTTCCCAGTTCATCTGGACTGCCCCAGAAACACCCCAATCAGTTTCGGACAGTTTATTGACGAGGTTTGGACATCCGTCCGGAGGTGGGTATCTCAAATCAAGGACTTTTATTCTCCCTACTCATGAGTGCTCGACAGCGGAGCGCGTGCTATATCCACCAAATCCTTATTGCCAGACTGCTGGCTGTCGTCGACGCATGATTCCACTGGCAAAGGTTGAACCACGAAAGGTGGTCCTTTTTACGCTGGGCAGAGGCACAAGGCCTGCCTATCACATTCACTTGTACTGCGAGCGTGAGTCTGATTGATTTATGTTTGTAGTCGTTCTATACTAAGTACGCTACTACAGATTGTAAAACCAATTATCATCATGACTTTCAGGTTGTAGATGGGCGTCGGCAATACTATGGAGGCCCTCCGGGCGATTGCCTGCAGATCGGTGATCACCAGTTCGCAGAGACCAAGCTCGTCAACCATTGGATCCACCTCATGCTTTACTCGTGGTTTGTATGCTTTTGGGCCCTATTTTTGTCGGTGGCTGAATTATTGATAGGACGTCGGCCACGAGTGCGGCTCGCACATATAATGCAGAACTTGGATTGAGTCCTGATGAAGTTACCGCCTTCAAAGTGAGTTGGTCTTTCTCTCCCACTTTGCGACCAGAAGAAGTGTGGGATGCATTCATCATCACATCTTTACTGGAGGACCACGCGCGTCGTAGTTCCATCCTTGTTGTCCCTCAGCAATGCGATCAAAAGGACCGCTTCACCGAGGCCATGAGGATCCGCAACAATCGTATCCGTGTCTACGGACAAGATGAACACCGACACTATTGCAACAAGTGTATGCGTCTTTATCAAGCTGAAGGGGCATCTCGAGCAGGTATTTTTTTTTTCTCTCTTCTTATATATCTAACGTTTCTCAACAATTTGTAGAAAAAGTCTCTGTTGTTGTCATTGATGGGGTCACTATCGGCCATCCATGTTGTGCAGCACCCAATGGACCGACTGGTCCATGTCTAGAACCTCTTCAGAGCAACCGCCATCGTTTCTGCGCTCATCATTCATACCTGCAGACGGTCTGTGCCATCAAGGGCTGCACATCATCCATTCGTCCTGGTGCCAAATTTACATGCTCCGATCCAGAACATGCAGCCATGGAAGCTCGACATATACAACGAGGTCAAGCCTGGTTCCAACTGAAACGCCGTCTCGAACGGGACAGACTCTCACAATATCAGCACTTTATTGGATTTGAGGACGACACAGATCAGCCCATTGTTCCTGAGCCTGCTGAAGAGGAGGAATTCCACTTTGATGTGTCAGGAAATCTTCTTGGTGACGATGAACCTCAAGCTCAAACCAGCTCTCACACTCGGAGATTCTGTGCACAATTCACACGAAAGCGGACTCACAACGAGCAACTATTCGTTGCGCCATGCAGCATGATCATTGCTCGAGAAACCTTCTATGGGGCAGAGGCCCTGACGGCGGTTAAGGTCTGTACACTCTCAGTGTATATCTAAAAATATGTGCTTATCCCGCGGAGGCTAGGAAATGATCAAGAGTGTTTATGTGTTGCCATGGCTCAAGCCTAGTCATATTTTCTACGACAATGCCTGTGGACTTTCAAAAATGGTCATTAATCAGGGAGATCCTTTCTTCGCCGATATTCAGCTGGTCGTCGACGTTTTCCATTTTCAGTGCAAACACTCCCAAACAGATGCATGGTGCCAGTCTCATTGCAATCCAGCTGCATTCCCACAGCTTCATATAGAGGGTAACAAGTGGTATTTCAATTCGTCAGTTGCTGAGCAGACTAACGCATGGTTTGGTGGCTATCTGTCAATATGTCGGGAGATGCGAGTGGACAAATATGAGTTTTTTCTCGACGAGATGATCCTTCGCCATAACATGGATACAAAGACGAAGTTAGAGCGGGATAGATGCAGTCCTAGATATTACAAGCAGTCTGACTTTGCATAGACACTGATATATGTAGTTCAAATATGAAACGCGTGTGTGCGTGAGTGAGGAAGAGTGATGTTTGTATTCCAAACGACTAATTGCCCATGTTGTGCGATGTTGTCGCCGCCGGTGGTAGGTATAATTAGCATGTATTGCTCCACCTGGTGTACGTTCGTCTTTTCCCCTTCTTGCATCTCCTGTGTACTCTGTCCTTCCCTTGTGTTTTTGCCATTACCATTTCTTCCCACTCAGCGGTACGTATGTGCTGTGGCAGTACTAGTCCATAGGCTGAATTGATGTCTACCGTGGCCCATTAGATGCCCGATTTCACCCCACCCACCAGTTCCTCGTACAAACCGGTGTTGACGATTGCAGACATTTGGCCTGAGTATGCAGAACCGAAACCGTCCTCAGTATGAATTTCATCTTATGATAATATTCATTCTGATCAATTCTTTAGGACCCGGTTGATACCGAGGACGCCGTGAGCGACTGCATGGATAACGACGATGACGACGATCTTTCTAATGGCTGGTTCTACGGCAAATTTTGCTGCACGGACTCATCGGAATGTCGCTTTTTCGCATTCCCTCAGTGTCCTCGCAAGTATTGTCATCATCATTGCACACTGTACTACCAGGGCGATTGCCCGTACTACTGTCATCAAGACATCTCACACATGCTACCTCCTGAACTACAATGTTCCGTCAGCAAAGATTGCACCCACCACGTCGCCATATCTTGCCCCCGCTCCCTCTGCCAGAACCACTGCGAACTCCATTCCGATGGTGTCTGTGACTTCCATGCAGCGTTCGTCATTCCCCCGATGCCTTCACCTATCTCGCTTTGCCCCATGGACGTGGACGTCTATCACACTGGGTACTGCTCACCATCGCCGTCCTCCTGGTACTTCGAGTTCCTCTCCTCAGATGCTATCCCAGATCTGGATTTGGCTACAGCTGTGGTATCGTCTGGCAACTCAGTGTTCTCTTCTAGCGATGATTTGGTGTTTTCGTCTAGCAACTCGGCAGGCAGTACCAGTAGCTCTAACTGCACTAGTGACTCTGTGTTCTCCTGCGGTAGTTCAGCATCTACAGCTAGCAGCAACAAGGGCGATGACAACAACAAAATATGACCGCCTCCACACCCGTTGGAATACAGTATCGCAACTTCAGCACTCTCTCCTCAGTCTATGACTATGACGTTACTCAGACTAGCATTTTATTGTTCTGCATACCATGTATCCTTGTGTACTTAATAAATTCCACACCACTCCCGCGATCCTACTCGTTGCCGCATCGCACATGTGTGTCGTCGTCGTCGTCCTTCACTGTGGGGAAAATCTCGTTTACCCACCGGTCACATGACGAGATCACAGCAGTACAGTGAACAACTGCTCCTGTAACGGATGGTTTATAAGTTACTACTATAGTCTTCTACTTTCTTACTCTTTTCTACCTGGCTTACTTTTCGAGTTTTGCAGAGTTTCCTTATTAGGATAGCTGAGTTTGAATCATGTACTTAGAGCGGATTTCCTTATTGGGAATAAGCATCTATCTTGCCAACTCACCACCATCTGTCTGCTTTTGTCTCAGTCTCTGCTTGTTCTCCTCATATCTGAAAGGTTCTCTTGGGATCCAACCCTCAAAGGAAGGTGTGTGGCCCCCAAAACCCTCATTAGGAGGTCTATATCTGCTGCTGGCCCTCAGAGGAGGTGCCAGCTCATCACTCATCTGCTTGGCTGCAGGACTGAGGCATCCTTGGTTCTGTTAGTTCTAGCTCGTGGACTCTCTCTAGGAGGTCTACGACACCTTTATACCCTCCTCACTCGCTCGCCTACCTTGGACTTCCTGGGCAGTAGCGGCTCGACCTCTATCGTCCGTTACAAAGGTGGATACATCCGGAAGTCCACTTGTCTCTGGCTGGCTGGTGAGGACTTCACATGTCTCATTCGGTTCCCCTCTCCCTGGACGTGGCATCCATGTCCAGGTTCCTTATCTCAAGTGACGATGTCAAGTCGTCTTATCGCCATTCGCTGGAGAGCCGCATCCTCGCTCTCCGGTCTCATTCCTTTGTCGACAGTGATCTTGTCGACAATGGGCTTGGTATCCAAGCCCATCGGTTTCAGATCAGGGAGCCCTTGCTCTATTTTGCCTTAGAGGTCATCGAGCGACTTCAATCATCGCTCGATCAAGTCTGGTTTTGCCTGCCATACCCCCCAAGGTCTGTCTTCACGGTCGACAGGGATCTTGTTCTCCGTTCCTGTCTCCATGGGTCACCATCTCCCTGGGACATTCGCTGGGCCTGGCGCACATTGCAGGCACGAGTTGCCGAAGGTGTCGATATCCTATTCCGGTATGCAGGTGCTCTTCCTCCTGCCATCAGGACTCCTCCTCCTCCTCGAGTTGAGGACCTCAGGGACGTGGAATCCATGTCCCTGGCAGTCCCAGGAGCTCTCTACCTTTGCACAGAACATGTCCCATGTGTTCTCCGGCCACTGTCTGTCGACGCAAGACTCGCTCGGCCATTCCAGGCCTCCTCCTCCTCTGGGCAGCTCCCTACCTCCAGCTCCTCCTTCGGCCCAATTCTGGCTGCTTGGAGGGCCCTATCTGCATCTCTAGTCCTCATAGAGATGCTTCGCTTCATCGCCCTATCAACAGGGCCTCGCCTCGAGGACTCCCATGCCGAGGAGAGGGTCAGGGAGCCTGGTAGTTCACCCCCTCTCTAACTCTCTCATTTCTGGATGGATTCCCTCGGTTTCTTTTGTATCCTATTCGCTTTTCAAACACTTTCCACCTCGCTTCAAGTCCAGGAGGCTGGGGGGGCTGTAGATCACCGAGATCAGGCTCTGTCAGGCAATGTAGAGAGGTTTTGGACGCAAATCATGCTTTGTACGTTGCCCCTGCTCCTTAAACCACTCCACCGTCCTCTTCGCCTTCTCAAACGCTTTCGAACGAGCCCAAGAACGTCTCAAGCGCTCCAGCGGTTGTTAAGATATCTTCATGCTCTCCTCATCCTCCCTCTGAAGCGAAATTTCACTGTATTTCCTTCAAATTTTCTTCTATTCCTTCGAAACTTGCTCCGTGGAATCCATGGAGCATTTGATACACCTTCGCATAACCGCTTTTACCCTGGGAGAAGACCCAACCTGTCAAATCTTCGCCATAGTCCATCTCCTATGGCCGGACTATCCTGGGGCTCATGAAGTCAGTTCTGCACGGATCCTTATACGGACAGGACGCCTCGATTCGGACCATCCACATGAATCCAACGAGCCCTTGCATGAGCTGATTGGAGCCCTAGTTCCCATTTCATCGGCGATCCTGCTCTGCCTGGAGGAGAGATCATATTGCACTGCTGTATCTCTCCTTTCCCTCTATCGATTTGGAACCAGGTTTTTGCATGTCAATGTGTGCCTTTAGGACCGTTCCGCTCACCAGGACGCTTCTCAGAGTGTCCAGCCATCCCCTTGGAATCCGAGGGTATCAAGGACACTTCCTGGTGCACTAAGATGGCCATAGCGTGGCGCCTATGCTAGCTATGACCAAACGGACTTTTGACCCGAGTTTGCGTTGCGAATACGCTTCGAACAAGCCCTCATACGTCCAGATCCGACCACCGGTTCTCATTATGCTCGAGGGGCTACTCACCCTGCTGCCCCTCCTGAGTGCCAGCTGGTATCTCCCTTAATACTGGACCGATTTCGAAGCGGTCTTTTGCACTCGACTCGCATTATTGACCCGGTACTGGAACACCAAAACGATTTGAGGGACGTCCAGCCGTTCCTCCGGAATTGTGTCCATAGTCCAGGGGATTCCTCAGGCAGCCCCAGCTCCATATCTCCATGACCAGGGGTGCTATCAACAAGCGGTTTCTTGTCATCTATTCCTTTATTTCACCATATTCATTTGTCTTAAGACCAGGAGGCTGGGGGGGCTGCCAATGGCCGGACTTGGGCGACCCTGGGCGATGTAGTGGCACTTGGATGAAGCTCTGTGGTATCCACTGGAGCTTCATTCCTCCTGTTCTTCCTACATTCAGCCTACCCTTTGCAAACGCTTTTCAACAAGCCCAAGATCGTGCTGATTGGTCCAGCCGTTCTCAAGATCGAATCATCTCCTCTTCCTCCTCCCTCTGGGGCGAATTTTCCTTGTATCTTCTTCAATTCTCCTCCAATTCTTTCGAAACCTTTCTCGGTGGAATCCACTGAGAATTCGCTTTCGTATTCCTGCATTTGTTCTGCCCTGAGAGGCTCCCTTCTTCACCATCTCTCTGGCCCTGCCTGTTCTTCAGGCCAGACTTATCTCTACACCCAAGGCCGAATATCTGGCGGATTGTCAAACGGTTTGAACGCCCAAGTTTGCGTTTTTAACGCGATTCCAACAAGCCCTCATACGACCTGATACGACCAGCCCTTCCCATTTCACCTATGGGGCCACAGCCTCCGGGAAGGGCCCAGACTGCATATCCATATCTCTGCCATCCGTGGACCAATTCCTAAGCGGATTTTTGCACCTGGACCACAATAATCGTCGTATTCTGGGGCACCCAAAACGTTTCTACGAATGCCATCCCATTCCGTTGGATTCCAATGGAACTGATGGCGCTCTTGGGTGCCTTAGAAGGCTTGTAGCGCTCGATCCACATGTGCTATCGCTGCAAACTCTTCTGGCCCTTAACACGTTCAAAAAAGGGATTCAAACAAGCCCTCACCCATTGTCATCCACCCAGCCGTTCCCATTCGACCTTCGCCTGGCTTTTGTAGCTAGCCATCCTCCCTATCCTGCCACATCTCCTTCGTTTCTGGACCGATTTGGATGCGGATTTTTGCGCTCTGCTCGCATACTCGAACGCTTTTGAATCCCTATACAAGCTCTGGGGTATTCTATGGCTCGGGTAGTCATCCAGCAAGTCACTTGGCGATTTAGGCCTCTTTTGGCTCAGCCATATCTCGGCATCCAGACCACAAATCAACAAGCGGATTTTTGCATCTCCTCCGCATTGTTCACACCTCCAAAACGCGCCCTCACACGTCCTAATCCGACACGACCTTGCTCCGCAAATCCCTTCTCTCCATCCTTATCTCCTTCAACATCCTAGGGATGGCATCCATCCCTTTCTGCTTATCTGCAACCCTCGCTGCTCTTATGCTCTGTGATCCTCATTCAATCCTGTCTACTCTCAACTCAAATCTCCTGCACCAGTCTGGGGGGCTCGCACGCCTCACTCATCGTCCGTCCTCGACCCCACCATCCACCCATATTTTGGACTTCCATCTAGTTTCTGATGCGGAGTCTGGGGGGCTTGTGTGACTAGGGCCTGAGGCACAGTTTTCAGGATTTTGGGACCTTAGAGGTATGGAGGTTTCGCTCCCCCTGTCCATCTACTGGGAGTACCTGCACAGAGCTAGCGATGGGGGCTATAGGGATGTATAGGAGGGAGGCTGGAGCCTTGCAGAGCACTGGATCCAGCATTCCTTTGGAGTCAGATCCTTAGGGCTGAGAGCAGCTGGGAGCTGCATAGGAGCTTGTGAGATCCTGCCTTCTTGCTGTGAGCAGACTGGAGGAGTGGCTGGATGCCTCAGGCCTCAGCCATCCTGAGACCAGCTTGGAGACCTAGGAGCTGAAGAGATCCTGTCTCTTTGCTGAGAGCAGTCTGGAGTCTGGGTGGCTGAGATAGCCTGTGGCCTTGGCTTAGCATCTTTTATCCTTCTCTTTTGGATGTGAAGTGCTGCAGCTGGAGGACTTGTAGCTTGGCTAGGGTTGGAGGCTGCTCTGTTAAGAGAGCTTGGTGCAGTTAAGTCTGGAGCTGCAGAGCTTCACATGCAGATTTTCTCTTCAATTTTCTTCTCTAATTTTTCACTCTAATTTTTCACTCTAATTTTTCACTCTTATCTTGTTTCTACTTTCTTCTCTAGATTTTTCTCTGATTTTTCTACTTTAACCCTTTTTCTTCTTTTCTAATTTTGTCTTGTTCCCTTTCTGCTTTGTTCATTCTCAGCTTTGCACTACTCACTTTGTGTTCAGGGGTCTCAAAGACCAAGAAAGTGGGGGGGCTCTGTAACGGATGGTTTATAAGTTACTACTATAGTCTTCTACTTTCTTACTCTTTTCTACCTGGCTTACTTTTCGAGTTTTGCAGAGTTTCCTTATTAGGATAGCTGAGTTTGAATCATGTACTTAGAGCGGATTTCCTTATTGGGAATAAGCATCTATCTTGCCAACTCACCACCATCTGTCTGCTTTTGTCTCAGTCTCTGCTTGTTCTCCTCATATCTGAAAGGTTCTCTTGGGATCCAACCCTCAAAGGAAGGTGTGTGGCCCCCAAAACCCTCATTAGGAGGTCTATATCTGCTGCTGGCCCTCAGAGGAGGTGCCAGCTCATCACTCATCTGCTTGGCTGCAGGACTGAGGCATCCTTGGTTCTGTTAGTTCTAGCTCGTGGACTCTCTCTAGGAGGTCTACGACACCTTTATACCCTCCTCACTCGCTCGCCTACCTTGGACTTCCTGGGCAGTAGCGGCTCGACCTCTATCGTCCGTTACAGCTCCGGCAATATGCGAGTCGCCGCTTTCTGTATTCCCCCGGTCTCTCAGGCTGTTGCTGTCCATTCGACTCTCCCCTTCCTTTGCCTACTAATATATCTCGACTGATTCCTCGTTCGGAGGTGTCTTAGGTGAGTGAATTTTTCTCGACTCCTGGCTCGCTGACCCTTCTCCTTGCTTTGCTCTGTAGTTCTCATTTGATATACTGGTCTTCTCTCAGGCATTGTGTGCACGAAACGAGCTCCACGCCTTGTGCGCTCAGATCGTGCATTCTTCACCTTCATCTTTCATCTCCCTCCTTGCCTCCTATCGGGCATCATCTCCCTCCTTGCCTCCTATCGGGCATGGTCTACGAGGAAAGAGCTCCACGCTTTGTGCGCTCAGACCTCGTATACTTCGGTCATCTCAGTATCTGGGTATTGTTCAAGGTGCTCTAATTTCTGGCCTAGACTTTTGCTGGATCTCCATCTCTGCCGTGTATCTGCTGTAGCTAGCATATGACCTGTTAGATATAAGGTATGAGTCTACGTAGTTGGCTCATGTCATCATTAAACTGATCGAGCATATTTTATTTTTTATTCAAGATGTCTGGCTCTCCACGTCGCTTGGATCTTCCCTACGCATGTTGGTGCTCGGACGGAATAGGCTGGAAAGCACCCGCTGAGGGTCTGCATTTGATGCATGTCCGTGGAACATGTCACTCTGCAGGTCCATCCGTGCTGAATCGGCGATGTCGCGATGGAAAGGGGGTGCAGTACTCTGCTCGGGGTGCGCCAAAATGCCTCGGATCGCTGCATAGAGCATCGGGATTGATGCACTCGACCATAAGGAGCTCGGTATGTCGCATTCAGGGTGGCTGGCCGGGCGGATACGGTTGTGATGGAGATCCCCTGCCCACGATCCCCCGCCCACGTTCTGACAGGCAGAGCTCGCGAGGATCGCGCTGTCCGCAAGTCCAGTGAAACCGCATCTTCGTCGGAAACTGGGCGGGCGAAGGTGTCGGGGACCGGGCACAAGTTCGACCCTAACTCGAAGGGGGCGGGAAAGCCTGTATCGCTGGAGTAAGTAATACGACACACGGACCATGCAGAGCACGGCTCACCAGCGATACCCCTTCCAGGATATGGCCGCCCCGGAGGCCGGGAGCCTGCGCAACTGCGATATACACGGAAGTGATGCCAGCGCGATGGCCACCACGAGTAGAGAGCGCAGCGCCGACCGCAAGGCTGCCATCTTCAGCGCGACTGGGAGGAGGTATCGACGAAGGCATCCGCCCGATCACGCAAGTGACGTCCTTGTCGGCCACAACGAACGGGTGCGGCGACGCCGTCTACATGACAGCCCGCTTTGGAAGAATGATGTTGATCGCCACGCCCCATGATTGCGGGCGTCATTGTCAAATTAGGTCGCGTCGCACAAGGTGTACCTCACACTGCATAAAATGCCCTTCGCACCGCGGCCTCCAGCGGGGCGACTCGCATGACGGACGCGGGAAAGCCGGCGGGAAACAGGATTGCGGGCCAAGTCATCTACTTGACGATGATGCCCTTGGCTTACAATTAAAGCGTCGGTGCGATGAGGACACCGCACGAGTCTGGGCTAGTAGAAGTGACAGGAATTCGCAGGCAGTGAACCCGAGGCAGCATTGGGAGCGGTAGCTGTCCCAAGCGCACGCGATAGGCGTAGGGACGGGGTGCGCCAAGGCAACAGCAACGCAAACGGCAGTGAGGGAAGAGCACAGCAGGAATAAAGAACGTAAGTGACACTGTCTGTACAGTGGGAGCTGCCTTGCTCACCTCTCTAGCCCCGTTTAACAGCATGTTCGGCAGGACATCATGAGCGAGTCTGCATCCCACTTGCGCAGAGGACGATGCAAGGGTGGGGCGGACATGGAGCGCTCACGACAGGACATAGGCACAGCAGCTCACTCGCTCGAGATCGCAAACGCTGCACGCATCGGCGTCCCATCGACATCAGTGAATACGGACAACATAGATTGGCCCCTCAACCATGGGCTACTGCTAGCCGCGGAGGTCTGGGCCCCTCAAAAATCGAACGGGTGACACGTGAGCAATGTATCCACCTCCGATGATGCTGAATAGACTCGCATGTACATGTAGAAGATGCGATCCGAGCGTCAATGAATGCGAGACGACGCGCATGCTGGGCTGCGCCCAACACATTTTGGCAACGAAAAACATGCGTTTCTGTGCATCCAAGTCAGCATGAAAATTCTCCGGCTAAATGTAACTAAAGCGACTCACAGACACGCCAAAACACATTGTACGGACCCAGAGCCAAGCGCAAAACGCATTAGGTGGGCTGCGCCCACCTCCCGTCAAGTGAAACGTGAGCGTCGCATTGACGTTCACTCCGTGGACTCTGCTCGATCGACCAGTAGGCCACTCGGCGCGGGCCATTGGATCTTGGGATTCTGCGGCGAAAAACCGATGTTTCTGGGCATCCCGGTGAGCATCAAAATACCTCGGCTAATGGCATCTGCAAACGACTCACAGGAACGCAAAATCATGTCCTGCAGTCCCGAAAAACCATGCCGCGAATGGGTATGACCTGCTGCGAGGGAAAGCACGCGCTGGGGCTACGCACAGCGCTCTCGACGTCCACATCGACACTTGGGGAGCGGCGGCGTGCGTCGGGCTTCGCCCGACTCCCGTCCATGCAGTCAGCAACGACGGGGCGCCGTCGCTGGTGAATTCGAATGCATATCCTATGGGCACGGTCGCCGCTCGGTGCGGGCCTTGGAACCTCAGAAAATCGGCCACAAAATCTGCATTTTTCGGTATCTAGGTGAGTACCATTCGAACTCGTTGACTTCGCGATAAAAACTCACTTCTTTGCATCCACGGCCCTCTCCCGAAGGTATAGGTAACACGAGAGACGGGGATCGCGGGGCTGCGTCCCGCTCTGACCTAGCGCCCGTCTGCGACGTGGACAATAGCGGAGATCCGACGCTGTCGACCACGAGGCCTTCGCATTTGGGAGGCACGTTGCCGCTCGCCGCGGAGGCCTGGGGTCCAGATTTTCCAACGTACAGTATACGGTTTCTGGCGATGTAGGTCAGTATTTATTCGCCTCAGTGAATACGCGTACGACGGACTTACAGGAGACGCAGACAATGTCGGATCTCGCGCTGGGCTGCGCGCAGCGCTCATCGACGTCAGCGGGCGCCCGCTGACGTCGACTTCGAAGACTTGACTTCCCAGCGCACGTTGCCGCTCGCCGCGGGGGCCTGGACCTCGCGGTTTCGGAGCGATGAAATGTACGTTTCTGGAGCTTCAGGTCAGCCTCATTTCGTCCCGGCTACCTAGTAGGAGGCACTCACCTTCGAGAAAGATACAACCATGTAGCGCGCTCTGGGCTGCGCCCAGAGCTCGCCAGTGGAATGCTGATGCTGACTTCGTCTGCTTCACTCTAGGTACCCGCCCGCCGCTCGCCGCGGGGCTCGAAGCCTCGGAGAATTGGCGCCAAAACTCGGCTATCCTGCAAGACTCTGTGGGTCTCGAAAAACATTGAATGACGACTGTACAGAACACTTACGAGCGCGCAGATGGCAGCAATGCCAACGTGCAAATCTGACAGCAGTATCCTGCTCTTTCGGTGTGCAGGTGAGTTCTTATGCAGCCTCGATAAACAGCAGCGGTACTCACTCATCAAAGGCCCTCATGCGTGCCGACGGATCACGTCCACGCCCGCGCGAAGAGCGTCGCGATAGCACGATCCCCTCCCGGACTGATGCGGCATGACGCAGTGCAGGGAGCCAACGCGCTTCGCGCAGTGTCGCCGTTGCGGCGGCCATACGGTCGGGTCGTGGCATCACGGAGGACGAGGCGGCAGGAGGAACGTGCGTGTCCGTGGTGAGGAGCGAGGTGGAGCCGGTGGGCGGGTTGAAAGGCGCGGGCGAGGGCGTGGGGCTGAAAAGCGTCACGGCGGCTGAATGCGGGCTGTGAAGTTGGAAGGCGTCGTCGAGTTGGGCGGCGAACGCTGGGAGTCCGGTGTCGCCGAGATCATGTCCGATGGTAACGAGCGTCGGTGTTCCGGCTTGGAGGTGTGATGGCTGGTTGAAGGAAGACTAGACGGCAGGTCATTCGACATGGGTGTCGCTGAGAAGCATAACGCAGCATACTCACCTTGAAGTTGGCTGAAAAGAAGGCTGATCGTGCTACGCTGCTCAGAAACATCTTGAGGGTTGTCGAGGTCTTGCGACACACCGGTCGGGATGAAAAATCGTCTCTGGGAGAGCAGTAGAAAAGCCTTGCCTTCAACATGCCTGGGCGCATGCACACGGCCCGATGACGAGCGCGGACACGCGCAGGTAGGCTCAGGCGAACAGGGAAGGGGGGTCTGCGCGGGCAGCGCGCATCGCCGGCACATGCTGGCAGGCGCGAGCAAGCGCACACATCTGACGTCTCGTGCGCACACATCTGACGTCTCGTGAGTACTCGCAAATCGTGTCTCGCATATCGCGTCTCGCATATCGCGTCTCACGTCTCGCGTCTCGCGTCTCGCGTCTCGCGTCTCGCATATCGCATCTCGCGTCTCGCAGCATCTCGCGTCTCGCATTTCGTATCTCTTCAAAGTCCCGCATCTGACGTCTCGTGAGTACTCGCGTATCGCGTCTCATGTAGTCTCACGTCTCGTGCAGTTGCTCGTCGCGTCTCGTCAATCTTTCAATCTTTCCTCGCGGATTGTCACGGCTTCCTCCTCTGGTGCTACACCGCCGCAGCTTTTCATCTGCAACTTCATGCCGCGCGCCCGCAAATTCTTCGACACAGTGGTGGCATTCTTCGCAACGCTGGCCGGCTGTGGTGTCAGCACCGAGGAGGATAACTACGTTCAGCAAGTCTTGCAGGAGGGCGAAGATGGAATTGATCGGATGACAATCCCCATGATAGTGTAAGTGTTCCAGCTTCTCCGCTCTGCTCGCGTTGAACACGATATGCCTAGGATCACACCACCGGATGCTGATCCTGTTCTATGGGTTGAATGCGCCATAGCTCGAGCAAACGCCCCGGCGTCACACATTCCGATCCCAAACGGTGGATTCACGTCGGCAAGGAGGGCGCGACAAGTCTTACAGGAGGTATTCGATGGTATGGAACGTGTAGTCGCTGAAGCGGCTGTGCTTGCGCAGGAGGGGATGGAACAGACGATGGCCGAAGTCCGCCAAACATTGGTAGTCGTGCAAGAACAACAGGTAATTCAGCAGGAAATGATCGCGAGCACCATTGCTGGGATAATAGAGTCCATGCGCGACAATTCGGATGGTTCGGAGGAGGGCGAGGAAGGGAATACTTCGAGTGAATGAAGACGATGAAGGGCGCGGTCGATGGTTATGCTATTTTCTTGTTGTTTTCTTGTTGTAATGTGATCTATTGTGATCTAACTGTCATCCTTTGAAGTCACACAATGTAGCTGAGTAATGTATCGAATGTAATTGTCATTATATAGTTCGTATGTAGAACGTAGTCGTCATTATATAGTTCGTAAGTAGTCGTTCTTACAATATGTTCCAAATTATCAAGTAAATATACTAACTATCTGTTCCACACGCAACGCGGCCTACGTTTGTCGCCGTCAGTCATCATCCAATGCGCTGTACTCGAGTACGTATATCTCTGTGCATTTCTTTCCAGAATCAATTACATGCAGCCCTCGTACCAATTTCTCCGCATCATCTTGTGTGACTATACTAATACATGATACTCTAAAATCCTACCCCACAGTGCTTGCAGCGTGGGCGCCGATTGATCTGATCAACCAAATATGACCAAAGCCTTGGGCGCCGTCCCGATCCCTACTACACGCCCGGACGGCCGGACGACTGGACGATCGGACGATTGGACTGGACGATCGGACGATCGGACGGCCGGACTTTCCAATTCCCGTTTGCTCTCCATGTTTCGTCCTAACCTATTCTTTCGCTTTGGCCGTCTTTGGTTGTATAACCTTCGCCGCGCAATCTGTAGACTCAGCTTGCGTCCGCCTCTCCACAGCATCCGACACGTTACATATTGTTTCGCACCGCACGTCATCCCGCTCTGCGAATGTACGGATGTCTTTCCTGCATCCGCCACTCCCGACGATCCCCTCTGCAGCACATTCTGCGTTGTGGGTGACCGTATAACCACGGTCAGTTCTCTGTGCAGTTCTTCGTCCCCATCTACTGCCATGTCTTCTGCTCTGGTCAGCAGCAATTCCGGTCTCTACGCTGCCCATCACACGGTGGTGAAAACTTCCGGCTCGAACGGACCGGGAACACCTTTCTATGTGTATAGCTTGCAGTCTCAGCCATCTGCCAACAACGGTACGCCGATGGACGGGACCGTGCGTGTGTATGCACTACCCTTTAGCCAGCCTTTTGTCAGATGGCACGGTCGTATAAATCGTGGGGAAGGTGCATATCGCTACAGAAATCGGCGGCGCCATGCTGGAGCCGATTTATCTCATTCCTTACCCTGGCAATTCTGAAGATGATGGGTACGAGGCTGCCATTCCCGGCATGGATGGCACTTAATGCTCTCCAGATTAGGGACTGTGATCCAGAACGGCCCATGCAACTTCGCGCTCTGCGTGTCGGAAGTATTTGCGCGGTGGTATGTACACATACATCATTGGGTGCGTGCTTCTTTTCTTATCGGTTTCGGGAACTAATGCGGCCATGGGCAGATGTTTCGACGATGCTGTGCTCTGGCAGCGCACGAAGCCGCCTAGTGCTGGCCATCGGGGTGCTGTTATTGGCGGAGAGGTGGAATTGCAGACTGTACAGATAGAACGGCGTACCCTGTCCGTTTGAACACGGAGTTTTCATCACCGTGTGACGAGCAGCGTAGAGACCAAATTTGCCGCTGACTAGAGCAGAAGTCATGGTAATGGATGGGAATTGAGGACAGCATAGTCCACCCACCAGGGTTTTATGGTCAAAAAAGGTGAATATGACCTGAAAATGATCGTTGGATATAGCGGATGCGCAGGGTCGTATATCAGCAAAGAAAACTTGTACGTTCCAAGTGTGGAATGACGCCTGGCATATGGTCAAATTGATATTCATCTTTGCGTCCCTCGAAATGACTCACACGTTCCCTGACTTCAGAAGGGGCCTACCTGAGTTCTTTGCTATTCAGGGCAAGGTATATTACCATGTGCGCTGCAACACCGCAACTCTGCAACTCGGAGTCGCTGGATTCTCCATCACGGTTACATGTCTCGATGTTTCTATCAGCTCCTCTAGCCTGTGTGAGCTATATGCAATCCGCCGCTCGACTACTCCAATTTGGAATGCCGAGGATCCCGTATTCGCTGCTTTCGTCGATCAAATTGGCGACGGCGCTGGGTAGAATGTCGACCTTCGCTTTCTGCCAACATGCTCTACTACAAACGATCCCCTTGACTTTGTCTTCCCTGGCACTACTGTTATTGACCCCATGTCTGCTGTCCGCCAATAAATCCTGGCCGTGACCAGTGAACAGGCCGAGTATTGCAACAGCATCATCCTAGATCGTGTGCCAGCTGCCGCAAGGACTTATCTCGCTGCCGACTCACTGAAGGAAGCAGATGGCGCCGGCATGATTTGCTTCGAACCTGTTCTGGATTATATCGCCCGTCGATCGACCCAACCGGGTTTGCTACACCACACCCTCACGCACGAAACGGCTGTGTCTTGTTATTGGACACATACCACGTGTTGACCTCAATTTCCTTTGAGGGGTGTTCGCCGGAAACCAGAGGTGTAGCGCTTGCTTAGGTTCTGAGTCATTGCCAATGCCAGAGTCGTATACGACTATATGAATCAAATGATGTACGGCTCAGACTTGCAATCGCGGCCTCGTGAGGCAAGAACGAGGGTTGATGAGTTGAGCTGCTATCAATATTTGTCTGCATGCACTCACGACTGGAGGAAATATAACCCTACGATAAGCCAACGCGCTTCCTGACTTCCTGAATCGTGGTATCTGAGATCTCCCTGGCCTTCGCCGCACCCTCCTCCTCCACGCGCTGTAGATACGCCTTCTCCTCCTTCAGCCTCAAGTACTTGTCCCTCGGGCCGCTCAGCGCCACCTCAACGGCCTCCACCACATCCGCCTTGAGCTCCCCGTGGTTGCGCCCCTCATACCGCGCCGCGACCGCATGCACGTCCTCGTCCGCGCACGCCGCGAGGATCGCGAGCAGGTTCGACGTGCCGGGGCGCGCGGCGGGGTCGTACGCGACGCCGCGGATCGAGTCGGTCGTCGCGCCGCGGATCTTCGCGCGGATCGAGTCGGGCGTGTCGGTCAGCACGATGCGCGAGTTGGCGTCGAGCGCCGATTTAGACATTTTGGCGGAGGGGTCTTTGAGGGAGAGGATGCGCTTGGATGGAGCTGGGTGTGCGTTAGTAGGCGCGCCCGGCTTGGAAGGTAGGTGCTTACTGGTCATGTACTCCGGGAGCGGGAAAAGTCGAGAGGACCCTTTGTATGCGCGATTAAACAGGTCTGCGATGTCTCGCGTTAGTTCAAGGTGCTGTTGTTGGTCGTCTCCAACAGGCACATGCGTCGCTCTGGGGATATTGTCAGCATCACGACGCGGTTCCAATAGAATAGACGCACTTGTACGCAAGGATGTCTGCAGCTTGGAGGACCGGATATGTAAATAGACCGGTATTGAGCATAGAGTCATCTACTTCCGACTCGTCATTGGCGTTGCGCGAGACTGCTAGTCTGCTCTGTGACTCTTATAAGCAATTCTTTTTTGCAGAGATAACACGAATATACCTTCCAGGTCGTCATGCGCTTTAACCTCCCGGTCGGGGTAAGACAGCTCAAGATCCACGCCAACTCTGCGTGATTTTGGACCTGCAGCACGCGTTATTATAATCCTCATCCAGATACAGCATACATCACTTACATGGTCCTGGTGAAACAATATTGATCTCTCTGGATCAATTCCCACCGCCAGAATCACAGCCAGCATATCCATGCGTGCTGCTAACAAGGCTTTCGGGTCCTGCGGCAGGGTGAGCGCGTGCCAGCCGACGACGGAGAAGATGAGCTGGTCCTCTGGCGCTGCATCGCGCTGAAGTTTCACCCAGTTCGCGAGGGCGCCGAAGTAGTTCCCTAGCTGAAATATACCGTGGTTAGGTCGTTCCGAATCAATATCATGAACACGTTACCGTACATGAGGTATGCCAGTGGGCTGGATGCCCGAGAATACGACGCGGGGCTTGCGCGCAACTTGTCTGCTCGTTTCGTCTAAACGAGGGTGTCCTGTGTGTAGCCTTCTTAATCTATTCGTGCCGTGCGCCGTGCGCTGCTGCAAGTTCCAGGCAGAATGGAGGGCCTGCAGTCGCGGTTTGGGACAAGAAAACATCAAGGACGCGATTCAAACTCAGCCGTAGACGCGTCTCTGCTCTAAATCACTCCTACTGACTACTCTGGATTTCAGGACTGCTTTGCTTTCTGGTACAATCGCACCTTTTGGTATCGAGGACAGCAAGAGGATCGGGAGAGACGGGAATCGCCATGTCTGGTTTGCCAGGAGGGGATGACTTCGTCGACGTCACGGAGCTCTTCGAGGTTGCCTCACAAGGTACGCATTCAAGTTTTCAGTTGTATGTTTCCTTATGGAGCTGTCGAACAGATATGGAGCCTGGGAGCTTCATCCTAACGGATAGTTTCACGCTGCTCGACTCGATGAGCGCGCTTGAGGTACGTGGCCGAGTGCAATAGAGCAGTCCTTGTACCGACATACTCGGGCAAGATCGGCGAGCCTCGGATGGATACTGGCATGGTCCTCGACTCAGCACGGCGTCCGCCATTCGAACCGCTCGCGCCGCTTCTCCCCTCAGAGCTCTGCTACATCCTAGACCGGTCCTTTTCCGCTGAGGTGAATGAGCTGAGCGGTCCGTTTTCCTTTCTCTCGAGCGCGTGTCCGACGATGTATCCTTTCTTCTTAGATGGAATGGCACGCGGGATACCAGCTTTCACAGACTGTCTTCACGCTGCTATATGTCCATGAACTCACGGCGATCAACCCGGAGGCAGCTGCGCTGCAGCGTATCCGTGTGCACGACCCCGCGCGGCCGATGGCCCTCGTCACGGTAGTGCTGAGGGCAGCTGTACTTGGCTTGCTTAAATGTTGCGATCTGGCGTGGCGGGAACTCTCACGCGGCAGAGTTTTTGACGTTAGTTCATCTAATTTCATTTGCAAACCTCGATAGTCATTGATATCATGCTCCATCTAGACGGAGGATTGGCAGTCCGAGAAAAGCGGCGTGTCTCTTATCGAGGGTATACCCGTCGGAAGCGTTGTTCTGCGATTAGAAGAGGCTTGTATTTGGCTCTTGAGAGCTGAAAATCGTAGGTTATGTCGCTTCCTGCAGGGATTGTGCTTATGACTTGCAGACAACCTCCCACACAAGGTCTCCCTATACAACAGGATCATGCTACGAAAGGTGAGTTTGGTCGACTTATCATCCATATTCTGGCTAATATCAGTCCAAAGACATTATTAGAACTCTTTAATCTCAACGTTTTTAGGGATAGATCACGATTCCAACGCCTTATCTCTGATGCCCGTTTATACCTGCGATATATCCGCGAAGATCCTGCTCCAGCGGACTTTCCTACAAACTCCCCTGCATTTCTCGCGTTTGATCCCTATGTTACACGGAGACTGAACAGTTCCATGCCCCTGCGCATCGTTCCATTACCTCCGCAAGAACAAACGTGGCAATCATTAGAGGGCCTGCTTGACGGCCTAGATGACCTTTGCCGCTTATCGTCGGCCTCATCATTTCATACTTGGAAGGTGAGAGTGTATGCTTCCTCGGTATCCAAGCTCGATCTCAGCTCTCGTTCAGATAGTAGGCAGTCTCCACTCTACAACGAAACCAATCGAAAAAAGACTGCCATATCTGCGCTCCTTAGCTCAAGTATGTCGGCGATACTTCTCTCCTCGAAGCCATGACCCATCCACTGTAGTCAGCGTTTTTCGACGGCTCGCGCATCGTGGGTGACTTGCCAATCAAATGGCTCGTGGAGCGCTTCTTTGCAGAGACTCTGGCTCTGTCCTACAGCAGGATCACCTCAGTAATCGTGGAGAAATGGAAAGGCGACGAGCCACCACACTTTAGAGATATGGAGCAGCGACTGAAGCTGGTATGCATCCTCATTCATATCGCCATTCTTTCGCTCAAGCTCTCGCAGGTAATTATTAATCTCGTGCGGTCCACCTGGTCCAATGGTCCAAGAAGACGGAGACATCTCTCGAAATCCCTATATGAATGGCATCTGCTTTATGACGAGCTGGTGCGGCTCACTGGCGATCTGGACAGCGATGTAACCCCCCTTTGTCAGTGCCTTTGATCAATGAGCTGAGCCATATATCCAGGACCAAGAGGAACTTGCCATGATGAATGTTGTCCCAAAAGCGGCCCTAACCTCGAGGCTCAACATCATCCGCGAAGTCATATTTACTGGGTTCCAGATGGAGTTGTACGTCCCCGACGAGCGGCCGTTTGCATACTGGTATGCGGCGCAAGTCATTCAAATCCATCTGTCGGTGCTTGACGAGGTCGAGACCATCGTTTCGAAAGGTAAGGCCCTGTCCCTTCAAGCACGCGGGCCTTGTGCTGTTGAGCTGATTTGATGCAGATGACATCGTCCGGAGTGAGCATCATGTCCAGCGGTCTTTCCTCTCGGCCTTAAGAGCGATGTGCATGGGAATGTTTGCAGTGCGTGATATTTTTCGAGTAAATCCCCGTAACTAATACTTATTTCAGATCACGCTTCCGAACATTGGATCCTCTGGCGAGCGACTGGTGCTGAACCTGAAACGGAGATACAAATGGGCATTCCGACCTGAGTACGGTCATATAGGTACACCCGCGATCGGTCATCCGAATCCATCAAAGTTCCTTAAAGATTGCGACGCCTTGCTGCGCGTGAGTGTGCCTTCTCATATCTGATACCATGGTGCTTATGCACATACAGGACGAGACGTCCTCTCCCTCCGCCGCATTTTTGCAAGCAAAAGAATATTTCGCAGAGATCCTTGCAGATCCGACTCGATCTGGGTGGGCGGGCGATTGGCATGCTGAACGGCTGGTGGTACGTCCACCGCGCTAGTGCATGCCATTATCACATCTAACCCATCTTGACAGTTCATTCGCGAGCTCTCTGAGATGGCGGATCGGCTGTCGACCGTCGCCCCATCGAGAACTGCCGATATACCCTCATTCGACCAGTCGATGCTCGACTGGGAAGCGAAGCGCCATCGCTGGTTTCCGGGTGTGCGGGAGTCTGGTGGCAGCTGACCGTGGTGGTCTCATGAATACTGAAGCTTGTCAATATGTGCATAACTTAGTCGGGATGGAATGCGTAGACTGCATGCCGGTGAAAACTGGTGTCAAGCACAGATACGCGGTACTCTCCCAGGCGCCAGGTTGCGCAGGCTAAGTATGAAGGGCGGTCGTTCCTGCTTATGAGGTGAGCTGGATGGCTGACTAGTGGAGGATGCGGTTGTCTCAGCAGGATTATCTGAAATGTTGCTAAGCTTGTGGTCAGCATGGTGAGGTTATGACCAATGTCGCTTCGGATTCTTGCAGATATAGAACACGAGCTGATGAATGCTCGGCCCTCGGGCTCCCTCGAGCTTTACATATTAGAAGTACCTCTCCGTGTCCCACATATCGAAATGCGACGACTGGAAAGGTCCATAAGAACTCGACGAGGTGAGCAATATCGAGCAGTATTGCGTGCCCATTCGACTAATCAGTTGATAGATTTGCCGACGTCCACGGCGGCCTTACCAGAGCGGCAGGCTATGCCAGACGTTGTTCTCCAACGTCTGCCACGTACTGCAAGACTTCTTAGCGACCCCTCGACGACTTGTCGTAAAATGACAAATATATTCAAAGTCTATCTGTTATGCAATTCTATTTTTTGTCTTGCAGATGCAGACTGCGGTATGTCAAATGAATTGGTCATCTCGCCTTGGCTGCGTTTGACTTCGATAGAAAATTTCCTCCTGATCATCTACGACGGCAGCAGGCAGGTGGACAGATGATCAGATGGCAGATGCGCAAATGCGCAGGTGGGTGCGGTGGGTAAGCAGGTGGGTGCGGTGGGCGAGCAGGTGAATGGACAAGCAAGTGGGTGTGTGAGCAGGTGGGTGGGCAGGTGGACAGTAAGCAGGCAGCCAGGAAGATGAGCATGCAGGCCCGATGTGATGTAAAAAAAAATCTGCAGGCTTGGTCATGATTCTAGTAGAAGAGGATGGAAATGCTGACTTCACGGTACGTGTGCGACGAGACGGCCTATAAAGGCTTTCAAGTACTGATGATGTCACGTTCTCCTAGGACACCTCGTTCAATTCCCTCGCGTCAATTCGAAACATTGCACTATGACGAAGACACAGTCTAACGCTGCATTCCGCATCAAGGAGCTCACAGGCCCGAAGGGCATCGTGAAGGTCGAGGAGCCCATCCCGCAGCCCCGCGCACACGAGGTGCTCGTCCGCATCCACGCCGTGTCGCTCAACTTCCGCGACTTCGCCATCGCGAGCGGTCTGTATCCGTTCCCGATGAAGGACAATGTGGTTCCGGGAAGCGATATGGCAGGCGAGGTCATAAGCGTTGGCGAGGGTGTAGAGGAGTTCAAGGTTGGCGATCGGGTCACCGCGAACTTTGATCAGACGAACTGGTACGGGCCGCAAAGGAGCTGGCATGGTACGCACGCGTCGAGTATTCTTCAGTATCTGTGCGATTGACGCGATTGACGCGCCTGCATTGTAGGTGCACTGGGCGCCCTGACCGACGGCGTGCTGCAGCAGTACCGCGTCTTCCATGAGATCGGACTGCTGCATGTCCCCAAGCACCTCACTTACGAAGAGGCGGCGTGCTGGCCGTGCACCGGCGTCACTGCTTGGAACGCGCTATTCGGTTCAGTCCCTATCATCCCGGGACAGACCGTTCTATTCCAGGGCACAGGCGGCGTGTGCATGACTGGATTGCAGCTCGCGCACACGATGGGAGCCAAGGTATGGGAAGCTCTGCCATCTCAGCATCAAGTCGATAGCTAACATGGCGACTTTTCTGTGCACAGACGATCATCACTTCGTCTTCTGACCAGAAGCTTGAGGTATGTCTCTCGTTGCTTTCAGTAGCTTATCTCGATCGATACGAGCTTCTTTGGACAGCTGGCCAAAAAGATGGGCGCAACCCATGTCATCAACTATAAAAAGCACCCCGACTGGGACAGGGTCGTCAAAAAGGTACATTTTGACCGCACCTCTCGCTCAAGTGAACTGGCTTTAACTCTCGCGCAGCTTACGGACGGCGAGGGCGCGGACCACGTCTTCGACGTCGTTGGCGTCAATGAGATCGAGAAGTGCTTCAACAGTGTTAAGCGAGGTGGCGTCATCTCCACGATCGGCTTCCTCGGCAGGGAACAAAAGGCGCACCCCAACGTGCCGCTGCTTGCTCTCACCACTGGAGCCATCTTGCGGTAAGCGCTACCGCACCTTCCCCCCCCCACCCCCCCCAAATTTCGTTTTTGATACTGTGTTTGCAGTGGAATCAACGTCGGCTCGAAGCAACTGCATGAGGACCTGCTGCGCTTCGTGGACACCAATCAGCTGCGACCACATATTGACAAGGTGTTCCCGTTCGAGCAGACGAGGGAAGCGCTCGAGTATCTGTCCAAGGGCCAGCATTCGGGCAAGATCGTCGTCCGCGTTGTCCAGTAAGCTAATTGATAGATGAAGACATGGTTCCAGGACCCCGGCGTTCTTGAAAGTACTTATATAAACGCAATGAGATGCTGTGCTTTCCATAGATTTTCCCAAACCTGCTGAAGATCTACAGCTCTGTCGGATATGGCTGAGCCAACTTATACATAATTTGACTAAGAAGGTAATTAAGGACAGTCACTGTGGGAAAAGGGTCATTAAATACACGATTACATTGTGATTACACCTTGAATATTTGAACAAATAATACAAAATTGCATTCCCAGAACATTATTGTATTTCTTTGGAACTTCACTCTTCAATTCAATCTACAATACCCACAATGATTACAGGTATAAGCACATCTTTCTTTATATCTCTCATTTTCCTACTAACGTATTCCAATAGCACTTTACCTTTGTGATGCCAATGCTTCAAGTGATTACAAGAGTACATAAACTCAATAAAGATGCTCAAATTCACATGCATATTGATTTGACTCAATATCCTACCAATACCCCACAAATCTCATTTCTATTCACTTGTCAGAAGCATCCTGCAAATATTCTGAACAGGTCCCCATGAATAATAGCTGAAATATTTTATCAATGGTCTCTGCAATGTGCATCACCAAGTGAATACAGCATAAAGTTGAGCAATATTTTTTAATACAACCCAGGCTTATTTTTACATGGTCTCCAGACTGACAAACTAAAGGAGAGGAGCAAACTCAATAGAGATTTCTTGGAGAATGATTTTAACAGATGATCCTCAATAATGCAGTGAATAAGGGGAAGAACACAATTGTGTTGACGTATGACATCAAGACATCAAGACACAAAAGCTCTTGATGTCATGATGTCAATGATGCTAAGAGTCAAGACCTCAAAATGCTGGCATACAAGTTGTGTCACCAATGCACATTTGTCGACTCATCTTCATCCGAGTCAGTCTCATTTCAGTGAGGTAAAACCCAGAACATTGTGACAAGCTTCAAGGACTTCCCTCCATACAAACTACGCTAATTATACTAGGAACATACCACACCATGCCTATCAAAAATGTGCATCAGGGCACATCATTGTCGGTGCTGCCAGCGAGAGCTTCACTCAGTGTCCATTGCCTTCACGATCTCCTAATTGCGAATCGTCTTCGGCTCTGCCTCGCGCGGAGCAATAGCTACTCGCGGCGGTGCTCATGGTCGCGTGTGACAACGAGGCTGAGGATGTATCGCTCAGTCAAGAGGCCTGCGTCCGGTGCACCTAACTTGATGATGATGCCGGCCTCGTGCAGCCCTCGTTGTCATCGGTCCAGAGTGCGATGGTCTCGGAACACGCTGATTGGATTCATCAGCAGATAGCCCACATGCTTAAGTAAATAAGTCTGGTTAGGCCGCGCAAGCACGGCAGGACTTCTACCAAATGGGGGTCTCATATGTTCTGTTCATTCAGAGTTACCCACTACCAGGCAGCGGGAATATATAACGCACCCGATTTTGTGGCCAAGACGGCAGAGCGATCAGTACGTGGTCCATCTGCATCCAGGGCCTCGATTGCGACTCCTGTATGGGTGTCAATCCAATCAAGCTGGTTCACTCATCAGCAACAGCATCCTGAAGGAGAAGCTACTACGTACCAGAACGTCATATACTGTTCCAGATACATCCCATAATGCGATTGCATCGAACGACGTGAGTTGCACTTCTGTATGCTCTCGAAAGCGTGGCGCAGCAGCGGTGTCCAAGTTGGATGGACGGGCGAACTTAAGTAGACCGATCATGATTAGATAAAAGTGAATAGCTCCGAAAAGAAAAGCTAGCTTACTTCGGGCACCATCCTTTACTTGCTCGGGGTAATCAGCAATAAATGGGCCTATTTCAAAGATGATGCATCTCCAATGTCCATCGGGACGTCGTAGAACTACAGGGGTCGACATTCCTTTTCGAAGCGGCTCGAGGATATGAGCAAGTGAAGCGTGATAGATTTGCTTTTTTAAAAAGCTTGCGTGATGCTGATAGCTGGCATGAGATAACATTCATATACGAATAGATGTTCCACGGCACAGGCTAACTTGATTATGATGCCTCTGGCTGCCGTGAACACCGCTCGATCGCCCGTTCCTCAGTTCGTCTCATGAGAAGGCGGAGCGCATTCAAGAGCTGAGATGGAGGCGGTCTGCGGCGTGCGATGGAGATTCGAGGCACAAGACAAGAGTTCTGCGGGGCCAGCGGTAAGTCTTACTGGCATTTTCGAAAGCGTACCGACTCACGTTGATTTTCAGTCTAGCCTCGCGGAATGCATTACATCTAGATATCGTGACATACAGATGTAAGACATCACAGTGTCATGACTCGTCGAGGTTGCGACAGTCAACACGTCTAGACCGGCATCCTTCGACTCCATGCATAGCGCCCGCACAGGAACATAACGTCCCGATACGCCTGCGATTTCTCTCCATGCTAATAGACCCATCGTCGAGGAGCGGCACGGGCGTGGCAGGTGGTGAGCCAGGATACGCGAAGCCCTACGACTAAAACGAAATAGTCAGTATCTTTACTTGATAATTTGGAACATATTGTAAGAACAACGACTTACGAACTATATAATGACGACTGCGTGCTATACATATGAACTATATATTGACGACTACGTTCTATACATACGAACTATATAATGACGACTACGATTTATACATACGAACTATATAATGACGACTACGTTCTAGATATTACTCAGCTACATTGTATGGCTTCAAAGGACGACAGCTACGACAAGAAAACAACAAGAAAACAGCATAACCATCGACCGCGCCCTTCATCTTCTTCATTCACTCGAAGTATTCCCTTCCTCGCCCTCCTCCTCGCCCTCCGGATTGTCGCGCATGGACTCTATTATCCCAGCAATGGTACTCGCGATCATTTCCTGCTGAATTGCCTGTTGTTCTTGCACGACTACCAATGTTTGACGGACTTCGGCCATCGTCTGTTCCATCGCCTCCTGCGCAAGCACGGCCGCTTCAGCAACTACGCGTTCCATACTATCATATACCTCCTGTAAGACTTGTCGCGCCCTCCTTGCCGACGTGAATCCACCGTTTGGGATCGGAATGCGTGACGCCGGGGCATTTGCTCGCGCTATGGCGCGTTCAACGCGGAGAACGGGATCGTCATCCGGTGGTGTGATTCTAAGCAGATCGTGTTCAACGCGAGCGGAACGGAGAAACTGGAACACTCACACTATCATGGGGATTGTCATCCGATCGATCCCATCTTCGCCCTCCTGCAAGACTTGCTGAACGTAGTTATCCTCCTCGACGCCGACACCACAGCGGACCAACGTTGCGAAGAATGCCACCATCGTGTCGAAGAAAATGCGGGCGCGCGGCATGAAGTTGCAGATGGAAAGCCGCAGCGGTGTAGCAGCAGAAGAGGAAGCCGTGACAATCCGCGAGCAAAGATTGAAAGGTTGACGAGATGCGACGAGCAACTGCATGAGATGCGACGAGCAACTGCACGAGATGCGACGAGCAACTGCACGAGACGTGAGACTATACGAGACGCGAGACGCAAGTACTCACGAGACGTCAGATGCGGGACTTGAGGAGATACGAGATGCGAGACGCGAGATGCTGCGAGACGTGAGATGCGAGACGCGAGACGCGAGATGCGAGAGATATGCGAGACGCGATATGAGAGTACTCACGAGACGTCAGATGCAGGATTTGAGGAGATACGAGATGCGAGACGCGAGACGTGAGATGCGAGATGCGAGACGCGAGACTGGGATTGCACTGGATGTTGATAACAGGAAGATATGCGTTGACTACAGCACGCTGTTTGTAGCCAGAATCTAGCTAACAAAAATACAAATTATTATGCACACAAGCTGGAGGACGTTCAGTCAATCACTGCATGGGCAAGGACGGGAGGATACCATGTGTGGAGATAAAAGATTCCTGGTAAAAAGCAATCAGCTTTAACTCGCGATCTAAGTACTCTTCTTGCTTCAAACACAGAAGCGGGAACTGCAAAGCAAGAGGAAAACCCTTCCATGACGACATGATGACCCTAAGTTCCTCAAACCATAGCATTCTATCCCGCCAACCACGCTTCTGGCACCCGTATTCGAAGCCTATGCCAATGTCACCGTAGTTGGGTCCATATGGCCAAATCCTCTTACGTTGCTCTGCCCGCCTGCTACGCCGATCCTCGTCCCATTCCGCAGTGGAGATTTGTAGTTCGTCATGGTATTCAAATTCCCAAGAGATATGAGCCATATTGAGCTTGTAGAGAATGATCGCACGGATGGCTGGCTGATAACATATAGATGGGCTGGCGCTACAACCACAAGAAAGCGGGCTATTGATGAAACCCATAGCAAGAATACCCGAAGATAGAGAGCCAAAAAAACCATCGGAGCCGTGGGCCCAAAATTTATTCGGTTCGTATGCCTGGTCTTTGGGCCACTGGCGCTTCCAGTAACTATCCCCTAAAAAGGAACGCCACTCTGATGGAGAAAATGCAAGGTTACGGGAAAGAATGTGCCGGAAGTCCCAGCACCGCGCCAAACAATACCAATGATAGAAGAACGTTTGTCTGGTTTTCTCCTCTGCTGGGCCCCAGAACAGGTGGATTGGGGGTAAATGAAACGGCCACCCGCGAGTTAGTTCCTTTTCCGTGAAAATGGGCACGGTATTCGGTGTGGACGTGGCCCAGGTCCCGATGACGCTGGGTACCCAATCTGGGCGAGCAATCATGTTTTGAACCCGGCGGCTGCTTTGAGTATGCTTCGGCCGCAAGGCATTCACAAGGTTACGTTCATGTGCAACTGGTATCATCTCGTAAGGAAAGATCACTAGAGAAGGAAGAAATAATACAACTCACGGTCTTGTTGTTGGTGCATTTTCATCCCCATGGCTCTCTGCGTGAGTTGTTCAACATCATCACGCGGAGCATACCCACGCGCTGCGTGCTCGAAGACGGAGTTGTTGGCCGATGGGGGTGGATAGTACCATAGCTCCTTTGTGTGTTCTTCGACCGAACCAGCCCGCACTCCTTCATCCCGCCACTCGCTGAAATCGGCACCGATGAAATTGCACCAGTCTATCAATCGAAGAAGGCCTTTTTGATAATGGGGTGCAAGTGGATGGAAGTCGGAGAGAGGCACACGCAAATACGCTGTTATATTCCTATTTTCAAGCATCTCATACACGTGGGGATCGGTAGTGATACTGCCACGAGTGGGAAAATGTGTTGTGGCCTGTTGGTTTGAAGTATTACTGGTGAACCAATCACAGAAAGCTTGCAACTCAAGGAGGTGGCGCTGAATTGCTCGAACAGCCTCAACGACATCACGTCTGGAGCATGGGGCATCTTTGAGTCTTATCAGAGCAGATATTATGCGGCGAGGTGCAGTGGAGGGAAAGGGTACATGGCGATAAGCGGGCAAGTCATTGATACGAGAGAAACACAGTTGCGCGCGTGCTTGAAGAAGATCTCGCTCGTTGCGCAATTCGTCGATCCACTTCTGCGCTAACACAATGCGCGTGGGGAAAGCGGGGTGGGGACATAGATCGGACCGTGTGGGCAGGCGATACAGAACGGAGCATGAGGTGTTCTTGGTAGGTAAGCGTATCCAAGCCAAGTACGGGGAACGAGGATCAAAAGGTTGCGGGAAGCGGGTCCAGTCGTGCGGGCCCCACAAACCATCGGTGCGGACCATGGCCGTCTCATCATGTGGCAATTCAGGGATATAGGTCGCATGCGCTGCGACGACCATCTCTCCGGGCGCCCATCCAAGGGCCCAACATGCGTAGGGAAGATCCAAGCGACGTGGAGAGCCAGACATCTTGAATAAGAAAACAAAATATGCTCGATCAGTTTAATGATGACATGAGCCGACTACGCAGACTCATACCTTATGTCCACAGGTCATATGCTAGCTACAGCAGATACACGGCGGCGGAGATCCAGTAAAAGTCTGGGCCAGAAATTTGAGCACCTTGAACAATACCCAGATACCGAGACGACTGAAGTATACGAGGTCTGAGCGCACAAAGCGTGGAGCTCGTTCCTCGTAGACCGTGCCCGATAGGAGGCAAAGATGGAGATGAAAGATGGAGATGAAAGATGAAAGATGAAGGCGAAGAATGCACGATCTGAGCGCACAAGGCGTGGAGCTCGTTTCGTGCACACAATGCCTGAGAGAAGGCCAGTATATCAAATGAGAACTACAGAGCAAAGCAACGAGAAGGGTCAGCGAGCTGGGAGTCGAGAGAAATTCACTCACCTGAGACACCTCTGAACGAGGAATCAGTCGAGATATATTAGTAGGCAAAGGAAAGGGAGAGTCGAATGGACAGCAACAACCTGAGAGACCGGGGAATACAGTGCTGCCACAATACCATGCAGTGAACGTTGTTGCTAATTATTGGTCTAGTCTTACATCGCCTTTCTTCAAGGAAAGTCAGTCTTCTCGGCGTCAATTGCATACCGGGACCGAGGATCAAGGCGGCCAGTATCTGATATAAGCAATCCGAGAGTCTGGACGAAAGCTGATATCTTTCTGATAGTCTGATGGTCGAATAAGTATCATTCCATAGCATCTGATTCTCTCAATCGCAGACACAGCAACCCCAAACTTCTAATGATCCTCGATCCGGCGCACTGCCGTTCCTTACTTATAAGATAAGTAAACCTGACATTTCTTGCGTTGGCAGTGTTTCCTCATCGACATCTACGCTCTGGGACCATGTTCGGCGGCAAAAAGTCTTCCCGAAAGAAACTTTGCAAGTGTCATTCTCATTGCTTGACATACGATGCTTCCACAGCCACTTTCAAGGGCGAAGGGCGGTTGATATCCCGGTCTCTTCACCACCTACACCAAAAGGATGATAAAGCCAAATATCAGCAGACTGCAGAATCTCTACACGATCAAATTGGCCCAGAGGTGACGTACTTTGATTGTTCTACATGTATAGGTGCTGATCGCCAAGTCAGATCGTGGATGAGACTGCGGAGGCGGCCTCGAATCCGCAGCCAATTCGTCCTGCCTCGCCGGTAGCTGGCGGATCCCACACCCAGCCTGGCCAGACCACAGCAACGGCATCGAATTTTGTGCAACAGATAAAGTTCTTCCAAGAAGAAGTCCACGTACTCTCGACGTGGCTGAATCTGTCATGCAAACTGGAATTTGTCCATGATCCTGTAGACAACGGCCTGTACAAGTCCATGGATGCAGAGCGTCTTGGCGATCCGAATACAGGTCCCCATTCCCTCAAGCGAGGCTCCGCGGTCAATACTAGTTTCTTGCAGAACGAACATCGGCTTTGCGAGATTTTGGACGCTGTGAGGTCGATGAGGGATTGCGACGGCCGCGAGGAGTTGGAAGATGAGCTCTACCACGCACTCTTGGCGCTCGATTGGCAGAAACAGCTGGAATGGTCGAGACAGAGGTCCCTTCCGCGGGGTAAATGGGTTCTGGATACGGGTATGGGCCTACTTTATGTTCTACCATTGCCTTGACATAATGCATGGTTCATTCAGGTGTCTTTTCTCGGAGACAGGGCCATCAAATCCAACGCTTATCGCGACATTCATAACTGTCCTCACCATGCATATTCTCCTTCACCTCACCCGTCGTGCAACGACTGTTCTCCTTGCTGGGATGGTGCATCTTTCGATCCTCCGCGGATCTATGACTGCTCGTCAACCATGTCCCCAAAGATCCTCGCACTGTTGTCTCAAAGTATCGGCTGGATCCTGTAACTCGCATTTACGTCTCATGTCCGGCATGCTTTCGCCTTTATCCGTATTCGACAGACCAGATGCCAACGATTCCTGACAACTGTACACATCGCCGTACGCCTGGGTGCAAGCCATGTAATGTTCCATTGTGGAGAAGCCTTAATGTTGCCGGCAAGACGCACAAACTTCCTCGACGAAAGTACCTGCATCAAAGCATGAAGCACTGGGTCGGTCGGCTTCTATCTAGGCCCGGAATTGAAGATCTTTTGGACAAGCCAATTGATAAGGACCGCCTAAAGAAGGGCGGAATGCATGACATCTGGGACGCGCCCGTCTTTTGGACTTTGCGGGATAAAGAAGGCCAGCATTTTCTGCCAAGTACGAAGGGCGAAGGTCGATTGATTTTCAGTCTGGCTGTCGACAGCTTCAATCCCTTTCATATGAAGGAAGCCAAGCAGACGGTATCCTCCACAGGAATATTTATGGTCCTGCATAATTTTCCGCCTCATCTCCGTTACCGCTCTGAAAACATGTTCCTGCTCAGCGTCATTCCAGGCCCGGATAAGCCGTCTATAGACGATATCAATCACGCCCTGGACCTCCTTGTCGATGACTTATTGGAGTTCTGGGAGCCCGGAATTCTGTTGACGCGGACTGCGAGATGTCCTTCTGGCAGGAAAGTCAAAGCCATGGTTGTTCCCCTCGTCTCGGATATGCTGGCAGCTAGACAAGTTGCTGGTTTAGGATCCGCAACATCGAAATTCTTCTGTACATGCTGCCGACTGCCGATCCAAGATATCGAGGAGTTGGATAAGCGGACTTGGCCTGTTCGGGACTTCAGTGAAGATCTACGCTATTCAGAAATGTGGAGGGATGCCAAGGACCGTATTGAACAAGAGAAGCTTTTCAGGACGTACGGCGTGCGTTGGTCGCCTCTGAACCGTCTGCCGTATTGGGATGCCGTCCGCTACGTCGACATAGATGCCATGCATGCTGGCGACCTAGGGTTGTTTCAGACGCACTGTCGGCAGGTATGGGGCATCAATGTCTCCGTCGAAGGTGAAGAGACGGCTTTGCACGATGTGAAGGTTTCCCCACGGCCTCTGCATGCAGTTTTAGTTGGATGGGCGAAGATTATCCAGGACAACCCGACGAACTTATCGAAAATCTTGGCGGAGGCGACATGTACACATGCGATCCTTTGGCATATCTGTAATGACAACGATATTCGTCGAGCAGGTTCCAAGAAGCAGCTCATAAAAAATATTGTGCAGTGGGTGAGTTCTGCGGCTCTATGTTCAAATTCGAAGTACTCAACATTTCGATATCAGCGCCAGGAAGTCGACGACAGAGAAGTCACAGTTGTTTATTCCACAGAACCGTCGGATGATGGTCCGGAGCAGATATCCGACCCCCTGGAGACAGACGCCTCAATGACAAGTGGCTCCGACGCTTATCAGACAGATGCCTCAATGGAGGAAGCCTCAAGGGGGGATGCCTTGATGGGGGACGCCTCGATGGAGGACACATCTGCGGTTGGGAGCTCAGACGATCTCATATCCACGGATTCAACCAGCAATGTGGAAGATTCCGGAGATCTCGGAGCACGCACGGAGAAGGAGAATGCTCTTGTGACAAAAGGCACTGTGTGGCTTGAGAAGCGTCACAAAGACTCGACGATACTGGGCTTGAAGCAGCGAATACTGAGGATGCTTTGCGCCGATAGAAGTCTTTCTATCGAAGGAAAAAAGGCAGAACTATTGGAAAGACTCAGGGCATGGGTATGTTATCGAGCCTTAGTATCCACGATTCCGAAGCTAAGATGAGGTTAGACCGAATCGCACGTCGATCCACCTACCGAATCCAAACCGGCCCCGAAGGACGGGCAGAGCGGTCATGTCCTCGGACGTAGCATCATGGCCAAGGTTCATCGGGAGATGGAGCTCACGGTTCTCCCCTCTTGGGTTAGTCCAGCACCTCGCAACTGGGGACTTCCTAAGAGGGGGAAGCTGAGCGCCAACCACTGGCGTGTCGTATGCACCATCCACCTCCCAATCACCCTTATCAGTTCATGGGGAATGAAACACGCCTCTCAACGCCTGAATGATATGCTCGATAACTACATGGATCTAGTACGCACGGTGCAGCTGGCAAACATGCGAGCGATCACTCCAGAACATATTGGATCGTACACAAAATACATCAATCGATATCTGGAGAATTACAAGGTTCTTTACAAGGAGACGAAGATCAAGCCAATTCATCATGTTTCGCTCCATATCGACGAAAAATTATCATTTTTTGGTCCTGTCCATGCTCATAGCGCACCATACTATGAGAGGTTTATTTATCTTCTGCAAAGTACACATACCAACATGAAGTTTGGTGAGAATTTTGCAATTAGATACGTCCAGGATTTCTAATTGATGATCCAATGTGTCGTAGGTGAACTCGAGTCAACGTTTATGATGGATTCAGGTCGCGCAGCGAACTTGACCGCCTTGCTTACCAATGATGAAACAGTTAGGCAAAATGTCACAGAGCTTGTGCAATGCTACGAATCGATTTCAAACGAGGATAACCGTGGAACTAGACTCGCTGCAATGGTAGACGTTGACGATACTCCTGACGACTCGATCGCTGAAAACGTCGTGTCCGGCTTCTTGGATGATCATACCTTGGGGCTCCTTGCAATATTTTTAAATGAAACATACAACTCACGCACCTATTATGCGTCTTACAGCTCTATCGCAGCCACCTCGGAAAACACGCGGCCATTGGCACGGTTATGCTTCCCTAGGAAACATATCTCTCTTCGCGGCGTCCGATACGCTACGAATGCATCACTTCCGTGCGACAGTAATGTCCTTTTTCGCCGACTAGGGAAATTCAGAGAAATTGTTACACGAGCAGGGCAAATCGAGCAAATTTTCACTCACAAGCATTGGAGGCCTGATGGTTCGGAAACTACCTGCACTTTTTTAGCTGTTGCGGAGTTTAGTCAAGTTCACGGTCCTCTCAAAGACATAGATACCCGTTTCCAAAAATATGGGTTTGCTGGAGGTTCCATCTACCTCCCGAACATATGGCGTACTCACATCGTCCAGTCATCTGACGTGATCTGTCATTTCGCAAGGACGCCTATGCGGTTTCACCAGCTGGACGTCATCCACGTGTTGCCCTTGGATCGGGTGAGACAATAGTTCTTTGATATATGTCATTGGTTAACGGGTCTACGTAGCTCATGGATGCAACCACATTGATCAAAGAGTCCGAGGATGTTACTACAGGTGAGCCCAAGTACGCCCTACTTCCCAGAGTACTACTGTTAAAGCATGCTCCATAGATCCCAATTAATATATTGATACGGTTATATACATCATATTTTTAGTACAGACATGTAGAGGAGTGATCGACGTAGAATTGCGACGGTCAGTCCGGCCAAACCACAAGTGAGGCAAATGAGCAAACGTCGTGGGCAAACAGGCAAACGGGCCAAACGGGCAAACGGGCAAACGGGCAAACGGGCAAACGGGCAAACGGGCAGGCGGGCAGGCGGGCAGGCAGGCAGGCGGGCAAGCGGGCAAGTGGCACGGGGAGGCAAACGGGCAAATAGGCAGGGGCAATTGAGCGGTTCGACTTTTACATAATGCTTTAATTTTGCCCATGATGCCATGACTCACGACGTCACGATTGCAATCTATTGTATCGCCATCCACGGCTGAGCCACGGTTCGCCATACCTATTTGCCTCTCGTTGGAACGATTCGCCCTCAGTTTAGTAATCGTATCCACTCGCCGGTCTAGAACTCAACATCGTCAAGGAAAGCCGGCCTTTTTGGCGCCGGTTATGGATATTCAATACTGAAATATTGAGCGTGCGCTGATTTTTTTTCTTCAAATTTCGAAGGATGCAACTTTTTTGGGGTGCGGAACAGATCTTCACATAGCTAAAGTCGAAGACTGGTGTCTCCGTATGCAATACATCGTAGCTGAGAAAGCCCTCACTGACTGCTTGAACAGGCCGTATCGCGCTCAAATGCGAGATGAGTCCCTCGGAATTCATGGCTGGCATATACCAGTCCCTCTAGGCAAACCGCATGCTTTCATTCCTTCAACTCCCTCGCCCTCGTCGTCGTCACGCAATCGCTCACCGGCCTCACAACATCCTATGATCGTACCGCATCCGGCAGGTACTGCCATCGTTATTCACCTCATGCAGCCAGGAGGAGCATTGTGAGTATTTTTCGTTCGTGGATGCGCGTCGCGCTCACCTTGTGCTGTCACAGATTCTTCGCGTTGCCTTCGCCGCCCCCCGTCCTGTCCACGTCGCACGCCCTTGCCGATCTTCCAGACACCCGCCATGTCGCTCGCGGACGCTGGCATCCGTCACGCATTCCACACAGCCAGGACATTAAACTCGGGACCGAGGACCCTGACCCTGCACGATGCTACACGGTCTGTCGCATGGAGATTCCGGGATCCCACCCGGGCTCGCAACGTGCAAGAGCGCACCTTCTTTCAGTCGACGGCCGTACCGCGTTCCACACGGCGTCACCGTCAAGTTAGAGAAGCCGCCGCCCAATGCGTCGGAGCGCGGATATGGCCCTAGTCCGCGGCACACCGCCGGTTAGACGCGCAGTCCGAATTCGCCCTCGCAATTTACGGACGTCCCCGCCCTCCGCATAATCACCCGTCTGCGCCATCGCTGCGCTGTCTCTCGCCAACCGCCCGACATCGAGCGCAGTCCGGCGCGCCTCCATCCTCATTGCAGGGCCGCGATTGTGCGACGCTGCCGTTCTTCGACGGCAGGGCAGCAACGTCAGGTCGAAACCGTGGAGCACGTTCCTGCGGCATGATTCTCGTGTGATTGCGGGTGGTCCTTGGGGAAGCTGTGCGCAGGGGCTCTGCAGGTCTCCGCGCGATCGGCGCTGTTGCTCTTCTGACCTAGGGAGCCGCTCTGCAAAACGACCCCGTTGTCCCCATTCCTCGTCCAACGGGCTTCTCCTCGCGCACCCGGATTCTTGTGACCGACGTCGAGCACCTACGACTCGAATCGGTCAGCATCTGCATCGGACCAAAGCGGTCTGTTCACCATGCTGCCACGCCCGCACTCCCCGCCACGGCTCGACGGGTAGCCATATCTCTTGCCAGCGGCGCCGTTCGCTCCGCCACTTCCGCTATGATAGCGCCCAAGCACTACACGCGCTCGCTCGCCCACCGGCGACTTGCAAGCACGCTGAACGAGCTGGGACCGGTGCCGCACGCCGACAACTTGACGGATGGTCCGAATGCCTGCAGAATGATGAGCGCAGGGATCGGGCTGCTCACCATTCCGCCCCACGTCGTTCTCGGACTCGCTGGACTCGAAAGACGGCGCGTGGTAGTCGTGGTTTTTGCCGCCGACACCGTCCCTTGCAGGAACGCGCCGTCCGGCCGTTCTTGCTGTAAAAGCGGCTGATTCACATCAACCGTACAGCCCCGTTCTCCCGCTCACGAGCTCGACGGCGCGCTGGTGAGTGAAGCCCCCGTCTATGACGAATAACGGTGCCTGATGCTGCAAACGGCCAGCTCGCCATCCTGCCCCTGCGCGTGGCGCGGAACGACCGAGTCGAGAATGGCGTGGGAGGCTTGTAATGCGACCGACGGCGGTGGTGGCGAACGATCGCAGAGCTCGATTCGCATACGTCGGGACTTCAAGCGGCCTCCTCACAGAAGCGAACGGCCGGGGGCTCACCGTCTATAGCCCGTTCTCCGTCTTTCACGCGGAGTTGAAGACCTGCAAAAAGATCAGTGTACGCGTCGGGGCGATGAGTGGGGGCGACGAGCGGGGTGCTCACCGTTCCGTCCCTCGGCCTTTGGCATGTGGTAGTGGTGTTTTTTGCCGTCGACGCCTTGCGCCTTGCCGCACGCTGACGACCCGATGCGACCGACATCGATGGTGCTCGGGAGAAAAAATCGGCGTATACGCGCTCAGCTCATCCGCTTTCCATCTCTCGCACGTACTCGAAGAAGTCCGCGCCCTGGAAAGCGATTAGCGTACGCGTTGGGGGTTACGAGATGCTCACAGAAATGAATTACCGCCATACGCGCACTCCATTCACCGCCATCCGTAGCCAGCTGATCTAAACAGCCCGTGCGGCCTCGACGCAGAACACAAGCATGAGAATGAGTTCGTGTGTCTTCGCGGAGAACAAGAAAAGACGCGAGCGTGAGGAAATATAACGCCGCGACACCATACTGCAGCAGATCGAAGGCCATATTTCCGTGCCCGTCCACGTCCTCGCCTGTGTGATGTCGGCCATCTGTCTGCCGCTCACCCCGAGCCCGACTCCAATGAGATTGGGTACGAGTGTGCGGCAGCTGGATATTGTCGAAGTCCACTGCGGAGATGTATCGTCGAGACGGGGCTTTGGAATTCAGCGCTCGACAGTGTATTGGCGACGAAATGTCATGCTGTCATCTTTGTTCATTCGCGTTTGGTCTCGTTTTGGACGTGCTCATAACCAGGTAGCGCCCAGCCCGACGACTCCTGACACCAACACTCATCCACCCACGCCCACTACTCCCATTCAGCTCAGCTCAGCACTCGTCCTCCATAATATGCCTCGCTTCTTGCGCGTCTTCAACAGAATAGTCGCGTCTCTGAGGACGCGACTTCGCATGGCTTTCAACCGCGGGGATGTAAACTCTGTAGAGAGTTCTGGGTGAGTGAATCCTCACGTTTCATCAAGTATATCTTGAACTTTCCTAGGATAATGCCTGGTCAGGCTACCAGACAGTCAACGGATGATGGGTCGGCAATGGATCAGGAAGGGTCTGAGCACTCGCTCCGGACCCTGGTCGACTGGCGTTCGGAGACCACGACGATCGTGCATCAGATGACCGACTTCAATGTCGAAGTAATATATGAAGAGCGGTATTAGGAGGATGGCGAACGGACGGCAGGGGCAGAGCATGCTGGAGAGGAAGCGGAGGAGATCTAGGTCGGCCGAAGTATTAGCTGGGGAGGGATGTAAAAGCACGCCAAATCGACATTTCTTGGTTTCTAGTCACGTTTCTTTGCAATATGTACATCTTTGCGAAATACTATTGGTCAATCCACGTCGCCTGCATCGTATTCTACGAGTATTGTACTTATTCTACGAGTATTGTACTTCTGGATGCTTGAGTTTGCGATGTCGACAACGTGGCAAATCGACATCCCGATTAGGCGCTGAGCTGTCTGAGATCCGTCGTCCGATGATCGATTCGGGATCTGTACGCGCCTGTGCAGATCTAGAGGACGTGGAGGTTTTCTCTAAGCTCATCCAGCTCGAGAGTGCATACAAGAAGACTACCGAAGCTGACTGTATGTACTGGATAGCCGAGTCAGGTTTGGATCAGATGGGTGAGAGTCTCCCTTTTTTCGACGTTAAAAGGTGCTCAGATGCTCGTACATATAGCGCGCAGAGTACAAACTTCTCCAAACCAAGGCCGAGGAATTCTCAGAACAGCTCGCGGACACCATCGACGAGCGCGACGCATGGCCCCCGAGGTATGTGCTAACCTTACTAAGATCATGCACGAGAATGACCTCCTGCATGAAGGAGTTTGGACGATAAATTCAAGTATTTTGATATTGGTCGTCGACAGTACCCCAGCGTTCCATCGATAAAGACTTCGAACAGAATCCACCCACGAAGCCGACCGAGAATGCAGAGGAGTTCATCTCGAACCCACCGAGGTTCGCGCCCTTGATGGCATGAAGTACTCGTCCGATAGTCGGCGCTGAGAACGAGGTAGGCGTAGCCTCATGCTTGAATCGTGTATGTGTGGAGGGCGGCGCGACGCTGACCTGCACGGTGGCGAACATCGAGTAGGACTATAGCGGCACCATTAGCTAGCCCTCTCTCACGATCATCAACAGCCTAGACCAGCACGACAACCCCTGTTCCCAGTTCGATTTTGAGCTCGAGCTCGAGCCCGAGCTTGGCCTCGATGCCTTTATTCTCCCCAACCACATCCAATTCGTCATCTCCACCAGCTCAGCCTTGCCTTCCTCATCCGCTTCGCGCTCCTCGTCCGCATTGCGCTCTTCTGGTTGTGCCGCCGTAAGCATGCCGCCCTCATGTGGCTCAGGAGCCCCAAAGCTGACTTCAACTGCTTCGCAGGCTTCCCGCACGCAGCAAACCATCGGCGGGCATGGAGGAGACGGCGCGCGAGTCGGGGGCTCGCTCGTGAGAGTTCCCGAGTCAGAGGAGGGTGCGGGCTCGCTTGACAACGAGGACAAGTCCGTTGCAGGCGCGTTCGAGTGCATGGTGCCCGCCGTCGTCAGATACGGCAGCAAGTGCTCGTCGGTCTCATACTTTCATAGCCAAATTATGTCCCTTTTCCTGCATCTTCCCCCTAATTTATGTCTGCTGCCCTCCCCTGATTGATTGCAGCTCGAGAGCATCATCAAGTATCCGTGGACCATGCCACATTAACATAAGACTAACATAAGACAGTGGGTTAGTATGCAAATGCTATGACAGTGTCAGAGGCAGGCATTGCGTATTTATGGTCATTGTTCTGGGAGTCAGTTCCATGTGTGCACAATGCAGGTTGTATGCCAACGTCTTGAGGTCTTGACTCTTGGCATCATTGACATCTTGACATCAAGAGCTTTTGTGTCTTGATGTCTTGATGTCATACGTCAACACAATTGTGTTCTTCCTTTTATTCACTGCATTATTCAGGATCATCTGTGAAAATCATTCTCCAAGAAATCTCTATTGAGTTTGCTCCTCTCCTTTAGTTTGTCAGTCTGGAGACCATGTAAAAATAAGCCTTGGTTGTATTAAAAAATATTGCTCAACTTTATGCTATATCTACTTGGTGGTACACATTGCAGAGACCATTTACAAAATATTTCAGCTATTATTCATGGGGACCTGTTCAGAATATTTGCAGGATGCTTCTGACAAGTGAATAGAAGTGAGATTTGTGGGGTATTGGTAGGATATTGAGTCAAATCAATATGCATGTGAATTTGAGCATCTTTATTGAGTTTATGTACTCTTGTAATCACTTGAAGCATTGGCATCACAAAGATAAAGTGCTATTGGAATACGTTAGTAGGAAAATGAGAGATATAAAGAAAGATGTGCTTATACCTGTAATCATTGTGGGTATTGTAGATTGAATTGAAGAGTGAAGTTCCAAAGAAATACAATAATGTTCTGGGAATGCAATTTTGTATTATTTGTTCAAATATTCAAGGTGTAATCACAATGTAATCGTGTATTTAATGACCCTTTTCCCACAGTGAGTGCGGGAGACTTATTGAGAGCTTGGTAATAAGTGGTCCGGTTCGACGATCCTTGTGATGGGTGGATAACGAACAGGCGCCCCGTTAGGTGGACTGTCGCTGGTAATACTCTGAAAAACATAGAAATGATGGCATTGATCAGCCCAGCACACGGAGACATGTCGGGACGCAGACATACTGCATTGAAATTCATGAGATAGCCATCGAAATGCTTGTCGCAGTCGATATTTGTAGACGGACTACTTAATTCCTGCCACTCCACGGGTAGCCAGGGCACGGACTATACCGCTCCTCAGCGTCATTGGCGTCGATGAGATTGAAAATGCTTCGTCCGCATCGAGCAACGCGGTATCGTGTCCGCAATCGGCTTCCTCGATGGCAAGCAAAATCCGCACTCAGCCTTGCCGGTACTTAAGTACTCTCGACTGACGCTATCTTGTAGCGAGTATTGTAATAGCTTTCCATTTGCAGAACCGGCATCCGATGCGATGCTTGCGGCGAGATGAACATCAGGTCGAGGCAACATCATAAGGACCTACTGCGCTTCGCAGACGCTGATCAGCTGCGGCTGCAAGTTGGCCAGGTGTTCCTGCCTGAGCAGACAAAGGAGAAGATCAGGTAAAATTTGACGCGTTCTTCCGTTACAAATGCCGCCCTACATGATACTCTTCTGTCGCCTCCTCGTCGCCGCTCTTGGGAATGTCCGTCACGTCAACAGAGATGCACTTTGATGAGTCCGACCCTGTAGTTAGGGAAGGGGTTTCCGAGAAGCCGGAATCCCCCCCGTCGACTGTCGGCCGCAGGTCAAGCACCGTGTTGTTCGTGGATACACTGTGGACATCAGCTCGTCCAGGAGTAGGAGCGAATACCAGTGACAATGGCGTCCCGTATGTAAACTGGCGATCGCAGTGCGTTTTCTGTAAGGCTATGAGGATGATGATGACTGTCGGGTATATCCCCTGTTCCGACGGAAGCTACTTAACGTTGTGACGGTAGTACGAAGCTGGAGGCATGGGCTTACGGAAATTTGGACCGAGATGGGAATAAAGATGTAGAACACGCGCTGCCTCGCAGCGGGTATCCAAGTAATCAATGCGAGCGTAATCTAGAAAGATCGATGAGACACAATAGCAATAATATAAGGATAAATACTTGCCGTGAAGGTACAGTAAATGCTCCCAGATTCAACCAACATTACGAGCACTTTCTCGATCTGACTACTGCCGTTTCCAATCGTAAGATGTTCCCTTATATTGCGTCGGTATTTCCTGCCTCGAAGTCATTATATAGTCAACAAGAGGAAAAAAGACGTGTTTACCACGCTTTCCACCCGACGAGTCCTGTAGACCACATGTTGACTAGAGCAACGCATGAGCAGTAGGCTGACGTTGAGTAAGACCCTAACAATTGGAGTCCGACATTGTCTGGTGCCGAGGCTCCGGGTTGGATCGCAGAAATGATAGTGAATCCTGGAACCGAAGGCAGAACTTATAGTGTGACTGCATGTATGTTGACCAAGATGCACGCACCGATACTGCACGGGAGGAGTAGTCCAGGAACGAGCAACACGAATCTTCTCCGACTCCAAAGCACCCATGCCCGCCAGACGACGATGGAGTCGCTCAGAATGGTCTGAACACGCATAGATTAGCAAAACGAACATAATAGCGACGACATGAGCAACGCACAGTGATAAAGGGCCCAGCGGCCATGACGTCCTGAACAAAGAAGCCAATTTGAGGTGCAGAGTTTGGCTGTTCATCTGTCTTGATCGAGGAGACCAAGCTGTCTCTGCTGTACTTCGCCGTTGCGATTATATGGATTGTCGACACCAAGTACATGAACAGAATCGTGACAAATAGTATCCAAGTCTGCTTTGACTTTTGTTTCTTGCTTCTACGAGTCAGTCTTTTGGTGAGTATATGTGGACGGAAGCATAGGCAGCCCTTACAGGAGGACGTAGGTCGATGCAGAAAAAACCACTGTATAGATGCCTGTACGCAGTTGGCTCGTCACGTCGATTTTGAATGTTGTATATGCTGCACTCACCAAAAAGAGTGGAAGCGATAATTAAAGCGTACAACGAACCAAATACGTGGGGTTGGAGCCAGTGATGTCCATCGGATGAGACGGATCTGTGAGCGAAAGTGATTGCCGGCATACGAACGAGCGCAATATAGTAAGGGCTGCAGTCCGTAGTATCCACCGAGGGCGTGAAAAGGATGGAACGGGCTATCCGAGTACCAATGGGAGAAGACACGGAGATGACATGGTACGGGAGCCGAATGCTCATATAGCGACAGTGTGCGTCTCTGTAGTCTTGTTAACTTGGAAGTATCGAAGCGCGCGGCAAACCTGCCGGTGCGAATACGGTAACAATCAGCGTAACATGCAGTGCTCAGTCGAAGATTGTCGGGTCTCTTGTCGAGTATACCGGAGCCGACCAGCCCTGTCTGTTATGTTACCGCAGGAGACGAGGGTATATTTATATGGAGATGCGAAGTCGAAATTCCTATGAGCCAATCGTCGCATGGAGAACAAGAGAGTATGCCACAGTTTGCAAGGCCTCGCTCATGCTCAAGTGCAATTCTTGAAGAAAATGGATACTTCCAGGCGACACGGCATTTGCGTTTCGACAGGCTCGTAAGGGAAGCTAGGAACCGCACCCACAGAAGAAGCGGAACCTGTGCGGAACATCAGTCATACACTTCATCCTGGGAAGTACATGAGTGTAGTACGTTACCAGCTCCGCGCTGCTGTTTGCCACGGCGGCACCGGGCTGCGGTGCATGCCTCCTACCAAATATGTATCAGTGTTACAGCTACACACGGGATGTCGCTGAGGTTGAACCGGAGATCGCTGCAGTCCCGTTTTTATGTGAGCATGGCGCCCATCTCCTAGGACGAGATACGAACACGCACGTAGCAGTGTAGATCGGCAAGCCCCGTGAAACGGGGCCTCAGATAGCATGTACTTTTCTGCCAATGGAAGTTTGCCGGATGAACTCTTCCTGTGCAGGCCACAATGTCAACAAGCCAAAGATTTCGGACATATACCGGGGTTGAAGCACACCCGGTTGACATCCGGACAAGGAGCAACCCGTGAATGGAGCAATGTCTTCAAACATCAAAACCACGAAGTCGTAGCGCTGTTTTGGCCGATGAGGACAGCTGCACGAGCGCCCCGCTCCGGCTTCTGCAACGGCGGGGCTGTGAGGACAGCACCAAGTCACCTGTGAATTTACTGTCTGTTCTTCTCTTCTGCCGAAGCCAATGCAAATCATGCCTGTGATTTAGAAAAAGTCAATGTAAACTCGGAATAGGAAGTCTACCGGAAGGATAAATGTTCTTACCGTGAAACTACGCAGTTTGAGGACCAGACACAAATAGCACGACGGGCTAGGATGCATCGTGAGCGCTTGATGTCAGCCCGGCTGAACGATCTTTCGGGAGTAGTGGACGGAGAGCAGGCCCAAACTCCCGCCAGAAGAACGGAGTGGAATTTCTACGACAGATCAGGGAAAAGACGGTAGCATATGACTTTCCGCACCATGGACGTATGTAGTCTTCGTTGCAGCTTTGCATAGAAGACAGTCGTTCTGTGTTTAGGATGTATGCCGATGCGACTTGACAAGGCTTCCATGAGGTCCCACAGAAAAATGAGGCGCATGTTGACGCCCGCTTGAACATTTATTTAGCAATGAGAAGATTCGCATCGATCGTCAACGAATTGCTGGGGCAGACCACTGGCAGACCACTGGCAGACCGTTCAAGTCGTCAGTCCAGCATACTTATTTGACTATCAAAAAGAGACATGCGAACCTCGTTACTTAGACACGATTTTTCGAAAGCTAAGCAATGGTCTCATAGCTCTGAACACTGCTATCGTACCTTCTGAACGAAGGGATAAAAGGGTTCAGCGCACTCAAGACACTCATTCAACGGCGACAGTTGGATCTGAGAAATTTTGAAGACTAAATGAAATAGCATTTCGTGACGACCATCGTCGACAAAAATTGAGCAAAGAGATGTCTGCCCCCAAACTACGAGCCCAGAAACAAAACGCGAAGAGACGCGAACACTGACCCAACTCTACGGAGACGATACAACCCGAGCGCCCCAGAATCCGCGCAACTTCATAACGAAGAGCAGCGGTAGGGCGTCATCGGACGCGTTGCTGTTCCACGACCGTAACAGGCCTTCAGAGAGGGTGTCCCGAAGGGCAGTGAAGGCCTTGACTGGGTACGTGGGGCCGAACGGAGACTATGACGACTGCCAGAGAAACAAAACGCACGAAAAGAGATGATATCACACAGAGACGATGTCAAAAGCCGCTTAGACAGCGAGAAAGAAGGCAAAAGCAGGTGAAAAGCAGGAAAGAAAAGACTTAACGTGCCAGCGGTGTGCCGGCGCCTATAAAGGGCGAATTCAAGCGGCGCTTGAAGGCTGCATCTTGCCGCTCCCCGCTCCCGACTTCAGCTCGCCGACGTCAACGACGAGGACAAGGACAAAGAAATTTTACTATATCTAACGACAAGCATTGGCTTGGCCTAACGATTTGTCGTCCGGAGGCTGGCTGCAGGTCTCCACCCGGCTCTGTGATCTTTGTTCCCTTTGCTCGATCTCTGCTTCAGGGCCGCTCAATCGCTCAAGTCTACAACTTACATCTACCTCTTCGTCTCACCTTGTACTCTTGCCCACGAGTTGACTCTAGCGATTTACGAGCTATCGGTCACCCTATCTAGAACATATCAACAATAACGCTCTATTACAGCTATCCAATGAAAACAGCAAAACAGTAACAAGCGGAGACAACTAGGCCAGTAGGGACTACGATCAGGTATCAACAAAGCCAATTATGCAGTCCGAATGGTATACAACAGGCGTAACGGAGGAAGGGAAAACAAGGCTACAGCGGACCAACCAAGCGTGAAAAACAAAAGTGTAGAGTACTGCGCTCCACCGAACCAGGATAGAGAGGAATAAAAAGAACCGAGATGCACTGAAGGAAAAGCACACCGCTTAATGGCTGCCCTCGCTGTTCGCCGCAGACGAGCCGCGCCTGGTCGAGCGCGAGCGCCGGCGGGACCGTCGCGCCTCCTCGCGGTCCTCCTGCGTCACCGCCGGGCGCTCGAGGCACACCAGCTCGAGCACACAAGGCAGCACGTCTCCGCATTTCTGCTTCACGAACGAATCGTTGCGCCGTATGCCGCCCCACATCGCGTTCGGACCGAGCCAGTCCAGGCGCTTGAGCCCGTCGCCGAGGCGGCCGCCGGGCACGCCCTCCTTTGGCGAGCGGTTCTCATGGTACGCCTGCTTGAGCTTCGCCTGCGTCTCGGGGCGCGCGTTCGCGTAGTCCTCCTTGCGCAGGCGCATCTGCAGGTAGTCGCTCAGCTGGTCGACGACGTCGGCGCACGTGACGCCGAGCGTGGGGTTCGACGCGCGTATGTCGATCGTCCACGGCACGGTGTGCGAGATCAGGCGCAGGTGCGACACGCGCGGGAACGTCGCGGGCTCCTGCCGGCCGGCGGACCACGACTTGTGCGGCGGGTCTGTGCTGCGCTGGCAGTGCGCCGTCGAGAAGAGCATGTTCCACTTTAGGTGCGCGCGCTCGCTGTCGCCTTCGCCCTCCTGCGGGAGCAGCAGCGGGTTCACGAAGAGTTCCGCGCGCATGCGGTGCACCAGCGTCGGCTTCAATACCGGCCCGTCTGCGGCGTGATTAGTGAGCATCGTCTACACCGTGCATGATGATGAAGGGAAGACTCACAGTGGGCACCGGCTGCGAACCGGCCGATCAAATCGCCCCTGTCAGCACGGGCGATGCGCGTAGCGCGCGCGGCAGGGGCCGCCTGGGGCGGGGGCGGACCAAAGCCAGGTGGGGCTCCGCCGCCGTACCATCCCGGCATCTGTGGCGGCAATTGACCGCCATAGCCCATCGCGGGCGTCGTGTACGGCGCGCCAACTGGCGGGCCCCATTGGCCAGGGTACTGTTGGCCGCCGGGATACTGTTGGGGATACTGTTGGGGGTACGCGCCAGGCAACGGCTGCTGAAAGCTGTTATACGTCGTGTAGGGGTGCGGCGGCGGCGGCGGAGGTCCCCACGGCGACGGGCTCGGGCCCCATGCTGGCGTCTGGTGAGGCTGTGGGGGCGGGGGCGGCGGGTAGCCTGTCCAATCGGCAGAGAAGCCAGGAGGCGGCCCTGATGGCGGCGGCCCATGTCCAGGCGGTGGAGGCCCTGGGGGTGCCCGCGGTGTGCCGCCCGGCGGCGCAGCGCGCGCGTCGGGCAGCTGGACATTGGGCATGTAATACGACCCAGGCATCATAGGCGAAGGGATGTAGCCTGGTGATGATCCATATGGTGAGAGATACTGGGGCACGGGCGCGGGCGCATAGCCGCTGTTATATGGTGGGAAGCCGGGCGGGGGAGGTCCACCCTGAGTACTGGGTGGCGACAACGGGATGACAGGGGGCCGGACGGGTGAGTTTGGGTGAGAACGGCCATTATACAGGTCCGGCATAGGAGGGATAAAAGGTGTAGTGGGATTTGACTCCATTTCCTAGGATCGTTGTTTGAAATACGAGATTTCTCTGGCGCGAGTCAGCACAGACACAGAAGAGCGAGAACACAATCAGTGCGTACTTTTTTGGAGTGCTTCCTGAGACAGCCAAAGGAGAAGAGAATGGATCCGGACTCGTAAATGTGAGATGACTCGTCCTCGGCCTCTCAGCGCACTGATACAGTCAATAGATTAGATGCGAGCGACAGGTGCTGAACACGCGGTCCTCTACAAACGCAGGAGATCTGGAACGCGAGGTCAGAGAAAGCAAGCGAAAGAGCGACACGAGAAATGCATGCACGCGCGCCTTGAAAACTTCCCAGCACGAACCAGTGCGGATACCAAAGTGGGCCGTAGGGTGTAGGGTGTTCTCGGCCCACCTATCAAATCTGGCCGATTCTCCTGATGAACTATGAACTCTGGAATGACCTCCGACGTTATAGCCAGACTTGAAGTGCGCACAGCAGACGAAGAATGTTGCAGACGAGGCTGAGCGCCGAACCTCGAGGCAGGCGTCGTCGAAACACGTGTAGCAAAACCATCACATGATGGTGTCGATATCATCACGTGGATCGCGTTTCAATTTAATCGCGCACCGCAGTCGCGTCTCTCGCGACGGAACAGGTCTGGCAGAACGCATTATGTGTCGAGGGCAATATGTGAATCTGGAAATATTGCAGATCATCGATAGTAATGAACAGCATCGGATCATACCTTAGGACACGAGTTGCACATAGCATAGCGCCCCGCAAACGCACAAAGGCATCGAAGAGGTACGGCAATCATGGAGTGAGACATGTCTGTGCTGCATTAAACACGTTCCCGCAGCAGGAGGGCAGAGGATGATTGATGGAGACAGGAGGGATATGTACTAGTGGAACGAGTTGTCGGCTTTTTGACCCTGCACGCTGTGGGTGAGGGGCGAACGTCATCGTGGTGAATCTAATCACATTGCGAATCATCTCCGCGTGTCATAAGGTTCGTGCATAGGAATCCAGACGGTATCCAGCAGTTGCATATAATCGAGGAGAGATATTAAGCAGTTACATGACGAATCCAAAAGGCGCGCAGGATGGTCGATACAACAAAGAAAGCAGCGCTACAGCGGACAAGATAAAAATGCTATAACAAAACAAAAACGCAATCTAGAACGCCGCGAGCTTCATGACGAAGATATTGGGTGCCCTGAAGCCAAGCCTGGAAACGGCGTATCCATCATCCTTCGTCACCGACTCGAAAAAATGGCGGTCGCGCAGCCAATCTGGCGTTCGAAAGGTTAGGGTCGTCAGAGTCTCCAGGCAGCGCGAGACGTACCGACGCGCCGGTAGCGGCCTGGTGTGGGCGGGGCGGGAGTGTAGAACTGCGCCTGGGCGGGCCATGCACTCTGAGCGTTGATCTGCGCGGCGCGCTTGATGTTCTCCTGCACTCTCCCGGAACACGACCCGAACTCTGCTTCGGTAATCAAGTTCTCCGTATAGCTGACCGAGATCACGGATGTCAGGCATCACCCAAGATGAGAAGATCGTAAGGGGCTCACTCCTTGTACATGCGGTCGCACACGTCACCCAAGGTAACGCCGTTCTCGTTTCGGATGGTCGTGCACCACGGACTGTGCTCGGTGATGATGATGATCTCCTGCACGCGCGGCAAGGTCGCAGGCTCGTCTTTCGCCGTGAAAGGCAGATCGCGATCCGCGAACTGCTCGTTGAAGCCGCCGGTGGACCCTGCACAAGGTCAGCGGGTGAATGGCACGGAGACAGCTTCATAGCGCAGCGCACCAGTGCAAAGGTCGAAAACCAGACTGAAGCCAGGAGCGCCCCGCGTGAGGATGGGGTGCAGCTCCAGGTCGGTATTCAGCATGTACAGGTCCGTCTGAGAGAGCACAGGACCATCTACACACAGTTTCGGGTCAGAGATATGGATAGTTAATACCTGGGGTGAACTCACAAGAATTTCCTGCCGCCCATCTATCAATGCTCGCCATATCTGCGCGTAAATGTCGTGAAGTCGGGCCGCGAGCCTTGGTATCTGGGTATCCTGAGCAAGTGGATGTAATTAGCAAAGAAAGGCAGATTCGACTCATCCGCTGGTAATATACCTTCAGCAATCTGATCCGTGCGGTGCTCGACGCAGCTTCAAAGCCATAAGCCGAGACGGGCGCCATCTGCCTCGAGGCAAGCATGTTGCGAAGACACAAAATGTTGATCAGATCTCCGGATCGATATGACGTTCGGCGCAGCCACCGGCGGAGCATTATCTGATAAGATTAAAGTTCGTCGCTTACCCCATTGAGCTTCTCAAGCTTGCGTACGCGCCACTACCACGACCTTTTCCTTGTACAACACTCCCATTTCCTCTGTGCTCTTAATCATACATCTTGATCATGGCGCCGAAAGGAGGCAACGCAAAGAAGGAGGGCGGACGAGCGAAGAAAGCAGAGAACGAGGCTAAGAAACAGCAAGAGGCGGAGGCCGCGAAGGTGCGTATCTCCGTTGGTTACATCTGTCTTCATCTAACGTCTACAATTACTCCAGGAGCGTAAAGAGGCAGATCAGTGGTCTGCAGGCGCAGGTGCGAAGAAAGCCAAAGAGGACAAGGAAGAGAAGCGGCGCGCCGAGCTGGCGCGTAAGCAGGAGAATGCCCGCCTGCTTGCCGAGGAGGAGGCCTCGGCGCCAGTGAAGAAGGCCGCGCCCAAGGCGGGCGCCAAGAAGGCTGCAGCGAAACCGAAACCTGCGGGTCCTGGTGCGATCGCGGCTGGGGGGGATATTGCAGGCGGCGCGAAGGAGCCGGAGGAGGGTGAGGGCAAGGTGGAGAGCTACACCGCGACGGGTCTCGATAATGCGCTGGATCTGCTCGAAGTGGTCACGGCGAAGATGGACAAGGCGAGCGTTGGGAGCCAGGCTGCTGGGATCGAGAGACATCCGGAGGTATGGATCATATTTGTTTCGTTCGCTGAAGCTATCTTCTGACCATCGGCCTTGCCCGATCAGCGACGATTCAAGGTAAGATTGCCTTACAGTCGGGGCCAGGCCTTGCGCCTTATTAACATAAACATTCAGGCAGCGTTTGAAGCATACTCAGAGCGCGAGCTACCGAATCTCAGGAAAGAGGTAAGACCATCGCGATGTCTGTCCAGTATGACAAATGCTGAACAATTCGATCCCAGCACCCCGGCCTGCGCTTGCAACAATACAAGGTACTTTACGACCCACAAACTCTCCAATATCACAATGGACTGACTGTGGTTTATGTAGGATTTACTGTACAAGCAGTTCCAGAAGTCGCCTGAAAATCCGTATGTATCCGCTTTCCTTGATCATTCATACCATCTTGTCATTGACTTTCACAATCTCTGCAGCTTCAACCAGGTCACTGTCACGTACGATGCCTCGAAAGACGAGAAGGTGGAGGCTTTGAAGCAGCGGCAGGCCGAGGTCGCAGAGCGCTTGCGCGAGAAGAAGTAGACAATTAACGATCTTTGGAGCGTGTGTACGTTTTGCTTTGTGATGTAGTAGCTGACAATTATCTGAGAATGACCGCAACGAGTCGTTTCTGGATATAACGTTTTAGATCAGGCTCTATTTGATAGCTTGCTCTACTGCTTTGATATCCAGGGTACTGCATTGCACCATCAGGTCTCAGCCAGGATGGCGGAAATCTTCCATAGGGGGGGTATCATCCGCCAAAGGAAACTATGATGCCTATCCTTGGCCACCGTTTTTAATCACAGTAAGTCCTCGAACTTCAGTCACCCGATGAGGTGTCATCGACTGATAAGTGTGCTTGATGTCATAGTCCTATGTCCAGACTGGGGGTTTTCGCACCCTCTGAGATGAAATCCCGAATGGAACGGTGCAGCATCCTACCAGCAGGTTGCCTCGCGTAAAAGCGACGAGTTGAGCATGGGGCTTGAACAGGCTGCTTCCATTCCAGCGTTTGCGGAACTCCTCATTGTCAGCGTGATGTGGCTGCCCCTTCGTCCGCTAGATTTCATTAATTGAACTCTGTAAGTCGACCTATACATAAAGGCCTGGGTCACGACCCGTTGGTGCTTTCCACCTCGACTTCGCAGTGACAGAAGCTTGTCGTCTCACGTTTCAAGACTCGCGGACCACATTCCATCCTCTTTATCATCGAGGCATCAGTGGATCAGAAAGGATGCTTGACCAACTTCTACAAGTACGTATGTTGTTCATCATTAAATTCGATTCACAGAAGCGTCGCTACAGGCGACGACCCCCAGTTATGCGTATATTGTATTGGGAGGCTTCGTCGTAGTAGTGAGTACACTCAACTTCACCCCTCACACTCATGTATTCGTGGAGTGATTAATGCGCTTCTGTTACTGTGCAGTTTAGCATGGTGTCTTTGCTAGTGAGAGAGAAGGTCAGATCCACCTTCCAGGTTCCAGAAACGTCAGCTATTTTTTTCTGACACTTTTTCAGCTCTACCTGAACGAAGTTGTCCTCGGCACTGGCTTTGGCGTCCTCATGGGTCCCCACTGTGCCAACATATTTGATCCCCGATCATGGACTACTGAGAGCGACAAACTGACGCTTGAGGTGATGCGCGTCGTACTCGCCACCGGCCTCTTCGCCATCGGTGTCGAGCTGCCGCGGGCGTACATGGGGAAGCACGTCAAGAGTTTGCTCATCATAGTCGTGCCTACCATGGCATTGGGCTGGGTCATTTGTGCTGGTAACGTTCTTGTCCCTCTTCTCTGACACAGCTCGCAATAAGGCAGTTTCCCTCTTCTGCTAGGTTTCATATATGCGCTGTTTCCTAACCTGTCCTTCATCTCTGGACTCGCTATCGCCGCATGCCTGACACCAACCGATCCTGTCATCTGTGCTTCTATTGTTGGTATGAAGTTATGCCCACCGAGATTAAATTGGATCTAACACTGGTCACCATAGGCGGACACTTTGCTGTGAAAAACGTACCACCCAATCTCCGGCACCTTCTTGCAGCAGAATCTGCTGCCAACGACGGCATGGCATATCCCTTCTTGAGCATCTCTATATACCTCACCACGGAAACCTCGCGACGAGCAGCGATAGGCAAATGGTTTCTTATCGGATGGCTATGTATTGCTCTTCCATGCCCATTTCACCCAGCCGATGTTCATTGCTCCCGCACAGACCAGGTCATTCTTGGGGTCATACTCGGCGCCGTCCTTGGTATCTCAGGCGGTATTCTGACTCTTCACTCTCTCACATGAATTTGGCTGGCAGGCTACACGTTTTCACGAATAATGAGATTCACGCAACAGCAAGGATTCATCGATCGCCAGTCTTATGTGGCCCAGTACCTTGCATTAGCTGTCTTCACCATTGGTATCACTAGCACGATTGGAAGCGATGATCTCCTCGCCGCTTTCGCCGCAGGTACGCGCGTTATGGTCTGCCATATCGTGTAGGCTTCTTGACGTCTTCGTGTATAATGTAGGCTGCGCGATATCCTGGGACGGACATTTCAATACACATGTAGAAGAAGAGGTATTCTCCTCAGTCGTAGATTTCGTACTCAACAGCGCTTGTTTCATCTACATCGGAGCCTGGTTTCCGTTCGAGCTCTTCAATGCTCAAGAACTCGGCCTCTCACCGTGGAGACTCATCGTCCTATTTCTGTTGATCCTTGCCTTCCGGCGCATTCCGCCGCTTATGTTGCTCTACAAGTGGATCCCGGAAATCCGCAACTGGAGGGAGGCTTTTTTCTCTGGGCACTTCGGTACGCCGTTAGTCATATTCCGCTTTCAATGTCAATGCTCACGCTTTCATGCTATACGCAGGTCCTGTACATTCATCCTCAGGCCATATATGATTTCGTAAAGCTAACGTTTTTGCAGATGGGCGTGGGCGCCGTGTTCATATCCACCCTCGCCATTAGCCGCCTCGAGACGCCCGAGGATCCGCCTCAAAACCAACAGCAACTCCTGGCAGCCACGCTCCAGCCCATCGTTGCCTTCATTGTCCTGTGCTCGATCATCATCCGTACGCACCTACCCTTCACCTTAGCACGCTGTACTCACCGTCGCCCACGCACAGACGGCCTGTCCATCCCCTTCTTCTCCTTGAGCCGTGAAGTCGGCTCTCGCATGCTTTCGCTCTCTCGCACGCGCACGCTCACCCCGCGTGGTCCCGATGTGCCCGACTGGCTGTTCGGGTCTCGCCGTCCGCCTGCGCTGACCCCGACTCCTGCTCCGGATGTAGAACCCGGTGAAGGAACCATAGTGGCTGAGGACGGAATGTCGGATGCCCAAGTTTCAATCGAGCAGGACCAGATCAAGGGTGTTCGTGAGGCTCAGCCAGTTCTCGGAAAGGGGAATATTGCTCTCCGCAGTGCAAGATGAAACTCTCCCGTATCGGAGAAGGAGGGGCTCGGTAGGTGCCGTCGCAATGCTTGATCTCATTGAGCCTCATACGCGATCTCTAGGACGGTGGCGAGCATCCTTTTGCCATGGGCATGCAGTAGGTCCAGGACGGGAGTGTTAATAAATTGAGGAATGTCGTCGAACGCGACGTTACCGCCACTATGAGATAGAGGATGGCAGACAGGTCAAGGCTATTTATTTCCTCATGAGAACAATAGTATTTATTCGTGAGCATTGTTCCCGATTCGGATTCATCAGTATTGACTGCACTGCGAAAGGCCTACAATGAACTGATCAGCGAGTTTGCTTTGGCTGGGGGAGTTTGCTTAGCCAAGAGAACAATGGGTGTCTCGTCATGACGTGACCGCGTCAAACACTTATAATCTTCCTTTCCTTTATCACTCCCTTTCCAGTCTTTCTGTCGCCTGCTCCTCACGATGTCATCCCCAGATGTTATGCCACCTTCAGACCCTACAGGCGCTGCTTCTTCCTCAGACGATATGCCGTCTGACTCCTGCGGTTCCCGCCCCGATACTTCAGAAATTCCTGAATACCTGAACGAGTACGAGCTCGATTCAGATGGTAACAAGATTCCGGACGGCGTCAAGGGCTGGAAGCTCACGGATCGCGCGCGTGTTGCGCGACTCAACGTCAGTGTTCCTGCCTCTGCTTCGCACGTTTCTAATCGACGCGTATCAGTACCGCAAACTTTGCTTTAAAGACCACACGCCGATGTCGAGGCTCCCTATGAAGCTTTTCGCTTTCCCTGACAACCCGTATTCATGCCCGCCTTTGCTATACTTCGCCCTTCCATTCAGCACGGATCAGATGCTCGATTTCAATGCTCGCCACAACATCCCACTCGTCGATGGTCCGCATTCCAAGCACACGATACGTCTCTCCATCGCTCTTAAACGGGGCATGAACCGCCTACGTAAAATCTGCGATACGTACGGCTTGACGCTTATCATGCCCTGTGATGTGAAGCATGATTGGGCTGTTGCGTTGCACTCAAATTACAATTGGCATGAAAAGGAGCTCGAAGAGGAGGACGAGAAGGAAGTCGTCGAGATCATCAAGAGAGAGCTGAAGATCGAAAAAGGGCCGGAATGGTATTACGACGCAATGTCATGATCGTCGCATTTTCTTCCCAGTGTGCTCTTTTTTCCCCTCGCAGACGCGCCACATTATGACCGCTAGTTGGCTCTCAGTTTGTTTGTGTCGTTTGCACGCTCCACCTGCCTACCGCCTACTACTTTCGTGATCTGCTCCAACCGGCGTAGCGTTGATATCAACGGGCTTGAACGACGCATATGCCTAGGCTCTGCGACCTGACTTCGTTGACCCTTGTGATACCTGGTAATGTGAAGCGCTAATGGGGTATCGGACTACTCGAATTGCAGTCGGCACAAGGAGGAGCTCGATGAGGAGGACGAGTTGAAGAACAATCAATGGCCGAATAACTATCTTTGCCTTGAGCATAAATTAATGGCTTCGACAAATTCGATACAGGCACTGCATCCATTGGTTGAAGGCGTGCTCTAGATGAGGCCGGCTTGATGTTATATCTCGAAAGAGTGAGACGTCGCATCGCTATCATGTCTGGCGCATGCGCATCACTTACAGTCAGCTTTCCGAGGACCAGACAGAGTCCTCAAAATGAGTGGCTCCTTCGTTTCGGGGCTCCGCCCCACTGTCGATCGCGCCGATCGCTGAGTTCAGACGAAAGGCCGCAGAGTCTGTGCAGTGTGCACGACACCTCGACGGGAGAGTGGACAAACGCGAGTGGATCGAGCAGTCAGTACTAGTCAGTACTAGCAAATAGCTTGACAACACGACAGAGCATTCCTTTCATAGCGAGAGCAGGGGAATATGGTACATGATATAAATTAAATCCAAGTCAACAAGTATTGTGATCTACGTATGCGAAAATCCATGGCACAATGGAAATACGAAAGTAGGAGATAGTCGGAAGAAGAATGCAAGCGCCACGAACTGAGAAATGGCGGGGTAGTAAGCATGTGGCACGACTGAAAAATGGTTGGCTAGTAAGCATGTGGCACGTCTGCGAGTGAGGACAGCAGCGTACTGGAAGGACAGTGCAATGATCAAGACAGTGAGTCGTAATACCACATCGGCGGTTTCTCGATCTTCAGCTCCTTCTTGATGATCTCGACGACGTCCTTCTCGTCCTCAGGTATGAGTGCCTCATCATACCAGGTGTAATTCGAATAGAGTCCAACGCCCCATTCGTGCGTCATATCACAGGGCATCACGAGCTTGAGTGACCACAGCTCGCATAGGTCCCTGAGACGCGACATGCCTTGCTTGACAGCCATGGAGATCCGCATGGCATATTTCTCATTCGGGACATCGATGAGTGGAATGCCGTGCCGCTCGTTGAAGTCGAGCATCTGCTGCGTGTCGAAGGGCAGCGCCCAATATAGCATCGGCGGGTTATTGTAGGGATTTTCGGGGAGAACAAGGAGCTTCGAAGATATGGCGGTTCGTTTGCACAAAAAATCAGCAGCGAGCAAATACATGGACGCGAGCAAACTTTTTCCGCGTGAGCAAACTTTCAGCGTGCGAGCAAAGATTTCAACGCGCGAGCAAAGATTTCAACGCGCGAACATATTCTTCAAGAGCGAACAAATATTCCTGCGAGAGCGAGCAAATACTCCTCAGTAGGAGAGCGAACAAAGATACCTTCATATTCGAAGTCCGAGCATAACTTACCTTGAAGAAACATCCTTTGAAGTTAAGTTCAGGAGCTACAATTGAACCTAACAAACTTCTATTACGATATATAAAGACTATACACTACATAGTTCGATCCAAACGGCTGGTTACTTTAAATAAGGAAGCCACACAGCCGTCCCATCCTGCACGCTGGCCGCCACGGGATCTCGAGCCCCTACCTCGCCCGCCTGCCGCTGCGCTGTCGCTCCTCGCCCCGTTGTGCTCGTCTCCGCTCTTCGTTGCGCACGCGTGCCGTCGCTCGTCGCTGCGCCTGCCACCGTTCCTCGCCCCACGCGCCCGCCTCCACTCCCCACCATGCACGCCCGCCGCACCTCCCCGCGCGGACCCGCGCCACCGCGCCGTCGCTCCTCGGTCATGCGCCCGCCTCAGCTCCTCACCGCGCCCGCGCGCCCGCCTCCGCTCGAGCTGGACCCACCGCTCGTCGCTGCGCCCGCCCGCCATCGCTCGTCGCTGCGCCCGCGCCCGCGGCTCCTCGCCACATGCGCGCGCCGCACCTCCCCACGTGCCCGCCGCCGTGCCGTCGCTCCTCACCGCGCACGCGCACGCCTCCGCTTGTCGCTGCGCACGCGCATCGGCGCTCGTCACTGCGTGCCTGCCTCCGTTCGTCGCTGTGCACGCGCACTGCTCCCCGCCACGCGCCCGCCCCCCACCGCGCGCCCGGGCTCGCTCACCGCCGCGCGCCCGTGCCTGCACATCGCTGTGTCCGCTCGCTGCCACGCACGTGCCTTCTCACCGCCGCGGGTCCGCTGGCTCGCCGCCCTGGCTCTCCGCTGCGTGCTCGTACCTGCGTGCCCATGGTCGTACCCCGCCACGCACCCGCTCTCCACCCCGCATGCTCGCTGCAGCGTGCTCACTCACTCACCGTCACGGGCTCGTATACTGCTGCGTGTCCGCTCACCATCGTGCGCCCTCTGCCACCCACTCGCTTCGCGCCTCGGCCCGCTCTTGCGATTGTGCGATTGTGGTGCGTGGCTCGTTGCACAGCGGCGACAGCGCACAGCGTTGCTTGGCTGACCTAGGCGCTGCTGCACGTCACGTCACGTTGCAGGCGTGGGAGCGAGTTTGTCGGGGCAGGTGCATGGCATCGGGGAGGGAGTCGGAAGTGGGCAATTGCGTGATGGCGCGGGGCAGCCGTACGGGCAGGGACGGGGAAGGGGGGAAGGTGCAGGAGGGTGACGCGCGTGTCACAGTTCGAGATTCCCGAAACGGAAATTCGGGAATTGCCGAATGGCGTGGCTTGAAGGCCGAGCTCGCCGAAGCTTGAGGAGCAGCAGCATCGAGCAAGCTTTTGGAGGCATCTCATACTATAATTTATTGATGATGATACTACATGATGATTGTTAAACATGTCTATTCCAAAGCATTTATGAGGTTAAAAACCAGTCCTCCTTTTGCTTTTAAAACAGCCTTTAATCTATTTAGCATGCTCTTGATATGGCTATCAACAACTTCTGTGGTGAGCACACCCCATGCAGTATATACAGCAGCTTTCAGCTGCTCGAGGATATTTAGAGGATGTAGAAGAGCACATATAGATCTTGAGATTATACCAAAGAGGCTCTATAGGATTGAGATCTGGAGAAGATGATAGATAAGAGAAGTACTAGATTAAATGACTGGTAAGCTAAAGATTTGTTGATTTGCTGGCATGTGATGATGCATTGTCCTGCTAAAACTTCATATAATCCCTTAGCTTGTCCATCTCCATATAAAAATGATAAACTATAGATGTTGAAGATCTAATAATAAATGTGCAATGTTCTCAGTGCCTGGAATAAGTCACTGATATTATTCAGGCTGTACCTAATAATAAACATGCAGCATTCTGAGTACAATATATGAGTATAGTGTTTGTCAATCAAAGAAGCTTGATGGTTCATTTGAGTATCTTAAATAAGTTACTGAGAGGAGCTGATCATGTCCTGCATCAATAACACCAGCACAAGGGGCTGAGAGAACTGTACAGTATATTATGTAATCAGTCTAAAGCTAAGCCCATAATCTAATCAATAGCAGATGCATTAGATAAGATAAGAAGAAATAGCACTATATTATGCTTTGGTTGAATGACCTAAACATAACAAGAAATCCTTCAAAAAGAGCTCCAGGATCTATTCTTGATACTGCTTGGAGTTTATTCCTCCTTCCTTCTCATCAAGGTACTCCAGTGCAACTAATAGGTTCTTTTGCCCCTGCATGATGCACCCTCACACTATAACATGCAGGGAGGACAGCTTGAAGGTTGAGACAACACAATCCTCCTGAAGAACTTCATTCAAATACTATATAATATACACTCAGCTAGAGGTGTCACTGATGTAAATGTAGCACTCATCTAACCAAATAATGTATCTTTAATCTTTCTCTGTCATCTGCCAACTATTCTGAGCTCACCTTATATGAGTCTTCTTCTGCTTTCCATAAAGATAGGGCATCTTTTTTGTAACACACTAGTAATGGCCTTTCTCATTAAAAATTTTTCAGATAGTGCTTGAGCTGATTTTTAGCTTAACTGACTTTTCAATGATAGCAAATGGTTCTTGATGGTAATTTCAAGCTTCTTGCACTATCTAACACTTGATATGCTCTATGACCTTCAGTAAACAACTGCTTCATGATAAGGAATGAGTAAATCTGATTATTTTGTACTTGTGAAAGAGATGCTAGGCAGTCAGCAAGAGGATGTTTTCTTGATTAACTATTTTGAAGATAGTGGTATCAGATTTTATAGCACTAATAAAGTGATTTTTTCTCAGGATACCATGCTGGGTATAATGAGCTCTTATAAGTGACATACAAAGAGGTATGATAAAATTGCAAGTGATAAATGTGACATAGTATGATATTAGCTTATAACATATTGCATGTTGCTTATATAGTTATCATAAATTTTGATAATCACAAGTATGTGCTACAAGATATTGTAACATACTATAAGATAGTATAACATATCTTAAAATATTATAGAATGTCTCAGAATATCATAAAATATTATAAAATATGATACATATGCTGCAAGATATTATAGCATGCTGTACAATATAATAGTATATCATGAGATAGTATGACATATCTTAAAATATTATAGAATGCCTTAAGATATTATAAGATGTCTCAGAATATCATAAAATATTATATGATATGATATATGTGCTAAAATATATGGTACATATGCCTCTGTGTTCACACAGAGAGGAGCATTTGAGTTGTATTCAGTCATCTGTGCATTCCATTTTAAGCTAAATAACCTCCAAATGCTGATCACTCAATATTTTCAGATGGACAGTGGCTTATATTAGAGAATCACATACATGTAATGCTGCATGATGTGACAGCATCACAGAGCAATATAAAATCAAAAAAAAAGGTACATATGCTCAGAGATATAATAGAGAACTTGAATTGAGATGAGGTAACTTACTATAGCAACATGTTACAAGATATTAAATTATATACTGACCAACTTATAGCAATATGTAGAGAATTGCAGAATTGTAGCTTACAACTAAAATTTCTAAATAAGTAAGACATGAAAAAAAAATGATTTTATGCATATGACTATAATTATACTCAGAAGTTGGTCAAGGAGAACTCTGCAATCTAGTATATAATGATGTCAAGCTTACTTAGTATGATTATATGAAATTATAATAGTGAATTATATGAAAGAAAATAGAAAGAGAGAGAAAACATTGAACATAACTTGTAACACCACTCAGCAGTTGCCAAAAACAGTGCCACAATAAATTTTGAACTAAAATTTTAAAAGCAATAAATTCAACCAAATTATTAGCAAAAAGATAAGGAGTAAGTACTTCCTTGTGGAGATTGTATTTTGCTATCTGACACAGCAAGCTATTGCAAAAGAATATAGACAAATGTAATAAGATTAGATAACTCTTATAAGGAAATTGTTATCTACTACCAAAAGGTGACTACTAGACAAAGCACTTATATAGTGTCTACACCTCATATATGCATATATATTGGCCTTAAAAGATATCATTAGGTTTGTTATTCCTTGCCAATTTTCTTGTATTGATCCTTTTATTTAGTAACAAGGCCATTTCTACCAGTCCTAAACTTTGCCATTCAAATACTTTTGGTGCATCAGGTCTAACTTTTCAAAAATTTGCATTCTTTTTGCTCTTACTGACTACTTGTGCTATCCAATCTTGCTCTGTCCACTAGTCTGACTAGGTTTTCTATGAATAACTTGTAGGATCTCTATGCTGATAGCTCTTAGCTTTTGTATCATGGTTACAATATGGGTCATCTAGGCAATCCATATGATGCTCCTCAAGCATGCAAGTCTGAGTCAAAGCATAATAGTTGGTGAGTGCTGCATATTGCTCAATACTGATATGCAGCTTTATGATCTAAATGTCTATGGCCTAAAAATTATACTTGATTGAACTACCAATCTAGCCTATATACAGTCAGCAATGCCAACAGTGAGCACAGTGTTTAGTATTGAGTATTACTTAAATCTTACTCAGCAAGAATATATATCTCTATGAAGCATAGATATGTACATAAAGTATTTTAGCTATGATGACTGAGTATAATATCATTTCAAATAAATTTGAAATTTTATTGAATCAACAGTATAGAAAGAAGCAATAAACTGAAAAATGAGAATATAATATTACAACCAGAATAATTATGCCAGGTCCAGGGATAAGACAAGTGTACCAGATCAATTAACTTTGAGAACTTTTCTGATAGATTGTGAGCTGATTTTGTTGTTATAGAATTGTTATATATCTGGATAACAAATGCTATAGAGCTCAGTATTATGTAAGTTTTGCATGCTTTGCATTGCTCTACAATGCATTCTATTCTACACACTTTTTCACTGATGACTCTATAAGTAAAGCTAGAGATTGGCATTTATATAATAAATGTACTTGTGAAGTTTTATATAATTTGAGTTCAGATTGGCTTCTCAATGTCTGACACTTGTGACAAGTAAGCATAGATTGTGCAGTGTTTGTTTTTAATACTGGGATGCATGAGCTCAATTTGAGCTCTTAGGCATACTAAATACTCTTTTTTAAGCTTGATTTTGTCATCTACAGTTCTTCATATGTCTATTGCTTTGTTATAAGATTGTATGCTATATACTGTAGTAAATTATATTTCTTTCATGCTTTTCAGTGGGCTCTTATATTATCCAGATCTTTACAATTTTCCTACATTCTAGTGTATAATTGTTATTTTTGATGTAAATTAAGCCTCAAGCCCTTGAATCAAGGTAAAACAAATTGTGGCTTTGCAATCATGTGTAGAATAGTAGTACCAAGCATTGAATATAACTCAATTTGTCAAATTCACAAGACTGAGTACTTGATTGTACAAAACCTTAGGAGAACAGCCTAATTTGTCTGTATCTTTGTCATTCTACATTCAAATTTGCTCTAAATCTCTCATCACTTCTCACTTACATGTTGAGCTAAAGTAGTAGTGTCATTGTCAATAAATTATAGTATGAAATGCCTTCAAAAGCTTGCTCGATGCTGCTGCTCCTCAAGCTTCGGCAAGCTCGGCCTTCAAGCCACACCATTCGGCAATTCCCGAATTTCCGTTTCGGGAATCTCGAACTGTGACACGCGCGTCACCCTCCTGCATAGTACGGCCCTACGGGCATTACCTGTCCCCGTTTTTAAGGCAGGCATTCCTTTTCATGCGACGTTGAATCATATACTTAGGATTGTTCAAATAAAGAACTATCAATAGTATTAGATGGTTTCTTCCAATTGGTCTGCCCGATTCAGCAGTGGGATGCACCGCGAGTGTTCATAGAACGGGTACAGAACAACATCATGTTTTGATCATCGCTACGGTTTCATTTTCTTCATTTTTCACCGTCCGGAAAGGTTTGCGAAGAAGACCTTCGCTTGCATGTCAACATGGCAAAGCAACCAGATAATTAAAGTGCCTGTAGCTGCAAGACGGTGCGCGTTCACTGTTAGCGGGGACTGAGTGTCTCAGTCAGGCGGAACACTTCCAAAATGGGACAACGTCAAAAGTTTCCATATAAGGCAGTAACTTTCGAGGGAAGACCTGTCCCTTACGGGTACAGGAACCTTCCCCCCTTCCCCGTCCCTGCCCGTACGGCCACCCCGCGCCATCACGCCATTGCCCACTTCCGACTCCCCCTATGATGCCATGCACCTGCCCCGACAAACTTGCTCTCATGCCCGCAACGTGACGTGGCGCGCACCAGCGCTAAGGTCGGCCAAGCAACGCTGTGCGCTGTGCAACGAGCCACGCACTCAACCGCACAACCGCAAGAGCGGGCCGAGGCGCGGAGCGAGCGCGAGGCAGAGGGCGTGCGATGGTGAGCGGACGCGCAGCAGTTCACGAGCCCGTGACGGTGAGTGAGTGAGCACGCTGCAGAGAGCATGCGGGGTGGAGAGCGGGTGCGTGGCGGGGTACGACCACGGGCACGCAGGTACGAGCACGCAGCGGAGAGCCAGGGCGGCGAGCCAGCGAGCCCGCGGCAGTGAGCAGGCACGGGCGCGGCAGCGAGCGGACGTGGCAGTGTGCGGGCACGGGCGCGCGGCGGTGAGCGAGCCCAGGCATGGGGTGAGGGGCGGGCGCGTGGCGCAGGGTGGGGGGCGGGCGCGTGGTGCGGAGCAGTGCTGCGCATGCGCAGCGACGAAAGGAGGCAGGCGCGCGCAGTGATGAGCACCGATGCGCATGCGCAGCGACGAGCGGAGGCGCGCGCGTGTGCGCGGTGAGGAGCGACGGCGCGGCGGCGCGCGCGTGGGGAGGTGCGGCGCGCGCATGTGGCGAGGAGCGGCGGGGGCGGGCGCAACGACGAGCGATGGCGGGCAGGCGCAGCGACGAGCGACTGCGCGTTTGCGCAGCGAAGAGCGGAGGCGGACACGTGGGGTGAGGAGCGATGGCGTGGCAGCGGGCGGCGGGGAGTGGAGGCGGGCGCGTGGGGCGAGGAATGGTGGCAGGCACGCGCAGCGACGAGCAACGGCGCGCGTGCGCAACGAAGAGCGGAGGCGAGTACAACGGGGCGAGGAGCGACGGTGCGGCGGCAGGTGGGCGGGGTAGGGGTTCGAGATGCCGTGGCGGCCAGCGTGCAGGGGCTGTATGGCTTCCTTAACTAAAGTAACCAGCCGTTTAGGTTGAACTATGTAGTGTATAGTCTTAACATATTATAATAAAAGTTTGTTAGGTTCAATTGTAGCTCCTGAAGTTGACTTCAAAGGATGACCCTTCAAGGTAAGTGATGCTCGGACTTCGAATATGAGGGTATCTTTGTTCGCTCTCCTACTGAGGAGTATTTGCTCGCTCTCGCAGAAATATTTGTTCGCTCTTGAAGAATATGTTCGCGCGTCGAAATTTGCTCGCGCATTGCACTGGAGAAACCCAAAAATAGCCGCCGCCGTTATTTGGTAGAAACGAGTCCTTTCGGCGCGATATCCGCCAAATTCCTTCCACCTCCGTATCGGCGCCCTTTTCGCCAGATTTCAGCTTGCGGCAGCGCGTGATGCAAATTATCAAGTCGTGACGCGCGTCCGCGCGTCGCGTCTTGTTTTTGTCTTGTTCTCCGATTTCTTTCTAAGTCGTACTTCTCCCTCTTACCACGATGTCGCTCGGCGTCGAGTGCGCTACCTCCCGCTTTCCCTCGTGTACTGACAGCTCTCTGTTGTTCCCTTCATAAATTCCCAGGATCGACTCACCTTCTCGCCGCCATCGGCCATTGCGCCCGTATCATAGGATGTTTGTCGTTTAGATGTCCGTTAGTCTCGCTCTCATATTTAACTGGATCTGACTATGATTCACTGTCTTCAGCTGCTTGGAAGACCTCAATGAAGATATTGCACCCTTGACTTGGCGAAGAGCTCGGATATTAGCAGTCGTGGTTGAGTTCTGGATTGTGCAAGCTGTGAGGATTTGTGGTTCCGGTGAGTTTCGCATGGCCTTTTAAGCGTGTTGCGACCTTTTTTTAATCCAACCTCATTGTCCTATGTGACCTTCATGTCGATTCTCATGTTTACTGCCCTTCGCAGTGCATATATGCGCATATAGCCAGGTCTATATGTTTTCTGCCCTGCACTGCAATGCCTCCCTCTGCGCAACAGGTACGAGTGATGATATTGTACTGATCTGATCACTCACATATACAGAGGTATGTCCTCGACTTTGTAGAATGATGAGCGCACAAGCGCGGCACGATAATCTAATGTCTGGGAGTATAAACGTCCACACGCTAATTATTGAGTGAGTCGAGTCTCTTACGCGCCCACTCCATGGTGCTCATGATAATTGCTTAGCTATGCCGTCGTTGCGCCGTCGTGGAAGTTCTGCAAGACTCAGTGAGACGAGGGCGAGTGGGTCCAAAATATCTGCCCGTTATGGTGTACAGCGGGAAGTGAGATATCGGTAAGCGCTTTTGAGCCATGGTCCCGCGGTAGTCCAGCATAGTCATTTCGGATGAATGCTGGCTTGAATACGAGCGGCCAGTATCCCGATTGGCTTGCTCGAGACCAGGGTTGGGTTGGGGGCTCGAATAATTGCTCAGGGATAGATAGATACTGTATTACGGTTGTAGCACACAGTGGATGTATAATAGGTCTACGTTCAAGCGAAATGAATGGGTATACAAATGGATTTTAGACAAGTACAGTGGCCCGAGGGGAAGGGGGGAATGCGGATCTCTAATGGTGCTGGCGGTTTCGCTGTGGAAATCGAGCGAAAAGGTGGCTGTTATGAAGCCAAAAGGATTACTAACGGCCAAATAACCGCTGGCGGCGATTTTGTGGATATCTCGCCGAAATTGAGCTGAAACGACTCGTTTCCGCCGAATAACAGCGGAAGATATTTCTGAGTTTCTCCAGTGTTGAAAACTTTGCTCGCGCGCCGAAACTTTGCTCGCGCGGAAAAAGTTTGCTCGCGCGCCAAAAGTTCGCTCGCTCCTGATTTTTTGTGCAAACTAACCGCCATACCATTCCATTCAAGATTCCATTCCCGCGAGTGCGAAAACTCTCTAATTATGCGTCAGGCTCCCATCCATCCGACCTGGAAGGCGGGCAGGCGATCCGAGCACGATAAAAATGCGTGAAGTACTGGAGAAACGAACGCGTATGAACAAAACATATCAACCACAACACTTCGAACTCGGAACTTTCCACCAAATCTACAGCGACAAAGTACATTTCTAGCCGCGTAGCTGTTGGCGTCGTCACTCGTATCCAGCTTTCCAAGGGCGGCTCACTTCAATGATGACCGCATCTCCAGACAGAGATTTCTCAGATCGAATGTCTCCTGATATCCGATGCTCCCCAGCATTGTCCGGTGCGCTCATCGCTGGGGCCAGATCAAAAGTCGCAGGATCCGTGCACGACATCTCTACGGGAGAGTGGACAAAAGCGATCGGGGTTTCGTACTTGAAATTGCGGTCGCAGTGCGTTTTCTGCAGGGACGCAAGGACGACAATGATCATGGGATATATACCCTGTCGCAGCGATCATGATCATAATGCATTTGGGCAGAATGCGATCGGGAGGACCTACCGAAACTTGGGCTAGAAGGGTACCCATAAAAAAGGCCCCGACGGGTGCGCCGCCGAAAGTGCACACGGCGGTGGTGATCTTGTTTGATACACTGTCAGCCTCCACTTCAGAGGAAAGATAGATGCTTACCAGGAAGACGCAATACACACTACCTGATTCGACCATCAAAACGAGAACCTTCTCGACGCATGAGCGCTTGGTCCCGTTACCGAAGTGACGCTTGATATCATGCCGGTGTTTCCTGGTCCGTTCGCCACCTGAGCTCGCCGAACAGATGGAAATAAAGAAGCCGAACGCACCAGGCTTTCCATCCAACGAGCGATGTCGCGTATAGATTGATTATGGCCGCCAGCACGCAGAAAAGCGGCAGGCCGCTAAACCGCCAATCGTACTTGCTGCACAGATCACTCTGTGGTCGGCCAAACAATGCCGTACCTATAATGTAGACTACCGCAATTGCTGCATATGGAGCCCCAATTAAAATACTCCTTAGTCCGCAGAGGAGTACTCACCGATGTTACCAACGAAGAGGACGAAGGGGATAAGCAAAACACGTAAGTTCCTACCCCATACTAGCCACGCTCTCCAGACCACGATCCCATCGCTCAGAATGAACTGGCACAACGGACATTGGTGAGAAGGGAATGCATCACTGGAGTTGCCTCACAAACATTGACCACGGGAAGATAGTCGGCCGCTACCAATACGAAACCAGCCATATGCGGAGACATTGTGGTCGATTCTAGTTCTGCCCACACAAAAATCGATATGGCCACCCATTGGCAGGTTGAGATGGCATACGTGACGATGGTTCCAGTGAACAACGCCATGTCCCGTTTCGAATCCAGGCCCCTGCACCTACATCCCAGTGTCAATAACACTGCCGGGATCCATTATCATACACATGGACTCACAGAAGGATGTACATCGACATGGCGAAGATGATCGTGAGGATACCTGAGAATGCCACAACTTTCAACTGGGCCGGTCCCATGGATACATAAAGCCTATCGCGCACCGTACGCAAGCGAGCCGATTGCGACGGCAAGAAACAGCTCGGTGATGATCCCGGGGAAAGACTCAATGCAGGTTGAAGCGTTCAACATTGGGACACTCTATCACTGGCGAGAAGTGTGCGGCGAGTTCGCGCGAGGTCTGATGCCTGGGGACGAAGTCGACTGCTCATCTATTAGCTGGGTCGTGACCCCCAGCGCCTATCCCATCTGTTGATCACAGGAATGGAACAACCCTCCAGCCCATAGTGATACGTACATTTCTGGTCCTTCTGCGGCTCTGGACAACCGCCGTCTGTCACTGCCATGATGATCAGACCGCCTTGGCGTACCGCTCTATGAATCGGATTGGTGGTAGATCCGGTAGGAGCGCCAAACTCAAGTCTTCTTTTCGGTCGCAGGTTGTCCGGTAAAATATGGTTGTCCATGAAACGGCTGCCCAGGGAAGGGGCGGTCTGACATTAAGATCCAGAGATGTCGCTTGACTCTCAATGCCTGCTCAGTACCGCTACGCGTGCCAAGCTTTCCCCGTAGGGCTCACAGCGTCAATCTATATCATCTGCAGATAGATATTTGTTGGCGAGCGAGCGCCTTCCAGGACATAGCACTCGCAGCGGAAGCCGGGCGCACCGACCAAGAAGCCTGATCGAAAACTGCATGGACGGTCGGCAATTATGGACCCGGGGCGGCAGGGCTGGGGGTAGCACCTGTATCAGGAAACGTGAAGTCAAGTTTTGTTCCACCTTGACGCATAGGATGGCAGTGGCCCCGTGGAAATCCCCAGTAGTGATGACCGACAGGGTAGGATGAGATGCCTACAAACATGATGCAGTATGCGCCTCCTGCTGCGTCATGAAGATGGCGAGAATGCACTGGTGAGGTGTATTCAACGAGTTAAGTGGCGAGAGAGTGCCGAAAGCCTAATGAGCCAGAGCACCGCCCTGCACCTATATGCTTCTTTCTCCTCGGAGAGGATGCATGCCATTAGCGCATTAGCGCTCAGCGCCAGCGGATCTGTTTATCATCGGAAGCAGATATCAAGTCCGCGAATGGCCAAGGCTGACGAACTATGTTACCACCTGTGGCCAGTTCAACGGCATAATCTGGAACCACCATGATCTCTCATCATCGCCTTGATAGGTAGAACCACTCCTTTGTTGCCCTGTCAAACGAGATAGGACATGGGAGAGAGCGTCAAATTCTTACATTGATAGTTGGACCTTGAATCCCGCTCTCGCGACAAACCTGAGTTACCTGGACCACGAAACTCGAAGATCTGGCATTAGCCTCGAGATATCACACAGCTCCAATGCCTGTTTCATACCCGTCACTCGTGCTCAGCTTTCCTCATGCGATCCACGTCGGCGACTAGATCTTCCACAGACAGCGATTTCCGCGAACCAGCCCCCGATCGGACTCGGCTCTCCTCGCGACTGCCAGGCGTGCTGATCGCTGCGGTCAGATCGAAGACTCCGCGACTTGTGGATGACACGTCCACTCGCGGAGAGGCGAACGCGACGGATGTTTCGTACGCGAAGGTGCGGTCGCAGTGTGTCATCTGCAAGGAAGCCAGCACAATGATGATGGTTGGGTATATGCCCTAATACAGCCGTCAGATACGTCACTACAGCGACAGGCAGTGTCGGGATATTCTGCTTACGGTAATTTGGGTCAGAATAGGATGTATGAACAGCGCGGCAAGGAGTTTCCCCGTCCAGAGGCACGTGGTGGCTGTAGCCTGGTTGAGAGCCGCTGTGAGCGATGACCGACAGGACGGCATGAAAGCCTTACGAGGATTACGCAGTATATGCTGCCGGACTCTACCAACAATATGAGGAGCTTTTCGACACGCGTCCTGCGATTGCCGTCGCCCATGTAACGCTTGATGTTTCGCCGGTAGCTCCTACCACGCCCCCATCACGAATGTAGTGAGTATCTTTAAAGTTAGCGGATTGGCGACGTACCAGGCTTTCACGGCCACAAGTGACGTCGCGTACATGTTCGTTGCAAGGGCGAGCATATAGGATATAGGCAACCCACCAAATCGTACGTCGCGGAGTACGCACAACACGGCGAGACCGTCTCGCTCAACATTCCACGCTGATGCCACAATATAGACCGTGAGAGTGGCTATACGCGGAAGGTTTTCGATTTTCAGCCCAAGGGTATCGTTACAACATCTCAAATATCGAAAGACGCACCAAAGCTTCCCACGAACGACGCTACAGGGACAAGGAAAACCAACATCGACCGTTCCCAGACAAGCCACGCCCTCCAAACGACTATAGCATCGCCAAGCACAAACTACGGAATGCATGAACGTTTAGCCAGGATGAGGTGTAGAACGAGCTGACGGACGTTGACGACTGGTAGAAAGTCAACCGCCATAACCACAAGACCCTCCAAGTGCGGAGACAGTGTTGCTAATTTCAGTTTTTGCCAGGCGAAGATAGATAAGCCGATCCAATGGACTGTGGAGACAGTATACATAACAATAATGGTCGTGAATACCACTATGTTTGAAATCGACTTGAGGCCTTTGCATCTGCGACACAATGAGGATGCCACGAAGAACGACTTTATAGTATTGCGGACTTACAGAAGGATGTACATCGACATTGCAAAGACAGTCGTGAAGACACCTGAATGTGTTACAGTTGTGAGCGAGACTGAGCCCACATACACAGGTTGATTGCGCACCGTAAAGAAGGGTGCCGATCGCGAAGGAGAAAAACAGCGGCCATGGGTCTTCGAGCCCAGGGAAAATTTCGAATGGACATGTTGTAGCGCTCGACATCAGTCCAATATACGAGTGAGTACTGTTACTGTTAAGGTGCGATCAGCGAGTTGGGCCGTGAGAGGTCCTCGAAGACTAATGGGCCAGGGCAATTATCGGCTGCTTTTATGCCTCTTTGCCCTCGGTCGGGCTGTGCACTATCAGCCCCCCGCACCAGCGAATCGGTCCATCACAAGAAGCAGATAGCAATTAAGCAAAGCTCCAACGCCTGGTCAAAAACAAGACAAATGAACCGTCTTCCCACCTGTGGTTAGTTCAATGGCAGGATCTGGAATCATATCTGCCATCGTTGCCTTGATACGACCCCGCCACGAAATGTCATGGATCTGTCATTAGGTCTTAAGAGACATCGCAGAACTATCGATGGCTGTCTTGCATCCGTCAATCGTGTTCAGCTTTCCACAAGGTGTCGATTACCGTGTGATATATGTCCTGATGCAACGTCTCAGCACAGCTGGCATGTAGAGGTAAGACCCTAGTACCTACCGATGTTGGGACCACAGTAAGAATGAGAAACAGGGCGGCGAAGGCGTCCTGCCCAGAAGCCTGCGGCGGAAAGACCTCTTTGAGACCCTGTGAGTGATATAAGGATAGTCCAAGCGGTAGCACCGAGGGCCTTACGAGGATGATGCAGTATATACTGCCCGACTACCAATTACATGACAGGCCTCTCGATCAGCGTCCTCCGATTACTGTCACGCAGGTGCTGCCTGACACTCCAGCGATGGCTCGTGGGGCGCCCGATCACGACGGCAGACCGTTAAGCAGCTTCGAGCGGAACAGGGTCACGACATACCAGGCTTTCATGCCGACAGGCGACGTGGCGTACACGTTCGTTGCGACTGCGAGCAGGGAACGTCGAGAACCTGCGCCTGCGCGCCTCCGAGATCGCACTCGCCGCGCAGCTCAAGAAGGAGCGCGAACGCTCCCAGCGCATCATGGCCGGTGCAGAGATCGCCGTACGCCCTCATCGCTCCCGTCGCCTTCGCCGCCGATCGTCGCGACGATTCAGGTCGACGTTGATGAAGAAACGCATCTCGTGTCGACAGAACGGGTTGATCAATGTCGGCGCGGGCTCGTCGATGTCATGGGCGGGTGGTCGCTCATTGTCGCCGTCACGTCCGCCCAGTCCCGCGCTCGAATCGCCGATCGGACGTGAGGCTGGGTTGGCAGAGGAAGAGGGAGAGATGGCCGGGCTGAGCGGGAAGGTCGAATTCGAGGACGAAGAGGAGTAATTGTTACTAGAGAGAGCAATGAAGAAGGAGCGAAAAGAGAAGGCAAAGACGAGAGAGGAGGAGAGACGCATCCCCCGAAGTTCCGATCGCATACTATCGACGCCCTGCAGACTGTGATTGCGTCGCTCAAATGAACTATGAAGCGCATGGCAAATCAGAAGGGAGAAAATAACGCAGACAGTTGGACTCCTGCTAGACCTCTTGTCACATCGTCCATCCTCTCCACATCGAGAGATGCATGTCCGACCCTGGTGGGGGGTAGCGGATACTTCGACCCGATCTTGATCCTTCGGTGGTGTCATCATAGGCCAGAGTGATTACTGTAACTTAGGTCTTGCCTACGCGCGACTGGGAGAGAACGGTAGCTGGCTTCCAGATTCCAGAGCAAGTTGGATGCTTGCGTACGTATAACGCGTATACATGGCGGGAGTTACCCGAGCATGATCTGGGAACAAAGACGGGCGTAAATCCGTGGATCTTCAGGCCTGTACCTTGCAAATCGATGGCAGGCTATACATCACATAATGGAAGGACAACAAGGACCTACCTTCGCAACGGCGACACGAGCGCCTAACAGACAAAGAGGATTTCCGAAAGCGGTAATCAGCATTTGGTAACCAAACAGGCGACAACAACGCGCCTGGTCGCCATTGTTCTCGCATTGTCCTCCCGTAGCCGACCACACAACAAAAGCAACCCATGATGAAAAACAAGCGATTATCCCTTCCCCCTTTTCTACCCATCGGGCGCTGTGCTGGCTGCTTGTGCCTTCGCTTTCCTCCTTACGACTCTTGTTTTCTACTACCACCTTCTCACACCCACTACGCCTCTTATCCGCGTCTTGCGCGACGACATCCACGACCACCATAGACTGTATTTTCAATCACTGAAGACTGCGTAACATGCTTTTACTATCAAGCGCGCTTGCGCCTTTACTAGCGCTCGCCGCGTCGGTTGTCTGTGAGTACTCATGTCTCGAATGCAGTCGACGACATACTGACGCTCTACAGCTGCACAATCGGCGGGCAATGCTACTGTAGTCTGCGTTGCAGGCCAATGCATCCAAGGGTTTACCAATACCACCCGTGAGTTATTTTATCCTGCCATGTACGCACGTCCTGACCCATCCCAGTCGGCGCGACCCTCTCCAACTCGGACGTCGCATCTGGCTCCCCGATCCTGATCCTACCGGGCCAATATACCACCTCCACGAATCCCCAGCTCCTGCACCAACTTCTCACATCCTCATCTACCAAGATGTCCCCTTCAGCAGGGTTCAATGCCTCCTCCGTCAACCTCCCCTTGAACCTCGCTCTCCAGCCCGGTCTCGCCGCCTTCACCGACCGCTTATATTCTGGAGAGTCCCAGTTCGCATCACTCCCAAATACTCCCTTCAACAACTCCTCATCTGCGATCCCACTGAACGCTGGCGCCCTCGCGCTTTCTCCGGACGTCTGGGTGGCTGTCACTACCGGCTCGAGCTCCAGTCGCATGATCGTGTGGGACTCCGTCCCGGATATTTCCCAGCTCCCAGGATCGCCTTCGCTCAGCCTGCTTGACATCCAGTCCACGGCATGCTCGCCACCATGCTCCGGCAATGGCGTCTGCTCGGCCTCGGGCCAATGCACCTGCCCCGATGGTTTCACCGGCGCGTCCTGCGAGACGTGCGCATCCGGGCACTTCGGTCCTTCGTGTCAGGCCTGTCCCGCCGGGTGTGCGCAGTGCGACGAGGGCATTTCCGGATCGGGCGCATGCCTCGCCTTCAACGTCACAAACTCACCGTCGAGCTGCAATTGCCTCAATGGCGCGTGCGGCACGAACGGACAGTGCACGTGCAACGCGGGATGGACGACGGCGGACAATGGCACGGCGTGCGCGAAATGCGCGACGGGATTCTTCCTCGATGGGAATGGGGACTGCAGCGCGTGTCAGCTCGGGTGCACGACGTGTGCGGACAGCAGCGGGATCTGCACCGCGTGCGCGAGCGGGTTCACGCAGGACGCGAACGACCGGACCAAGTGCGATGCCGTGCAAGCCACGACGTCGACTGGGACGGTGTGTCCCGACGGGAGCTTCAGCAACGGCACGGCATGCGAGCCCTGCTCGTCGAGCTGCAAGACGTGCAAGGGTGCGACGTCGAACGACTGTATCATCTGCGGCAGCGGCCAGTTCAGCCTCGGCGGGCAGTGCGTGCCGACGGACGGGAACGGAGTCTGCCAGGGCTCGTCCATGATTGCGAACAACAATAAGCACGCGTGCGACAGCTGTCCTGCGAAGTGCACGGCGTGCAAGATTCCGAATTTCAATGTTGCCTCGACTGAGGATCAGGTGCAATGCTCGGGCTGCTTGCCTGGGTTTGTGCTGTCGCAGGGCAAGTGCGTCGAGAGCTGTCCCACCGGAACGTTCCTGTCTCCTCAGGATAATTTGACATGTACAGGTACGTCCGCATATCCACTCGACTACTGATCCTTATTGATTGCTTCTCCAGCATGCTCTTCGTCATGCAGCTCCTGCGCCGGCTCTGCAGACTTCTGTCTAACATGCACCAACAACCAGCTCGCCTCCAGCGGCAAATGCGTCTCTTCCTGCCCCTCCAACAGCGTCTCCTCATCCGGCACCTGCATCACCTGCCACCCCGACTGCGCGACCTGCTCCGGCACCTCGTTCAACCAATGCTCGAGCTGCCCTGCAGACCGCCCAGTCCTCACCAACGGCCGCTGCCTGCCGACCTGCAGCAAGAACCAGTTCTTCGACACCACCTCCTCCACCTGCCAATCCTGCGACAGCACCTGCTCGAGCTGCGCCGCCTCGGGCCCGTCCAACTGCCTCGCCTGCGCCTCCGCGAGCCAGACCCTCCAGTCCGGCACCTGCGCCGCGGCAAACGCAAACTGCACCGCCCTCCCCGGCCTCGGGCTCTGCCTCGCGGACCTCGTCGCGGTCCCACAGGCCTCCGGCACGGCCGCGCCCGCGCCGCTCCCCAGCATCACGGGCCTCACTGCCCCCGCGGCAACGACCAGCAGCGGGCGCGCGCTCGCGTGGTGGGAGATCCTGCTCATGGCGCTCGGCTGCGCGTTCATCTTCGTGCTCATCCTGATGCTCTGGCGCCGGCGCATGCGCAAGCGCCGCGCGGCGCGCACGCAGGCGTTCGCGGCCGCCAAGAACATCGACCCCGCGCGCGCGGGGTGGCGCGGGCGGCTCCTGCGCCTCGGCGAGCGGCTGTTCGGCAATACCAATAACCATAACCCGGCCTACCGTGCGCAGAGGGAGGAATTGAAGCTGGAGAAGATGAGGCACGCGGAGGCGGAGCGGCATAAGCGCGAGATGGAGAAGCTCCAGGTCGCGGGGCCGTCGAGTCTGCCGTCGTACTACGAGTACCGTGACGCGGACAAGTTTTCGAGGCACTCGGAGAGTCTGTATTCGCAGGTGACGGGTGTGCCGCGGCGGGGGCCGGAGCCGAGGCAGCCGGTGAAGAATGTGGAGCCGATGGGGAGCCGGTTTTCGTGGACGACGGCGGGTGTGTCGCCCCCGGCCACGGAGGCGCAGCGGTATGCGATGAGTGTTGGAAGGGAAGGGAAGGGAGGGGAGATGCAGAGGGGGATGTATTGGCTTGAGCCGATGGGCACGGGGGCGTCGAAGAACCCGTTCCGGAAGTGAGGGCTGGACTTTTTCTCGTGCACGGACTTTATGATACATACATACGCATGGCTGGCGTTGCATTCGTTTGGCGCATTGGATAGACTCCGCTATTTACTGTATTTACCGACTACTTTCTTTCTTTCGCCTGTCCGTTCTTTGCTTGTTCGGCGCGGTCCGTACGGTATGTCTTCATGATTTACATGGCGTTTGGATTTGTATCTCTAGTGTAATCTTAATTTGAGTGGTTGGTGGTTTATGATATGTGTGCATCGGTTTCTAGGATCGGAGCATATAGGGAAGGAAGTGGGTTCAAATGTAGGGAGACGTTCTCCGCACACGCTCCCAAAACGTACGCTCTCGAGTCATTGTTCAAAAGGAACGCCGGCGTAGTATTACAAGAACGCGAAACGTCAGTATAGCAGCGCTGCAGGAAATGGAGCGCTTCCGGATCCAAGCATAGACAGACACAACGCTGAGAACATCAGCCAACAGCAGACCCTGTAACTCGTGTACAATGGTTTATAGTATAATTCTAGACGAACTAGAGTAGACTTAGATAGAAAGGCGCAGCACCACTGCTACGCCGGCAAGCACAAATCGCGCCCCCAATAGTCCTCCAGCCGCACACGCCGCCCCGCAAACGGCGAGAACTCCCGCACGGCGCTGCTCCGCACGTGCGCCCGCAGCGCGCGCGCGAGCTCCGCGTTCGCGAAGCGCAACACCTCGAGCGCGGGCGGCGCGAGCGCCGCGGCCGTCGCGAGCATGTATGCAGCGGCGCCGTCCCCCTCGAGCACGGCGACGTGCAGCGAGAGGCGCGCGAGCGCGGGGGGCAGCTCCGGCACGGTGTACAGGTCCGCGGCGTGGCGCACGGCGAGGTGCAGCGTCGTGAGCTGCGGGCACCACCCCGTGAGCAGCGCGCGCTCGGAGGGCGCGGCGAGGACGGGGAGGCGCGCGTCGCGCAGATCGAGGTGGATCGTGTGCAGCTGCGTGCCGTGCGGAACGAGAAAGTGGAACCAGGGCGTGGTGTGTGCGTGCGTGGCGGTGAGGCGCAGGATGGCGGTCGTGGTGCGGGGGAAGGAGACGAGGGCGGGGTCGTGCAGTGTTTGGCAGGGCGCGTCGGTGCCGTCGATGGTGAGGGCTGTGACGGCCGCGTGCGCGGGCATGCCGTAGGAGCAGTCGAGGAGGGAGCCGCCGCCGGTGATGGTCTGCAGGTGCGGGAAGTTGTAGAGGAAGGTGTCGCGGATGGAGGGGTTGATCAACATGTCCGCGTCGCCGTCGAAGGAGAGCCTGCGCAGCGAGGCTTTGCAGGATTTGATGAGGATGGTGCAGAGGTACTCGCGGTAGGGCACCCGCGAGATGTCGCGCACCATCGCGCTGGAGAGCCGATTGATCCCGGAGAGGATCTCGAGATTGGGAAGAGACTGGACGATTTCGAGGAGGTCCTCCCAGAAGGCGGATGATCCGGCGACAGAGGCGTCGTTTGTGTTGAAAGACAGCATGAGATGCTGGACCCGGGCACCAAGGCTGACGGCGGTCGCATCTGGCGACGCCTGAACTTGTTCTTGGGAAGCTCGCAGTGTCGAATGAACGGCGGCTGCTTGCTTGTGATTCTCAATGAAGATGAAGCGATATAGGAGAGGAAGGGCAACGGTATACCACGACTTGCAAGTGAGCATTACGCCGTGAATCGTGCGTAAGGATAGCTTCACAGCAGTTCGCGAAGGGCAAAGGGTCAAGGGCATCGCTGCTCCCGACTCAAATGGATCGAGGATCTCTGTGTCAAATAGCCCCGGGACAAAGGCAGCCTCCTCAAAGATTTGCGACCATAATTCCACGGGGAAGAGGGCTTGAGGTGTTGCCCCAAATCGAAATATCTCCATGATCCCTAGGTCGCACCTATGGCCCTATAAGAACAAGATTTTGGTCTGAGATGACCATTCATTCTGTCCGTTCAAAACTGGTACCTTTCAACACAGTATTTTCTGGTTAATATTTTGTAGAATTTGGCCGTTGACCGTCTTCCTGTGCATCCAGCCGTCCTCCGCTATTGGTAGATAAGCAACGAAACGTTTTGTCTCAGCTTGACATTTTGATAGCTTACCGTATGTCTTCCCTTTCGAACTATCAACTTTGAAGAGTGCAGGAAGTTCTGAACAAGAAGCTTGGAGTATGCACTGGAGAAAATACCATCAGACAACGCGACGCGTTCACATTAGCGCACGTCGCTTAGCGCCGAGCGCCGAGCCAGATGCTTGGATCCCACCGCTCTCGAGCCGCCGCAGAGCAACGTGCAATCTTCAACTTCGTTATACACTTACATTGGGTTTATTGCTCGTGACGCTCAAGATGCAAGGGGGACGACAGACTGATGCCTACTCTCGCCAAGTAGTACGTCGAGCATTAATGCACCATTGAAGGGGACATTTCTACCAGCTCAAAAGCTCCGATGACCCGAGTTAAGCATTCATTCCCATCCGATATATCGACTCTGTCGTCCGGTCTATCAAGATGATGATCTTGATTCGAGAGTGATGCTATTGGACTGGCCACAGGCTAGGTGGGAACGTAGTTTATCGGCATCGGCTATTAACTGACTTGATATCCATGTTTAGATATGATGAACAGATGTGTTGGCGTTGGGGCCCTGGGCGCTGATGGTATGCAGCATGGTCGAGTACTACAAAGAGGCGTCCAAGAAGACGGTAATCGCCCTGACCTACTAAGTTCTCCAGGAACTTTCATGACCCGACTCGTTGAACGGACCTAGTGAACAATCTCGAGGATCGGCCTGATGTCGGCCACTTCAACATGCACGTTCGATTCTTTCGGAGGACTCGAAGACCCATGGCCGCTGTTTTTTTCATTCGCAATCAGCTCCCTCCTTTACGGTGCGCAATCAACCCTGTATCTCTCGAACCTAGTCCAGCTTATAATTGTAACACATCCAGGTGTCTTCACTACTATCTTCGCCATGTCGATATACACCCTCCTGTGAGTCTATAGTACCGTACAATCGTTTTTCGTGGCGTTCTCATCGTGTCGCAGGTATAAAGGCCTGAAGTCGATGGCAAACAAAGTGGTATTCACGGCGATCATCATCATGTATACGGTCTCCACGATCCATTGGATTGGCCTTTGCATCTTCGGCTGGCAGGAACTGATGTCAACGTCACCGTCCCGGCGCCTTGCCGTTTTCGTAGTTACGGCAATAGACTTCCTGCCGTTTGTCAACGTCCGTCAGTCCGTTTTGGATACCTTCTAGGCTAATGTTTCGTCCTTCTTAGTTTGTCCTAGGCGACGCAATAGTCGTCTGGAGGGCATGGTTGGTCTGGAATCAGCGGATATTGGTCTTCCTCATCCCCGGGGCGGTGTTCATGGGCGGCATTGGTGCGTCCTCTGAAGTCCAGTACCAATGTAGTTAGGCTGTGCTGAAACTTCCCATGTTTAGCCACGCTCGCGGTTTACGTCGTTACCTCGGTGCGGGTCCTTGGGCGCGACGGCTTTGGTGTCTTCTGCATACTACGCAGCCTGTCTCTAGCCGGGCTACCCGTGACCTACCTGCTGGCTACGACAACGAACGCGTACGCCACGTTGCTCGTGGCCATGAAAGCCTGGTACGTTCTGCTTACATTGAGCCTGTCATAGTTTCACAACGGGGTGCCGCAGGAGACACCGCCGCAGTGTCAAGCGTCATCTGAGTAACGGCAATCGGCGGACGCGTGTCGAAGGGCTTCTCATTTTGCTGGTGGAGTCAGGCAGCATATACTGCGCCATTTTCGTGAGCCCCTCCCTTTACCTTATCGGTCGCCTTTCACGCGGGCATGGTCAGGCTGTTGCGACAGCATGCATCTGGGCGAACGTTGGCCTCGCTGCGGTGTTCATCCATCCTCTCCTGGTCCAACTCACGGCAAGTAGAAACTTCCTCTCATGATTCACACTTGTATGGTGATACGTTGCTACACCAGGGCATATATCCGACGATCATCATTGTCCTGGCGTCCTTCCAAAAGACGCACTGCGACCGCAACTTCACATATGAGACACCTGTTGTATTCGCCTCTCCACCACTCGTCCAAGGGGCGTCGACAGGCGTCGCAGTCTTGGATCTGGCCTCAGCGATCAGCACGACTCGACCACACCATCCTTCAGCTGACGATCACTCGCAGACGTCTGCAGAAGGAGTAATCATTGACGTGGGCCATGAATGGAAAGCTGAACATGATTAGCGGGCACAATGAAGGATTTATAGCTACTCGGCATTACTCGAGATATAACTCCAGGCCTGCAACGTTTCGTGGTCCAGGTAGCTCAGACCTGCTGTGAGGGCGAGACTCGAAGTCTGATGACTCGGGCTGAGCGTTCATTCCCCATTCCTCGTCTGCTGTTTCGACTCACCGGGAAATGCGCACCTAGTCTTCGTTGCGACCTTACGTAGAAGATAGTTTCATTCTGCGTTTAAGATACGCGCCGAGTATCGTCCCATCTATCAAGATGATGATGATAGATCATGTTTCCAGAGTTATGCTACCGGACTGGCTATGGGCTAGGTGGGAAGACAGTTCATCGGCATTGGCTGTTCATTGACGTGATATCCATGTTTAGGTATAATCAACGGATGGTGTGTCGGCGTTGGAGCGCAGGGGTTGACGATACACAGCATGCCCATATACAAAAAGGCGTGTAAGAAGACAATGATCACCCTGACCCACCAGATATTTCAAGGCCTTTTATAACCCGACTCACTGAAGTTCAACACATCCCAGCAACGAAGATATCGTAGATTTGACTAATGTCGGATGCTCCCGCATGCACATTCGAGTCTCTTCCTGGGCTCGGAGGCCCGGGTCCGCTGTTCTTTTCATACGCAATCGGCTCCCTTCTTTATGGTGCGCAATTAACCCTTCTTATCAAGAAATTAGTTCAACTCACCACGATAGCGCTTCCAGGTAGCTTCACTACCATCTTCGCCGTGACCATGTACATCCTTCTGTGAGTGAATCAGACTGCACCATTGATTTTCGTGGCGTTCTAGTTGTGTCATAGGCGTAAAGGCCTGAAGTCGATGTCAAACATAGTGGTGTTCACGACGATCATTGTCATGTATACTGTCTCTATGATCTACTGGATAGGCGTAACTATCTTCGCCTGGCAGATATTGTCACTGAGCAGACTGTCTCCACACCTGGCGGGCTTCATGGTTACTGCAATCGACTTTCTGCCACCCATCAATGTCTGTCAGCCCTGCTCTAGACGTCTTCCTGGCTAATTTTTACGCCTCTCGCAGTTTATGCTGGGCGACGCAATAGTCGTTTGGAGGGCATGGCTGGTATGGAATCGGAGCATATTAGCCTTACTCGTCCCCGTAGCGTTGTTTGTTGGGAGCATTGGTGCGTCTTCCGCTATCGCTGGTATCGTACCAATCAACTTATATTGAAGCCCTGCATACGTAGCCACTTCAATGGTCTACATCGTCACCTCAGCATGGAACGTTGAACGTGGCGGCATCGGCGTCTTGTGCACGCTGCGCGACTTGCGACTTGGCGGGCTACCGGTCACCTACACGCTCGCGCTCGCAACTAACGTGTATGCGACGTCGCTTGTGGCCGTGAAAGCCTGGTGAGTGTGCTTCTGTTGAATACGAGATTCTCATGTTCTCGCGACGGAATTCCGCAGGTGCTACCGGCGAAACGTCAAGCAGCACCTGGGCGCTGGCAATCGGAGGACGCTTGTCGAAGCCATTCTTATTTTATTAATAGAGTCAGGCAGCGTCTACTGCGCCATTCTCGTAAGTTCTTACGTTTCTCTATTGATCGTCATTCACGGGAGGTCTTGAGCAGGCAGCTGCCGCTGCATGTGTCTGGTCGGGGAACATGTACGCTTCGTTGTTCATGAACCCTATTCTGGCCCAGATCACGGCAAGCAGCACTTCCTCCGGTGCCGTATGTTGCTGCGATAACATGTTCCATGATTTTATTAGGGCATATACCCGACTATCATCATCGTTCTGGCTTCTTTCCAGAAGACCCACTGCGACCGCAATTTTACATATGGGATGCCTATCGCATTCGCATCTCCGCCATTGGCACGGACGTCTAGGGACGCGGCAACCTTCGATCTGGCCTCAGCGATCAGCACGATCGGGCCGCGCCGTCCTTCGGCTGATGGTCACTTGCAGACATCTGCAGAAGACGTGGTTATTGACGTGGATCAAGAATGGAAGTCTGACCAGGATATAGCGGGTACAACGCCGAGGACTTGATAGCTATGCATTACTCGGCGTTTCTCAGGACCTAATCAGAGGTTTTCGACGCTTCCTCTCAAATCTGCTGTGAGAGCAAGACTCGAGGCGCGCGTTGAGTGTTCGTTCCATGTTCCCCATCTGCTGCTTTGATTTATGAGGAATGCGCGCCGAGGGTGGTCGGATCCATTAAGATCCCGATGACAGATCACGACACCAGTTATGCCATTGGACTAGCTAGGTGGGACCCGGCATTGGCTACGTATTGCGCTGATATCCATGTTTAGATGCGATGAACACAAGATGAACATCTGGTGATATGTTGGCACGGAGCGCTGGGGGCTGATGGTACGCAGCATGGTCGAGTACTACAAAGAGGAGTCTAAGACGGTCATCGCCCTGACCTCCTAAGTTCTCCAGGAACTTTCACGACCCAACTTGTTGAACGCACCTAGCGAGCAATCTCGTGGATTGGGATGATGTTAGATGCCTCAGCATGCACATTCGAATCTCCGGGGCTCACAGATCCGACGCCACTAATTTTCTCGGTCTTGATCGGCTCCCTTCTGTACGGTGCGTGATCAGTCCTGTGGCATCGAAATTTTAACTCAGCTCAAAGTTGTAACGCATTCAGGTGTCTTCATGATCCTCTTCGCCATGTCGACGTACACCCTGCTGTAAGTCCGGGCTACTGTACGATCGATTTCCATGAGATTCTCATTCCGTCGCAGGCGCAAGGGCCTCAAGTCGACGTCAAGCAAAGTGGTATTCACGATGATCGTCACCATGTATACTGTCTCCACGCTCCATTGGATCGGTATATCTCTCTTTGCCTGGCAGGAACTGAGATCAACAACACCGCCGTCGCGCTTGGCGGGTTTCGTGGTTATCTCAATGAATTTCTTGCCGGCCATCATGTCCGTTAACCTGCTGTAAATATTTTATTGCTAATTTTTATGCCTTCCATAGTATTTCCTGGGCGAGACAATAGTTATTTGGAGAGCATGGCTGGTATGGAATCAGAGCATATTAGCCTTGCTCGGACCTGCCCTGTTGTTCGGTGGCGCCATTGGTACGTCCTCCGATATTGGCGAGAGTCGTACCAATCCATGTATGCTGATTCCTTCCATGTCTAGCCGCTGCAATGGTATACGTCGTCGCTTCGGCACGGAATGTCCAGCACAACGGTGTCGCTGTCTTGTGCGCAGAGGGCGACCTTCAATCCGGCGGGCTGCCCATCGCCTACACGCTCGCAGTAGCAATTAACGTGTACGCGACGTCGCTTGTGGCCGTAAAAGCTTGGTACGTCGTTATTCAGCTGAACTTGCAGATCTTGTCGCCATGATAGGGGCACCTCAGGAAGCATCGCCGAAGTATCAGGCAGCACCTCAATAACGGCAATCGCAGAACATATGTCGAGAAGATTCTCACCTTATTGGTAGAGTCGGGCTCCCTATACTGTGCCGTTCTCGTAAGACATTCACGTTTCCGTGTCGACCGTCATTCACAGGAGGTCCCAACCAGGTTATTGCGGCAGCATGCTTCTGGTCAGGGAGCCTATTAGCTGCGATGTTCATGGATCCCATTCTGCCCCAAATCACGGCAAGCAAAACTTTCGCTGACCCTGCCCATCGCTGTGGTGACACGTTCCACGGCATACCAGGGCATATATCCAACCATCATCATCGTCCTGGCTTCTCTCCAAAAGACGCACTGCGATCGCCAGTTCACATACGAGACTCCCGTCGCATTCGCATCTCCACCACGGGCGTCGAGGGACGCTGCAACCTTCGATCTGGTCTCAGCGATCAGCACAAGTGGACCACGCTGTCCTTCAGCTAGCGACCACTCGCAGATGTCCGCCGAAGATGTAGTCCTCGACGTAAGTCGCGAATGGAAAGCTGAGCACAAGTGACAGGCTTGAACCGATAGCTGCAGTGGACGTCTCCGCGACCTACGTGCATAATATCTAACTAGACCTGTACTCTGTTTTTATATCAGGCTTACCGTTCTTGATCCCTTCCTTTCAATATCTAGGCGGACAGTTACTACTAGACCTATATAATGCTTGATTACAGACGACTTCCTTGCATAGGTCGCAGCGCTCACTTGCTTCACAAATCTAAGCTGTTCGCCGTTCGCGCTATCTTCATTCTCCTCGGCCAACAGGCCATCATTAAGTATAGCCGAGTAACGAGAGATGGGTTGAATCTCGTTCTTTCGTCGAGTTCACATTGGGTAACACGAGCTGGAACGAATGCTCCACATGAAAGGATATTGAAACAATATGATATTCACGACCTGTATCCGTGGTGCCAGACAGGCAACCAATCCACCATAACTCCGAGATAGTATGCAAAGGTAGAGTAGGTATGGTACAAGCTAGATAGCATGCATAGAAGTACACAACGATGAATCCAATGGTCCGTGAATGAGAAGGAAGAGCGGGAGCATGTGCATGCGGGACGATGAACCTGGATCGAGGCAAATCGGTCAGAACACATCAAGATGGCAAGTTAAGAAGCGTCAGAAATAAAAGGCAATATTCGTTTATCTCCACAATGCAGAACAGGTCTGAATAGGATTCATCCTTCGAGAGAATACTGAAAAGAAAACTCACGAAAATGACGGTGATGGACAACGGTGGTATACAGGGATGAGCGCGACAAATCTGTGAAACCGGCAAGTCAGCGGATGGCCACACGGAAACGAGGATCAGTGAAAAAAGGTCAGACAAAAAAGGCAATATCTAATATCCGCACATCCCTTAGGGATCGGTACAGGTCTGAGATAGGTGATCATCACACAAGACAAACGAAAAGGATGTCCAGGAAGAACAGAACAAAAACTCACCAACAAAACAGACACAAAAAAAAAAAAAGCGAATAAAGCAGCTATGCCGTTGCCCACGACACAGGCGGCAGCGCCGTGGGCGCAGGGCGCCACTTCATCCGACTCGGGTTGTCCTCCCCATAACCCCACTCCCCCATGCCCTCGCCTTCCTCATCATCCTCCGCATCGCAGTCCTCAACATAGACGCCGATGCCCGCGCCCTCCTCCGGCTCGACAAGGACCTGCGGCCCAGAGCGCGCCTCGACGAGGTGCAGCTTGCGCAGCGCGGCGATAAGATCGTCCGCGAGCGGCGTCACGTTTGGCGGCTCCTCCTTGATCGGCTCCCAGCCTACTGGCGGAGAGCCCGGCGGCGAGATGAGGAAATTCTTCTCGATCGCGGGCGGGCGCAGGTAGTGCGGATCGGGGCCGTCTTTCGGCGGCTGCTGGTCGATGGGTGTGGGTTCGCCGCGGAAGACGCGCAAGACGAATTCAACGCTGAAAAAAAAAGATACTTCAGCCTGAATGGACATTAATGGTGCTTTAAAATGCGCACGTTTCGATGGTTGCATCCACGACCAACCCGTCGCAGTGGATCTTAGCTTCCTCTGCGGCGTCCTCATCATAATAGACCAGAATCACCCTGGCGAAGGCTCTTAATGGCGCCCACGTATGTACGGGACCAAAGTGCTCGAAATGTTCCCGCAACGCCTGCATGACGAGCGGGTGGAAGAAGGGCGCGGGGATCGAGGTGATTACGAGCGTGTTCGTGCGTTGTGGCGACGCTGAGCGCTGCTCAGCACCGGCATCGATGGTTACGCCTGGCATCGTGCTCAACTTGTTGTAAAATGAATAAAATGGGATCGTTGGGCGCGTGGGTGGTGGGAGGGTGTGAGAGACGGGGACGCGGATTTCCGCTTATTTTCTAGTTTTTTGGGTGTATAACATAAGCAAGCGTGAGACCACGAGGCGGTGTCCTGCGACAAGGGCTGTTCCTCCTCCTGCCGGCTCAACGTCTGTCTTGTTGTATTTTGTCTAAGATCTGTAGGTATGAGCACGACAATGAACACCGCAATAGTGACTATCGCTCTGGTTGACACGGACATCCTTGATTTTCTCACATGTATGGCTAAAAACATGGCGGTAACCATACTATTACTAATTTGACCACAAGATGTACCGGACTTTAGTTCGTTGCAATGCACAAGTATAGGTTTGACTGCGGTCCAGATTCCTGTACTAATTTACTACAGTCGCATGAGCTGGTAGATACGTATGTTCTTCTTCCTTTCTTTCTCAAGGACTGCTTGTCGGAGATTAGGATACCGCATGTGGTGAGCGTCGCTTTTTCTCAGTTTATGAAAAAAGCTATGGACGCTTCGCCAGTGTTCTCATGTAGCCTATGCGCGCGACAACCACCGCCTCTCATTGTACACTGAAGACCGTACCAGCATCTGGTCACCAGTCTGCAGTACGTGCGGCTACTCATGCCAACATTCCTTGCAAAGGATTCTTCGGGTCATGCGGCGATGTCAAGACACTCCTACGATTACATTTATAGACGGACAGTTATCAGCAAGTTCCAAGGCAGCCCGAGGACACTATAGTATGCGACGCGATCTCAGGAACATATTGGTACAAGATACAATGGTGCTGGCCTTTCCAGTTGGCAGGAACTGTGTGACACTGGTCACAGGGTAGTCCTCTTTGCAGGGCAAAAAGCTCAATACACCCTCCCCGCCTAGCTCTGCCCTGCGCACAACATCACAAGTGGAACATCCAGCTTCGCAGAGATCCCAACGCCGCACGCAGGCGGAAGAGCCCTCGCGTCTCCCAACTGCCCAACGAGCTCCCGTCCTCGGAACGACTCCAGCCGGACGCCCCCTCCGCATCTGAACACGTGCACCTCCTCAACCGAACTCGGAATCGCCGTACACACCGTCCTTGACAGCTTCTCCTGCGCCTCGGCCGATGCGAGGACCCGGTGCCCGAGCGCCAGGCCAAGGCGCCGGACGGGCGGCAAGAAGCGCAGGTACGCCGCGTCATCCTCGCTGTCCAGCGTAACGTGGAGGTCCTCCAGCCGCGGGCAGTGCATCCGCAGCGCGTCGAGGAAGCGCGCGCAGCCTTCCCATAGCTCGACGTGCGCGGAGGTGAGCTGCGGGCCGTAGAGCGCGAGGAAGTGCATGCCGGCGTCTGTGCTGTAGCCCAGGTCAGAGGCGCGGAAGGTCGCTGTGCGGAGACTGGGCAACAGCATGGGTGTGTGGTGCGCGGCGGCGGCGACGTCTTGGCATATCCCGCACTGGTTACCTGGTACGGTGAGCGACGAAAGGTAAGGCAGCTCTGGCCACGAGCTCGGGCAGCCGAATGATGCATCCCCGCCGATGATCGTGCGTAAATGTGGCATCGCGGAAAGGATGGCACGACCATCCTGAGGTGCGAAGAGCACAATGCTATTTTGGTCGAGATGCAGCTTGCGGAGGGAGGCACCGCAAGTATCCTTGAGCGCACGGGTGAACTCCGCACCGTAATATGGTGTCCTGGACACGTACGCCGAGATGTTTATGGATGCTGAGAGAATCTGCAGGTTCGGCAGGCAGGCGACGATTTCGGGGAGGTGCTTGAAGTCCCAGGGCATCAGCCCGGATCCGAACGTCACGAGCTCGCTTTGGACCTGCAAATCCAACACGAGATGGCGCGTACGGGACCCGAGCGCCCGAGACGGATCGCCGGCTTGCGACTTTGATGCTCGCAGCGCGCGGCATAGGGACTCCCCTGATCTACCGTCCTGGACAAGGACACAGCGATAAAGATTTGAGATGGCTAGCGAGTGCCATTGTCTGCAGACGAGGGCCATGGCGAGACTGGTGCGGAGGAATGTCTTGACTGTTTTGACGTCGATACATTGATCTGGTGGTGCATAGTTCGGCTCAGAAAATGGGTCGAGAATGTCGGTGTCCATGAGGCCTGGCACGTCGGATGCCAATGAGAAGATTTCGGTCCATATCTCGGGCTGCAATTGCGACGTTGCAGCCTATGAGGTGCGTACGAAATGAAGCAAATGCTGCCCCGTGTCAGGGAAAGGACGTACAGAGCTAAAGAGCATGGTAGGCGGTATTGAAGTTATTGCGGAACAACCCGATAGGCTAGTCTAGTCTGTAGAACAGGCCACGAGCATCAGTCTAGACTACAGCACCCGCCGATCCATGATGGCGACATACAGTGTGAAGGCGTGGCGAGACAGAGGACGGTCAGTCGCTCGTGATGGTGCATAAATCTTACCAGCATATATAGCGTCTCGCGCCCTTCTTCTATGTGAATGCGTTGCATAACCGGCAGACTGAACTCGGAAGAGTCTTCTCAATGGATCATGATGGGACGCTGCGGGACTAGAAGGCCAAATACATCTTGACTGGAACGAACTCAGTATGGCTCCCCAAATTGCATCTGCCGGGCCCCACTGCGATATCCAGGGTTCTCGAGGGCGCCACGCCCAAGCTTGACGTCTGCATTCGGGTCTCAGGCCGAACGCATTCAGCATTCCGTCTACGAAATAGGGACGCGCTCGAGACTCGCTGCTTCAGTGCGGCCGGGGCGCGAGGCAGCGATCACAGGTCCGCCAAAGCCCACGTCGATCTGGATATTGTACCTGTCTTTATGGTCCAAATGGGATGCGGGTTTCTGTAAGGAGACTGGTGAGCAGGGACGTAACACATAAGCGTAGACAAGGTATGAAGGTAGTCGGAGATGTGTCCGTCATGTTTACTTACACCGCCTCGAAGGTTAAGGTACCTTGGCTGATGAGCCCTGTCGAGGAGAGCCTTCTTGTCATCTAGCGCTGCTGGCCCACGACGTCCAGATAATGTTTAAAAATATCCGACATTCCATCGATGGTACAGAGTGGTGATTTCTAGAATATAGCTGTGATTGTTTGTGAAGCCATTGAGTTCGACGTGAGGGACAGAGATGATGACTCATTTCAAGTCGTTGGAAGAGGCAACGCAACAATCATAATGGAAATCAGTGACTTTCTGACTTACTGCAAACGTCAACTTTGATTGATAAACGAGCGGGCGAAGCACTTGAGCCAGCTCGTTGGATCTAGCAGGTTTATGAATCAACACCAGCGGGTCTATAAGGACTCACAGGACGGCCGGTCTCTCATCAAGCGTCATGGAAGTTCGCCATATCCGGGAGACCAGTAACGCATAGTAGCTTGTTCGCCCGAAGAGAATGGGTTAGGTGATAACTTTCATATGAAGGTGCTCTTCTATGTGAGGTCAGCAACGGACCTATGATCGCTGAAAGCGCCGCGCCTCTTAAGTACATTCTGATTTCTCGCCAGGATTTCCGGCTTCTCAGACGCGTTTGACGCCACATGCATGGAAGGTCCTCTGTGGGGTTTGCGGGGCAGGGACCGCTTTGACAGCGAGACGAAATAGTCAAAACCTTCTGATGAGCAGCACTTTTGGCAGACAGTTGATGTCGGGTTGCCTTACGAACAAGGAAGCAAGCTGCAGGTATGGTGAGTTCCGTTACAGGGTCCCAGTAGGGGTTTAAGAGGCTTCTCGAGGACGCGAGCTGAGGCTGAGTTGACCTGAAGTCGGAGCACTTGCAAACAATGAGCGTCCACGGTGCGTCCATTGCAGCGAAGGCATCGAAATCTGGCTTAAGAGAAGAACAATCAGCTTCGGCCATCGGCCACTGTCGCGTTAGCTCAAAATTAAGTTTCGCCTACCAGCAGCAAGAATTTCCTTGACTGGAGTGAAGCCGCCTACCTTAGCTGGGTGACAGATACCGAGAGCCTATCAACACATCTATCCCCTCAAAACGAAGCAGATATCAATGGCGAAAATACGCATACACAGCGACGCCACGGAGCATCCAGATGGGGAGCGCGCAATGACGGGCACTGCCTCTACCAAGCCAATCCACGTCATGAATTCTTACAACACCTGCACGACAATCGTGGTATCGTCCATCCATGGTGTAGTCATGTCCAGTGTCAGCATCTGCGAGACCTGGACCACATCCTCGCCTCCCAATGCATGCCGCAGCAAGTGCAATGCCAAATTGTCGGATCCCGGAGCGGATGTTGCAGGACCAGAAGCTCTTGTCTGCGGATAGTGCGCAGAGCCAATGCAGCGTGCCCAATCCTCTGCCATTTCATCTCGGTCCCAGCCGTCGTACAGCTCCGTCAATCCATCCGTGGCGAGGATGAGGAATGACGGGATCGTCCGCAGCTGTGCGTGGGACGAAGACCCTGTCAGCTGACGATGCAAGACCTCTGGCTGGGAAGAGATGTATGGGGGCGTCCTATTGCGATTAAGGAAGTCGTCCCACGGCGAAGAATCAGGGATCCCGGGGTAGAGATTGTATAAGATCCGCCGCGTGAATTCCGCGGGTTGCTTGAATGGAGCGTCCCCGATACCTATCGTCCAATAATGTAGACAATGGAAGGCAATGGACCATGGAAGACTTACAACGAAATGGCGCGATGGCGCCCAGGACGCGACCGTTTAGCACGCACTCGGGTTCGCCCGGGTGCTCGCGCCTGACACGCTCCACCTCGAGCTGATTGTCGCCGTTGTGGATATTTGTCAATATCTCACACTTAAATCGCCCATTTGGATTCGGAGAAACAAGGACTACGGAGGATCATGAGGAAGGCGAAACATACAGGGCGAGGTACGTACCCGCTTCACAATCCCCTAAGTTGGCTACCCAAAGATTGCGATAGTCTGGATCTACAAGGGCTACGAGCGCTGTCGTACCATACATGCAGAGCTTAGCCTTCTTGTAGTTCTCCCCCGACTCGTAGTAGTCGTTGATGACTCTGCGGATCTCCTCGTCCGAGCGGTGACGCAGAGATGCAATGCCGCCGGGGAATAGCTCCAATACGTCACCAGCAATGGCATCATCGAACGACGTAATGGCCCGTGATAGAATCTCGCGAATGTCGTTGGGTCCAGGAACAGACGTAGAAGAGTCTGCAAAAGCCGTCTGCAAGAACTGCGTCACGATGATCGGGAGGTGATAAGCGGTGTGCTCGACCGTGGCATCTCCAAGATGACCTTCGACACGAAGCCTAGAGTGAACAACCGTCGAACCCAACAGGGCAAAACACGCACCGTCAAAGACACCCGTAAACGTCCATTTCTCGCCGTAAACGTCTAGCTGCCGCACTACGTATCGATCTTGAGAGTGATAGTGTTCGCACGGCTGGAATGTCGCGCTGTCGGCCTTGCGGCCCCAGGTAGGATCGAACACCGTGCTCTCCGGGCGCGAAGAGGCCCGTAGGCGAGATTGCACTTCGAAGTCCGATAGAGACACGAAGGCACGCTTTACGGCGGGTCCTTCGAGACCCTCGGTGACTTCAACCTGGGCATAGGCAGGTCGTGTGGACTCGGACATAATGAGTTGGCGTCGATCCTACGTGCGTGGCCAAAATAATTCCTTGGCTACGACTTTTAGATAGTTATTTCCCTGAGGCACTAGAAGCAGCTGACCCGTCGTTACGTTGACCTCGCTGTAGGGTAGCGCTTGGTAGCGCGCGAAGAGCTAGGAAGAACTGCGTGAAAACTTCTTGTCCGCGGGCTGTCCTCCTTTGGGTTCGTCCACTACAGAGCTGTGAATATTTGAATAGGATCGCCTTACCCATTCGGTACAAGGAGCCCACGCCGATACGCCTCATTGCAGGCCTAGAACCACATCCGGGGTCGGCATTCCTCCAACAAGCATTGGAGGCTGTTCTGACCGTCAAAGTCCATCATGATCACCTTCCATGCAGTATGCAACATATGTGATGACCGTGGTTCATGATTGCGCAATCGACGATTCAACGTTCTTGCGCTATTTGCGATCATGTTCGTTGTCCACGAAATGAGCTGGAGAAGAAGAACGTGGAGAATGGGTGACTTCCCGTAGCCATCTGGAATGGTTTGCAGGATAGATTTTGGCCGCATTTGGTTTGCCGAATGATGGCCGAGAGCCAACCAAGCCTTTGGGTCACAAAACGGCGTTTCCAGATGTCGAGTCTGAAGGAGGGGGGTCCCCCCCCTTCCAGAGCGATATCTGTATCAGTATAGATATTTTACTCTCCGCCAACCCTCCGCTCGCGCATTTGGCCTCTGTGTCAATGCTCAGCTCTTACTCCGCCTCTATCCGCTCTGCACATCTGTATCTTGGCTCAGACACTGCGACTGCGCACGGGCTGCAACTGCTCTAACAATAAATTCCACTTCTCGTTCGAAGCCCGCACTAGTTATCTGCACGCAATCCAGATCCTGCGGGAAGTCATCCAATAAGCAAACGAGGCAAAAAAAAAACTGTGCTGTTCCTCATGGTGACCATACACGTTGCGACCCTACTTCATCACCGCTGGCCTTAAATTTACAATTACCGCCGGCTTTTGCCGTTTTGATTTCTTCTTCGAATCACGCTTACACCTCTGACCGCAACCACGTTCATTCCGGTACCTCTTATTGAAAAAACATCAGCTCGACGAACGACGATGGCCGCGGTCTCTTCGTTAAGCACGCAGATGGCTCGCATTGGACTGAATGGTGCAGGATTCGGCGGCGTGGATACGACAGGCAGTCGTACTGCTGACCTTCTCTGCACTATGGCAAGTTATCACCGTTTTTTGCAACATCAAAGTGCGGTGTCCTCGTGGTCCTTAGAACTAAAAATATACCAATTCAGGATCCTTGCTCAGCGGCGGAAACCTCACTGGCCATCCAGGTCGAGAGGCATCGCGTCGTTGAAGCTGTCGCGGCACGGGACGTCGTTGTTCAGCATCTATCCACCGCTTGCAAATCCGTCGAGGAGAAAGCTATCATTATCAGTAATCTGCAAAACGAGAAGGCCGAGCTTGAGATAAGAATAGCGCAAATTCAGAATCGCGCCGTGGCAGCGGCCGTGTCCGACGACCTTAAGTGGCCTTCGTCGACTGAGAAGGGAACCGTTGACCAAGTCTACGAGCTACAAATTCTCGTACAGCAACTCCAGGATGAGATAAAATCTCTGAAAGGACAGCGAGCTATCGAGAAGATTCCTTCTGACGATCCGCCAACCTACGAAGAAGGCCAGCAAGATGATCCTGCAGTAGCGATTTTCCTTCATCGTACCCAAAGGCATACATAGTGACCCTTCTGTTGCAGGTTTTCCCGCCTATCTCACGCAACGACACGCCAGAGAAAGCGGTCCAGCTCGCTCGTCAGGAAGCCCTGCGAGCCCTGCGCGAGGCTCGATCCAACAATCCGTCCAGGAATGCTTCTCCAGCCATATCAATGGGCAAGGTCCCGGAGCAGCTAAGGCTCATCGTTCAGGATTTGAATGAGCTTGACACATCGGTATAATATTTCATCTGACTGAACTCTATGCAAGTCATTATATGCGTCTGCAGATTACTACCCCCCAGCCCGTCCGCGCTGAAGAGCTCATCAAGAGCAGAAATGCAATTTTAGCTGCCCTGCCTCTCCCAACGGACATACCATCTGATTCGCTCAAGCCGATCATGATTCCTCCGCCTTTCACCCTGCACGAGTTTCTCGCTAATGCCGCAGGGGTAAGATATTCTTCTTTACATTCCGACGGACGTTTGATTGACGAAGATTCTGTAGCCGCTCAAAAATTCGTATGTACCTCATGGCTTTTTGCGCTGACAGACAACCAAATCTATCCATAAAGACTATCAAACTATCGAGTCTTTCAGCAATTGACCACGTCCTGGTGCCCTGAACAAGAAGAACATGGTTATTTGTTAACCCCTCTTTTCAAATGCAGCACCAATCCTCGCGTCGCAACTGCTCACCGCTGGTCCTCCGTCGACGTCCTTGGTCGCATGTCTAAGCCTACCGGTGAGAAATGGTATCGTCATATTTATAGGCACCTGGTCCTTATATGCGCAGAGTGTTTCTACAATAAAGATGGAAAATGGTACTACGCGGGCATCTACAAAGGAATTAGACTTGACGACCTCACTGTGACGGAGTGGGAGCATCTTTCTCCTGAGGTGCGTTTCCGAATTCGATCTTCAAGCAACCAGGAGTACGAATATCCCAAATAACAGACTGCACAAGCTTTGATCAAAGAAACCCTAGCCGGACGCAAGAACACCTCCCCGCAGAACATCTACGAGACAACGCAACTGTACTCCGCCGGCGCTCTGAAACTTGCGTGTGTCGGATTGCAATGCATCGGTTTCAACAACACGCTGTACAGGACGGTTCTCGAGCAGGCGAGCAAATGTACGCAGAACGGACGCTGGCGCGATCCATTTGGGCCTGCGGAGACTGCTTCTGGTGCACTCTGGGACTCTGGCTTGGCGACGACAGATGCAACGAACACGGGCTTTTCGACGTTCTCTGGCTCTGAGGCTTTTGACTCGCAGGACTACAATGATTCATCGGCTGCTGCGCTTGTGGACGCTTTGACAGAGTAGCTCTCCAGACAGAGCGATGTGTCTTCTATGGATTTTTGCTCGGGTTTTCTGGTCGCGTACAGCTCTGGCTCCGTTTTCTGTCTGCTCTCTGGATGAACGTGTCAAGTTAAAGACTCAACTTGTACAAATCCATGTACTGTTAATACCCGTAACATGAACATGTAGCATCGTACAGTGTCATCAGGGCCAAATGTACCCAGTGTCATCGATGTCAAAACGTAGAAGTGTACCAGTGGATATATACGTTCAATCATAAGATAAAGAAAGCGTCCAGTATAAGCTACCAGAGCTGAAGGTATCGTGAGGTCCGGTGTGAAATCCATACGTACACTAGGTATTGTGGTCAATACGGTCCGGGTGGTAACATACAGTAACCACTGTTCATGCTGCCGAGATGCATAGATATATGCGTACACTATAGATGATTAATACTGTTGTTGAGGCCTGCAGCTTCTGTCTCGTCATTGTCTTGAATTTCGGTTGGCCCTCTGCGCCGCGTATCTGTCTGCCTCCCTGCACTTGCGGCTCGCGATATCGATGTCGGCCATCCACATATGACAGTCACGCGCAGACGGGGCGCGGAGGCCAATTTTGTCGCCGCCGCGGGGGTAGGCCAAGTGCAAAGCGAAAGCTAAGTCATCTAGATCGACAGACGTGAGTCTATGTCTGATAAAAAGGTGTAAAGAGACGTACCTCTGCCACTATTGGTTTCGCTGACTCGAATTTCCCCCAAAGGTATGGGCTAAATGGTTGGTTAGTTAACGGATCAGTCTGCGATGCAGGCGACACATACCATACGATAGAGAGCTTTCGCGTTCTCGTCAGTCAGAACGAGGATATCGCTACACAGGAACGCATATAGCTTCTTGCCGCTCTTCAGCTTCGATATAGGACCTTCTCTGATGAGCTTGCGTTCTCCCATCGAACGTGTGGGCGCAGTCAAGTCCAAACGTCTATAAGCAGTCACAAACCATCAGTCAAGGGTATTGAAGGATGTCATAAGTGAAACGCACCCATGTCCAATCCAAAGGTCCTGAGATAGGGCCTTCAGTCGTTGATAACCCTCCTGTTCTCGAATGGCCTCGTTGATGTGTCTCAGGATCTTCTCTGCTGTACGCAGAGCACGTTCAACCTCGGCGCGGTCCTGATCTGGTTCGGTGTAATGAAGAATCTGTCAAAAGTATTATGTTTGAGACATGAAAGGCACAATACTCAGGCTACACACCTGCTTGATAAGGAGTGGGTATCGCGTTACGCGTTGCACTGCGGACACGATGATTGTCAAGGACAGGGGATGTCGTATCGATCATCACTACTCACTGGGAACTAGAAGGAAACTTGACAGGTCGAGGTTGCGAGTGGAGGGATCGTCTCGGAGTCTCTGTCATCCATGTAAATTCGATAGTAGGAGCAGTCCGATAACTAGTCTCACCTGTAGATGACTAGCGAGGGCTGGGTTTTTCTCTCTCAATGATTGAAGTACAGTACACGCGTTAGCTTGGTTCACGCAATATTCCTATACATATCTGAGTGAAGGCTATCATCCAAGACACACCAAGAAACGCACCCTGTATATCCGCATCTTCATCATATTTTCGTCAAGGATGTCACCGATATGGTCAACGTAGAGACGACAAGCTCTCTGACGTTCTTCTAGCACGCTCAAGAAAGTCTGTGATAGCATTTATCGATGTTACTCGTCAGCGTTGAACGTAGAACTTAAACACATACGGTGTTGGTCAGCAAAAGATCCTCAACATTGGCGAACACCACTGTAATGGCCTTTGGCTCGAGAATATCGAGCATGCTTGAATAAAATACCTAGATCGAAGAGTGAGAAGGGAAAAAAATAAATGCAAAGACGTCCTCACCCCGACTATAAGCTGCAGATCGCGGACATACGCCGCCTCAGTCGCGATAAGCTCAAAGATCGCCTGCACAAATGGCTCCTTTAGCATCGTATTTCAAGTCTTACAACCTCGTATCATCATACCTCTTGACGTGACCGTTCACGGGCAGGCATCCCTTCAAGTGCAGACTTGTCGACCAAGCTCGCCCAAGACTGAGGAATCGCAGCTTAAGTCAAAATGCGCAGGCAATATTCGGCCGTATAGGAACTCACGGAACCGAAACCGGGACCAGTGCTGCTCTCCCGAGATAGCGACGCCTCTCCATTCATGATAGGAGCCGAGATCGTCGGCATCACTTTCTTCTCACCCTCGACGGGTGTCCGACTGCGCCCAAGGAAATGGTACAGCAAAGTTGAATAACGGCCCTCAGAGCCTTCGTTTCGATCCGTCGATTTGCTCGGCGTTAGCGAGGCCGACGGCGATGACGGGATCGGGCTCGACTCAAACGAGGACACAGACCATCGATTGTTTTCTACCGATGCCTTCTTGAACTCCTCGTAGCGATCGAACGCATCGTCGAGTCGCATGACATCGTCGTTGGACGCCGCTGTAGAGTCTGCAAGAGCTGGAAGTTCTTTCTCCGTACCGTCTGAGGTCCCCGACGACTGCTTCTGTATCGGGATAGCAGGCGGAGGGCGGTGTTTCTTCTTACCAGCCTTGAAGGCATCATTACGCTTCATAGGCCTAGGAGGCGGTTTGCGTCCATCCTTCTTGAGAACCAGCCCAGCTGCCTCCAAGACTTTCTGGCGCTCCGCCGCTCGTGCCTCCCGTTCCTGCTTTCGCTGCTCTTCCGTTGGTTGTTCCTCATCTGACTCTTCTGTGTCAGTATCAGTGAAAGAATGATACTCAGTTTCCGAGGCATCCTCATCGCTCGAGTCATCCCAACTACTTGCAGACTGAATACTGTCGGGTTTCGGTGACATTGGTTCCATTGCTGTCAGACGAGGTGAGATCCGCAGAGAATCTGCAAGCGCGGGCATTTCGTCAAGCAACGGAAATCCGTTGAAAGCAAAATTTGTATTGGAGGTATACATGTAAAAGAAAGAAAAAGTATTTTAGCCTGTATCCAGACAAAAGATATGTAAACAAGAACTCAAGGAAACTGGGGATCGACTAACCCTCGACTTCTAGGTATGCAGCAGGCACGATGAACACAACGCCCTCCTTCTCTGCTTTCCACCAGTCGCTCTCTGATCGGTCCACGATGGAAAGGATGTCGTCGGGTGCAAAGGGGAGTTGGTCGCTGCCTTCGCCGGTGTACGCATATAGTGCCTTCGCTTTAACTGAAAAACGTGAGACTTCTTAGACAAGGGGCCACAAGGAGGGACATAAATAGAACAAGAGAGCGTACCAGCTTCCAAGTTCTGCACGTAAGTCTTCGGGAAGAAGCCTGACTTGCCATCCCGCACAAGAGTCCCATACCACCAGTCCGAACCGGACTTCGATGGGTGAGCCGTGAGCACAAGGTTCTCGCCGAATGCTACAAGTCGTGAATATCAAACGCATCAGCAAGATGATCGCACTCACAAAGCTCCTCTGCGCGCTGCCCCTCATACGCATACAGCGATCGCACGCGATGTTCTAATCTCAGATCAGCACCGCATACCAGAACAAGAGATACAGTACTGACCAATGCTCTTGTCCACATCGTCCAACGGATCGCTCTCCTCTGCGCCCTGGACATGAATATTGGGCACGGCACTAGCTCCCGATCCAGGATCCGCATGCCCGTTGCCCTCTGTCTCGTCTTCCTCCATCATCGCCGACAACCCACTCGGCTCCCTGCTCGCCCCAAAGTCCGACGCAAGGCCCTCGACCCAGCCTACGGACTGCCTGTTGAGCGACTTGTTCACATCGCCCATGTCCGGAGCAGGGGGAGGCACAAACGACGACGGAGACGCAACGGGCGCGGATACGAAAGGCTCATCTTCTCTTTCACTGGGTGCAGGCGCGGCCGTATTTATGTGGGTAGGGGGCGAGGTATCACCAATCACGCGACCGGACACGGCGGCCTGGCTCCTGTCCTTCGTTACGGCCTTTCGAAGCCGTGCTCCTCCCTGAATGGCATTAAGCAAGGCACCGCGGTCACCAGTTGGCGCTGGGGCCGCGATGACGGCAGGGGGTGGCGGCGCGCCGGGTGCAGGGGGCGGTGGCGGTGGCGGGGGAGCGCCACCAGCAGCAGCGACTGGTGCGGCGAATGTAGCTGGGGGTGCAGACGGAGGCGGGGGCGGAGGGGTAGGCACGGAAGGCACGGAGGGCGACGACGGCTTTGGCGTGCTGATGCCCGCGCCGCCGGCCGCGGCGCTCTGGGGGCGTGCGGGCGGGAGGATGCTCCCGAACAGCTGTTGCGCGAGCCGATTGCGCGTGTCGCGCGACGAATCGAGCTCGTCCTCACTGGTGTCCTCGTCGTCCTTCTCTTCCACGTCGGCCCACTCCTCTTCGCTGTCGCCGGGCACCGTATTATACGCTGCCTTGCCGCCCGGACCGGGGCTCTTCGGCGGCGCCGGAGCGGCGGATGGAGATCGGAAGAAGGGATTCGTGCCGCCATTGGCAGGAGGCGCTGGAGGTGAGACCACAACGCCTGGGCTTGGCGCAGCGCTACCGCTCGTAAAACGGTTGAACGGATTCGTACTTTTAACCACAGCAGGAGGGGAGACTGCGACTGGGGCCGGAGGAGCAGCTGGCGGCGCCGGTGGGGCAGGGGTCGCCGGTGCCGGAGGAGCAGGGATCACAGGTGCCGGAGGAGCAGGGGTCGCAGGTGCTGGACGTGCAGGGGGCGTAGGTGCCGGAGGAGGCAGAGGAGGCGGGGCAGCAGCAGCCAGCGGAGGGGGCGCAGGAGTCGCAGGACTGGGCGTAGCTGCCCTCCTCATCTCCTTCCTCCGCCGGAACTCCTCCTCAGCCCGACGCGCCTCTTCTTCTTCCTCCTGCTCCATCTTGCGAATACGTGCCTCGCGCTCTTCCCTCCGCCTTCTCTCCTCCTCGTCCTTCTGTCTGCGCTCCTCCTCCTTTTGTCTGCGCTCCTCGTCCTTCTGTTTGCGCTGCTCCTCCTCCTTCTGTCTGCGCTCCTCGTCCTTCTGTCTGCGCTGCTCTTCCTCCTGCTGTCTGCGCTGCTCCTCCTCCCCCGCCTTGCGCGCGGCCTCTTGTTCCTGCAGCCGTTCCTCTTCCTCTTCCTGCTCCATGCGCCGCAGTCGCTCCATTCGTTCCTCGCGTTGCTTCTTCAGTGCTTCCTCGCGAGCGCGGAACCGTTCTTCCTCAGGATCGACAGCAGGCGCAGCTGGGGCCGGCGGAGGGGGCGGCGCGACCGCAACGGGCGGAGTAGCTGGCGGCGGAGCAGGTGCACGAGGAGCAACAGGCGCGCGGGCCGTGGCGGCCTTCCTCGGAGGCGGCGGCGCAGGAGCTCGCGGCTTGGGAGGGGGCGGGACCGCCCTGGCCGTCGACGTCGGCATAGGCGGAGTCGGTGCAGCTGGTGTAGCAGTAGGCGTCGGCGTCTTGCGGCCTTGGGACAGAGCCTTCTCGCCGTCGAGTCTTTCTCGTCTCGCACGCTCGCGCGCCTCTGCAGCCCGCTCCGCCTCGCGTGCTTTCTCCTCTGCCTCGCGCTTCTCGCGCGCGAGCCGGTCCTCCACGCTCGTGTCGAGCTTCGCTCCGGCGGCACTCGGCGGCGGTGCGACGCCTAGTGCGGCCATTCGCTCCGCCATGCGGCGTTGCGCCTCGGCCTTGATGAATGCCTGGCGCTCTTCAGGGGACATGTTCTTCGTCGCGGGGAGAGGCGAGGCAGTGGGCGCCGGAGGCGGCGGTGGTGGTTGCGCGATGGAGTTCGTGGATGCGGCCGGTGGCGGCGGCGGGGGGGAGCGTGCACGCGAAGCACGGTCGTAGTCCCGGTCGCGGGTGTAGTCGCGGTCCCGAGGGGGCGAGCGATCCCGGTAGGACCTGTCACGATCCCGCTCGTACTCGCGACTCTTGTAATCAGTGTCACGATCATGCCTGTCCTCGTTTCGTGAGTAGCTTCTGTCCTCGTTCCGCGAGTAACTCCTGTCCTCGTTCCGCGAGTAGTTCCTGTACTCTCTTTCACGGCCCAAGTCCCGATCGCGGTCGCGGTCGTTATCATCGAACCGCCCGAACCTATCGTTCCTTCGATCCCGCTCTCTCTCCCATTCTCTCTTCTCCCTCTCGCGCTTTTTCTCCCGTTCCTCAATACGCCGCTCGACCTCTGGCACGCGCTCGTGCAAAAGGCTCAACAGCTCCCTCTCCAAGCGCCTCCTCTCCTCGTCCGCACGCACACCGCGCGGCCCGCTCGGCCGGTTGACATAGTCCAGATCCTCCTGCACGCGCTTCACGCGGTATCTGAGGTCCTCCATCTCGCGTTCCAGCGCTTCGTCCTCGGCGGTGCGGTGTGCACTATCTGCTGCGGTGCGGTCCAGCATCTTCGCCGTGTTCTCGAGCTGGCGCTTCATGTCGCTCAGGTCCCCGGTCGGTGACGCGCGCTCACGGTCGGTCATCACTGCTGCGCGGTCGACGTGGCGCGAAGGCGGCGTGTAGTATCCGCCTGGCGGCTCCGCATCCAAGTGCTTGTAGACCGTCGCGTCCTGTCGCCCGCCTGCGCCCGGTGCACCCGTGGAGTTAAACGAGCGCTCCTTGAGTCGCGAGATGGGCACGTCAAGTGCTGATGGCGAGCGTGCACGCACGTCGTTTTTAAGAAGACCCTTAACGAAGTCGACAGAGTTGTCGAGGTCCTTATGTGAAGGTGGCTTGAGCTCAGGCGGCAGCTCATCGGGAATATCGTTTCCGTTGAGCTCTGCAAGGCATGAGCATGGATGCAGATATATTGTAGGACATAACAAAACGTACTTCGGTAGATGAGAGCCATCGCGACGTGGAACTCGGCCATATTCAACTTGCCCCGATTATCGCCATCCGCAAGGGTCCTGCAGGAGCAGATAAACATCCGCCGATAGCATACAGCTGCCAACGTACCAAACTCGCGCCAGATCATTCCGATCAAGCCCACTCTGTCCAAAGACCTCGATCGCAGTCTTGCCGTCAATGAAGCCGCTCCCACTCGCATCCCACGCGCGGAAGATCTGGTCGTAGCTTTTCTTCTCCGCCTTGCTCAACGTCCACGGTACGCGCGGTGCCAAAGTGCCCTTGACTTCCTGGTTATGTTGTTGGAAGCTCTGCTGGAGCGAGAGCCCGCCCAGCTGCAGCTGGGGCTGCATCAACTGCGGAGCGCCTGCGGGGTTGTACGGCGCGGACGGGTTTGCTGGCAGGAACGTATTCGACATCATTGTCAGACGGGGGTCCATGAAACCCGTTGCCTGTGGGACCAGCGGCTGCATGCCACCCGTCCCAGGAAAGCCTGTCTGCTGGGGTAGGAGCCCGCCGGGCGATGGACTGAGAAAGCGGCTCGGCTGCTGACCGACGCCTAGGAAGCCTGAATGCTGGGGTGGTGGTGGCGGTGGTGGCGGCGGTTGCTGCTGGAACTGGCTAGGCATGGGCGGTACAGGCGGCACGGGTGGTCTTTGCTGCTGCTGATTGAACCCTAGCCCACCCGGAAAGCCAGTCTGCTGGGGCATGATGCCGCCTGGTGTGCCTGGGTAGCCCGTTTGCTGAGGTTGTTGGAATCCAGATGGGCGCTGCTGGCCAGGGAAACCTGTAGGCTGCGGAGCGAAGCCACCTGGGGGGAGCTGTTGAAAGGATGCATTCTGCGGCGCGAAGCCGGTCTGCATGGGATATTGGTAGCCGGGCTGGCCCTGCCCCCACTGAGCCATGGCAATTAGATGATATTTGTTAGTGACGAGGAAAGTAAAGGAAAGGGGAATTAGGTCGTCGCCGTCGCTGCCTGCGCCGTTGTCGTTGTCGTCGGTGAGCTGGAGCTGCCGATGTCGGGCGCCCATGCGCAGCCTTTGAGCGCCGCTTGAATCGCCCGTTATAAGCGCTGGCACGGTCATTCGCTTCGCTGCGTCTCCTCGTTTTTTCTTACCTGCTTTCTTGTCGTCTGAACGGCTCTTGACATCGTCTCTGTGTGATATATCTCTTCGCGTGTCCTTTTTCTTTCTGGAAGTCGTCTTTACCGGTCTTCGATCGGCCCCACGTACCAAGTCAAGGCCTTCACTGCCCTTCGGGACATACTCTCTGAAGGCCTGTTACGGTCGTGGAACAACAACGCGTCCGATAACGCTCCACCGCTGCTCTTCGTTATGAAGTTGCGCGGATTCTGGGGCGCTCGGGTCGTATCGTCTCCGTAGAGTTGGGGTCAGTGTTCGCGTTTCTTCGCGTTTTGGTTCTGGGCTCGTAGTTTGGGGGCAGACATTTCTTTGCTAGATCTTTGTCGACAATGATCGTCGTGAAATGCTATTTTGTATATTGTTCAAATTTCCTCAGAGCCAGCTGTGGCCGTGGAATGAATGTCTTGAGTGCGCTAAGCCCTTTTACCTCTTCGTTCAGTAGGTACGATGGTTCGGAGTTGGGAGGCCATTGCGGGGAGACTATTGCTTGGCTCTCGACAAATCGTGCATAAGTAACAAAGTTCGTACGTCTCATCCTGGTGATAGAATATGTTGAACTGACGAACTGGATGGCCTGTCCCTAGCAATTCGTGGCGGTCGACTCGAATCTTCTCATTGCGTTACAGTAAGTCCCATCGCCATACGTCCTAAATACAGGATGACTATCTTCTGTGCAAGATCGCAATGGAGACTACATACGTCCGTGGCGCGAAAAGTCATACGCTGCTGTCGTTTCCCTGGTCTACTATCCCACCCCGTTCTTCTGGCGGGGGGTTCTGAGCCTGTTCCCCCATCCAGTACTTCCAAAACGTCGTTCAGCCAGATTGACATCAAGCACCCACGATGCATCCTAGTCCGTCGTGAGTCTCCAATCATCCAAATATAGTGAGTTGCGGGACGTCCAGGTTCTGATAGAGGAACGAGGACACTCACGTGAGTATGGACTTCTCGTCGCGGTTTCATTAGGTCTAATGACTGTATCGCAGGGAAGCTGGGCCTGATTAGCACCGCTGCTGGAGTTGTCTCTCGTCAGAACGATTGTCTTCTGTCTGAGGTCAGCTACGGAGACTATCTCTCGTCGTGCCTCATTACTGATGCTTTGATTACTGATGAGGACCTGGTACTCTAGATCGATATCGAGATTTCCGTTTGGAATGCGCTCGGGATTAAGACGGAATCGTACTCCTTCTCAATCCGAGGACGGTGGCTGTAAGTAGCCTTCGTGCGATGCAGAATCATGGGAGTGAGAAGTCTGACCGGCGGCACCGGCATACCGCCCAACCACGGCACCCTATCTAACATGGACTACCTACAGTAATCGGATAACAATGTTCATACGCGTAGTACTTAGCTCTACGTCACAGTTTGTCGACATGTACGCAAAACGTGATAAGCCAATGTCGCAAAGGAACAATGGCGAAGGACAATGGCGAAGGACAATGCCTGACCGCAGGCCACATGTCAACGAGAACGCGTAATTGTGGTGCGTGGCTATATAACTCGCAACGTTATTGAAAACCCGAGTGCAACTATCTCTCTTCTCGCCCTCGTCATCAAAAATGGAAAAAGGCTGGTATCTCATAAACCTGGATAAACGCCAATACCGCTCGATGTTCAAGCTGGAGGATCTCTTTGCGTCCGGCTCTTGGGAAGACGACAAGCTATTCTGGCCCGTGCCGTCCGTGCACATCGGGAAGCCACCATCTGCGAAGGATGCAGGAACTGATATTCGCACTTCGTAAGCGTCATCGCTGTCTCAGCCCAGAGAGATACTGACCGTTGCCAACAGTTTGAACTCATCCATCTTCTCTCGACTTCCTTTGGAACTGTACGACAATATCTTCGAAAGCCTGGACTATTACTTTGATTGTGTTTGCCTTGGCCTTGTGTGCCGGCTCCTCTGGAATGTCGCGCAACGGCATGTCCGAAAGCGTTACATCGAGGATGCACCGGGATCGTGGGCTGGAGACCGCATCATTTGTGCAGGGGACTACTGCAAGCGGAATGATCCGCTTCCGCCTGGTCTGCTCACAGAGGAAGAGGAAAAGGAGTGGAATACGCCGCTGCCGACCACAGGATGCGGATGCGAAAATATGCACAAGCCCAACACGCTCTCGCAGTCTCTGGCCGACTTCGCAGTCTGCCGGTTCACTGATCAGAACAACCCCATGGAGGTTAGACGCAAGACGGACTATCGCGCTACGCGGGATGCAGCTCAGCGACAACTCTGCAGGTATGACCGGAGGCTCCTCGACGCTGTGTTGGACAAATCAGGAACGCCTGTCTACGAAGAGGTCGAGATGGAGGCTCCTCGAATTCTCCGCAACCTGTCGCGCAAGGAATACGTGCGCGAAGACGCACTCGATCAGTTCATGGAGGACGAAGAGGAGCTAATGGATGAGTATGGGTATGGTGTCTGCTTCGCCCACGTTATCTTGTTGCGCGTGTGCTGGTCGCCCAGGGGTGGCCCTGCGCTGCGCGATCCAACGGACAAGATGCATGGAGGTCCATGGGCGGGCGATCGATTTGACTATATGTCTGCCAAAGATTTTCGGACGGTGGAGAAGGGAGATGATGGCCAGATGGTCGAGTGGAGAGATATCAGCGCCGAAGTCGTGTGGGATATAAAGTCGCTATGGGGGGCGGCGCTGTTAGACTGGTGACGAGTCTCTCGTATCTTGTAAACGTGTCTACTCGATGCATGTATCCCAATGTGCATATCGTTGGCCCGTTCGTGACTCGCTCGGACTGACATGGGATGAAGCTAAGTCAGTAGATGAAGGTCCGTCGATTCCATGAGTCCAATCTCTTCCGATTAATTTACTATTCTGTAAGTGCAGACTGGCGACGAGTCTGCAGTGAAAGGGAGGAGATGCATGGTCAGCGAATGAGGCATAAAGGTTCGGGATTTATTGACGTAGCAGGCGGCCTCATCTTTGAAAACAAAAAATTCCCGTCAAAATGATAATGCGGTAGTGTTACTGTGTACTGTGATCGAGGGTCTTTTTTGTCTGAGATCAGCGAGCGGTCGGTGGACAGAGACCATAGAACAATGATGAGAAGCGGCCATAAACCGTGACCAACACGAGGCATGATGTGGTCGTCCGCTTATAAGACCCCCTACATAGTCTGTCGAGGACTCAGTGCCCTTGAGCCTCCTTTCTCTGCTACTATTCGCTGTCAGAAAATGGACCAACAGTGGATACTGGTCACCTGGACAAGCGGCAATGGATGCAGACATTCGACACATGGGCCAAAACATTGGTTCGTATCAACGGCCATCACCAAATGTTTACCCCATTCCTGCCAACGCCGACGATCAATATTGGAGAAGCACCACCGCGGAAGGACGGACAGGCTATTAGTCGCCATGCATCGTAAGTTTTGATCCTGTCTTCGAGAGAAACTGTGCACTCACTTCGGTTATGCAGCCTCACATTCTCCATCCTTCGCCGACTCCCCTGCGAGTTGCTCGACTATGTGTTCCTCAGCATCGAGGATGATTTCCGTTGCATTTGTCTTGGCCTCACTTGCTATTTCCTCTGGGAAATCGGGCGCCGACATGTCAAAAATCGCTATATGGAAGACGCCCCTGCATCCTGGGTCGGCAACCGCGTCGTCTGTTCCGGAAGTACCAGCAGCGTTGACGACGAATTTGCTGAGAGCCTCATGGAGAAGAAGGAACCAGAGTGGCCAACGCGTGGAAGACAGAATCTCTTCGAGTTCGCCAAGAGACACTTCACGCCTGCGCACCTTCGCTCCGAGTTCAATGACGGTTTATTTAAATCAGCACGCTGTTCGAGCTGCCCATGACATCGGCTTTGGCGCACAGGGCTTGGCGGCCTTGCATGCGGTTCTGTGTCCATCGGCCAAGCCCGTCATCCCAGACATCGAACAGGTGAAGAGCCTGCATCCCCGTATCCTCCGTAATCTCTCGCGGAAGGAATATGTCCGTCAGGAAGCCCTTAACCGATACTTGTTCAAATATGGGCGCTTCGTAGAAGGCGGCTACCGAAGGCTTGGATTCGGCCATGTCATCTGGATGCGGACAGCCTGGCCGACCGTCGACTCCGTTGGCATGCCTCAGGATACGGTCAAGGCTCACAAGGGGCCGTGGGCAGGAGACCAATTCGACTTCGTGGAAAACGCGGATTTCACGGAGACCGAGGTGGGAGACGACGCATTGCTTGTTCCGTGGAAGGATGTCAGCGAGAAGATTGTTAAGGAGTTGAGATCGGTGTTCCAGGCACTAAACAGGGCGTAGGGCGAGCAGGCGCACTCGGCCTGTACGCCTTAGAGGAAGACGTCCTGGATGGTGAATGACAGTGACACAACCAACCCCTGAGTAAGAATTACTCGTCTGTCCTGTAGAATCCAGTAGACGTGAAGAGCGTGCAATCTAACATCGGCTTGAGAGATGCAGTCGAACCTGTTGAAACCTTTCGTTTAAAGGAAGGACCATGTAAGTATCGCCAACATAGTATTTGCAAGGATCTTGTTTAATCTTTGCGCAGAGTGTATGCCCGCCTTTGTAGCCGCACACATTGGACAGCAGAGGAGGCCTTGATTGTGATATGTCAACCTAGTACGGTTAGTCAACAATGTCGGATAAAACAGCCGGAGAACAATGGTGAGGCAAGTCCACTTCCGCAATTGCCGACACGAGGCCGCCTGTGGTCCTCATGATATAAAAGCTCCTGGAGCCTCTGTCGACGACGCAGCGCTCCCCGCTATCATAGTCCCCCTTCCCTCCATCTGCCCCGTCATATGGAGACATGTCTCAGCGATGGATCCTCATCAACCTCGAACCTCGATGAACGTCAATGGATCCAACCCCAAGGTTCCTGGGTGGCCACATTGTGTGAGCAAGGGGGCTATTTGGATGCCCGCCAACCCTTCATCCTGCCGCCCACCATCACTGTTCGGGGTGCGCCACCCGCAAAGAACGGAGGAGCTGCCTGCAGATCCGTCTCGTACGTTTGATTCGATTCTAGAAAATATAAGACACTCACTCTCGTCCGCTATGCAGCCTCTCATCGTCCATTCTCTCCCGGCTCGCGAATGAGCTGTTCGACGCCATCTTCGAGAGTGTGCAAGATTATTTCGATTGTATATGCCTTGGATTGACGTGCGCCTTCCTCTGGGAGGTCGCACGCAGGCACATCCATAAACGCTATGAGGAGGATGCGCCCTCGTCATGGATCGGAGACCGTGTCGTCTGCGCAGGAAGCTTCAGCAGTGCTGATGATGAATTCGCACAGCTTCTAATGGGAGAGAGAGGATCAGAGTGGACAGCAGGCAGGAGCCAGGATCTCTTCAGCTTCGCGAGACGGCACTACACGGAAGTTCTTCCCCGCCTCCAGGCCATCGACACGCCGAACGTACGGGCATTGCGATATGCGGAATGTCGTGGCTTCGGATTCCAAGATCGGAAGAATCTCTACGCAGTCCTGTGTCCGTTCAATAACTGCCAGCCGGTTGTTACAGAAGCGAGGTCCTCGGGAACTGGAGTTATCCGCAATCTCTCGAAGAAGGTGTACGTTCGCGAAGACGCCATCAGCTGGTTGATATTCGGCCACGAGTGGCACAACCTTGGCAGTATTGGACTCGCCGCCATCGTATGGCTGCGGACTGTCTGGTCGACAGATGACCGCATGGGCCTGCGTCACAATCCGATCAGCGCTCATCAGGGACCATGGGCCGGTGACCGCCTCGACTTCGTCGCAAACATGGAGTTCTTGAAGACGGAGGTCAGAGGGTAAGGAAAGAAGCCGAAGAGGATGAAGCCAATTGGGCAGGGCATGCAGGCGATGCCTTTAATACCCCGGTCAACGTGATAGTCAAGTTCATGATGCCAGGATGATAGAACGGTCACTGCCTGTCTAGCCGGGGGGCGAGCATTGGCTTTTATGACGGAATGTGACAGAATGTTTCTCTTTCAAGTTTTAAAAGCCTGGGCGATGGATCAGTTTGGAATCAAAGGCCGAATACGATAGTCATGACTCACCCTATAATAGTGTATATGGTTATTAAATATCTTGAAAACGTGCTGTGGCCCATTCAAGCCACGAACAAAGTCACGAATTCAAGGATATGAACAGGTTTAAAGGTTACAGCGCGAAGACGATGCTAGACGAGGCACCGCCGGAGATGTCCGGGCCGCCAGTTCGTCGCAACCTTCACAAACGAAAGTCGTTCTCTTCAACAATGCCATCGACCACTACTACAGTAGTGCAGTACTTCCTACTCACGTATTAGAACAGTATGCAGTCAACTTGATTTTTCATATTTCTGTCTTCATACTGCTTTAGTCTACCTTGAACCAGCCGTGCTCGTCGAACTCCATCACTAGTTGCGCCCACCTGCCTCCTTCCGCGGCCATCAAGTCGCCCCACTCCCTCGATGCGACCCCCACAACACTGCGATAGTAGGACAACCATCCGACGATGATCAGCTAGTCCTAGGGCTGTTTGATCGTATGGTAAGAACATCTATCCTTTCGACGGACTTCCGGTCCCGGGTTTACATTGACTTTCAATCACAGGCATGATTTGCATTGGCTCCGGCGGAAGAGAAGAGCGGACGAGGGATTTACAGGCGGCTTGAAGCTGTCCCCACGGCCCCGCCGTTGCCGTTGCCGGAGCAGGGCACCCATGCAGCTGCCTTCATCGGACATAGCGGCGTCGCTACGACCTCGAGGTTCTGACGTTTGAAGGCACTGCTCAATGCTCTGTTCACGGGTTGCTGTTTGTCCGGGTGTCGATCGGGTGTCCCTATCGTCCGTACTTCAACCCATATGTCTATAATCTTTGACTTGTTGACGTTAGTGCCCTTCACAGGAAAAGTCTATTGGGCGGACTTGCCTTAGGCAGAAGGGTACATGCTGCTTGAGGGCCTGTTAAACGGGGCACACGCCGACCCACACTGCAACGTGTGTGTCCGTATCCGTATTTTTCGTCCTAGGAAATGTAGGACTGCAGCGATCTCCGTCTAATCTCCGCGACGCCCCGTGTGTGGCCATGACACTGATACATATTTGGCAGTAGGCATGCGTCATAGCCCGGCAAGTGCAGACAGCAGCGGGGAGCTGGTAATGTACTTCCCAGGATGAAGTGTATGACTGATGTTCCCCACAGGTTCCACTTCTTTTGTGGGCGCGATTCCTGGCCTCCTTTACGAGCCTGTCAAAACGCAAATGCCGTGTCGCCTGGAAGTATCCATTTTCTTTAATGATTGCACTTGAGCATGAGCGAGGCCTTGTAACTTGTGTTATACGATCTTGTTCTCCATGCGACGATTGGCTCATAGGAACTTCGACATCGCATCTCCATTTAAATGTACCTTCATCTCCTGCGGTGACACAGCAGACAGGGCTGGTCGACTCCGATATACTCGGTAAGAGTTCTGGCAATCTTCGTTGGCTCTAGCACTGCACTTTATGCTGATTGTTGCTGTTATCGTCTTGCAGCAAACGCTTCGACACTTTCAGGTTAACAAGATTGCAGAGACGCGCATTGTCGGTATGTATATGAGCATTCGACTCTCGTACCATGTTATCTCCGTGTCCGCTCCCACTGGTACTCGGATAGCCCGTTTCGTCCTTCTTCGCGCCCTCGGTGGATATCACGGACTGCAGCCCTTAGCATTGCGCTCGTTCATATGCCGACAATCACTTTCCCTCACAGATCCGCCTCATCCGATGGACATCACTGGCTCCAACCCCAGGTATTTGGTTCATTGTACGCTTTGATTATCGCTTGCACTCTTTTTGGTGAGTGTATCATACAAAACATTCAAAATCGACGTGATGAGCAAACTGCATACAGGTATCTATACAGCGGTTTTTTCTGCATCGATCTACGTCCTCCTGTAAGGGCTGCGCTATGCTTCCGTCGACATATACTCACCAAAAGACTGACTTGTAGCGGCAAGAAACAGAAGTCAAGGCAGACTTGGATACTATTTGTCACGATTCTGTTCATGTACTTAGTATCGACGATTCATCTAATCGCAACGGCGAAGTACAGCAGAGACAGCTTGGTCTCCTCGATCAGGACAGACGAACAGCCAAACTCTGCACCTCAAATTGGCTTCTTCGATCAAATCGTCATGGCCACAGGGCCCTTTATTACTGTGCGTTGCTCATGTTAGCGCTATGATATTCGTTTCACTAATTTCTGCGTATCCAGACCATCCTGAGCGACTGCATCGTCGTCTGGCGGGCATGGGTGCTATGGAGCCGGAAAGGATTTGTGTTGCTCGTTCCTGGCATCCTCCTCCCGTGCAGTCTCGGTACGTGCTTCTGAATCAACACGAATGTATGCCGTTGCACAATAACATTCGCGTTCAATTCCAGGGTTCACTACCATTTCTGCGATCCAACCCGGAGCCTCGGCACCAGACAATGTCGGACTCCAATTGTTAGGGTCTTACTCAACGTCAGCCTACTGCTCATGCGTTGCTCTAGTCAACATGTGGTCTACAGGACTCGTCGGGTGGAAAGCCTGGTAAATACGTCTTTTTCTTCTCTTGTTGGCTATATATTGACTTCGGGGCAGGGAATACCGGCGCAACATAAGGGAACATCTTACGATTGGAAACGGTAGTAATCAGGTCGAGAAAGTGCTCGTAATGTTGGTTGAGTCTGGGAGCATTTACTGCGCCTTCACGGCAAGTGTTTATCGCTATATTATTGTTCTTGTGTCTGACCTGGAACCAGATCACAATCGCATTGATTACTTGGATACCCGCTGCCAGACAGCGTGTGTTCTACATCTTCATTCCCATCTCTGTCCAAATTTCTGTAAGCCCCCGCCTTCAGCTTCGTACTACTGTCGTGGCATTGAGTAGCTTGCGCCACGACAGGGAATATACCCGACAGTCATCATTGTTCTCGCAGCCTTACAAAAAACACATTGCGACCGTCAATTTACATATGGGACGCCATTGTCACTGGTATTCGCGGCCACTCCTGGACGAGCTGATGTCCACAGTGTATCCATGAACAACACGGTGCTCGACCCGCGGCTGACAGTCGATGGAGGCGATTCCGGCTTCTCGGACACCCCTTCCCTAACTACAGGGTCGGACTCGTCAGACTGCGTTTGTATTGATGTGACGGACATTTCCAAGCGCAGCGACGAGGAGGCGACAGAAGACGCAGGGCGGCATCTGTAACGGAAGAACGTGTCGAATTTTACCTGACCTTCTCCTTTGTCTGCTCGGGCAGGAACATCTTGCCAACTTGCCGCCGCAGCTGGTCAGCGTCTGCGAGGCGCAGTAGGTCCTCATGATGTTGCTTTGACTTGATGTTCATCTCGCCGCAAGCATCGCATCGGATGCCGGTTCTGCGAATAAAAAGCTATTACAATACTCGCCGCAAGATAGCATCAGTCGAGAATACTTAAGTACCGGCAAGGTTGAATGCGGATTTTGCTTGCCATCGAGGAGGCCGAACCCGACTATTATCTGGCATTGTGCTCGCGGCCCTACAGAAGTCATACGATCGACATTTCACATTCAAATCACTTGGATCGACATTGGTAGCTGCCCCCGGCCGTATTGGTGCGCAAACTTCATCAACGAATAACGCGGTGCTCGACCTGCGTTCGACGACGATCCAATTCGACAGCTTTTGCAAGACGATGCTAGTTCCATAACCACTTCGTACCTGGCCGTCAACCTTGGCTCGTCAGAGTACTGCGCCGTGAATACAGCTGACGCTCTCGAGGTCTGCTTCGGTAGAAATGGAGATCGTCTAGCTAGCCCTACGAAATGCTTACATCCGCCCTGCATCGTGCATCAGGCCCCAAGCCATAAGTTACTACGTTCATCGGACTTCTTCGAGACGCACGCCTATTCTCGCTTCCTTTTTGCTGTCATCATCTCGTTCCTCAGTCAAATTATGTATGTATTGGTTCAGCCACATCTGACAGCGCTGCTGTAGATCTCCAGCAGATTTGGTTAAATCTATGGAAAGGACACGATCTTATTGCGTTTATAGAAGTACCTTCGAGAACGCCAGGGTACTGGAACCATGTCTTCATCTATCAGTCAGCTTACTGGACAATGCGGACGACGATCTTGCCCGAATGCTGGCCCTTGGACAGATACTCGATCGCCTCCTTCGTCTGCTCGAACGGGAACACCTTGTCAATGTGCGGCCGCAGCTGATTGGTGTCCACGAAGCGCAGCAGGTCCTCATGCAGTTGCTTCGAGCCGACGTTGATCCCACTGCGTATCCAGTATCAGAAACAAATCTGGTGGGTGAAAAGGTGCTCTAACGCTTACCGCAAGATGGCTCCGGTGGTGAGAGCAAGCAGCGGCACGTTGGGGTCCGCCTTTTTCTCCCCGCCAAGGAAGCCGATCGTGGAGATAACGCCGCCTTGCTTAACACTGTTGAAGCACTTCTCGATTTCATTGACGCCAACGACGTCGAAGACGTGGTCCGCGCCCTCGCCATCTGTAAGCTGCGTGAGAGTTAGTGCCGCTTTTGTTGAGCGAAAGGTGCGGTTGAAATATACCTCTTTGACTACCTTGTCCCAGTCAGGGTTCTTTTTATAGTTGATGACGTGGGTTGCGCCCATCTTCTTGGCCAGCTGTCCGAACAGAATCGTATCGATCAAGATCAGCCACTTTAAAGCGACGACAGATATACCTCAAGCTTCTGGTCAGAAGACGAAGTGATGATCGTCTGTGCACAAAAAGGTCTCCATGTTAGCTATCGACGTCATGTCGAGACCTCTAAGGCTCCCATACCTTGGCTCCCATCGCGTGCGCGAGTTGCAATCCAGTCATGCACACGCCGCCTGTGCCCTGGAATAGAACAGTCTGTCCCGGGACGATGGGTACTGAACCGAATAGCGCGTTCCAAGCAGTGACGCCGGTGCATGGCCAGCACGCCGCCTCTTCGTAGGTGAGGTGCTTGGGGACGTGCAGCAGCCCGATCTCGTGGAATACGCGGTACTGCTGCAGCACCCCATCAATCGGGGCGCCCAGTGCACCTACGAGGCAAGCGCGTCAATCATGTCAATCGCACAGATACAGAAGAATATTTGACGCGTGCGTACCATGCCAACTCCTCTGCGGCCCATACCAGTTCGTCTGATCAAAGTTCGCAGTGACCCGATCGCCGACCTTGAACTCCTCTACGCCCTCGCCAACGCTTACAACCTCGCCTGCCATATCACTTCCTGGAACCACATTTTCCTTGATCGGGAACGGATACAGACCGCTCGGGATAGCGAAGTCGCGGAAGTTGAGCGACACGGCGTGGATGCGGACCAGCACCTCGTGCGCGCGGGGCTGCGGGATGGGCTCCTCGACCTTCACGATGCCCTTCGGGCCTGTGAACTCCTTGATGCGGAATGCAATGTTAGTCTGTGCCTTTGCCATGGTGCAGTGTTGCAAATCGATGCGAGGGGATAAAACGAGGTGTTCCAGGAAAGTGTGACATCATCAGTACTTGAGAGCCTTTATACGCCGTCCCCTACCATGAAGTCAGCATTTCCATCCTCTTCTAGAATAGTGATTAGGCCTGCAGACCCAATCTTACACCACACCGGGCCGTCGTAGGCAATCAGGATAAAATGTTCTGTCGAGGTGAGGTCGAGCGCACTACGGCCAAACCGAAATGATCAACTCATTCGACGTACCGCTTCTTGCGTCTAAAAAGAGAGAAAATAGCCTCGAAATAGTACAGAAGATCAAGAAGCCTTGCAGAAAATCGTTAGAGGTCCTATAGTACACGGGTAGGGGACCATGTTGTCCGATGCCAGGTCAAATCCTGATGATCGCCGTGGCATTTGGCGCATCGATCAATCGATTGGTTAGTGAACCCTACTAACCCCCACCCCCACGCTTTCCTCATTGCTGGGTATCTATTCATGCGTAACGGCGCGTATTTTTTGTCGAGTTATAATGGTCTTGTCTAGCTGGGACGTCGTAAAGCGCGGTACAGCCCTTATCGCGCGGGGTGAGCGCCGCCGAGGCTAAGCCATCCGCACGATCGGACCCGCCGGTCTAGGACCAGCGCGATCGGCGGGGCTGTACGTGCGAGACGGTATATAACGCGGTCGCGAATGCGATGGGAGGGCTGCATAGAGATAGGATGGCTGAGTTCACGTCGAACGAGGCGCTGATTCACGATCTGGGGATGCAGCGGCATCCGGAGGGCGGTAAGTCGCGTTTTGTTTCTGGTGTGTGGGGCGGGATACTGAGTAGCGTGCTTTGGTAGGGTTTTTTGTGGAGACGGACAGGCAGGCTGTGCAGATTCCGAGTCCGTTCGCAGGTGTGTCGCGTCCGTTGTGCCAAGGCTGTGCGTCGTGCTGATACACTGCGTCGGCGCAGATGGCCAGCCGCGCCCGCTCGCGACGTCGATCTTCTACCTCCTCACGCACGAAGAGCCGCGCGGCGTCTTCCACATGAACAAGTCCGTCGTGCGTGCACTCATTTCTTCTTTCCTGAAACAAGCGTAATCCGCGTCCGCAGACGATGCACATCCTGCACCACGGCCGTGCGGAATACACGCTCCTCCACCCGGGACGCACGCCGCGCGTCGAGCGCATCGTGATGGGGCCGAACGCGCGTGCGGGCGAGCGGCGCCAGCTGCTCGTCGGCACGGGCGTGTGGAAGATGTCGCGTCTGCTCGACGCGGACGTGCGCGCGGCAACGACGGACGAAGTCCGCGCCCACACGAGGTGTCTGATTACGGAGGTCGTGACGCCGGGGTTTGTGTGGGAGGACCATGCGTTTTTGACAAGGGAGGAGCTGGGGCGGGTATTTGAGGGCTTGGAGGGGGGCGCGGAGTGGGTGAGGGAGTTGGAGGGGTTTGTGAAGAAAGGGTGATGTGTATGCTTCGGCGCTTTCATTGGAGTGGACTTACCGGGGTTGAGGATGTGAACGCCCAGGCAACTGTATATAGCAGACGACTGCGAGAAGAGCGAATCATATCGAACACGACTTCTAGCCTTTCGGAATAACGGTGGGTGCATGTTCCTACTGGTGCTTCGTATGAGCAACAGCCTACAGCCTACTTATACGTGAAGTACAACTGATCAAGGGTAGTCGCATTGCTTACCTGCGAAGGCGTCAGTGTTGCGCGACGACAATCGCAAACCATGCGCCAGTTCATCCTCCTCGCAGTCGATTTCTGGACTCTTCGGGATACTTAGTCGAGATATTGCTCATTTCATAAGAATACACGTGAGGCACAGACTTTAATCAGTAGATATAAGTATAAGTACATTGACAAACACTAGGATGTTGGAACTGCATCTTCTATCAGAAGCTCACGAGGAAACCTTGATGACAATCTTGCCCGTATGCTGGCCTTTGGACAGATAATCGAGCGCTTCCCTCGTCTGCTCGAACGGGAACACCTTGTCAATATGCGGCCGCAGCTTGTTGGTGTCCACAAATCGCAGCAGGTCCTCGTGCAGCTGTTTTGAGCCGATATTGATTCCGCTGCAAGACGGTGTCAGGATTATACAGGAAGGCATCCCGAGACACTCACCGCAGAATGGCTCCAGTGCTGAGAGCGAGCGCCGGCACGTTGGGGTACACCTTAGGTTCACCCCCAAGGAAGCCGATCGTAGAGATGACGCCGCCTTGTTTAACACTACCGAAGCAGCGCTCGATCTCATTGATGCCAACGACGTCCAAGACGTGGTCCGCGCCGCGGCCGTCAGTAAGCTGCGGAGGGAGACTTAGTGCTGATCCGTTCGGCGACGATGTGCGATCCAAACGCACCTGTTTGACGACCTTGTCCCAGTCGGGCTGCTTTTTGTAGTTGATGGTATGAGTCGCGCCCATCTCCTTCGCCAGCTATTCGAACCAAATCATATCGGTCAAGACAGACAACCGAAAGTCACGGATAACGTACCTCAAGCTTTTTGTCAGAAGATGAAGTGATAATCGTCTGTACAGAGAAGTTTCCATGTTAATGACATCACGCTGACGTTTCGAACCTTCCCGTACCTTGGCTCCCATCGCGTGGGCGAGCTGCAATCCAGTCATGGACACGCCGCCTGTGCCCTGCAGCAAAACTGTCTGTCCCGGAATAATGGGGATTCCGCCGAACAGCGCATTCCAGGCAGTGACGCCGGTGCACGGCCAACAGGCCGCCTCTTCGTAGCTGAGATGCTTGGGGAAGTGCAGCAGTCCCATCTCATGGAAGACGCGGTATTTCTGCAGCACGCCATCGATCGGGGCGCCCAGTCCAGCTACGATACAAACACATTAGTCGTAAAAGGGCTGCAAAAAACGAAGTGCATGCATACTGGTCCAATCCTTCGACGGCCCGTAGAAGTTCTCTTGGTCGAAGTTCGCCGTGACACGGTCGCCGACCTTATAAGCATCTACGCCTTCGCCAACGGCCACGACCTCGCCAGCCATATCGCTGCCTGGGACAGCATTGATCTTGATTGGGAACGGATACAGCTTGCTCAGAACGGCGTAGTCGCGGAAGTTGAGCGATGCAGCATGAATGCGGACGAGCACCTCGTGCGCGCGGGGCTTCGGAATGGGTTCCTCGACCTGCGTGAGGCCCTCTAGAGGCCCTGCGAACTCCTTGATGCGGTATGCGAGATTGACTTGTGTTTTCGACATGGCGGGATGTTGTAAGTTGATAGAGGGAGACGAGAGGGGTTCACAGGAGTTGTGACATCATACGTCGAACTCGAAAGACTTTATACCCATCGAGCCGCGGACGAAAAATATAGTCTATACCTTCTCCCTTGTTCTGGAATCGTGATATGGAACCCAGCTTGTTCCGAATGGCGCCGGATGGATGATCATGATAAAGTACATTTTCCAGCAAGCGCGTCGACCGACAATGGTGGAAATGAGCAATGTGCCGAGCTCGGGGGACGGACCATTTCGACATGACGTGAGCTCCTGTATCATCAGTCTCGCTGTGCTCACCAAGGTCTATGTGTTTCATGTTGACTTGTTGATCTTGCTTCCTGCATCGCAATGGCTTGAAGAATGAACCAAAGTGCATCTCGGGGAGAATCCTGGCTCATACACTGACAACCGACTACTCCCTGGAACCTCACTGGAACCGCTTTGAAATTCAGTTTCAAGAGTTGCATTATCCCGTCAGAGTTCGAGAAGTGAAGAATGAAGCTATGAGGTGAAAGCCTCCCTTCGTTCAATCGGATCCCTCCATTCGACGAAGCCGGGATCTGCCGAAATCCGCAGGGCAGCAGTGCCAGTAGAGCAGCGCATAAGTACTCTTGAATCCCTCGGAGGTTTGAAAACGAGGACTGCAGCGCTTACCATTGCCCTCCAGTATGTTCCCACTCTGCACTCGGCCGGGAACCATTGATCTCCCGTCACCTAGCCGGACGCGGTCACTTTGCCTGCGGCAAGTCGAGCATGTGCCCAGCTCGTCAGGAAAAAGCTGGCAGACTTCAAGACCCAGAGATCTGAGGGCAGAGACTGAAAGCGAACGTTGGCCCATATACTTGGTAAATGGGGCCTCAGCGCCGTAGCCATGCCGAATGGTCCTTGAAAGCATGAAATGGATGCACATGAAAGTGTTTCTGTATTCAATCCGGTAACCGGTTCCTCGGGCCAAACGCGCCTTCAGATATGCTTCGGCGTACCTTCTAGAGAAACAATGCTTCTGCAGAGTTCCCTGCATGTACTCAACCTGCTCGTGTCATGCGCAAAGTTAAGGCAGTGTCAGTCCAATGACGAGAAAAGCCAGGTTTGCTCTTATTTGACTCTATCAAGGTCTCCGAGACGGGTCACGCACTATTACGCAAGGAGGCTTACCTTCATCTCACCATCTACGACCCAATGACTCGACCTATTCACCTGATACCAGCATATCGCTGTACAGACCAGACCCGTGCATCGACCACGACAAGTGATCATTCTTGCGAGCCTTGCGTAGCCTATTTTTTCGAGATTATTCAACTCGTCTAAGTCAAATCACAGCTGCTGTTCAGGACAAAGGCCGTTGCGAAAACATCGGGAAGACCATTTGTTGGATATTTTCTATCACGTATTCATCTTGGCGCAGCGGATAGAAATTTGCCTCTTGTGACATCGCATTGTATCAATCCAGTTTTATACCTCAGGAAAGCTTGCACTGTTACAAAATCGAATGAGAAGCGATCGCGGTGACACCGCCTCTGGTCAGTCAGTCGGTGCCCTCGCAGCGTCCTTTTCTCCCTTTAGTGTGTTCTCGACGTTGGTTCCGAGGACCTTTCTGGTCTCCAACGAGATAGGTGGCTTCGTCGAGGAATAACCAAGCTCTGAAGCCAAACATAAGAAGACAAATCGAATTATAGAATCGTAGAATCAGAGGACGTACTGAGGCTGGGGTACTGCAGGGGCACAGTCTCGCTCTTGACGGGAAGCACTGAAAGATCGAGGGGATACGACGGGCCGATCCAGGCCTTACGCGTGTCGTGATCGCTGCGACGGTTTGCGTCAGAGCACCTATCAGCGGAAGCAGGAACCTTACCTTCGCTATTTCACGAGGAGAAGTGCGTAAAAGGAGTATGGAAACCATGATTCGGATCGACAGCAGATATGCCTACCTCTTCACGCGTTAGAGGATGAACGAGGACGCTATAATGAAAGACAGCTGAAGTGGTCTCAAACAGAGATAAAGCCGCTAATTTACCTCAGGTCTCCGCGGTTCATGCAAAGATAAGAGAATAGCGAGGAAAATGACTCGGAAGGGCACCAAATTTCGTACGAACCTTTACGAGTCGTTAGCAATGCAAGCATAGAGCTCACGGTCTGCGCACGTACCGACGGGATGCGGACCGACGGGCGACAGATTGACTCGGAAGAGCGGTACTGCTACGAATGCGCCATCGCGCCGAAGACGCAGGACGGCATCACGCAGCTCTAGAGCGGAATTGTGTTCCTCTGCATTGTTCTGGTGGAAGTAGATGTCTATTGACGCGAACCATGAGCGCATTATTCTTGTTAGCAGTTAACCAAAGCGGTGCGCACGGAAGTGCCACTCCCTGGAAGCAACTTTGAAAATGAACAGGATCGCAGATACGATGGTCGAATTGCACCTACTTGATCTCGGAATCGACGACTTGCTGTAGATCAGTTTGAGGACTCATCTAACAAATGCTTCCGTCTACATAAGCGAACCCAGCAGGTGGCGCGGCAAGAACAAATGGATTGTGCGTACCGTTCAAGTGTAGTTCTGCCTCAGAAAGTAAGGCTGCAGCCGTGGTAGTACAACGTCGATCAGTTACAAGCTGTAGTCAGATGATAATAGAAGTCGGCCAGAAGTTCTATTGTGATAATCATAAACATGCGGGGAGAAGACGTAAACCGTCTACGTAAGCGGAGTCGTTGTCAAGATGTTCACTTCCTCGCTAGTCTGTGTCTACATTATCCATGCCTCATGTCGTAGTATGCAACATCCTATTGTTCTCAAATTCGCGGACATAGCAGCTTTGCGGAACTTCAATTGGAGGCACACTTTTGATGGCAACACAACTCTCCCAGAAACACAACCATCACCTACCCCGCTGCTCTGAGTCTGCGTCACGGTGTCCGCTCGTGCCATATCCCCGCATCTCCCACATTTCGCACTGTTCCAAATGCCCATCAGACGTACGCTCTCTGCAGAGGCGACTCTGACGCAGGAGATCTTCGAAATCCTGACGGCGCCGAAGCCGAAAGGGTTTATCGAGCCTCTGGACAAGCGCTTCCGTACCGTTCCTGTTCCACTGCATCCTTACCCACCAACGGAAGAAGTACGTGACCTCTCTATCCCTTCCATTCAGTCTACTGACGACGCCGTTGCAAAGCTCAAGCGGGCGATCCAAGAGCTCAAACCGCTGCGCGCGCTCCCCGACGCCTTGCTATTCGATAGCGATTTGACCGCTCCCTACCCGCCCACGATGGAGTATGGATATCCGGTCACTCCGGAACAGATCCTGCAGTGGGCAGAGCTATGCCCAAAAGTGCATCGCAAGAAGCGCGAGAACGACGAGGAGCCGGCTGCGTGGTTGGCGGCCTGTTGGCTGACGAATATGATCGAGTGCACAGTCCATGTGCGGACGGCATTGAACGCGCCATACGGGGTCATCGTGTCATTGGGAAACAACCTTGATCTTCCCAAAAGGTTGGACAAGGGAAAAGTGACGGACGAGAGCATATGTGAGTGTCTTCTATTGGATGCCTGTTGTGGTTTTGATGTTTGGTTGCAGGCGCTTTGAGGGACATGTTAGAGATTACCGATGGTTCGCGTCCGCGGTGGTATGTGTCAGAGAAGGTATGGTGGTGGCGACTACCATGCATATGAATTGGGTGATGTCTTCCTCTATCGCAGTCTTCGGTCCATCACACAATGTATTGTCATTCGGTCTACAAAGATCATATTTCATTAGTCCAAATTCTAACTGTAATATCCTTGGTCGACGTACTATAATTTGTTCCAGCCCCAGTTCGAACCGAAAGAAAGGGCGCTGGTCTAAGCCCAAATCCCATACCAGGTCAGGGATTCCTTTTAGCATCTTCATCCGAGGGATAATGTACCCCGCCCGAACATGCTTTGCAAAGCCGCCCTCTGCTATGCCGCGTTTCAGATTTCGCCGACGGTCTTTGGAGTTGGCGCGTTCCCCTTGACACTCCATCTGATGCAAGCCCATTTGCCGTGCAAGATGCGACAAAGACCAGTGTGAGTGCAGACCCCGGGACGGGTACCGTTCCTGCACCATCTTCGAGCTACGTCGTGTCTAGCACATCGGATAGTTGGTATCTCAGTTCCAGTGTAGGATCGTCGACCGAACCAGCACCGAGCGCGACGACTATCCTCGAGGTCATCACGGTCACCCAGGCACCCAGCACCATCACCGTCACCGCACCCGCATCCACAGTAACAGAGACGGACTTCATCACCGCCCTACCATCCGATTCCTCCTCCGGACCTGCATCCCCCACCCCGGATCCGAACACTTCTGGACGGCGACAGACGAAATGGACCATGCCTGCACAGATGTCCGATCTCGTGCCGTTCAATATCACCAAATTCGCCAGCGGAAAAGACAACCTAGTCCTCGTCAGCAGCGAACCTTCCTCTACATCTGCATCCACATCCGCGTCTCCGAGCGACATCGCAGGCCTGCTGAACGGCATACTCGGGCAAGACCCGGATCCCTCCAACGTCACAGCTTCCAGCACCAAGACTCTGCTTCAGCTCTTCTACCCGAAGGGCTCGATCAACCCGGCCAACACCGATGCGCCCGTGGGCGGAGCCGAGTTCTACGCCTCGCAGCTTGGGGGAGCGATGGAGACCGCGCGCAACGTGACGCTCGCGTACGACGTGTACTTCCCCGCCGACTTCGAATGGGTCAAGGGCGGGAAGCTGCCTGGACTGTACGGTGGGCACACGATGTGTTCGGGCGGGGACGATGCGCTGAGCTGCTTCAGCACGCGCTTGATGTGGAGGGAAAACGGCGCAGGGGAGATGTACTTTGTGCGTTCGCATATTCCGTCCGCTGGCAGCTTTGTGGCTAATAAGCAAGTGCAGTATGCGCCGAAAAACAAGCAGACGCAGGGGACATGTTCCCTACCGCCGGAGAGCCACTGCGACACGTCGTACGGCCTGTCGCTCGCACGCGGATCGTTCCATTTTGCGCCTGGCGCATGGACGCACGTGCATCAGACGATATATCTGAATACACCAGGCGTGCAGGACGGTGGGATGTATCTTGAGATAAATGGACGACCAGTGATCGACAGGCAGGACATCTATTATCGTGGGGCGACTCCCACTCCGGTCAAAAACGGCGGCTCAGGTGGAACAGATGACGACCTGCCGTCGATTGGAAATGGCGATCCGGGTGGAACAGATGGCGACCCGCCGACGAACACGACCACAATTGCGCCGACCGCCAGTCCATCGGACGGTGGTGACGACCTGCTCTCGCCATTGCTTGGAGGCCTATTCGGAGGCGATGACGGATCAAACCAGAGCGCCGTCGGAGTATACGCTCAGACGCTGAGTAACCAGATCGAGATGTTGCCCAGCAGCGAGATGGCTTCATATTTCGGGCTATTGACGTCCGCCGCAGTCCTGCCGACAAGCGTGGTCACGGCCACGACGACAACGACCGTATTTGCGGAGACGGTGACGCAAATGGTAGATGTAGGCCCTGGTGGGGTGATGCAAGAGCTCGGGCTGCCGACGATGGATGAGGATGAAGATTCACTCTCAATTGGTATCGAAAGCTATAATGCGGCGGACTCAACCGAGGTCATTGGCTTCTCGGGATTATTTTTCAGGTGCGTTTGCTGCTCTGATTGCAAGGGCTTTCGTCTGACAAGGATGATAGCACGTTCTTCGGAGGCCATGACGCAGGACACGCTTCCCCCAAGGATCAGTACACCTGGTTCAAGGGCTTTTCCCTGACGATCAACGACCGACAGCGATAGAGTATGCGGGCGATGTTCAAAGCGACGAAGTCGTCACATGAGCCTGGTGGGCTATCACAAAGCCAGAGATGCTTATATTCGCGAGGATTGATCAGTTAGCTCTGACGCGAGGCAATTAATGCACTTACAACTTCGCCGTGCCCGTTCTCCAAGTATACGATTTTGTGTCACTCATGATCCTGTTGGCTCTCCTAGTACGCTAGGCCCGAGTTCGATCGGTAGTCCATGATGGTCTTCCAAGCGGTATTCGATCTTGGAAAGGTATCTGCGTACGAGCTCTCCTTTCGTGCGACTAAGCCTCATCCGAAAATCAGTGCCCAAGTGCGGATTGAGCAGGCGCACGACCTGCAAATGTAGCGGCTGCCCGTCGGTACCGGTCATGTTACAGAGCGAGTAGAAGAGGTGCGACCAGAGAGCGTCGCGCGCCTGTCCTTTGGAGGAGTAGAGGCCCAAATGCGTAATGGAAGGGGGTAATGGGCGTTGAAGCGGTAACGTCCACATATTCGGACCGATAAAGATGAGATTCGTGAGATGGGGACAGTGCTCTGCGAGTTGCTGCATGCATGGCAGAGTATCCGCATTGATAGCCGCATGCGAATGCTCCGCCGCGATGTAAATCGTCTTCAGGTATCGACCCTGTACTGACAGGAATTGTTCTCGGTACTTCTTTTCCACGTTGCTATCGTCTGAGATTACCAGGTATACCTGCTTCAATCCGGGGTTGGCCGCATCCTTTGGGATATCGCCATGCCACCGCGAGGCCAGATTGAAGAACGTGATATCCGGCAGCTGAAGGAGATCCACGGGCGAAATTTGCGCCTCTGCACTGGTATTGGTGACGAGCACAGTACGCAGACGATCCCATTTCGTAATGAGCGTCTTCCATTCCGCGTGGGGCAGCCCGAGACCGTCGCAGTACAGCCTGCGGATTGAGCTGGTAGACGACTGCAATGCTTCCAACCAGGGTGTAGGGATGTACACATACGGTTTCCACGCGATGGTCAAGATCTCTACGTGCGTTGCCCAGCGTAGAATGTCTGCAATTTGCGCCAGTTCTTCTGATGAAGAAACCTGAATCTCTCCCTCGCTGTCGATACGACTGTACTCAGGCTGTACATCCAGATGGCGAATCCGGGATGCTAGGGTGAGCCAGTCATTCTCCGTGGTCCCTTTTCGCTGGTCCTCTCTTAGGCTCCTGTGTAAGACGGCGAGGGATTCTCCGCGACCCGTCCTGACGATCTGGTATAGCAATGAAATCGCAATAGGATGCCAGCGCCTGCAGACCAGGGTAAGGGAATATTTAAGACCTAAGGAAGCCACGAAATCGCGCCGATCATAGGTTATGATTGGGACGAGAGACGCAGGGTTGTTGAATGGAGAATGAATGTCAACATCTAAAGCCCCGGGTACATGCGTCGCAAGTTCAAGCACTCTGGCCCATACCTCGAGTGGCAATTTGTTCAACCAATCCATGGCTAAAACTGGTGGCAAATGCGTCTAAACCCTCGCAGAAGCACTTCTGGAAGGGGCGCTAGAGGGGTGGATGCTCTGAGTCGGGGATGTGTATGTCTGAGTACAAGATCTTGGTTAAAGCTGTCGTTTGTTTGAGGCTTTGATCACTGCAGCAAATGGTTAGCGTAAAAAACATACTAAGACAATGGTCAAGTTAACGACAGTCCTGGCTTACAGGGAAAATGGAGGTGCCGTTCGAAAATTGAATTCGTCAATGCAAGTCCACAACCCACGACGCGTATCGATAACGGTGGTAGTCAAAAACGCCCTCGATGGTCTGGGGCGGCAGCACACGAATTATGCCAGTGTACAGTGCCAGGCGACAAAGCAAGGAAAATGAGAGTCCGAATACAAAGCGGCGAACCTGGACGTGGACTAGTAAGGAGGTGTACGTTACGTCAGCGACTATGAACAATGGCTGCAGGCCACTGCCGCCGCCGCTGCTCGAACAATACTACTTCATCTTGCCGACGACCTCAATTTGCCTCGTGTTTGTGGACTATGTGGCCTTCGTGATTTATATAAGAGCAAGGTACGAGCAACTCATTGCAGTTGATTTCCTTCCCTGAGTTCGATTGAACACTTCCAGTGAGTTCATGCTCTTCAGGTTCTTATAGACCGCTACTTACCCTGGTTTGTTCGCATATTCACAGCTCGCAAAACCAGTCAACCCGCACAGAATGCTCCCCATGACGCTAGAAGGCACACCGATGAAGTTACCGCCTGAGCTCTGGAGCGAGATCCTCCGGCTCGCCACCGATGTTCCCTATGCTCTCGATACCAACATCGCCAACACCCATCCTTTCGCGCACGACGGCGCGTACCTCGTCGACCTTCTTCCCGACTCCAAGTACCATTCGCATCCATTGACGGCCGCCCAAAAGACCATGCGCACGCTCGCGCTCACCTGCCGCGCGTTCTGTGGCGAGATCACGCCGCGTCTGTACTCGATCCCGCTGTGCCGCTCACTCGACGCCGTCGCCGCGCTCCACCGCACGCTCGTCGACGACGGAAAGCAAATGCGCGCTGCCAAAGCACGCGCGACCCGCGCCAAGAAAAAGGGCAAAGCCACCGCCGGCGCCGCAACCATCCAGCTCAAAGCGTCCTACATCCGCTGGCTGTACATCCACCCGCACTACAACGCCTTCGGGCGCACGACTGAGCCGGATCCGCAGAAGATCAAGGCGGTCGCGGAGATGATCAAGCTCGCGTCAGGCCTGCAGAGCCTGACCATCGCGTGGCGCAACGAGCGCTTCGAGACCCTCCCGCCGTCATGGGTGACCGCGATCTGCGCGAAGGGCGCGTCTCTGCAGAAGCTGCATATCGACGGAATCCCGCCGCGCGAAGACGACACGGCCACGATCCTGGACGCGTGCTCGGAGCTGCGCACCTTCTTCCTCACGCGCGCGAACGAGCTCGAGGACCCGGTGCGCTTCCCGGTGGACGAGCTGCTCGACCATGACACGCTCTCATCCTTCAGCGTGCGGCCACTGTGGTACCGCGGGAACGCGGCGCCGGAGCAGACGCCGAACCCCGAGGTGACGCAGGTGCACTTCGGCGTGGGCTACGGCCCGGAGCGCGTGGACCGCGCGCTCGCGAACACGCAGCGCGCGGCGTTCCTGCGCAAGCAGGGCGAGCATATCACGGTCGCGTACGTGGGCATCGAGTTCTCGAGCTTCCGGCCGCTGGACACGGAGGCGCAGGACGTGCTGAACCTGCTCGCGCGGTTCTGCCCGAACCTGACGACGCTGGTGTGGCTCGTGCCGTCGGTGTGGCAGGTGCCGCGCGAGATGAAGCTGCCCGAGACGGTGACGCACATGGGCATCAAGTCGAACTCGCCGTGGTGCAGGTGCTCAAACTGGTTCGGGCTGTACCAGGACCTGGCGGCGATGACGCCAGCACTGGCGCCCAAGCTGGAGATCGTGCGCATGCTCGATCCCACGCTGAGCGAGACGTTCGACGATCTGGAGGACGTGGAGCTGGACATTATCGTGCAGTATGTGAGAAAGATACGGTTCCGGGTCGAGGACAGCAATGGGGACATATTCCTGGATGAGAGCTGGGGAATGGAGGACGGGCGGGACGAGTGGGCGAGGGACTGCGTGCGCAACGGTGGTGAGGAAGCACCTGGATCTGGGCAGGAAGCATCTGGATCTGGGCAGCAATGAGTGGCTCGTATGGACTTGGTTATACCTTCAATAGGCAGGATGATAGAACGCATGGAACCATTTGTTAATACAATTTTCTAATAAAATAATTTCGATTGTCCGGGCGACACGTCACTTCATCGCACAAAATACGCTACAAGCATCACTACCAGAGCCAGCAGAATCCACAGCAACCATGCCCTCCCAACAGGCCCCCTCCCCACGATCTCGCGCAAGTGTCCTTCCATCGCCCGCGCCATCGTCTCCATCCCAAACATCGCCTTCGCGCGCTCCTTTGCACGCACGCCCATCGCGCGCCGCTCCTCCTCGGGCAGCAGCACGACGTCGCGCAGCGCCTCCGCCCACCGGTCCGCGCGCGGCGGGCGGAGGAAGCCCGTGCCGCCGGCGCCGCTGTCAAGCACGCTCTCGGTCGGCCCGCCCGAGTCCGCGGCGAGCACGAGCAGGCCGCGCGCCATCGCCTCGACGGGGATGATGCCGAAGTGCTCGTTCGCGGGCGTGTAGAGCAGCGCGCGCGTCGAGGGCGCGGAGAGCAGCGCCGTGCGCTGTGCGGTGCTGAAGTTCGGGAGGAAGAGGATGTCGGTAGCGGGCGGGACGGCGGGGGAGGGCGGGAGGTTGAGCGTTGTGTGCGTGAGGGCGTGCTTGGAGGCGAGCGCTTTGAGGGAGGCGAGCGTCTGCGTGTTGTCGGCGACGCGCGGGTCGTAGCCGCCTGGTGCGCTGTGAGGTGTGTGGGAGGCAGTGATGTGGCGGATGGCGTACCTGCGATGACGAGACGGGAGTCTTGGAACCGCGTAGCCAGTCCCTCTTTGTCGAGCTTCTGGCGCAGCACAGCGAAGGCTTCGATTGCAAGGCCGATGTTTTTCTTCTTCTCGAAGCGGTTGAGTGAGAGTAGGGTCGGCCGGTCACTAGAGGACTGTAAACAAGTGGCAGATATTGGAGGGATGTACGCACGATGATGCTTGAAGGATGTCAGGGTCGTCGACGCTGCCCGGCAAGGGCTCGTATGCAGCGAGGTTGATACCAGGGTAGACGACGGTGGGGGTTTGGCGTATAGACGGAAAGTACGCCTGAAATACGCCTGCTGTGAACTTGGAGTTTGCGAGGATGACATCAGCGTTGCCTAGCAGACAGCATAAGGCACGTAAGGTAAGGATCCTGTAGTGCACGTACGCGTTGTCACCTCTTCGAACCAATCCATGGGCATCCGGTATGCTCGCTTTAGCAAGCCGCCGCGCTTCCTCATCTTTCCCTCCACAAACTCGCCATTCGCGAGTAGCTTGTCAGGGAAATGACAGTAGAAGAGGACGCGCTTCCCGGCGAGCAAGCGGAGGAAGGGGACACACGTCGAGAGTTGATCGACGAAGAATACATCATAATGTGAAGCGTCATGTCGGAGTAGGTGCTGCGTGAGGTGTAGCTGGCGGAGGTGAGCGAGGAGGATGTGGAATTTGCCGTTGATGGAGCGGGGGAAGGGCGGGACGATATGATGAACCTTGAGAGTTCCTGTTCCAGTTATGATTCTTCATGAACTAAGCACAAAAGTAATGGCACAAACCGTCGCGAGTCTCGTCGAAGCAATGGTTTGGGTCGTGATGTGAAGTGTATATACACACTTCGTGGCCGAGTTTCTGCAAGCCTAGTGCTGCATCGACAACAAGTCTTTCTGCTCCACCTATGCACATCTAATATATTGTATCTGGTAATAGACAACAATGATAGACTGAAGCTGACCTATGCCCAAGTCAGGATGTATGAATGCAATGCGCAATCGCACGGGTCCTGTCGCCATTATGAGAGCTTGAGTGAACCAGAAAGCGTTGAACGGATCTGTAAAGCGATTAGTTAGTATTAACCCTACCTGTGAACGACTTTCAGATTACGAATGAATGAATGAATGAGAGTGAGATGCAACAGAGACTTGGGATGCAGTCGACGTGTTGAAATGACCCTACACCTAGTTTCAGTTTAAGGTTATCTATTACAACATCGTATGTAGACTTCGTAGACTTTCCGGGTCAATTGTAGACGTTACTACATCCTTGTCGTCTCTACTACTGTCATGTCGGCATCACGCACACAGCTCTTGAACGCCTTTCAGTCCTTCACTGATGCGCTGGGCACCGGCCAGGATCTCGACACGCTCGTATCCCACTTCTCGACCTCCACTGAGCCCGAGGTCATTGAACACGGTCTGCCTGTCCTCGCGCCTTTTCTCGGCAGACGCTTTGTCGGACGCACAGGGGTCAGGCAGTATTTAACGCTCATCACTTCCTTGTTGGCGCTGAAGGAGATGAGCTATTCCGGGCATATCGTCGACCCAACCGTGCGCAAGGTGTCCGCGATTGGAAAGGGGATGTGGACATGGAAGAACACCGGCCAGACGTGGAGCGAGACCTTCATGGTCATGCTCGACTTCGACGAGGAGTTGAAGATCACGCGGTACCAAATTTGTGCAGATTCCGGTGCTGCATATCTCGCGTCTAGGGGAGAGCTGAGGGACGAGGAGGTAAGCCGGCGCTTTGTTCCGTCCTAGTGGCTTCAGGGTGCTGACCGCAACTCGAGACTGTTTGAACGGAAAGTTATTCGTTACGTCATTTGCAATGGGATCCGACTCGAGCAAGTACATGGGGACAGTACGCTGCGACTCGTGAGGAGCAGTGAACTGCGAGCTTCCATCAGCTGCCCGTCGACCAGGTGTTTCGTTCAGGGAGGTGCTAGCGGATCGCGAGTGTCAAGATTGTTGATTGGGTGTTACACCGAAGCGTTCTTGGACTCATTCATGGTTCCGAGTTGTCAGATTTCTCGGCTATAATTTTACTGATTGTTGCTCTCTACATATCTTGATGATTGAGAGGCTTTTGGGCAGGTCCCTCAATCGTATGCAGATATCTTCGGAGTCCGAAGCCATATCGCAAGGGAAAATGGGATTCATAAAGACTACAGAACTAAACAGCGAGCGATATTTCTCTGGCCCCAGACCCTACGAGCATAAGCAGGTCATATACGGATCAAATTCCAGGACCCCATCGATATTTGGACGCGTCGATGTACCACTTCGGCATTTCGCCCTTCGGAAGGCCGAGTACTTCTCTTAGTTTTGCTGCGAAATACGTCAACTGCAATCGAGACCTGACGGTACAGCATGAGACGTACCCACTCCATTTACATGGATCCAGCCTCTGTTGAATACTCGGCGGAAGGACTTATTGCTTCCAAGAGCAACAACATAGAGGTGTTCGCCGCCATTGGTGACTTGAGCGACCTCTATCGAGATGTCACAGATTTCCGTGAGTCGCGTGGCAGCACCCCGGGGCGTCATGGAACCGACGACGCCAATTTCGTCGGGTTTAGGATAGACGCGGCGTTCGACATCTGCGTCATGCTGGCCCCTACTGATATCGATGATGAACTGGCTCGAGATGGGATAGCCGAGATACAACGTAGGTGGATTTGAATAGGATCGTACGTTTAAGAGCGAGAGAGGGATGTCGGCCATGGCGATGGGCAATGCCGTCTGCACATAGTCCCAAAGCTTCAGATTCCATATTAGTTCGGCAGTTTATCAGGACGTCACTATGGGAGGACTCACCGCGTTCATCCCGTCCTCACGTTCTCTTTGTGAGACAGGATGCAATTCGGGGGGTACGTCGCCAAGCGCCGGCGATCGCAATGTGCACGCTGTCCGTAAATTCTGCCGCAAAGCCTCTAGAGCCTCTGTGTCAACCTTGGTGCTGTCAGTTGAACTAATGGAAGCATTCGAAATGGCCGCCACCGGACTGCCAGAGGATATATTGTGCACTGAGTCGTTGGGAGGATAGGCGGTGCCAGCGTCAGAGGAACATGCTTTGATGTTGTCAGAAAGATTATTGGGCGTATTGGGCGCCATCTAATGGTTCAAATGAGGTGCAGAGGATATGGGGCATTGAGGTAGTATCTATAGCTTTGCCGATAAAGAACACACGAAGGCCATCCCGGATGTGGCCGTCCGCATGCGGGAAGACGTTGGGAAGACGTACCTAACCGGCAGACAGGAACATACCTAGCGGGATGAAATTATGTATTACGAGGCGTGGAGTGCTTATGCACCTGCTCAGATACTATAATAACATGTTTACTGAGTCAAGTGGCGATTTTAAAGCATGATTCTCAGTGTGAGTCCTCTATTATGTTCGAGAGTTTGCGACTCGTCGTTCACGAATCATGATCGCGACATGTCTCCGAGTCGACCGGCTATCCTGCTGGAAAAGACACTGAGAACTCCGTTAGTTCATGTTTTACCGCTCGGTCAGTTATAAGATACCTTTATTTATGTCTGAAGTTGACCGTCCGAGCTTGACTCCCTGATAAGAAGATCATTTCGTCGTCGAAGCCTCATGAAGTTGAGATTCAGAAAGCAGAGTAGGTAGACCTAACCCTAGATCAAGCATGGAAGCCTCCGTCGACATCGACGACGTGGTCGTTCTGCATCTTCGATGTACTTTTCCTTGTTTATGCTGTGCTATTTCTCTGCCACGATTTGTTCGATGCGCTTGATGAGGTACTGTCTGGTCCTGCATTTCGCGAAAGCTTACATTAGGTCTAGTGCGTCTTGGCTCAGCATCTTCGAGTCGTCGAGACGGACACAAAGTCGGTATGTGACAGACTCGCAAAGTGTTTTTCTTGCTAGTCAAACTTCGCTAATGCACTGAGAAATAGTCCATACAACCACTTCCACCGTTTTTGCGTGGTTCTGACAGGCTCTTTCCACCGCAGATCAAACGTACGATCTCGGCCTATCCAGTGAAGGGATATCTCTGAGCAGTTTCTCGCTCGTCAGAGGTAGGCAGAACTCATAACTATAACTCACGTATACCTGACAATCCTGTGGCGGCGAGGTTGAGTTAGGTCTGATGCTAGATGGCAAGTACGTCTTCCACCTAATATCTTCATCGCTGAGTTATCTCTAACTCAGCGATGTTTTCTGCCTCATAGTTCCAGGTACCTCGTCGCGCTGATCCGCTATTTAGCGCTACCAAGCATGAACCCAAAATGGAGCTGTATTGACAGGCGCTTTGACTGCCCGTGCCGCATCGGTGCTAACTCCCCACCTTGGTCTTTGTTCTGGCCCCGAGCAGTATAGCGTTCACCATCCGGACACAAAGCGAGGCTCGTGCTATGATTTCCGATGCCTGCAAACCCCCTTCTTCCGACCTTACTTCGCTCGGCTGTTCTAGATCTGTGACCATCTGCTCGACGTTCCTTCTCGAGATACATATAACTATTATACGTTATCGACGATGGAACGTCGGTCACAATATTATTACTGTTCATGCCTCATCCATGCTCGACACTCACTTAACTATTGTCAGGTCTTTTTAAACATCGACAAAATAGCACCGCGGCGGGGGCGACAGTCCACGTACCAGCTCGTGGCACTTGCGCGTCTGGCCGCTTTGTCAAATCGACCACACCTCAAGGCCAGGAACTGTGTGAGGACCACTCCGTACAGCCGCGCTTTTCTTTCAGGATCGTGGACGTCACGCATGCATTGTCTCAATATGCCGTCTCTCTGTGGTTAGATGGCTATGCAGCACTCGAATCCTGTTATAAGAACTCTTGTCCTCCCTCATCGTCTCACCCTTCATTTCTGCATCCCACTTGCTCCTATCCTTCTTTCTGCGCTTTTCCGTCGCAGACCCTTTTTTCTGTTACCGCCATCGACCCCTCTCATTCCTGAAAATGTCTTTCAGAGAAAATGATCCTTTCACCGTCATTCCCTTCAACTACAAAACCGCCATACCACCTCCCAGTTGGTACGGTAAACCCGTCCCGCCTGCTAATGAGCGCGCTCCACGTCAGCGCAATGCGTGGATCATCTTCCTCGCGCACGAATATGCTGAACGCAAGGCCCGCAAGGCCCCAGAGAAGCTTGCAAGTGAACTCTCCAAGGAAATTAGTATCAAGTGGCACAGTATGTCAGATGAGCAGAGACAGCCGTACAACGAGGCAGCAGCGTGGGAGGATGAGGCGCATCGCCGGCGCTGGCCTGAATATAAATACCACCCAAATTCGAAGGGAAGGAAGATGCAGGATGCAGGGAGACTGGCTGAGCGTGCGGAGAGACTGGCAGAGAAGCAAGTGAAGATGGCTGAGAGGCAGGTAGAGACGGCGCAAATGCAAATGAAGAAGGCGCAAAGGCAAGCGGAGCAGGCGCAAAGGCAGGCAGAGGAAGCGCAAAGGCAAGTGGAGGAGGTCCGTCGAAGGGGGAATACTGCGAGGAGGGCGCAATCGGGCAACGGCATCGTGGGCCGAAGTTCCCGGGAGCCCACTACTTTAATTCAGCAACAGCACGCCAGTTTCGGCCATCCGCAGGCAAGGAGCTCGAGGCGGACGGAGAAGACCAGTCGAAGGGAAGACGGCCATAGGGTGGAGGGTGCGCCGTCGGGCAACAGCACGGGCCAAGCTTTCTTGGATACTTCTCTTCTGATTCAGCAGCCGACCACTTCTGGCTACTCGCAGGGAAGCAGTTCATACTTTCGCGCAACAGATGCAGCACAGGACGTGCGACCGGGCACCATCGTGGGCCAAGATTTCTTTGATCCCGCTTTCCTGTTTCAACAGCCGCCCACCAATTATGGTCACTCGCAGGGAAGCCGCTTATCGCACTTCTCTACGATGGAGGAGGTGCAGAGGGCACGATCGGGAAACATCACCGGCCAAAGTTTTCCAGAGCTCTCCCTTACGTTTCAGCAGCAGCCCTCCAATTTCGTCTACTCCCAGGGAAGCAGCTTACACTACCCCATGGCAGAGGAGGCACAAAGTGTGCAGTCGGGCGACATTGCGGGGCAAAACTTCTTGGATCCTGCTCTTCTGTTCCAGCAGCCACCTCCCAGCTATGGCCACTCGCAAAGAAGCAGCTCATACTTCCGCACAGCCTAGGACGACGGTGCTTGTTGCTTGTGCGGGGCTTGGAGACCCGGCGATTCCCCTGTTTCTGGCCAAGCCATGTATCGTGTTGACGTTGTCCTGTGTCTCCGACTCAGCAGCACTCTCTTGTATATTGTCATGTCTTCTGCCTGATCTACCCTACATTCCTTTACGCTCATGATACCCCCGATTCTGTCTCTACTAAGTCTATTGAATTCGCGTCTTTCTGGCTGTGATATCAGTTACTTACTTTAAATATTACTACGCGTTCTATACGCCGTCCTGTCCTTCATCGCTTCGCTCGCCAAAGTTTGTGCATATAAATGGAGCTAGGTTATGTATGCGCACGGCATAACGTCGAACGATCGCGAAAGGATGGCTTCGCATAAATACAAGCCTATTAGCTTGCTTGCCAGTACTTCAAGGATGACATCATCCTCAACTTCGCTCCTTGCCGCTTGTGTTTCCATCCAATCCACAATATTCAAGTTCTGGACCAAATAGAGCTTTGCGCTCGTGCCTCCCCGAGTCCCTCGACGTGACGCGGTCTCCTTCCACGTAATCAGATTTATCAATCGGGGGAAACGCCGCCTTCTAGAAAGGGATATGGACTACAGTATGGCGATTGGCTGCGCCGTGCGCGCGTAATACCAAAGCCTTATCTTTCATATGCATTTTAGCATTTTTTTCCAGGACATGGCTGTGAGAAGGCTCACCGCGCTCTGCTCGTTGTCATATTTCGCTTGTGAGATAGTATGCAATTTGGAGGGTACTGCATCGTCAAATGACGGCGGTCACAGCGTGCGCGCTTTCCGTAAATTCTGTCGCAAAGCTTTTAAAGCATGCGCGTCGGCTTTGTGACCATGGATCATACTGACGGAAGCCTTCGAAACGGCCGCCGTCGGAGTACTAGAAGATATGTGGTCCACCGGATCGTTCGCTCAGATATTAGCTCGTCATTCACGATTCACGATCGCGACACGTTTCTGAGCCGGTTGGCTACCCTGCTGGAAAGACACTGCAGATAACATCAGTGCATGGTATACCGCTCGGTTAGCTATGTAAATCCTTTTAATTTATCTCTGGTGTTGGTCGTCCGAGATCGACTCACTGAAAAGGCCATTTCGTTATCGAAGCCTCACGAAGTTGAGAAAGCAAAGTAAGTGGTCAGACAGACGATCCTGAGACACGAAGCGTTGAGTCCTGTCTACTCTGCCTCTGGGACTCAGTGGGAGACTAATAATAAGTAAGTGCCCCTAACCCTAGACCATGCGGCTCTCTTGAAATTGAATGGACTGTTAATATTGTCGACGTCGACGGTCATGACGGATTGTTCTGCATCCTCAGCATTCTTTCTCTGCTTGTGTTAAACACTTTCTCTACCACCTTCTACTCGACATGCATGGTTAGGTGCTGTATCTCGCGAAATCTCAGTTGATATCATGATAGGCGCTAACATCTCGCCCAGCATCTTCGAGTCTTCGAGGCGGAAGCCGACACAAGCTCGTAACATGTTTCTTGTGCTAGTGAAGCTTCGCGATTGCGTTATGAACATTTCCAAACACAACCATTCCCACCAGTTTTTGCATGGTCCTGACAGTCTCTCTCCACCGTAGAGCAAATGTTACTTGCATCGCAGTGCAGTTTCGCAACGTCAGAGGTAGGCAGAACCCATTATACTTACGATTCACATATACCCGAAGATGCGGTGGCAGCGAGATTGAATTAGGTGACAAGTCTGATGCTAAATGGCAAGTGCAGTACGTCTTCAATCTAATATCTTCATCTCGGCATGTTTTCTGTTCCAGGTACCTGTTCGCGCAGATACTCATTCTAGCGCTTTCAAGCATGAGCCCAAGGTGGAGCTATTTCGGCGGGCGCTTCGACCACCCGTGCCGAATCGGTAGTAACTCCCGCCTTGGTCTAGACCTTTGTTATGGCCCAAGCAATATAACGATCGCCCTTCACACACAAAGCGAGACTCGTGCTATGATTTCAGACATCCGCCAACCCTCTTCCGGCTGGTCTAGATCTGTGGCCATTCGCTCATTGTTCCTTCTCAATGCGTCTACTGCTATGCCCTATCGACGCTCTGGCGTGGATCACAAGATTGTCTTTGCTGGGACCTGGGTTTGATTTATTGACTCGTGTGCCTCATCCGTGCTCGATACTCAGTCACGGTCTCAGCAGGTTCTTGTAATACCAACAGCATAGCGCCGATGCGAGGGCAGTAGTCCACCGTTTCAGCTCGTGGCCCTTGCGCGGCCGAATCGCTTTGACAGACTGCCACATCGTACGCCCAGGGAATGTGCAAGGACCACCCTGCGGCACTGCCTTTTTTTTTTCAGGATTTCGCATGGGCCGCACGTGTTGACTCAATGCGCGGACTCGTGTCTATGCGGCACTTGAAATCCGTTATAAGAGCTCATGTCCTCCCATCTTACTCGATCTTATCATTCCTCCGCCCTGTCCCTCACCGACAGTGCCCTTCCTCTCTATTACCTCCATATCTGCTTCTCATTAAAAATGGATCGGTCCTCCCAGGAAAAGAATCGCTCTTCCCAGGAACAGGATCCTTTCTCCGTCATCCTCTGCGGACGCAAAACCCCCATTCCGCCTCCTAGTTGGTACCACTATCCCATTTCATCCACCACCGCCAATCAGAAGATTCTGAAGCCGCGCAACAAGTTTATCATCTACCGCTCGCACATGCATGCCGAGCGCAGGTATGCCGAGTGCATGGATCACGCTGCAGGGAAAAGAGGCGTTCCCGAGCGCGTCCTCTGCGCTCATATTGCTAAAGACTGGGGAGACATGTCGGAGAGGGAGAAGCAGCCGTACAGCGAAGCGGCAGCATGGGAGGAGAAGATGCATCGATTGCGCTGGCCTGGGTGCAAGCACTCGGAGCGGGAGCCGAAGCCAATCGAGACGACAGAGATGAGGGTGAAGAGGACGCATCTGCAGGCGGCGCAGTGGAAGGCGGAGGAGGCGCGCCTGAAGCTGGGAGGGGACGTGGCAGAGAGAGCGCGATCGGGCAACACCGTGGACCAGAACTTCTTGGGCCCCCCTTCTCTGATTTGGCAGCAGCCCACCAGTTTCTGCCACTCGCAGGAAAGCACCTCCTATACGACAGCGGAGTACGCGCTGAGGCGGTCGAAGAAGTCCCACCGGAAAGAAGATGGCCACAGGGTGGAGACGACGCGGTCGGGCGACGTCGTGGACCAAACCCCCTTTGAGTCCATTCCTCTGTTTCAGCAACAGCTCGTCAGTTTCGGCTACGCGCAGGGAAGCAGCTCGCACTTCCTCGCCGCGGAGGTGGAAAGACAGGCAGGGACGGCTTGTCGGACAGATGACTCGAGAGTGGAGAGTGCGCGATCGGGCAACTTTGGGGGCCAAAGATATCCGGAGCTCTTTCTTCCGTTTCAGCAGACATCCTCCAGTCTTGGCTACTCACAGTGAAACAGCTCATATTTCTCCACGGCTGAGGACGACGGAGCTCAAATCGACGATCTCTCCGCCGCCGGCCAAGCCATGTGTTGCGTCGACGTTGTGCTGTACCTCCGCGTCGACAGCCTCCTCTTGCGTGTCATTGTATCTTTCTGTCTGACCTATCAGGACCTACCCTACGTTCCTTAATGCTCACGACACCTCTGATTATGTATCTATTGCATCGTTTTCCGTGTTTCTGACTGTCATATCGGTTATTTACTCTATATCTACTACGTTCTCTACACGTCACCCTGTCCTTCGTTGTTATATCTTATCGCTCATGCGAGTTTGCGTAAATTCATAAAACCAGGTCATGTCTGCGGCACGGTGTGACAAGCGTGAAACGACGGCTTCGCAGACACTGCAAGCCTATTGGCTCGCTTGCCAACGTCCATTCGTGGATGAAACTATCCTCAATTCCGCTCACTGCTGCTTGCGTTTCCATCCAATCCACAGCACTCTGTGCGAAATGGAGCCTCGCGCTCGCGCCTCCCTCGACACGATACGTTCTGCTTCCACGTGATCGCGTTTTCTTGGGGGCCTATCGGAGGAACTTGCCTTCTTCTCATTGTACAAAGGCATGGAATCTGTCTCATTTTCCGTGTACGCTCCGCATATGAGGCGCGTTTAGGCCACTAGAAACATCTACAGCTGGAATATTGTACTTACTGTGCAGTTAGGGTCAGCATGCCGGGCCGAGCGGGCCATATAAGGAGCCGGCATCCCGGCGACTTCGATTCCAACGCCGGACTTTGCGGCCTCGGAGGACGTTGACTACGCACACTAGCCTAATATTGAGCCTTACTGCGACGTGTTCAATAGAGCTTATAGGTGAGCGCCGTTTGATGCAGACAATGATGTTAAATTCAGCCAGTTTCAAGCTCCTGACTATGACACTGGCCATATGGTCCCGCCAACAACCATCCAGGCTATTCTTCCTTACCTCTACGCTCCGTAGTATCGTCGATGCAAATGTTCCCCAAAGACGTCAGTTCTCCTCCTCTGCCTCCGCGTTACAAGCTAGACAAGGCCGAGAAAACGATGCTGAAAGGTGTGATGCTCCTAATCCGAAAGTACGGACCTCATACCGTGGCCTCGAGGAATTTCTTGCACTGATGGCACATATGATTTTGAATGCAGGATTCTGCAGTAGACCATGCACATGCTCGCCCGTCAAAAGGCAAACCACTTCGGGTCATCACTACGCTTGACCCTAGGCGTCTTCATCGAGGATGTTTCATGGATCTTTCGGGTATCGGGCAACCCTTGATCTATACGTTATTCAGAGATGCCAGAGTACCGTCAATCGTACTCCGACTGCACTACAAAGCGGAGCGAAGCTGCCAAGAGAAGTTTCCTGCTGGAGCACACGGATTTCTCTACTATCGTGCTGATCTGCAGAGCCCACTGGGTTCGCAACTGCGCTTTCGTGTCACGGAGGACAGCAATCCGGCCAATTTCTCTCGTGGACACGACCTGACGTATGATAAGGGCTATACGTGGCACCTCTCACTCGGGCAATTCGCCTTCCGACGCGCAAGAGATAACCTGTACCGTCTCCTGCTTCGTGATGGATTAATCGACGAAAAGATCATTGCCGATCTTCACAACATGGACCGCTTGTGCTACGGTCGAAGAAAACGGCCCATCACCGGTCTGCGCCAGCCCTTCGTACTCGATTTATCCCTCAAAAACCCGTGCATAGCTGTTCGTGCTGCAGAGCCTACGTCATTATTTAGACTCGCATCCTTAACTGGCAACATACCTTATGAAGGTAAGATGTGCATTTTCTTCTACATCTACGTAAAGCTGATTCTGTTGTTCTTACCTGCAGGGATAGTTCTTTGTCATTTAGAGCAATCAACTCTGCCCGAACATGCAGGAAGACGTGTGGTGGTGACGCGCTTGCTGAAGATACTCAAAGCCCCGAAATTGGCCCCCAACCTCCCTCCGGATATCGATACGACATTCCCGGCTGAGGGCGAACTGATGCTGAAGAACGGTAGTCCATGGTGCAGTAAAGATGTTGATTCAGCAAGGGGGAGTAGAGTATTACAAGCACTACTTGACGCTGATGAAGGGCAAGAGCCAGGCCAATCATGAATAACACTTTTCCTGCAATTTCTGCGATCTCCACTCCGCACTTTTCACTGGATATACGAGGTCGGCCGGCGCTGACCCGTTCATGGTAGAACTTCAGAAGATGGCGCTTCCGTATGCATTGCGTGGGTATGCTGAATTGGACATCTCGGTGCATGAGTGTGCTCGAGGCGCCTCTAGTGTCTTCTGTTCATTCAGGATTTAATATTGTCCTCCCAGCAATCGTGTCGTAAAACCATCGTAACATACGAACGCTTCCCCTTCGAAGCTGTGAAGCATGCAGGATACGCATTGCCTATGCTCGCTCTTCTGGATTTTTCTGTTTGACGTGGAGACGATAATGTATCGGGATTGATTGAATCGAGTCATTGGTCAATATCTGCATAGCTCGCCAGATGTTTTGCTTTGTTTGGCTCTATTCAAGTCTACGAAAATACTTGTACACTTTCGTAGTCAATCTACAAGGTGCGCGCCTTGTTACGATCCTCCAAACCATCAGCGTCATCTCGCGATATATCTTGCAGCATTCTCGCTTTCGATTGAGCCCGTGCATAAGTCAAGCGAAAAATGGCGCGCCCCCGCCATGGCGCACCTTTGACTATCGTCGTCAAGCTAGGTACGATCTACTGCTAACTTTCGAAAGACCAAAGCATATTCATCTCGATTTGCTATTCGTTCGCGTAGGAACTTCTTCCATAGTCCATGAAAAGACACATCAGCCTCTCCTTTCCACGCTTTCCTCCATCGTCGAAGTCGTCGTCCATCTCCGATCGCAGGGACACAAGGTAGTCCTCGTCAGTTCAGGGGCCATCGGCGTGGGCCTGCAGCGCATGTCCATGCCTAGCAAGCCAAAGAACCTGTCGGGGAAGCAGGTGCGCCGCTCTTGTGGGTCCCGGCAGACGGGACGCCTTATACTTACGCGTAGGCTTTGGCTGCTATTGGGCAAGGAAGGCTCATTGCGCTGTGGGATAATCTGTTTGGACAGCTTGGACAGCCCATCGCGCAGGTGCTCTTGACGAGAGGCGATATTTCAGACGTGCGTGCTTTCAATCCATGGGCGCGGTTGAGCGAGATCTGATTCCGTCTTGCGCCGAATAGCGAACGCGTTACCTTAATGCGGTGAACACACTGCAAGAACTGCTGTCGATGGGTGTCATCCCAATCGTGAACGAGAACGATACGGTCTCTGTCAGCGTAAGTCAAATTGAGCACCTCTGTTCGTCCAAAATTGTGAGAAGCAGTCCAGGAAATCAAATTTGGTGACAACGACACGCTGTCGGCCATCACGTCCTCCATGATTCATGCAGACTACCTCTTTCTACTGACCGATGTCGATGGCCTGTACACTGCGAACCCGCGGAAAGATCCCACCGCAAAGCTCGTTGAAATCGTATCATCAGTAGCAGCCGTCCGAGCAGAAGGTACGCGACATTCTGAGCAACGTCGCCAGCTGTCTCATAATGCCGTCCAGTGAGCACGGCCACCCTTGGATCGAGTCTCGGCACCGGAGGTATGGAGACCAAACTCATCGCAGCGGATATTGCGACCGCTGCAGGCGTCGCGACGATAATTACATCAAGCAAACGTCCCGAGACCATGTACGACATCATCGAATACAACAGTGCGCGGGAACCGCTTTCTCGTCCGGAGAGCCCGAGTCCATCTGCTCGCGCGAGTCCCGAGCGTACCGTGCTCGCACGCCCGCCACATACGCTGTTTACGCCGTCAGAGACACCCCTACGAGATGTGAAGGCCTGGACAAGCCATACTCTGAACCCAGCAGGAAGCGTCATCATCGACGCCGGCGCACACAAAATCTTGGCTAAGCGGGAATCGGGAGGCCGTCTGCTAGCAGCAGGCGTCCTCGGCGTCCGCGGGCACTTCGCGTCCGGACAGGCCGTCAGAATCATGGTTCGACGGCGGCCGGATGGCGGGGTCGAAGATGCGGATAGGGAGGTTGCGCACTATTCGATTGGGGCCACGACGACGCAGCCCGGTACGCCGAATCTGATGGCCACCGCGTCGATGTCGTCGTCTATCTCGTCGCTGGGCACGCTATCGCGCACGGCTTCGGGCACGAATCTAACCAGTCTTGGGGAATCGGGTCCTTTGGGTCCGTTGCCTGAGGATGACGCTGCCGTGACTGCCGTGATGGAGGGCGAGGATGAGAGTGAGAAGTGGGAGCTGGAGGAGGTCGGGCGGGGGCTTGCGAATTATAATTGGGCACAGATTGCGAAGGTGAAGGGTCTGAATAGGTGCGTAAGGTTGTCGCTCAGTTCAGCGCGGAAGGGTCTTAAATGTATCTTTATCTTTGTAGTTCATATATACCCCAGCTACTGGGTTATGCTGACACTGAGTACGTCGTGGAAAACATCACTATACGGGTACCGCCTTGATATGCTCTAATTCAACGTGCTGGACCTTTTCATCAAAGCACCTGGAGCTATTGGACAATGACGACTGTCTGTCTTTTCAGGTCTCGTGTTCCTTACAGATATGTTGTCTGGTAACTCATTAGCGTAGGTAAGTACGCCGGATCTACGGGCTGACCGCAATCCGTCGTCCGCATCTCCCGGCGCGACGAGCAAGCTATTCATGAGTCTGACACCAAACGTTAGATAAATTAAATAGCTTCAATATATTGGGTTACACGTCCTGTGACGTGCGTACAAATGAGCGTGGTTATACTATGCGAAGCTACAAGGAGCGTGGGGATATAGGTATCAGTAACGATACAGAACATCATAATCGTTAAATAAAGGGAGTGTGATGAGGCTATTGAAGCCAATAATCTCTCGTAACATAAGCGAGCGAAAGTAGCAGTTCTTGCGGAGGCGATCTTGGGTGTGCTTGAGACGGACGCTTTGACTTGTTTAATGGGCGCGCTCTTTGCCCTTCCCAGAGCCTTGCTTTGTCACTCGTTTCTTCGACGGACCAGCGGCCGCTTGGTCTTGAGCCGTTGGCGCATCTCCAGACTGGTCCAACTTGCGCTTCCTGGACGGTCCTGCACCTCCAGTCCCAGACTTTGCAGCCCGACGACGAGGCTTAACAGCAGGCTTGACGGGAGATGTCCATGTGACAACGCGATACCGAAGCGTGTACAGTGTGTCTGTGGACAGACGCGGACGCGTGATCGTGGCTGCCGGGTCGACGTACTCGGACTGTACGGACTCGGACACGGAGGCCGACACCGTCGCAGAAATGGACTCGGGGGCCTTCTTGTCTTGCTGCTCTTTCTCGAAGTCCTTGATCGCCTTCTCTGCAACAGCCTGGCGAGGAGGGAAATATCAGAATCAGGAGCAGGGGATACAGTGCACAATGACTTACCAAGGACAGCATCGAGCTTGCGTCCGGCTCTTGGCCCGAGGGTTGGAAGACGGGATCGGAAGCCCTGACTCCAAGGCCCCGCAGCGCGATCACGAAATGGAGAGCCTCCAGAAATTCACGCGTAAACTTGGTCCTGTCAGGAGTGATAATGAAGGCCCCGACCCATTTGAGCTGTGGGACGATGAGATCGCCCTCTTCAAAGATTGGCTTGGCCTCTTCTTCCTCGGATGCCGGAGGGCCATTGTCAGCGTCAGTCGCCGAAGCGAGAGCCTCCTTGGGGATTGGTGAAGACTCTTTGCGACCATCTGCAACGGGTTGCAGGCCTTGAATTGTATCATCATCTTGGTGCCTCTTGCCCGTGGGACGCGCAGCGGTAGGGGCAAGATCAGGCCGATCGCCTGGAGGGCCTTGCTGCAGGTTTGAAGAGGAAGCCTGCGCCTGCGAAGAAGCTGGACGAGACATGCTGGGCTTGGATGGAGTCCTCTGTTCTGCCCGAGAATTCGCCTTCGCCGACAACTGTTCTGCGTACTTCTCTGCGAGAGAGTCCCAATTGTCAGGCCGAACGAACAATAAAAGGCTGAAGCAGTTCCCTTCGCTGAGGAAAGAAGGAATAACGTCATCTTTGAATTCGTAGAACGCAAAGAGAGCCTGTTCGCTGAGTTGAGGGAGGTAAGACTTCAGATGTTTCTGGATGTCGAGGGACATTTTTTGGCGCAGCATGGGGTCATCGGGGAACCAGCCAATGCCTCCTAAATCGTAGGCCTTACCCTCCCATATATACAGGAGATGATCGTCTTCGCCATCGCCTTCCCCCGCGAGGAAAGAGAAGAAGTCTGGCCTCCGTTCCGTCTTGTCCGGTTTCTTGAGAGAATACTGCGGAACGACGCCAACCACATAGCGACCACTGGGGTCCTTGCAGGCATTGGAGAATTCCACGAGTATGTGGTTGATGGGCAAGTATGCTCGCGTTTCTGTCTTGGGAGACTTCTCCGCCCGGCGAAAAAAGCGATTGATCTTGGTAAAGAATTCTCTTCCCTGTACAGAATTCAGAATGGCCGAAGACAATTGGATACAGAGAAATCTTACGGGGTCACCCTCTTCAATAGAAGTAAACACACTAGCGGCGCCAGCGCTCATAATGGGCTCTTCGAGAGGGGCGCGGATGAGAAACAGACGAGGGGAAGGAGAAACCAGGAGCAACGAAATCAGAGAGAGACACTAGTCTTTTAAATGGCTGCCTCCATCTCTGTGGCCAGCAATGCAAGTCCACGTCGTAAATGAGGGCCAGATGCTGCATTGTCCTCTGCCGCAAGGCAGGGCTAATGACTCATAGGCGGCTATAATCAAAGCGCAGCTGGAGAATATACTGTACGGATGCCTGAAGACAATGATTTTGATAACATGCTGTCCAGTCGCGGAGAAGGAATTTGAGAACAATGGGGAGTCAAGTAAGACCTCAAAGCGTCGCGTCGAGGACTGGGCGCTAACTTGACCTTACAACAAGAACGTGACCGCGTCACCAAGGACGTGAGGCGCCGAGTGTCCGCGTTGTCTTGAACTCAACCATCGACTTCACTTGTGCTTTCATCCGCCCTCACCCCTCACCATTATTACCATGCCCCGACGGAACTTTAAGAGTCCATATCTCCTTGGATACAAAGTGGACTCCGAAGGAAATCATATCTGCAACTCCCTAGGACCAGAGCCAACACCTGTCTCTCGAACGTCCAGACGTCATGTAAGTCTCTTCATTTCGTTAGATCCATATACGTTCTGAAGTGCACGGTAGAAAAATGTACTCTACAGCAAAGACAACGAAGTGTTCGACCAGATTCCTCCTCATCTTCTCGTTCATCCCAAGAAGCCACACTGCCGTCCACCTATATTTCACTTCGGGTTCGCCGTGACCTCGGTGCAGCTGTTCGACTATGCTCTGAGGCGGAAGCTTGTACCAGCCGAGTATCGCGGACATGGGAGGCTGTTGGGAGACACGATACTGGTGGCGATTGCTGAGCTGGACCGTGTCAGTGGCGCCAAGTTGTCTTTCGAGTCCGTCAAGCATGCCGATTACGACTGGGTTCTGACGCGGTACACCAACTACAACTACTATTATGAGGAGCTTGAAGATCGGGAGGAGGAGAAAATCACCGACTTCATGCGGCAAGAACTCGACATCCAGGACGCACCGCGATGGTATCGCAGCACCATTAGTTTCTAATACGTGAGTTCCAGCGTTCGAGTCATACACTCCTATATTGATATCTGTCGATTCATCTATAGCCAGCCATCGCATTGCCCTGAGATTGCTGCGATAGCATGACGGCAACCTTTCCAAGTTGGCTTCCTTATTGTCCCTACCCGTCTCTCCTCTGCACCCATCGTATCGGCAGTTATGGCCAGGGGGATTCGTTGGCATTCGCTGTGTCGATGGCGTATATTGCTTCCTGCGCAAGGTTCAGATATGGACTCCTATTTTCGACCTCGGCTCTCCATGCTCCCTCTGAAGCATCGCATCCGCCGCATCACCCACTCCCAGCGTATACATGCCTTTCCTGGGATGCGAAAAGACCAACCGGCTCAACGTATTCAACAGTCGGATCCGAGCGACGGCCATAGACTGCGTCCTCAACGGCACCAGCGTGCCACTCTGTCCACCGCCAACGAGTCAAATCCCGAGCCCAAAGCCTAGACACTCGTCACTTGTCCTCTTGGACCGCTTTCTAAATGACAGCGGAAGTGGCTTTGGGGGCCACGATTATGGATACCATGCGCCGGTCAATATTTTGGAACGCATCACGCGCGTCGCCACGCACGATCTGGGCCATCATCTGCGCGGTATTCAAGCTCGGCGTCTGGCTTACCGCGCCCTTCAGTTCGTCTGCATGGCACCAGCGTCGAGTGGTCGGTCACCAGGGCGCCGCAGATCCACTCCTGACTATGCGATTTGCATCTCCAGGATTGCTCGGGGATGGATGCTGTCGTTGTGTGTCCAGCGCGATGAGGCTTCGTGATTGGTTTTGGCGCGCAAGGCCGGCTACAACGAAATACGTCGATAGCTCCGAGCGCATCGCAGGTGCATCTGGACTTTATCGAGAGGTTGCGTTGGGCTCGGTGGAGGCAATGGGCTTTCAGGTGCTTGAAGGACGGGATTGGATTGGACCAGGCAGCGTTGAGAGCGTGGTGGCATGGAGGGCTTCGACGGCACAGTACTTGATTTTTCTCGATTAACCGTATCGTCGTGTCCTCGGCGGTTGTTTGACGCTACGTCGCAACTTAGATTAAGATTCTGCATGTCTGCTCTTGAGTGATCCATCAATATTCTCTGTGAAGGACCAATCGTACGTGGCTAGAAGAGAACGCAAGGTAGGGAGCGACTAGTTGGGTCAGCATATGGTACTGCCAACATCAATACCTTTCATAACGTAGAAGGCTTACCACAACGGCATCTCAGTAAGTCTTCGTCCTGCGCGTTCTGACACCATACATAAAAATAAATAAAATAGCTTCGATATATTGGGTTAGACATCCTGCGTACAAATGAGCGTAATTATACTATGCGAAGCTATAAAGAGCGTGGGGATACATGGTTCAGTAACGATACAACATGATCCAATAATTGTAATAAGGAGCGTGAAAAGGCCGCAAGGCCCATACATTTGAGTCCGATACCTGTTTATACAGATCGTAAAAAGAGCGTGATGGCGTTGCAAGATGGCGTCCAGCGTGAAATAAATTTAGCACAGTGAAGGAGTGGATGCCGCGGCTGTCGATACTTGACTTAGAGTATGCAGATCGGCGGTCTTGAGACGAGATTCTGGCGTTACGAGGCATGAGCATTCGCCTACTGGATTTTCTTCTTCCCAGCCTTTTTGCAGATGCGCGTAGGGTTGACCCGTCTCTGCGTGTTCGACGGGCCAGGTGCATTGTCCGAAGCTTGAGCAGCCGGAGCGACCTTACGCTTCTTCGAGCGTGACGGCGCCGCAGCGGCGATTCCCGCACCTTGATTATCAGCAGGCTGAGATCGTTTCTTTGAAGTCCGAGTCCGTGCTGCGCTATCAGCTGCGGGCGCATTGAGGCTTTGGCTCTGATTATTGATGCCGGCTGGCTGGGCCTTGATACGCGAGCTTGAGCGAGTGCCTTTTCCAGCTGGCGCAGCGAGAACCGGAGCTGCATTTGCATTCGATGGCCCAGCGAGCGCAGGTCCGCCAGCTCCAGAACCAGAGGCCTCATCGGGAGCAGAAGTCTTGGTAGTCTTCTTCCGCTTTGTCCGCGCGGCCAGTGCAGGTCTAGCAGGTTCCGACGACTGGCCGTCGTTTGACGGGCCAGCCGTGGCTTGCTCGGTCCCAGGCTGTTCATGTTCCGCCGAGCCGTCGTTCGTAATAGGTTCGCGAGCGTCAGCGGGAGCTACTGGGTCGTTGGTGGGTGGCAAGGCGTTGACAGGGTCCGTGTTGGGCACGACTGCATCCAGAATTCCAGTCTCGGAAGGTCCTGCAAGGGCAACGACTGCCCGACGCACGGGAGCGGGAGCAACCGCCGCCGGTTTTGCGGGAGCAACCGCCGCCGGCTTCGCGGGTGTGCTGAAAGCCTGCGCCTCGTCAGGATCAAAGACAAGGCTGGCGTTGAGGGGAAGTCCTGCGTTGGCGTCAAGGTGAAGCTCTGCTTCAGCATTTGGCGTGGCTGGCGCTTCGTTGGCACCGGCGACAGATTGTTCTTCAGACTCTTGAGCCGCATCTGCACGCTCTTGCCGAGCAATATGGCGGGCGTCGCGTTCAGCCGAGCCCGCGCCGCCAGTTGTAACCTTGAAATTCACGACTGAAAGGGTAGGCTCGCTAGCTCCCGTATCACAGGAGCCGGCCGACGTGGCCAAAGACGTCTCTTGAGAACGAAAAGTAAAGTTGGGGTCTTTGACGGTATCGTCAACTGTACTCGGGTCCACGGGGACAGGTCGCTCAGGCTCCACTTTGCTCAGAGCATCGACAGCCTCTTGAGCCTTATTCTGCATCAAATGTTAGCGATGACCCGTAGAGAATAACGATAATAAAGGGACAGACCTTGCCAGGCTGCTTGAGCTCTTCTTCCGTGATGCCAGGGGGAAGTCGAAACAGCGGGTTCTGATCGTGCAGGAACCCAAGCGACTCGGTTGAGATCTTGAATGCATTGCGAAAGTAGATGCTCAAGTCGGTCTTGGTTTCGTCAAGCACAGGTAGGCAAGAATATGGGACGGTTGGGATAGGAAGGTCCTCGTCGTCGAAGACCCATTCTTTCTTGTCCTTATACCGCGCACCATACTTTATTTCCAAGGCATCCCAGTTGGACATGCGAACCCACTTGAAGAGCATAAAGTTGTCTCTGAAGGTAAGGAATGTATAAAAAACATCCACTTTGTAATTGCAGAAGGCACACATCGCCTGCTTCCTCAATTGCGCGAGGTGAGAAGGTATAGCGTCCTCCGCAGCTTGTTTCACCATCTCCCTCTCCTTGCTGACGGGCAATGAAGCATCGGGAAGAAGGTCTAAGGTCTTGTCTTCCCAGATAAATGCAAGTTGGGGGTCGTCTAGTAGCGCCGCGGTGAGAGCCTTTCTGAACGACGAGCCGTGCCAGTCCGGATATGTACGAACGGGCTTGCCAAAGTCAGCCTCGAGGCAACCCTGGGGGTTTACACCTAATACGACATCTGGGTCTGTGTGCTTGCTAGTGATGGAGAACATGACGAGGATAAAATTGATAGCGACATAGTTGAACACTTCCTGAGTGTAGTGCTTCTTGGCGTACTCGAGAAAAGTTGACAGCATCTCGATGACAACTTTCCTCTTGATGGTCAACATCTAGAATAGTACGTCAGCCATGTGATACGATGAGTGGGGCACGTTACAGACCAATTCGTTCATATCGGGGGCGGTACCAGCGCTCATAATGGAAGGAAACCCGAATGAGGGAAAACGGAGAAGGGGGAAAGCCTACAAGGCTATCAGTCCCTGCGCCATGAATTTATACATATTCCTTGATTCTATTGTTGGTCGTGCTTTGACGATATCGAGACCACAGATACTGTACTTGTGGTTGGTGTGGACGGCGTGTCATTGTCCGCTGAGGACACGCCCGAATTCGTGACTCACCGACGGACATTGTTCTTGTCAAAGCGGGACCATCAATGGGGAAACGTGGATATGGACAATACATTTTCGAGCTGGTGGGTAGACCGCAGAGGAAGTATTTGCCACTAGGAGGCCGCACTAGTACTGAGCCGCGTAGCTTTGACTTCAGCTGGCGCAACACGTGACCGCGACGCCCCGAGGCGACCGTGATGTTGTTGTGAGCCACCGCCGACCCCAACTTGCTCGCAAACGTTGACAACAACGTTCATTACATATCTACCTACATCCTGTCACACGTCTCTGCTGGCCCCAATGCCCTCTACATCTTCGTCATCCTCCCGCTCATCCTCCCCCTCATCTTCGTTTTTCTCCAGCTCTTCCTCTCGCTCTTCGTCCGCATCTCCTCCTCCTCGAGTATCGGAGTCTGAGCAGTACGAGCTCGATTCGGACGGGAATCCTATCAGGACATCGCATGGATACAAGCCGGCAAAGCGTGTTGTTGTTAGGCAATATCTGGCAAGTCATAGCTTTTCCACATCTACGCTGCTTCTTCGATACTTATTGCTCTCAATCGCAGCACCGCGACATGATCATCGACCCCTTTGAACCGAGAGCCTTCGACATGCTCCCTTCTGAGCTATTGGTATACCCCAAGAAGCCTCACAACAACCGGAAGCATTACCATTTCGGCGTTGGCGTATCATACGAGCGTTTATGGGAGTATTGCATCGCTCGCGACCTAGCACCCAAGCATTTTCGCGAAAATCCACTATGCAGTAGCGCAATGGTGGATGCGGCTTTGCAGGAGCTTGATCGTCTCTGCGGTGCAAAACTTCAGTTGTGCAGTATAACCCACCTGGAGCATGACTACGTTCTCTCGCGTTACAGCAACTATACATGGTTCAAAGAAAAACTGAGCGATCGGGATGAAGAAGAGGTGGTCAATATTATTCACAGAGAGCTTGGTATCAGCGAGCCGCCGAGATGGTACCATAAACTTGTCAAATCCCGTGAGTCGCTTTGCCTTGCTTTTCTGCCTGTGCGTCCTAACATCTTGATATCATAGCGTCTGGTTATGGTCTCTTCTGATTTTATCCAGGGGCATCGTCTACCTGACTTTCGATACTCGCCTTTCACTCGAATACTCGGTATCTCGCCCTGCTGCATTGCCTCCTCGCGCTGCCTCGACGTCTCCGACACCCTATTTGCCTTCGACCAACCATAGCCCGCATTGACCGCCATCGAGTCCACCACTTCAGCGAGATTTCGCACCCAACACCGAAGGACCTTCCCTACCCGCTTCCATAACAATGTCAGGCAGTCCGCTGATGAATAAGCGGCCGTCGCGAGAACCTCAAGCGTTATGCCTCGCGATTCTGCTCGAGGGCCTCTTGAAATGTCATTTAGCTGTAACGGGTTGGTGATCGGAAACTCGATGACTGCAGAGGGCACGGGAAGACACCAGTCTCACTGCCCGCGCTCATGTGGAACCCGTCCTTCGACATCAGCTGGAACCCGTTGAGCTTCTCTCCGGGTGGCCGTTCGTCTCGCACGACGCTTGCCTGACCTAGCCGGATGCCTGTTTGGAATACCTTCAACACGGCTGGGGCACGCTCAACCTCTTCCCTCCTCATACGCGAACCATTCACTTCCCCTCGAAATTTACGCCGTAACGCCGCTCCCGAGAACCTATAGCACTCAGCGTATGCGTAATATACCCCCGATACCCACAGATCGCTTTGAGATGGCATTTGCCGGCATTGCAGGGGCAGAGATGGGCTACTTTCGCAGGTGGGATCCTTGCGAGCCGAAGCCACCATGGGCACGCACGGTCGTAATGCCACAGCGGTATCGCGCTCAACGTCCTCGAGGTCCGAGCAACCTGCTGTCAACGCGTTTCGCATATCAACTTTCGCGCAGACTAGACCGCTTACGCGGCGGATCGTTGGCAGACAGTCACGCTATCTCAATTTCGCATCTCAATCGATTTCGGCATCCTCTACGCACCGGAGCTGCTTCTCACTCACGCTTGCGAATACAAATATGCGATCACAAGCCAGAGCGATGGTCGAGGGCCGGGTCTGATGGAGCACGAGCGCAGATTGCGCCTGTACTTACTTTGGTTGACATGGGTACGGATGGGCGCCGATGATGGGGAAGACCGCGTTGTCGAGATGTATGTACACCGAAAATCGCTAGTTCTCAGCCTCAACAACGATGGTGGACTGTCGCCGGTAGTTCGTCGATGATTCAACGCATCGTAGAACATTGCGTAGACGTTATATGCTGTATATCCTTTTCGTTCGACGAGCATACCTTCGGTCCTTCGCGCATTACAGTAGCATGAGTAGCTGGTAGCTCAATGGCATGGAAAGCCGAGTCCTGGCGCATCCATTTTGAGGGAGAGATCCATGGAAGGGCCATACGTGTTCGTCTTTGAATCAACGGGCGCTTATATGTCTGCTGCCCTCGAAGGCGATCAAATGATCCATTGTCTTACATGCATATGTCCAACTTCCTCGTGAACGTTGACCGTTCCGACGGGCACTATATACCTCCCCACGTCGTATCGCTAGTCTGCACCAGCTTCAATGCTGTCTTTATCTTCCGAATTCTCATCCTGTCGTTCTTCTTGTCGCTCTTCCTCCGCATCTTTTCCTTCAGTATCGGAGTCTGAGCAGTACGAACTCGATTCGGACGGCAATCCTGTCAGAACATCGTATGGCTACAAGCCAGCGAAGCACATTGTTGCTCGGCGCTATCTGGCAAGTCATAGCCTTTCCGTGTCTACGTCAGTTCTTCCTTTGATAGTGCTCTCATCTCAATTACAGCACTGCGCCACGATAGTCAACCCTTGGGAGCCGAGAGCTTTCGACATGCTTCCTCTCGAGCTCCTGGTATACCCGAGCGAGCCACACAACAACCGAAGGCTTTACCATTTCGGTATTGGCGTGTCATACGAGCGTTTGTGGAAATATTGCATCGCTCGCGATCTCGTTCCCAAGCACTATTACAAAGACCGAGCTTTCAACAGCGCCATGGTCTATGCAGCTGTGAAGGAGCTTGACCTTCTCTGCGGTGCAAAGCTTCAGTTTTACGGTATAATCAACCTGGAACATCAGTATGTTCTCTCGCGTTACAGCAATTACACGTGGTTCAAAGAAAAACTAAGCGATCGCGACGAGGAGATGGTAGTTGGCATTATTCATAGAGAGCTCGGCATCTGCGAGCCACCGAGATGGTATCATAAGCTTGTTCAATCCCGTGAGTCGCTGCGTCTTATTTCTCTGTCTGTGCGCTCTGACGTTTTGTTACCATAGCATCTGGTTATGGTTTCATCTGATCAATCCAGGATAGCCTTTCATGCTCACCATCCCGCTTGACTACATTGTCCCAACCGGCCCTGCATCGACGTCACCCCACCCCGAAACCTGTATTCGCCCTAACTACCCATCCCGCACACTACATTAGCCTCCGTCGACTCTGCCACTGGGGCCATATTCCCTACCCAGCACGGAAGGCCCTGCACCGACTCCTAGGACATTTTCGGGCAGCCAGCAGCCGTCTTTGCTCGTAATCTTGTTCGAGGGCCAACGAGAAGTGCCATTCTGTCGAACGGATTGGCGGTTGGAGTTCGAAAAGTGCGGTGTACGCGAGAAAACGCTGGCCTCGGTGCCGTCGCTCATGTGGAATACCCGTTTCAACGTACCCTGGGGCATGTCGACTTCTCTCCGGGCGACCGCTCGTCTCGCCTCAGCCTAGACAGACATATGCTTGAAATACCCTCAACACGGCCGCCGCATGCGCATTCCCGCGCTCGAGACGAGGCATGATGCGCTATACGATGGGCTGTCAACAGCCGTCGGGCAGCATATCCGCGGGTGACGTTCCGACCTTTCCCTGCCCCACGCGAACCATTTCGTCCCTACTCGACACCTACATCGCCGGTCCACTCGCCAAGACCTTGCTGCGTTCGGCGTGCATTCAACAGGCACTCGAAACGCAGTCTGTTTGTCATGCAGATAAGGACCATCCGGACGCAGAGATGGGCACGCACAGATGGAGGATCTTCAAGCTTGTATCCTCGCCATCGCAACGCCATGGCGACATCAGCTTCAAGGGACTCCTTAGTTGCCGACGTGATTCGGGCACCCAATCTCGCGAAGGCTCGGCTACTATGCTCCGCAGAGGACCATTGGCAGACAGTCGCGCTGAACACTCCACTTCGCCCTCAACCCACTCGCACCCTACATTGGGAAAACGTCTACTTTCTCCCCTCTGGGCGAAAGCTCATCTCGTCTGATGGTAGCTAGACACATGCATGCAATTCAGCTCAACGCAGGCACCAGCATGCTCAACCTCAAGATCGAGACACTAGTCGTGATGCGCCTGCCGATTGACAATAAACAGACGGCGGGACGGTATAGCCACAGACGACTGTCCGGCTTCCTGCCCACGCGCGAACCATTCATCCCCATCTCGACTTCTATCCCCCATCCCGCTCGCCGAGACGTCATTGCGCTCGGCGTACAGTCAGCATGCTCTCGACACCCACACTCTGCTTCGAGATATGACTGCATTACAGGCGCAGAGATGGGCTACCTGCGCGGATGGGAATAATGGGATCCTTGCCAGCTGGAGCCACCATGGGCTCGCACGGTCGCAACACCACGGCGATATCGCGCTCAACATCGTCGAGGCCCGAGCAGCCTGCTGTCAACGCGTTTCCATATCAGCTTTCGCGCAGACTAGACCGCTTTACGGCGGATCGTTGGCGGACAGTCACGCTACCCTAACTCGCATCTCAATCGATTTTGGCGCCCCGACGGCTCCCTGCGCGTACGGTGCTGCCATGGAACTGCCCCTCGCGGACGTCTGCGATACAGATTTGCGCTGATAAGGCAGAGCGATGGTCGAGGGCCGGGTCAGATGAAGTACGAGCCACGTATTGCACTTGTACTTGGTGGACATGACCACATGGACGAAGATGAGGGGAACGACGTTTTTGGGATGTATTTACTATATGTTTGGCCCTTCGAGAATGTAGCCGCGTGATTCACTGATCAATTGCATGGGAAATCAATCCCTTGCTCATGCGTTTGAAGGGAGATTCTGGAGGTATTCGAGACAGCAAAAATAGAGAGGATCCACGTGACCGCGTCAAGCGAACGGGCGCTTGTGACGCGCCTCCGACGTCTTGATCGTAGCGGTGCAAGCACCAGTTCCCGGCTCTGAGTACTTAATTCAGAGGTGATGCAATTGCGTAGCAGTCTGGCTACCTTGCTCAAGAGCAAGGTAGCCGGACTGCTACGCAAATGCATCGCTTCTGAATTGAATATTTAGAGCTAAAAATTGGTGTTTGTATCGCTACGATGTATTAAAGACCTTATGATGGCAGGAAGCGTTCAGAACATAAAATTGCATTATGACGAAGGATTTGGATGGGAGAGAGTATCTACATAGAGAGACAGCTGACATATAGCTGCGATATCTATATATTATCTTAGTATTCAAGAAGGATTAATTTTTGGATTTCATAATAATGTTCACTACAAGCTGCAGATTCAGCTCAATGTTTCAATTGGAACTACGATAACAGGCAATTTGCTGTTATTACAAAATATCAGAAGAGGCATAAAGAATCTGTGCCGATCGGAATGCAGACATTTATCAGTCTGGGTTTTTAGTCTGTTCCTCCGTACATCTCATTCAATGATGATGCTGATGCCCATGATCTGCGTTAAGCAAGTCTGCACTGAATCATAGTTGTTAGTAATTATATCTACGCAGTATACACAACGTGATGCATACGGCAAGTTGACCAGCGTATTTGTTTTTTCAAGACGTAGGGTGACGATTTGGGTTCCCTAAGATGCAATAAGACAACATACATGCATGTATATGCAGATATTACTTACATCGGACTGGACAGAAGTAGACTGAACGTGGCCATATTCAACTTCTCCGAACGAACTCCAAAAAAATACCCGAGAATTGTTCTATAAAGTAATAAAGTAATTATCAGCTTAATAACTATAATAGTCAATATAATAATAAATAATACCGTGAAGTTATTCATGATGGGCTTAGGTGTCAAGATTCGATGAGGGGGTGATAGAAATGGGTGGTGACAGGCAATACCACTTTGTCGCTCGTTGGCTTGTATTTAAGTCTTCATGAAAAGAGACTATGTAATGTCATTTCGGTATGAGAGTGGATCTGCAAAAGTTAAATTGATGGGCACAGCTGGGGTCATCACAAATCATATTTCATACAATTCTATAGCAGAACTGTCAGAATTCACCGTATACCATACATGTGTAAATTTAGATGACGTACATATCAATACTTGTACCTAGGCCCGAGATGTTGTGGGTCGGTTTGAATGACTTTATGTAGGCTTGGCATAAAAAACTGAAAGAAGCATGTCACTTTAGGATGCGCCACACTCTAATTTGTCTATATCATCGGAGTCAAGAGCATGTAGTGTGAGTAACTGTAAGATGATAAGATGACGAAGGTGGCATCAATGTCAAGGCTGGATCAGACTCACAGATCCATCAAGCTCAACATAGAATCAAGTTGACACCCATGCTTGCTGCCTTCTAGCGACAGAACACAATCAATCCTACGATAGGCGTTCATTGGTTCCTTTTGTAACATTGATAGCATCTATGATAAACATTTGACATGGTTAAAGCCAATAATCAGACACAGGATATTTACTATAACTCACAGAGAAGATTTAGCATCGACCGTTATTCGCGCAAAAGAGGAAGTATTAGTATTTATCTTGAGTTTTAACAAAAATGCGCGTAGTTGTGGCTACTCACACAAAAGTACAGCTCATCAGGATTGGAAATGGTGTCTGCGGGTTCATGCAGATACTCGACTGGAGGGAGTGATTTCTTAAGTATGTGATTGCCCCTGCTGACTGCCATTATCGATGCAAATATCAGACACATGACAATTCACAGAAAGTGATCATCAAAACGAGACACTGTACCAGCTTCAATATAGCATGCGACGGGACTCATGATCGTCGAATCATTGAGCATTCAAACCAAAGGTATCATTCCCTGATGATTACAGGTGAGATAGTATGATTGGGATACCTCGGTAATACATCATTGACTAATGATTAGGCAGTATCAAAACAACGAATTAAAATCAGATAAAGCTAGCTTGGGAGGGAGGGACATACTGCCGAAAAAGATACGCATCCAACCGATGAAACATCCCAAGCGAACTTCTTCCTTTATCTGGTGTCTCTGTTCATCGAAATATTAGGCATTACGTGTAGCAAGCATGTGACAATACCTCGCGACCAAAGGAATCTTGCTCGGCATTTATTTCCTCCTTCTGTGGGTTCAGGGGAGTCTATTAGAGAGCATGGAATTTAATGTCGGATATCTAGTACACGTCAGAGAGGACGACAGTGGCAATCTGATGTACAGTACACCGACCTATCACATGTAAGTTTAGGCGATGCTGGGCTCAGTATCATCTAGGACTTTGTGACCGACCTGGGGAAATTCGACAATTACCGGAACGGTTTCTTTTGTAGCAATGATTCGTACTAGAGGATGCTCGAGTTTTATTATTAGTTAACGACTTAGTGAGATGCATGTGAATAGATGTACAATGTAGTGTCATCCTTCATAATACGAAGTTAAACGAGAACACCTACTATGTGTTGTCTCCGGTGTTACCTTTTCATTCGGTTTTCTCGGTTTAAAAGCATCCGACTTTACATATCGGTTCGGCATCGTGAGAATGCTGGTGGTGACACATGGGCAGCTGTTCCATCGGTTTTGTTACAGTGCTTCGCTCTGCAGTTGACGCGCCAAGATCTTTGTTCCTCTGCACTAAAGCATGACGTTTGGCGCTCCGATCTCGCTTGCGAGTTTGCACTGAATGCTTTCGTAAGTATACGTCGTAGCATTTGAAATCCTGTTTAGGCAAACAGACCAATATTCCATGGAGGAGGTTATGTATAGAGATCCAAGTCAGAACGATTGCGGCCTGATTAGAACCCGCACGCCGCGTCTGCTGCTCATGGGCCCTGTGCCATCCATCGAAACTCCATCTCCTTGTTTCACTCGAAAGACGTACATCGGACACTCACTTGATGTTCTTCATATTGCCATGGTTGCGATGACCAAATCTGGGCATAGAACTGGCTTGCAGAGTCCGTAGTCAGCTCAAGGACAGTTGACGTGCCTGAGGCACGTGGACTTGTAGATTTTGAAGAATATGTCGCTGAGTCTACAACTGTTAAGGAGTATGTTCAGTCACTTAGTGCATTGAGGGAATGCCAGGTGAGCTTGACAAAGTGCCATTGTTGATTGGCCATCCTGTGCTGGCCCGTCTGTCACAATGTAGCAGTCATCCAATGACAGGCCTGCCCTTCCTATGTACCAATGGGTCATTGTCCGGCCTCTAGTCATTTAATCTGTAGTGTCCATTCATCATTGACCGGCCTGTCCTCTGACATCCATTGGATCATTGGCTGGCCCACTTGATCCCGTGGGATATCAGTTGCTCAGCCCGTCCTCTACCGTCCATTGGGTCATTGGCTGGCCCATCCCCTTATAATGTCTACTGGTCATTCATCATTGACGGGCCCATCCTCTGATGTCCAATGGGTCATTGGCTGGCCCTCTCGATCCCGCGGGATATCAGTTGCTCGGCCCATCCTCTACCGTCCATTGGATCATTGATAGGCCCGTCCTCTTACAATTTCTACTGGTCATTGGGTCATTGGCTGGCCCATCCTCTTACAATACCACTGCATATTCATCATTGACTGGCCCGTCCTCTGACATCCAATGGGTCATTGGCTGGCCTGTCCTTTAACAATGTCTACTGTGCATTCATCATTGACGGGCCCATTCTCCACTGTCTAATGGGTCATTGGCTGGTCCACTTGATCCTACAGGTTGTCAATTGCTTGGCCCATCCTCTACTGTCCAATGGGATGTTATTGGATCTCATGGAATCCTGTCAGACTCTATCTTAGATGTTTTCAGATCCCATGTGATCCCATGGGATTCTGTTTTAGACATTTTCAGATCCTATGAGATCCTGTGAGATTCTATCTTAGACATTTTTGAATCCCATGAAATTCCACAGGATTCTGTTTTAGACATTTTTGGATCCCATGGAATCTTGCAGGATTCTGTTTTAGATATTTTTGAGAATCCCGTGAGATTCTCTTTTGGACATTTTTGGATCCCATGGGATCCCATGGGATTTTGTTTTAGACATTTAGGGATCCTGCAGAAATTTGTCTTAGACATTTTCTGACTGCATGAAATCCCACGGGATTCAGTTTTAGACATTTTCGGAGATCCTGCGGGATTCTGTCTTAGTAGACATTTTCTAACCACATGAAATCCCACAAGATTTTGTTTTAGACATTTTTAGGGATCCCACAGGATTCTGTCTTAGACATTTTCTGACTGCATGAAATCCTGCGGGATTCAGTTTTAGACATTTTTGGAGATCCTGCGGGATTCTGTCTTAGTAGACATTTTCTAACCACATGAAATCTCACGGAATTCTGTCTTAGACATTTTCAGGTATCCCGTAGGATTCTATCTTAGACATCTTTCGACCACATGAAATTCTGCGAAATTCTGTTTTAGATGTTTTCAGATCCCATAGGATCTTGTGAGATTCTGTTTTAGACATTTTTAGATCCCATGAGATTCTGTCTTAGATATTTTCAGATCACATGAAATCTCACAGACTCTGTCTTAGACATTTTTGGATCCCATAAAATCTTGTCTTAGATGCTTTTAAATTTCATAAGATCAAATTATATGAGATGTTGTTTTAGACACTTTCAGATCCTATCATGGGATATTACAGGATTCTCTTTTGGATAATCTTGTGAAATCTCATCTTAGACACTTTTGGATCTTATAGAATTCTGTAGAATTCTGTTCTATAGATTTTTGCTTCTCACATTAGCAAACATGATCATTTTTCTGACTCATTGACAGTGGTCTGACTCATCTGAAAGTAGTCTGACTTATGCAAATCAGACCATTGTCAGTGAGTCAGAAAAATGGTCATCTTTGCCTATCTCAGATATATTTATCTAGAAATTCAATCTGAGATACCAGAATAGCAAAGTAACAAGTGATATGTAAAAATAGTGATATGTATCTTGAAGTGTAGTACAATGTCATCTGAGTGGTAGACAAGTGGTCTGACTGTCATAGCTGTCCTGGCTCACTTGCAAACTGCAAAATACTGGATAAAATGCTTTGTGTAAAACAAAAATTTGTAAATATCTCAGTTAGTTCTGATCCAATTGATATAAAAATGTTACTATATGAAAGGTCCTGAAAAACCTGCATCTAATCTAATATATTGTTAAACATATTCTCCAATTGAACCATAAAAAACTGCAATATACTGATTTGTACAATTTTTAAGTATAATATTTGTATCATGACCTCAACCAGTCCTTATATAACTTAATGCATGTTATATTCAAATTGATTTTAAGAAATCATCTATCAAAGAGTGCATATAGTTGTTTAAGCACACATTTTCATATTTGGCAGTTAATATAAATAAAAAAGTGTTACATTTGAATTCAGCTCATAAAATGAAGCAAATGTATATAAATATATTGTATAGTTAAGTACTAAACTTGGCATAATTGCTTATAGAACAATTTGGATGTCAGATCTAAGCATAGCTTGAGATTCTTGGATAATTGCCAAATTGATAAATTACCATTGGATCTCATGAGATGACACTAAATCAGCATTTTGGTAACTCAGGTGAAACCTTATAAATTTCAAAAGTATCTAAGACAAAATCCTACAAGACTTGATCTCATGAAATCCAAAAGCATCTAAGACAAGATTTTATAAAATACAAAAAATATCTAACATAGAGTCCTACAAGATCCTATGAATCTGAAAACATCTAAAACATAATCTTGCAGGATTTTATGTAGTCTGAAAATGTCTAAAACAGAATTCCGTGGGATTTCATGTGGTTAGAAAATGTCTACTAAGATAAAATCCCATGGGATCTCCGAAAATGTCTAAAACCGAATCCCGCGGGATTTCATGTAGTCAGAAAATGTCTAAGACAGAATCCTGTGGGATCCCTAAAAATGTCTAAAACAAAATCTTGTGGGATTTCATGTGGTTAGAAAATGTCTACTAAGACAGAATCCCGCAGGATCTCCGAAAATGTCTAAAACTGAATCCCACGGGATTTCATGCAGTCAGAAAATGTCTAAGACAAATTTCTGCAGGATCCCTAAAAATGTCTAAAACAAAATCTCATGGGATCCTATGGGATCCGAAAATGTCCAAAACAGAATCTCGCAGGATCTCTAAAAATGTCTAAAACTGAATCCCATGGGATTTCATGCAGTCAGAAAATGTCTAAGACAGAATCCTGCAGGATCCCTAAAAATGTCTAAAACAAAATCCCATGGGATCCCATGGGATCCAAAAATGTCCAAAAGAGAATCTCACGGGATTCTCAAAAATGTCTAAAACAGAATCCTGTAAGATTCCATGGGATCCAAAAATGTCTAAAACAGAATCCTGTGGAATTTCATGGGATTCAAAAATGTCTAAGATAGAATCTCACAGGATCTCATAGGATCTGAAAATGTCTAAAACAGAATCCTATGGGATCACATGGGATCTGAAAACATCTAAGATAGAGTCTGGCAGGATTCCATGAGATCCAATAACATCCCATTGGACAGTAGAGGATGGGCTGAGCAATTGACAACCTGTAGGATCAAGTGGACCAGCCAATGACCCATTAGACAGTGGAGAATGGGCCCGTCAATGATGAATGCACAGTAGACATTGTTAAAGGACAGGCCAGCCAATGACTCATTGGATGTCAGAGGACAGGCCAGTCAATGATGAATATGCAGTGGTATTGTAAGAGGATGGGCCAGCCAATGACCCAATGACCAATAGAAATTGTAAGAGGACGGGCCTGTCAATGATCCAATGGATGATAGAGGATGGGCTGAGCAACTGATATCCCATGGGATCAAGTGGGCCAGCCAATGATCCAATGGATGTCAGAGGACAGGCCGGTCAATGATGAATGGACACTACAGATTAAATGACTAGAGGCCAGACAATGACCCATTGGTACATAGGAAGGGCAGGCCTGTCATTGGATGACTGCTACATTGTGATGGACAGGCGAGCGCAGGATGGCCAATCAACAATGGCACTTTGTCAGGTTTACCTGGCATTACCTCAATGTACTAAGTGACTGTTTCATGTGTGTTAAGCGCCGCGGACAGTGTGATCTTTTGGCTACTTATCCTTACCGTTAAAAGCACGAGTGCGAGGGTTATGGCTGCTATGCTTGGGTGCCAGCGGAATTGTATGCTTTTGGTGCGAGCATCGAGAGCTGGGTCTGTGCATGGCTTGTGGAGAGATCTGTGATTGATTGAGATTTTCACATCTTTTTAGCTGCTTTCATTAATTCAGTTAAGACTTACAGAACATTAGTGTGGGTCGTCGAAGACGGTAAGCGGCAAGGCCCGCAGTCAGTGAAGGTCCGAGGTCGCAAGATGACGTGTGACATAGCGTGACTATTTGGTAAGTGCAGACACGTTTTACATCAGGCTCCACTGCGCGATAGCTCCGTCTTGTCCACACAACATATCGTATGTAGCCCGAACAGTTCGTGCACACTACACATCGACGTGTGCTCATTACAGCGATTATGCAGCACTGATGGACCACGCGCCAGCACTAGCCATATTACATGTGTGCTGTTAGTGGCACATGCATGTATATGCTGTGTTATGCCTGACCGAATTCTTGCGCCCGTGCAATCACGCTCGGTCCAGTGTCCACATGCTTTCTGCAATACCTTACATTCATTGATGTTTTTCGTCCCCCCTCCTCCCTTCATTGCTGCTGTATGTGCTTCAGGCCACACACACTGACAATATCATGCGAAAGTATGCTCGTGTCTTGCACGTCGTCTTGATTCTACAAACGTCCGTGTTCGGTACCACAGGCACCTGCGCCCAATACCCTGTCCGCACGCATGACGCTCCATGCCAATGCATTGGCACCATGCATGCCTTGTGCACCAGAGACTGCATGCACAGCCACGCCAGCGCACGCGACACCGGCGCATGCACGACAACACACACAGGACAATGTACACTGGCGATTGTGTGCAGCTATCCATGGTTCTACCGACACGCAAGCAGCCGCCCATGATCTTTCCAATGTGCATGCGACACACCACGCGGAAAATGATTTATGCCCTGCGCTCCATGGTCCGCTCTCTCGCCTCATGCCCTGCGCTCCATGCTCAACACCTGTGGCGCGTGCTTGACATCCTACGTCAATGCGTGGTACTTGAAATACATGCTTGACTCCCCCCCCCCTCCCCACTCCCGCACACCGTGTTAGCATTCTATCCGTGTGTCCTCTGCACCCTGCTGCACTATGCGTGCCGAGCACCTTCGGATCGCCGACTCGTCGTTGACAGCATGAGTGCACTTGCCGCATCCTTGATGCGCGTTCTCTGTTGCCTGGCAAGTTTAATATCGTGCACTGTCATACTTGACTTAGTTTAGAACTGTTACTTATATCGTAACCATGAGTATAGCACTATTCTGAATAGTAAATTCGTCCTCGAAGCAATTTTGAATATGCTAGATCTCTTCTTATTGGTGCGGATCTCTAATCTTATTGACGAGAAGCGTCTCATCTCTGATCAAGATTTTATAATCTGTAGTGTGATTGCATTTTTTTTTTTCGTAGCGCAACTACAAGATAAGCTGGCGTTCTCCTGGTGCACCAGGCGCTAAAGACTTTGATATGAGACCTTCATGTGCATGTATGAGGTCTTGGTACCCGCGCATGGAGTCTCGGTATGAGATTATTAAGAAGTTCTGGGAAGCTGAATTCTTTGGATACTTTCGTTCGAATTGGCTTTCGTATAGCTCGGCTTTGGTACGGCCGACGGATCGAGGTCGGCCGACGGCTCCGAGTCAGAGTACTTTTGTGCCTTATTTTATTCGTGGGAAAAACAAATCATAGGTCGGGTTTGCGTGTCTGAAGGGGTCACTTAGGTGCTAACCCTTTGTGCTGGCCAGTATCTTCGTGTCGAACTCTGCCTGTCTTTGCTAATTTTGTTTTTATATAGGGTACCCTTCCCATTGAGAGGAAACGAGTCCTGTAAAGCATTGATGGTCGCCGATGTCTACAGTAAAGTGATCAAACAGTGATATCTCTCATCTCTCGTTCGAGCGACGCAAGACCCCTTTGCGGTCATCATTTCTTGAGCGGCTTTGTGAAGTATTTGCCATGAGTTCTCATGTACTACTTTGTCGATCATAGATTGACTAACGAGGGCGGGTATAGTTCGAAGAAGTAGTGGACTCTTCGTAAGCTCAAAGATGTGCTGTGGATCGAGCTTATTCTTGTTTTCGTTAGAGTTTGGGCCTTTGGACAGAAGAAAAATTCGACTTTTGTTCGAATCCAGAACGTTTCGTCGAAACATATGAGGCTTCGAATGGGAACGAGATGAACCGAATGATGAATCTAATTGCTCTCCTTCGCTTTTTGTCTATGGTGACCTTGGTCGAGGCTTCTTGGTAGACGACGAAAATCTTGGTGAGCCACAATAATCGATTCGACTTTCATCTGGTTTTGATTCAACGTTGGTATGCATGGTTGTTTTTTTTTTTTTTCTGACAGAGTCCCAGTAAAATTGTCTGTCAAGGACAAGCATGCAATAAGGTGTCAAGAGCTGATCAAAACTAGTGGGCAGTCACCTATTCATACATACTGTGCACGAGAGTCTATCGAGGACGAGCATATAGGAGGGTGTTTGGAAACAATACGAAACAAATAAACATAAGTCAGAAGCCAAGTATTCGTACAGATTCCGTGCGAAGAAGGCTGTCAAGGACGAGCATAGAGCGAGATATCAAGACTTAGAAGAATTAGAAGGAGACAAGCAAAAGTTAGCAAATGGTTGTACATAGGGGCAATAGTAAGTGAATCTTGAATTCTTGTTGAGTTTATTCCTCGATGGTCATCCTAGATATCTTCCTGCACGTGGACTCGTCGTCCGAATCCAACGTTGTGCACTTTCTTTTTTCCAGGTGCCTCTTTCTTCTGTGGGATGCTACGTCAAAAGGAGTCGAGGACAGCAACTCAAGTCTGCGCCTCGATAGTATCTGTGTCTCTTAGAGTAAGCATACGAAGCTTTACTTTGAATGCGGGAGTTGACAAACCATGGATCCTATCTTGTTCAGGAGAGTAACCTTCCGTAAAGTGGGCAAGAAATGCCAGCAGCCTTGGCCTTTGTCGTTCGCTGAACCGGTCCTGATGTTCAAGGTGAGGCACACGATGTGACCTTCTTTGAAGAAACCAGGATTAATTGGACTCAGGAACGAGAAGCGCTTCCTGTTGTAATGGTGTCAGAGAGGCGATACAGAGGTTTTTGCGAAGTAAGCATTAGATCCTGCTGAGATGGTTACTCACTTTTTATTGTTACCTTTCTTTACGGTCAGGTATTCTACCTCGTTGTCAACGGTGAAAGCAAACCGCTTATTGCGGTTCAAGAAAGAGGTGATTGTCCCCGATGGATCAATGGTATCAGTCATGGCTGACATGTCCATTTTCAGACATTTGTGGGCAGGAGATAGCAGCAGGTTGCCTGCTGAAATAGCCTCGAGACCGCAGCATGAGGCGATGAAATTGGATCGCTCGGCATCGCTGTTCTGATCGAGGAAGGTATGAAAGTGGGCCAATGCTTCCTTCGCGCAGTCGAATTCTGCGCAAGAACCTCCGACAATTTTTGCATTCTGGACGAGCATGAAGGGTCTGCGGGAGAACCTGGACAATGTATGAGCGACAAGCACGCATCTCAGATGTAAGCCCCATTTACCATGTCACATTAGTAGGAGAAGGAAATCTCATCTCAGCTAGTATCCCTATAACGTCAAATTCCGCTTCCTGGCTGGCGTTGGGATGATCAGGCTGGTAAATGATGCAGTCAGTGCTGTCATCCATATGCTCGACCTCGAAAGCCTCGTTGATAGACTCGAAGGTGTTGTAAGAAGACAGCATGTCACCTGGTGGACAGTTCGTCTTGAACCACGAGGAGATGTCAACCAGTTGGTCAAAGCATTCCCCTGAACTCGAGATCGATCTGATAAGTTCTCCTATGAAGATGTTGCACTGCATGGCAAGGATACTAGGGGGAAAAGCAGTTGTGAGGAACTTGGATGAAGAGTAGTTCTGAGAAGTGAGTGTACGTGTCAAGCTCTTTTATGCTTGAAAAATCAGATTTAATTATATGCACACAGGGATTAGAATAATCTCAAAAGGAGGATTCACGGCCCAGTATACAATGCATTGGAGTTGCCAGAAAACGTTTGGAGATGTTGGAGCATGCAGATGCAAGTAAGCGCTATTTCTTGTTAATTTGTCAGACGATGGTTGCTGATTGCTTCAAAGTGGGTGTCGCTGGAACTAGTGTGAACTTTTGGATACTATCTCGTGGCCACGTACTCCGTGCTATCTCGATGTGGCATTTGCGCTGCTAAAACGTATGTCGCGATTGACACAATTTTGTGTTCCTGCTTCAATTGCGGTGTTGCCTTTACAGGCGCAGCGGTTCGTCAGCATGCGTGAGTTTTTTTCTCATTAAAAAATCACAAAGGAATAAAGAAATCATTCATCCTCCTTATTGCTGTTTTCTCACCTGTTATTTGTTATGATATCCTTACGATTTTTCGTCATAGCTTGTTTTGAGTATTTTTCGACACAGCTATCCTGGAACCTTTTCGAACATTGCACGGAGAAGATCAGACCAGCGACCAAGGCTTGATTCATTTTTCGTCGTCACGATTGTTCTGAATTTTAAAGTAAGCGTTCTTTGTTCTTTCTGTCCTGCAAGTGTTGATCACAATTTAATAGCAAACGATTCTCGTCTTGGAGTTTGGATGAGAATCGAGACACCTACTTCTTTTGAGTGTAGGTGAGTACTTCTCGGTTCTAAAAGATATCCTATCATTCTCTTATCTTGTTCATTTCTTTGAATTGAACATTCGTATCTCCATCAGTCTTAAAGGTCGGCACACAATGTTGGGTTGCGAAGATGCCTCGGTGAACTCAAGGTTTTCTAGGTATGTGGTTCATACTAATCAGAAGCTTACAAAAGGAGCATCTAGGATATAGAGCCATTATACCGGTTGTTGATAGCTATTCTCTATTGTCAAGACTCGGTCGTAGACAGCAGAGAACCACCCAAGTCACCAGTGATGATGAGAGCGAGAGAGCAGAGAGCGACTAGCAGCGCAGTGACCTGTATTGGAGGTACAGTACGGTACAGACAAAATGGACAATCTAGGGAAATAGGCAAGCAACAGGGAGCCTATAAGTACTGGGACAACAATGGGAAAAGAACAATGGACACCATAACAGGTCAAACAATAGAGTGAGAACAATGGTGGCTAAAAGGAGAACAATGGGAGGGAGAACAATAGGATGCCCCAAAGGGGAACAAGGGCATGGGTGAAGGATAGCCCCAGGTCATGTGAGGAAGTGAACATGTGATGGGGCTGCTGGAGCACATGACCGACGCAATGCCTTGATGGCAGAGAAGAAGGCAGAGAGAAATGGAGCGATCCGTGACATCACCCCCTCTCTAAGATGCACTTTCGCCTGGAGTGCGTGATGAGCATGGACGGGATCGAGGTAGATGAGTCCATGAAGATTGGGAGCCTTGAGTGCATGCAGATGGTGGGTGTAGAAGTTGGTGATTGCACCATGGGCATTGGAAAGGGAGGTATGTGAAAGCCACTGATTTTCCGAATCAGGGTAGCCTGCCCATTTGACGAGATATTCAATGCCGCATTTGTTCCGGGTGAGACGAGCATCGAGGACAGACTCAACTTTGTACTCTTCCTCACCCTCCACAAGATCAGGTGGTGGTGCAGGGAAGTTGGGACCATGAGCATCAGTTTCCTTGTAAGGGGACAACAGGGACGTGTGGAACACCAGGTGGATACGCCAGGTGGGCAGTAGCTTCAGTCGATAAGAGACTGGGCCCAGGATGTCAGTGATTTCAAAAGGTCCCAGGCATCGATCAGCAAGCTTAGCTTTGGGTCGTGCAGTTTTGATGTTCTTGCCATCGAGCCAGACCTTGTCACCAACCTGGAAGTGGATGGTGTCGTGCATATGGTCCTGGTTGTTGCACTTCATGAGATCAGCAGCTGTTTGAAGGCTGGCCTGGACCTCAGTGCGAAGTTGTTCGAGGTGACAGAAACGATCCTCGACAGCAGGTGTAGACGATGTGGGGTTGACAGTGGGGATGGCAGTGGGAATATAGCCGAGGAGCATTTCAAATGGAGCTTGGTTAGTGGTGCTGTGGATATGGTGGTTGTGCGAGAACTCAGCGTAAGGGAGCCATTGGACCCAATCATCCTGACGGTAGTTGCAGAAGGTACGAAGGAACTGCTCGAGTTCTTGATTGATGCGTTCTGACTCGCCGTCGGTCTGTGGATGATAGGCAGTGCTGAGGGAGGACTTGATACCAAGTTTGTCAAAGACACCACGCATGACTTTGCCTGCATACTGTGGGCCACGATCAGAGATGAGGCGTTCCCAGAGGCCGTAGTTCCGATAAATCCTGTCAAAAAGGATGTCGACTGTGCCATCACTGGTAATGGTCTCTTTACAAGGAGTGAAGGAGACGTGCTTTGTAAAACAGTTGACGACCACATTGATGGAGTCATAGCCTTGGCATTCTGGGAGTTTGACAATGAAGTCTGAGGTGATGTCTTGGAAGGGACAGGTAGGGATGGTATTGGGAATTGTTTCAACATGAGGGCGGTGATTTTGAACCTTGGTGGCCTGGCAGGTAGCACAGCCATCAACATAATCACGAACGAAGACAGACATACCGGGCCACCAGTAGTTGCGACTGAGGAGCTCATAGGTCTTGTAGCATCCTGGGTGACCAGCCATGGGGGTGTCATGATGCAGCTTGACGATGTCCTGACGAAGGTCCTTGTCAGCAGGGATGTAGACTTTGCCACGAAAGAGGATGAGGCCATCCTCGTAGTTCCATTCTTGGAGGTTCTTGACGAGGGAGCGAGGACCATTGTTCAGGATCACATCAAGGGGCCAGGGCTTGAACAACCTCAATGTCCTTGGTCTTGGCATTGCAAATGCATTGGCGAAGATCAGCATTGCCAATGGACTTGACAGCAGCTGGACATGTAGCACGGATCTGGAAGTACTTGGGGTCGAGGAGGACACGATCGGAGTTGTCATCGTCCACCCCCTCTCTATGGTCAGGTCGTCTCGACATGGCATCTGGCCGGTGATGAATACCAGGTTTGTGGATCAAGGTGAAGTCAAAATGAGTGAGGAAGAGAGCCCAGCGAGCCTGACGACGACTCAGCTTTTGGGCAGACTTGAAGTATTCCAGGTTCTTATGGTCAGTCCAGATCTCCACAGTATGGGGAGAACCTTCCAGGTAGTGGCGCCAGGCTTCGAGGGTGCAGATGATGGCCAGGAGTTCCTTGTCATAGATGTCGTAGTTGCGTTCGGGGGTGGTGAAGGCCTTGAAGATGTAAGCAACAGGGTGCCATTGCTCGTCCTCCCTGCGCTGGGATAGGATACCTCCTGTGGCATAGTCTGAGGCATCGACCTCAACCAGGTAGGGTTTGGACGGGTCAGGCATGATAAGGACTGGGGACGAGGTGAATGCAGCTTTAAGAGCCTCAAAGGCATGCTGACATTCAGCAGACCAGGCCCAAGGATGGTCTTTCTTGGTAAGGTCAAACATGGGATGAGTGACTTTGGAGAAGTCCTGGATAAAGCATCGATAGAAGTTGCCAAAGCCAACAAAGGACTGGACATCCTTGACGTTACGAGGGGCAGGCCATTCAGCAATGCCTGCAACCTTGATGGGGTCCATGGCGAGCGTGTTATGGGAGATGATAAGACCGAGGAACTCAACTGAGGGCTGCTCGAAAGAGCACTTCTCTGGTTTGAGGAAGAGGTCATTGTCCTGGAGGCATTGGAGGACCTTGCGCACAAGGTCGCGATGTTCTTCGAGGGTTTCGGTGAAAATGAGGATATCATCCATATAGATGATGACTTTGCCCGTATCGATGAGATCCTTGAAAAGTTCATTCATCATTCCTTGGAACGTGGCAGGGGAGTTTGTAAGACCAAAAAACATCACCAGGGGTTCAAAGAGACCGCGGTTGGTTTTGAAGGCGGCTTTCCATTCGTCGCCCTCCTTGATGCGAACGTTGTTGTAACCCCAACAAACATCCATCTTGGAGAAGACTTTGGCACCCTTGAGCTTGTCAACGAGTTCAGAGATGAGGGGCAGGGGATATTCATTCTTGATGGTGCCTTTGTTGAGGGTGCGATAGTCCTGGACGGGGCATAGTTTTTCATCTTTTTTCTTGATAAAGAAGAAGGGACTCACCATAGGGGATTTGGAAGGATGGATGTAGCCTTTCTTGACCTGGTCATCAAGGAATGAATTGAGGTCCTCCTGCTCAGTAGGAGCCATGGGATAGACCTTGCAGGAGCGGGGTTCAAAACCATCTTTCAGGTCAATGGCGTGATCCCAAGGGCGACGTTCGGGGAGGCGATGGGAGGATTCCTCGTCGAAGACAGGTTGGAAATCCTGATACTGAGGGGGAACCATCTCAGCAAAGGACTTCTCTGCAACACGAGTGGCCACACGCTCAGCCAGTTTCTGAGCATTGGTGAAAGAGCGATGGATATGGATGGTGTGTTGATAGTCGGGGTCGTCGTCTGGTGGAGGTGGTGTGTCCTAGTCAGGGAGAACACCAGCGAGGTGAAGGCCCTCTTCAACCCAGTCGTCATCGACATTAGGTCGAGGGTCATCGTCCTCGGTGAATAGACGTGCAGGGACTTTGGACAGGTGGATGCGGCAAAGGCAGACACCTTGGACTCGGCAGGCAGGGATCACGTATTTGAGAAGTGGAGCAGCAACAAATGGTGGGGGTAGTGGGAGCAATGGAGGGGGGCAAGGTGGGGGGAGCAGTACTGCAGCAGCACTGAGGACTGGTGGATGAGGGGCTGACTGGCGGCATTTAGTGCGAGTGGACAGGTTCTTGACTGGGGGTTTATTCAGAGTGCAAGAGGGAGGGCAGCGAGTCATGTCGACATGACGAGAGACCTAATCAATTTCAGGGTTGTGCTCCTGTAACCAATCGGTCCCAAGGATGATGTCGTAGTCACCAATGTCAACGAGATAGAACTCAGCTGTCTCCTCATGGAAGGACGTCGAGTTCTTGGCATAAATGCGGATGTTCTGGTTGACTGAATAGCAAACCCAGCCCATGATGTTTTCAGAGTTGTCCACATTGCGAACGGGAAAGGGTTTAGGGAGTTTCTTGAGGGGGAACTGGTGTTTCTTGGCAAACTCGGGGTGCATAATGATGCCTTCTGCACCACTATCGAGAAGTGCCTCAGCGTCGATTTGTTTCTTGATCGGGGCAGTGATAATCTTGGCCTGGAGCGTAATGGACGGTGTCTGACAGTTGGGCGTGATAGCGGACATGCACAAAGACGATGGATATGATTGCTCACAGGGGTCGGATAGTACAGAGAAGCGATTCGACAGATCAAAGAAATGTTTCTTGCCACCCACGGACGACGTGACTGGGGGGCGCTTTAAAAACCCTCAACCATATCCTTTAATGCAGCCTTTGCCTCTTCCCTCTCTTCCTCGCTCAAGTCCTTCAACTGCGACGATAAGTTGGCGATGGACCTGTTGATGGTGGGGACAGTGAGGGCGGTGGCTGCATCTTCTGGAGCTACTCCCGGGGCAGAGCCAGTTTCTAGTGCTCGGACATGAGGGATTGGGGCACGGGGGTTGGAGTCAGCATTGAGGGGGCAGTCCGGAAGCCATGGCCCTTCTGGTGGCAGCGGAAGCAACCGCCCTCATGCCTGAGACGCTCACGGTCAGGCTCCGAGAGTTTGGGCAGTGGGGCACCTGTAGCAGCAACTGTGCAGGATCGGCCAGTAGATGTGGACTGAGGGGAGCGAGTGCTCACCGGGGTGCACCCAGTTGTAGGGCGGGGACTCTGGAACTGGGTGCGCATGAGGTAGGCAGCATTCCTGTCATGGGCCCTCACCTTCCACTCATCCAGGGTGGTGGGCATGGGGTAGCTGCGCTGGCAATCATCCCACAGGGTGCTGTTGAGGCCATGCAGGAACCAATCGATCAGGGCCACATCGTTGTAGCTGGTGCGAGGAGCAAAGAACTCGAACTCAGTGATGTAGTCGACTACTGGGCGCGTACCCATCTGGAGGGTCTGGATGGCATGGGAGGCGTCCTTGGAGTCGTCCAGGGGGGAGAAGTCCAAATTGAAGCGAGTTCGAAGGGCAGCGAGGTTGGCATAGCGAGGGACGTGAGCTGGAGATGTGTTTGCAGCCACGAGATTGTCATCCTCAAGGATCTCCTCGACATGCTGAGTGGCCCACTGGCCGGCAATAGGGCCCTGGCAGAGGTCGAGGAAGAGGGAGATCTGGGTGGTATCATCTTTATACCTGACAGAGTTGGCATGAAGGAATAAGCGAATATGCAGCTGGAATTCCTTGGACTTGGAACGATCTCCCTCAAAGGGAGCAGGTTTGATGCCGATGTCGTGACGGTGATGGGTTCCGAAGTAATGTTGGTATACCTCAGTAACACACTATCCTAGATATGATCAGGTTTTCCTACTTTCCCGGATGTACCTAGTTGTTCGGGAGAGGTGGATGGTGTTCTTCTTTCTTTTAATGGTGGACTATGTAGCCTAGTGAAGGATAGAAATGTGATGTTGTGGCTTCTAACTTGAAAGAAGGCTTATACAGACAAACACAAATAAACCTCGGCAGGTGAGCTAATGAATGTGATATCAACTTGGCTGAGTTGACTTGACTGGCTGGAAGATAATTGAATAACTTCGAGTGTCGATGCTGGCCTAAATAGTACTCGAAAGTGACTGTAAATTCTGTAGTAAATGTAACTGGAGTGCTGGCTAGCTGGCGTGATGGGAATAGGTGTGATGGAATATGAACTAATATCAATGAATTTCTGGGATTTTATCGATACTGAAACTGGAGGGTTATGCTGGGGGATTCGAGTAGTGGTGCTGTGATAATGATTGAGGCTGTGTTGGTCCGAGACTTGGTCTGAGACTGGCTTATGTAATGAGACTGATGGTTCCCACGCTAAAGGGACTAAAAGCGGAATGTTCCCACAATAGGGAATGGACTGGATTGATACTGGGAGTGAACTGTAGGATATCGGATCCTAGACTTAACTGGCTGATACTGATAGACTGTAGGATGTCGGATCCTAGACTTGAACATGTAATAGCAGATGAGAATGATTAGAGACTGAGTCACTTAGTCACAGTTCTGAGCTTCTTATGTCAGATAAGATTTTATACTCAGGATCTGCCTAAGGTAACTAGAAGCAAACACAAGGAAATACTACCTTTCCTGTCAGAGGAAATAGATAGGGTCAATCTGTCTCAAACTGGAAGCTGCAGTTAAGAGCTCAGTGAGAAATAATCAATATGAAGGAAAACATGAGAGTTGATTGGAGGGAAGGGGAAAAAGGGAGGGGGAAAAGACGTCTGCATGATGGCTCAGTTCGGCTCTTTATATACCCTGGGGAAGCCTGAGAACCAACTGCCTAATATGTACACGTCTATGCTACTGTGGGAACTAACTACCCATTATAGGAATGCTGACTAATATTCTTTCACATTCTAGCACTTTCTCCAATGATTTATAAGGCAAAATGAGCTTTGTAATCCACTTTTTCTACCTTTGTAATCCAAAACTCTGCTTTATAATACAGATTCCTGCATTAATAAGCCAAAATCCTGCTTGGTAATCGCATTTCTAATGAGCTGAATAAGCAGACTACTGTCTTAGTAATCACATTGTGCAACGGGGCTGTGCAAGGCTGTGTAAAGCTGTGCGAGGCTGTGTAAAGCTGTGCGAGGCTGTGCAAATGTTGTTCTTGGAATTTCTAGAACATTCTGTCACATTCCATGGACTTCTCTTAGTCTGAAAGTATGACTAATTGATGAATAATGTGCATGACACTTGTTTTCTGAATTAATAGAATTATTCAGAGTCACAGTGAATATTTTGCCACTGGTCGAGTGCATTGATTCTGGACTCGAGTCATCTGCTGCAAGCTTTGCGTTGGATGTGAGATGTGCGTGTCAATAGTAGATGTCCACAATAGTTGTAGGCTTGATGCAAGGAGGTATTGGAAGTACGCGGGATGCATTTGTCTCATGCTTGAAGAGAAAAGGTGGAATGGAATGAATGGATAAGTGCATGCTGGGAGATTATTGATATAATATTATTGAGTGATTGAGTAATGTGCACATGATGGTGGATTGAATAGAGGTAGATGATGGGTAAGTGCTTCGATCTTTTAGAGCCTATGATTGCTGAATTAACCCTGTCGATGCTCAAAACAGGTTTTGGGCGCGACACCGATCTCAGGGTTGGACATGTCGTCGGGCGGCTGAACAGGGGGAGCTGGGGCAATGATTGGTTTGATGTTGACAGTGGATGTGGATGTAACAGTGGTGACAGGTGGAGCGGGTGAGGGGACTGGTATCGGGGTTGGGATGCGAGGGGGTAGCAGTGAATGGAGGACTGCGAGCCGGGCAACTTGCTCTTGCTCACGTGCTTCTAGGACTTGGTGAGAGAGAGCGAGTTCAGGTTCAGTGATGAAAATGCTACTGGCCTGCCAAAACCACTGATCTCTTCCTTCTACTAGGTTTGGTCTCCAGCCAATGACTAGGCGTCGAGAGTTGGAATGGTATGTGTAGTACTTCCTGGTAACAGCGTTGAAGATGATACCTGTTGGGACAAAGAGGGGTTCGGTGCGTGCAGGAGGGGAGTCGATACTAGGAGGGGCAACGGTGGGGAGTGGTGGAGTGGCTGGGTGTAGGCAGTGGTGTTCTTCTCTGGCAATGTCGAAGTCAACGAGTTCGAGGTAGAGGAAGTCTTCATGCTCAGCGAAGTACCACTGGCGGGTGGCAGGGTCTTGGTGAGAAAAGTGGATCCAGGTGATGCCAGCAAGGGTGTAAACGTGGTAGTCCCCAAGGGACTCGAAGATCCCGAGTGGGAAGGGTGCAGTGGTCTGGAAGCGGGGGTCAGTGGAATCAATGGTGACAACCTACAGGAAGTCTGCCGCAACTGGACGACGTCCAAGGGCACAAGGGTACAAGGTGGTGGAGTACGGGGTTCTGAGGAATCGGTGGCCGAGGCATTCTCTGGCCCACACAGGCTCAGGCGAGGGTTCTGGGGTGAAGAAACCTAGTGTGCAAAAGGGGAATGAGGTCGATGGTAGGATGCTCGCAGGGGATCCTCGGTTGGGTTGGCGACAGTGGTAGGCGATGTCCGAGGCACCAAATGTGAATTCTTGCAAGTCGATGTCAAAAGCAACTCGAATTCGAACGTATAAGGCAATGGAGATAGCACCTGCACGTGGTTTCCACAATCTCAATCGAAACCAAACTCCTTCAGCTTCCCAATGCTTCACAGCACAATAGCGGAGGAGGAGAATGAGTGCACTGCCCTCGATGGTGTTGGCGATGGGGAAGGGGAGATGAGGTTGATGGAATGGATGTCGAGATATGGTGAAGATGTTGGCGGTGAAGGGTTCAAAGAAGAGAGGTATGATGGGCGATAGTAGGGAGGTGAGGCAGGTGTATGAGAGATTGTCCAGGTGTCAAGACTCGGTCGTAGACAGCAGAGAACCACCCAAGTCACCAGTGATGATGAGAGCGAGAGAGCAGAGAGCGACTAGCAGCGCAGTGACCTGTATTGGAGGTACAGTACGGTACAGACAAAATGGACAATCTAGGGAAATAGGCAAGCAACAGGGAGCCTATAAGTACTGGGACAACAATGGGAAAAGAACAATGGACACCATAACAGGTCGAACAATAGAGTGAGAACAATGGTGGCTAAAAGGAGAACAATGGGAGGGAGAACAATAGGATGTCCCAAAGGAGAACAAGGGCATGGGTGAAGGATAGCCCCAGGTCATGTGAGGAAGTGAACATGTGATGGGGCTGCTGGAGCACATGACCGATGTGATGCCTTGATGGCAGAGAAGAAGGCGGAGAGAAATGGAGCGATCCATGACATCTATCAGATGGTTCTGCCGCAGTTCTAAAGCAGATGTTTCTGTCGCGGAGCACGAACCTGATGGTTTGAATGACATATTGAATGTAAAGTGACGCAGTTGCTTCTGAAGTTGAGAATATCAATTCAGTTACTGACTCCGATGATTTAGGACGTACGTCAATTCTTCGATGATCGCAAGCAATGTCCATGGAAACTCGCCCAGAACGATACAAGATAACACGTGGTACGTTCTACGGAATCTTTCATTTGAGACCAATGGATTCTTCTGACGTAGATGCTATACGGATTACTTAGTTATTTCAAAAAGATGCGGCATCCGAAGTGACACAATGACTGCATAGTAGAACTGAATTGATGCTTTCCTTTTGTTGTTCCAGAGGTGAGGGGTATCTCTTTTGTCCTGCATCGCATCAGGTGGTCGAGAATTCCCATGAATGTCAATTTTAGTGACGCTGAACGACGGTCGCTCATAGCTCGTATCTGCGTGCGTTCTTATCTATCCTCAAATCATTTGGAGTGTATTCACACCTCCTTGGCTTCAGAAACGGAGCCACCAGCTATTCCAAAGCGTTACGGAGGTATGCTGAGGTTTCCCCTCCTCCCCCCCCTCTTCTTTATCTTATTTCAATGATTCTACCTTTTTATCGTATTAATATTATTATTATTATCAGAGTACGACGATGCCAGAGCTAAACTGAATTTGACACAATCATAAGCATTGTTTCGTTAAATCTCTGAGATGTGAATATTGACTGAATTGTCACTGGTTTCATAGGCTAGTATATTACTACGAATTTTATACATTGGAACCACGCAAGCATCAGCCATGCTTGTTTCTTCCAAGGTGAACAGAGAGTGAGTATGATTCTTTTTCCTCTGCCTTTTTTTTTTCTGAGGAGAGGGGGGCTACTGACTTAGCGATAAATATTAAAGCAGATATTAATATATGGTTTATCCTTCTAGCTGTCAAGACTCGGTCGTAGACAGCAGAGAACCACCCAAGTCACCAGCGATGATGGGAGTGAGAGAGCAGAGAGCGACTAGCAGCGCAGTGACCTGTATTGGAGGTACAGTACGGTACAGACGAAATGGACAATCTAGGGAAATAGGCGAGCGACAGGGAGCCTATAAGTACTGGGACGACAATGGGAAAAGAACAATGGACACCATAATGGGTCGAACAATAGAGTGAGAACAATGGTGGCCAAAAGGAGAACAATGGGAGGGAGAACAATAGGATGTCCCAAAGGGGAACAAGGGCATGGGTGAAGGATAGCCCCAGGTCATGTGAGGAAGTGAACATGTGATGGGGCTGCTGGAGCACATGACCGACGCGATGCCTTGATGGCAGAGAAGAAGGCGGAGAGAAATGGAGCGATCCGTGACATCACCCCCTCTCTAAGACGCACTTTCGCCTGGAGTGCGTGATGAGCATGGACGGGGTCGAGGTAGATGAGTCCACGAAGATTGGGAGCCTTGAGTGCATGCGGATGGCGGGTGTAGAAGTCGGTGATTGCACCATGGGCATTGGAAAGGGAGGTACGTGAAAGCCACTGATTTTCCGAATCAGGGTAGCCTGCCCATTTGACGAGATATTCAATGCCGCGTTTGTTCCGGGTGAGACGAGCATCGAGGACAGACTCAACTTCGTACTCTTCCTCGCCCTCCACAAGGTCAGGTGGTGGTGCAGGGAAGTTGGGACCATGAGCGTCGGTTTCCTTGTAAGGGGACAACAGGGACGTGTGGAACACTGGGTGGATACGCCAGGTGGGCGGTAGCTTCAGTCGATAAGAGACTGGGCCCAGGACGTCAGTGATTTCGAAAGGTCCCAGGCGTCGATCAGCAAGCTTAGCTTTGGGTCGCGTGGTTTTGATGTTCTTGCCATCGAGCCAGACCTTGTCACCAACCTGGAAGTGGATGGTGTCGTGCATATGGTCCTGGTTGTTGCGCTTCATGAGATCAGCAGCTGTTTGAAGGCTGGCCTGGACCTCAGTGCGAAGTTGTTCGAGGTGACGGAAACGATCCTCGACGGCGGGTGTAGATGATGTGGGGTTGACAGTGGGGATGGCAGTGGGAATATAGCCGAGGAGCATTTCAAATGGAGCTCGGTTAGTGGCGCTGTGGATACGGTGGTTGGTTGTGCGAGAACTCAGCATAAGGGAGCCATTGGACCCAATCATCCTGACGGTAGTTGCAGAAGGTACGAAGGAACTGCTCGAGTTCTTGATTGACGCGTTCTGACTCGCCGTCGGTCTGTGGATGATAGGCGGTGCTGAGGGAGGACTTGATACCAAGTTTGTCGAAGACGCCACGCATGACTTTGCCTGCATACTGTGGGCCACGATCAGAGATGAGGCGTTCCCAGAGGCCGTAGTTCCGATAAATCCTGTCAAAAAGGATGTCGACTGTGCCATCACTGGTAATGGTCTCTTTACAAGGAGTGAAGGAGACATGCTTTGTAAAACGGTCGACGACCACATTGATGGAGTCATAGCCTTGGCATTCTGGGAGTTTGACGATGAAGTCCGAGGTAATGTCTTGGAAGGGACGGGTAGGGATGGCATTGGGAATTGTTTCAACATGAGGGCGGTGATTTTGAACCTTGGTGGCCTGGCAGGTAGCACAGCCATCGACATAATCACGAACGAAGACAGACATACCGGGCCACCAGTAGTTGCGACTGAGGAGCTCATAGGTCTTGTAGCGTCCTGGGTGACCAGCCATGGGGGTGTCATGATGCAGCTTGACGATGTCCCGACGAAGGTCCTTGTCAGCAGGGATGTAGACTTTGCCACGAAAGAGGATGAGGCCATCCTCGTAGTTCCATTCTTGGAGGTTCTTGACGAGGGAACGAGGACCATTGTTCAGGATCACATCAAGGGCTTGAACAACCTCAATGTCCTTGGTCTTGGCATTGCGAATGCGTTGGCGAAGATCAGCATTGCCAATGGACTTGACAGCAGCTGGACGTGTAGCACGGATCTGGAAGTACTTGGGGTCGAGGAGGACACGATCGGAGTTGTCGTCGTCCACCCCCTCTCTATGGTCAGGTCGTCTCGACATGGCATCTGGCCGGTGATGAATACCGGGTTTGTGGATCAGGGTGAAGTCGAAACGAGTGAGGAAGAGAGCCCAGCGAGCCTGACGACGACTCAGCTTTTGGGCAGACTTGAAGTATTCCAGGTTCTTATGGTCGGTCCAGATCTCCACAGTATGGGGAGAACCTTCCAGGTAGTGGCGCCAGGCTTCGAGGGCGCGGATGATGGCCAAGAGTTCCTTGTCATAGATGTCGTAGTTGCGTTCGGGGGCGGTGAAGGCCTTGGAGATGTAAGCAACAGGGTGCCATTGCTCGTCCTCCCCGCGCTGGGATAGGATACCTCCTGTGGCATAGTCTGAGGCATCGACCTCAACCAGGTAGGGTTTGGACGGGTCAGGCATGATAAGGACTGGGGACGAGGTGAACGCAGCTTTAAGAGCCTCAAAGGCATGTTGACATTCAGCAGACCAGGCCCAAGGATGGTCTTTCTTGGTAAGGTCAAACATGGGACGAGCGACTTTGGAGAAGTCCTGGATAAAGCGTCGATAGAAGTTGCCAAAGCCAACAAAGGACTGGACGTCCTTGACGTTACGAGGGCAGGCCATTCAGCAATGCCTGCAACCTTGACGGGGTCCATGGCGAGCGTGTTATGGGAGACGATGAGACCGAGGAACTCAACTGAGGGCTGCTCGAACGAGCACTTCTCTGGTTTGAGGAAGAGGTCATTGTCCTGGAGGCGTTGGAGGACCTTGCGCACAAGGTCGCGATGTTCTTCGAGGGTTTCGGTGAAAATGAGGATATCGTCCATGTAGATGACGACTTTGCCCGTGTCGATGAGATCCTTGAAAAGTTCATTCATCATTCCTTGGAACGTGGCAGGGGAGTTGGTAAGACCAAAAAACATCACCAGGGGTTCAAAGAGACCGCGGTTGGTTTTGAAGGCGGCTTTCCATTCGTCGCCCTCCTTGATGCGAACGTTGTTGTAACCCCAACGAACGTCCATCTTGGAGAAGACTTTGGCACCCTTGAGCTTGTCAACGAGTTCAGAGATGAGGGGCAGGGGATATTCATTCTTGATGGTGCCTTTGTTGAGGGTGCGATAGTCCTGGACGGGGCGTAGTTTTCCATCTTTTTCTTGATAAAGAAGAAGGGACTCGCCATAGGGGATTTGGAAGGACGGATGTAGCCTTTCTTGACCTGGTCATCAAGGAATGAATCGAGGTCCTCCTGCTCGGTAGGAGCCATGGGATAGACCTTGCATGAACGGGGTTCAAAACCATCTTTCAGGTCAATGGCGTGATCCCAAGGGCGACGTTCGGGGAGGCGATGGGAGGATTCCTCGTCGAAGACGGGTTGGAAATCCTGATACTGAGGGGGAACCATCTCAGCAAAGGACTTCTCTGCAACACGAGTGGCCACACGCTCCGCCAGTTTCTGAGCATTGGTGAAAGAGCGACGGATACGGATGGTGTGTTGATAGTCGGGGTCGTCGTCTGGTGGGGGTGGTGTGTCCCAGTCAGGGAGAACACCAGCTAGACGAAGGCCCTCTTCAACCCAGTCGTCATCGACATTAGGTCGGGGGTCATCGTCCTCAGTGAATAGACGTGCAGGGACTTTGGACAGGTGGATGCGGCGAAGGCGGACACCTTGGACTCGGCGAGCAGGGATCACGTATTTGGGAAGTGGAGCAGCAACAAATGGTGGGGGCAGTGGGAGCAATGGAGGGGGGCAAGGTGGGGGGAGCAGTACTGCAGCAGTGCTGAGGACTGGTGGACGAGGGGCTGAGTGGCGGCATTCAGTGCGAGTGGACAGGTTCTTGACCGGGGGTTTATTCAGAGTGCAAGAGGGAGGGCAGCGAGTCATGTCGACACGACGAGAGACCCAATCAATTTCAGGGTTGTGTTCCTGTAACCAATCGGTCCCAAGGATAATGTCGTAGTCACCAATGTCAACAAGATAGAACTCAGCTGTCTCCTCATGGAAGGACGTCGAGTCCTTGGCGTAAATGCGGATGTTCTGGTTGACTGAATAGCGGACCCAGCCCATGATGTTTTCGGAGTTGTCCACATTGCGAACGGGAAAGGGTTTAGGGAGTTTTTTGAGGGGGAACTGGTGTTTCTTGGCAAACTCGGGGTGCATAATGATGCCTTCTGCACCACTATCGAGAAGTGCCTCAGCGTCGATTTGTTTCTTGATCGGGGTAGTGATAATCTTGGCCTGGAGCGTAATGGACGGTGTCTGACGGTTGGGCGTGATAGCGGACATGCGCAAAGACGATGGATACGATTGCTCACAGGGGTCGGATAGTACAGAGAAGCGATTCGACGGATCAAAGAAATGTTTCTTGCCACCCACGGACGACGTGACCGGGGGGCGCTTTAAAAACCCTCAACCATATCCTTTAATGCAGCTTTTGCCTCTTCCCTTTCTTCCTCACTCAAGTCCTTCAACTGCGACGATAAGTCGGCGATGGACCTGTTGATGGCGGGGACAGCAAGGGCGGCGGCTGCATCTTCTGGAGCTACTCCCGGGGCAGAGCCGGTTTCTAGCGCTCGGACACGAGGGATTGGGGCACGGGGGTTGGAGTCGGCATTGAGGGGGCAGTCGCGGAAGCCATGGCCCTTCTGGCGGCAGCGGAAGCAACCACCCTCACGCCTGAGACGCTCACGGTCAGGCTCCGAGAGTTTGGGCAGTGGGGCACCTGTAGCAGCAACTGTGCGGGATCGGCCAGTAGATGTGGACTGAGGGGAGCGAGTGCTCACCGGGGCGCGCCCAGTTGTAGGGCGGGGACTCTGAAACCGGGTGCGCATGAGGTAGGCAGCATTCCTGTCCCGGGCCCTTGCCTTCCACTCAACCAGGGTGGTGGGCGTGGGGTAGCTGCGCTGGCAATCATCTCGCAAGGCGCTGTTGAGGCCATGCAGGAACCAATCGATCAGGGCCACATCATTGTAGCCGGTGCGAGGAGCGAAGGACTCAAACTCGGTGATGTAGTCGACTACCGGGCGCGTGCCCATCTGGAGGGTCTGGATGGCATGGGAGGCATCCTTGGAGTCGTCAAGGGGGGAGAAGTCCAAATTGAAGCGAGTTCGAAGGGCAGCGAGGTTGGCGTAGCGAGGGACATGGGCTGGAGATGTGGCTGCAGCCACAAGATCGTCATCCTCAAGGATCTCCTCGACACGCTGGGTGGCCCACTGGCCGGCAATAGGGCCCTGGCAGAGGTCGAGGAAGAGGGAGATCTGGGCGGTATCCTCTTTATACCTGACAGAGTTGGCACGAAGGAATAAGCAAATACGCAGCTGGAATTCCTTGGACTTGGAACGATCTCCCTCAAAGGGAGCAGGTTTGACGCCGATCTCGGGGTTGGACATGTCGTCGGGCGGCGGAACAGGGGGAGCTAGGGCGATGATTGGTTTGACGTTGACGGTGGGTGTCGATGCAACAGTGGCAATGGGTGGAGCAGGTGAGGGGACTGGTACTGGGGTAGGCGTTGAAACAGGTGGTGGTAGTGGGGCCCGAAGGGTATCGAGGCGGGTGTATGAGAGATTGTCCAGGTGTCAAGACTCGGTCGTAGACAGCAGAGAACCACCCAAGTCACCAGTGATGATGGGAGTGAGAGAGCAGAGAGCGACTAGCAGCGCAGTGACCTGTATTGGAGGTACAGTACGGTACAGACGAAATGGACAATCTAGGGAAATAGGCGAGCGACAGGGAGCCTATAAGTACTGGGACGACAATGGGAAAAGAACAATGGACACCATAATGGGTCGAACAATAGAGTGAGAACAATGGTGGCCAAAAGGAGAACAATGGGAGGGAGAACAATAGGATGTCCCAAAGGGGAACAAGGGCATGGGTGAAGGATAGCCCCAGGTCATGTGAGGAAGTGAACATGTGATGGGGCTGCTGGAGCACATGACCGACGCGATGCCTTGATGGCAGAGAAGAAGGCGGAGAGAAATGGAGCGATCCGTGACACTAGCGATAGACTAAACTGAATGTTGCCTAACCTCAGGTACTCTCCACATGGAATTCACGGAGCTTGTCAAAACTCTCACTCCGAAACCTATCGTAACGTGCTATTTAGGGTCTTATTGGAGCATGGTCACGAGTACCCAACATCTCGAAAACAGAAGATCAGCTATCGATACAGCTGTTAGGATTGCGATGATCGGAATGTACTATCGTGGAATTTTTGTATTTGGATTTCATACCCCCACATGTGGTGCTTGGGGCCTCACCATATCTTTGTTTGACAGACATTTGGATCTCAAATTCATGTGACCATCGGACTTACGATTGTCAGTTGAATAGACCACACTTTTTTTTTTGCACTAACCTCAAAATATCCGTATCCACAGGAGTTCCTCCATGGATTCAAGGATGGGGATGATCACGTCCATGGAGAATGATTCAGACAAAGTATCATTCATTGTATGGCTCACGATCACAACATTAGGTGAGCGGCCTTGTCTCCAAGAGGAAGGTTCGCGAGATCAAATGTGCTGAATTCGCGACAGACATTGCTTGCTACAGCTGGCTGTGTTCCCCTTCAAAAACTTTTGTTTTGATTTGTTTTCTATGCATTTTCTCAGGCCGATATTATTTCATTTCAAATGGATAGGATGACCGTGTTCACTTGACTTAGCAGGCAGGTCGATATCGATCATTCTCTGGATTCCAGTTCAGTATTTTTTTTTGGTTTGTCTATTGATCTATTGATAGCTGACGCGAACAATATTGTTTTCCAAAAGTGTTAACGGATAATTGAATCCGTATAAAAGTTTCTTCAATTCTATTGACTACTGCTGTCGTTTCCCATCCCCCCCCTTTCCCCTCCTTCCTCCCCCCCCTGCGCTAGTTTTTTTTTTTTTTTTCCCCTTGACGTTGGTCTTTAGGTACCCCGTCTCGCAAGTTTGCTGTGATCTTGTTTTTGTTTTGTTTTGTTTTTTTCCTCTTTCTTTTCTTGTTTCACCTCAGCTTCGTTGTTATAGTGTATGTCTAGCAGCAAGTCAAGGAGAAGACCTCCCACAAGAGCAGAGACACCTACGATGCCCAAGAAACCTAGACTTGAGAAGAGGTAACGGTTCTTATTATGAGGAAGTTCGACCTCTGATCGGCATCTTCGCCTTTTCAGCCCAAGCCCAAAGGCCAACAACGAAGGTCCATCCTTTGACCACAAGGATGGTGCTTTCAACATATCTAGTGATGAAGATACCTTTAGCGGCAATCTTGGATCTTCTTCTCGAGGTCTTCCATTGCCCACCGATGTCAAGGAGTGAGACTTTCACTTATCTTATCTTTTATTGCTCAATCGTGTGCTTTTGGCTTATAAATCACAGGTTTGGGAAAGATTCAGGAAATCTGGACAAAGATGCTCTCCCCACACTTTCTTCCAGTCCGGATCAAGTTCAGGACACCGGTGGCAAAGCAGACACTGAAGATGTCAGTAATTCCTCTTTTCTAATTTTATTTTTATTACTCGACATCTCATACTATTTCATCTATTTGTCTTTACTGCAGATTCCTGAACAAGCAAAGCCTGCATATCATCTCAAAAATGTGAAATCTACATAGCCCAGTATTGGATTATGTGATCTATCACAATGCTATGTGGTCTATGTAGTTCTCTTTTCATCTATATAGAGCTATGATAGTTGCCATAGTTGCCATAGCAGTAGGTACAAGGTATATAGCACTATGTAGTCATGAAGCATAGCTATGATTGCTACATAATCCCATAGGCATGATATGGAAGCTATGGTCTCTATGACAAGTCAGATAGACACCTAAGACTTTAAGTCAAAAAAAAATTATATTGCAGACTACAAAGCACTACAATGGAAATTTTCAAGGTAAACTTAAGTATGCTACTATAGCTACAGTAAATACTAGCTACGAAAATCACAACTCAAATCCCAGCATATGCATCGCGTGCATCGCTAGGGACACACGCGCATTGTCAAGGCGATGCACGGGTGTCAAAGGCCATGTGCGTCGGTGGCACGCGCAAGGTGGTAGGACTCGTCGCACGCGAGGCGCACAGATTGTGCATGAGACAGCTGAACTATGCGTGACGTGTTCCGGCCGTGCGCAGGTTGCGCGATTTGTGCGCAATGCGAGCAGGCCGTGCGCGAAGCTTGCGGACCAGGTATGAAGCCTGCGAGTTGTATGCGATGTGCACGAGCCATGCGCTTGATGCCTGAGCCATAAGCAACACTTGATGAGGGTGTGCGTAGAGGGCTGGGGCCGTCCGTGAAGGTGCGGGCTGTGTGCGAGGGGCGCGAGACATGCACGAGAGGGCAGCGACATGCATGAAGAATGTGGTGACGTGCGCGAGGGATGCAGTGACCTGCCGAGGGGTGCAGTGACATGCGCGAGGGGTGCGCGATGTGCACGACATGCGCGAGAGAAGTGGCTCATGCGTGGGCTGCGGCTGTGCGTGGTCTGTTGGGTACCTACAGGGTGGGACTCTACGCGACGTGCGCGTTGTGTCCGTGCACTGACGCTGCCGTGCGGGGATGCGTGTGTGAACTTGTGCGGTGTTGACGGGGCCCGTGCATGTCTGTGCGCTGGCGCAGAGCATGCGGTCGTGTGCTGGCACTGTCGTGCGTGGCTATGCGTGCGTGTGCCTGGACATACAGGTGCAGACGGGTCGTACACCGATGTGGGCATGCTGTGTGCTGGCGAGCATATGCTGGCGAGCGTGTCGCATTGTTCGCTGGCACAGGCGGGCATAGCCGTCTCTGGCGCTGTCATGCGGAGCCGTGTGCGTGGGCAGGCGGGGGCAGATGGAGCCGTGGGCGGGCATTGGCGGAATCATGGGTGGTCGGCGCATGAGAGGGCGAGAGCTGCGGGAGGCCGGCAGGGGCGGAGCAGAGGCGCAGGGTCGATGCATGGATCCATGCAGTTTGTAGGCAGGGGCGGGCGTTGTCAAAGATGTGGGTGATGGGAAGATGCGCGGATGTGTGCGAGGGGAGCGGTGGGGTGTCGAAGATCATAGGGTGTTGCGGGTGTCGTGGGGAGTAGTGAACAAAAAGAAACGAGAGTACCGCTCGATAACGAGCGGTACCCTCGAGATTAGCATGCACACAAGAAGAGAAGACTTTATTTACTCACTGTGTGTCCTTTCCAGCTTTTACCGAGCCCTTCCGACCTTCTACTTGAGGAGCAACAAGGGGAGACAGGACTGAGGAATGAGTTGAAGAGGGAGTGCTATTCAAGTCGAACGACGCGACTTCGGTGCTTCAGCCACCGAACATGCGCGAGTTCCAATGTTTTCGAATTTAGTAAAGCAAATAAAATCACATAAATTCAGGAAAAACGACAGTATATAGTGTTTTCAAATATAATTTGATTGAATGAGATCTATATCTAAGTAACGTACTGTAAGCTACTGAAAATGGGAACGAAGTCAGTGAGATCTGGGACTTGGCGTCTGACATGGTGTTCGGGCCGGGCCCCGGCAGTCACGTTTGGAGCTCCGCCGGGCAAACCCGCGCTCACCTATATAACCCTCGCATGATGCGCGTACTCTCTCTCTTTTCAACCACTACATTCCCCCGACTTTCCTCGGCATCTTCAACCTCCTTCCTCAACCTCCTTCCTCAACCTTCGGTAAGTCATTCGTCTTTATGTTCACTGTTCTATGCTAATGTTATTCATGTCTTCGGTTATATATTCACTTTTTATTAATATAAATAATATCTTTTGTATGTCTTTATGCTTTGTCACTGTTGTCATATTTACTAACTAATCTTCTACTTTGTAGATCATATTTTCACTTTTTGTAATCTTTGTAAGTTTAGTATATTATTCATCTTGTTTATTCTTTTAGTAGTAAGTGTAATGTTTTATTTATTCGTGATTAGTAGTAGTATTTTTGCTTGTAATAGTTTAATAATATAAATATAATTTTGATGCATTGAATAAAGTTTATATTTGTGTGATCATTTATTTGGATTTTGCTATGTGAATCTGATCAAAATTTATAGTTTCATAGGCTTCATTGCTTCAATAGTTATGTTAGGTCTACATATTTAATATAGAATGTGTAAGTAGCATAAGTCTTATAGCTTTGATGGACACTTATAGCTCTCATAGCTATGCATACTATGGTAGCTGCATAGTCAGCTATCATAGCTATCATAGCACTTCATAGCATTGCCTCTCAGCTTCATAGCACTATATAGCATCTCCCTTTAGCTATGCTGGCTATAGAGAAAAGGGCAGTGCTATGGAACTATGAAATCTATGTAGATTATATAGAGCTATGTACCACTTACAGATTTTTCTGATGATGGTAGCCCATACGTAGCCCTGACCAGAGATTTCGATCCGAAGAAAGCTTCTTATCCCAAACTGTAAGTATGCAGTGTTAGACTAGAAAACTAGGATCTTTATTTATCATTATCTTCTATCACGGCAGATGCGAATTGATGAATGCTATTGTTCCTATCAAGTACGCGATCCTCTGTCCAATTCATCGTGGGTGCAGATAACTAATCTTTCATTTCATAGATTCGTGAGGGCTGTAACAAATGCAGGGAATAATACTCCTGCCGCAGGCATTCCGGTTACTAGTATTGAAGGGAAGTACACATTTCCCAAGACCAGAGCGTACGTTTCCTTCGAACTGTACCTGCTTCTGACTGACTAGCGCTTTATATCACATCATTTTATTATCACCCGGTTCAGACGTCTTAACAACATTTGCATCCATCCTGGGTAGAAAAAGGTTATCAACATAGCTTTAGCAAACCCTGATATTTTCAAGCATAAAGGACAGTGGTTGACATCAAAGGAAACTGGCCAGATCGCTGTTTTTTTCCTACTGGGGGAGGTAACATATTCTCAGCTCACCAGCCAAAGTACTTCAAAGCAGATATGCATCGCTCCTTTCTACACTTTATGGCCATGTGCTTCGTCTTTTATAGCCCAAGTATATGGTCAGAAGATGGCTTATTTCCAAACGTTCCCAGGGACGTCAGTTGGTAAGATCGATCTGACCCATAAGTTGTAAGGGGTTATGGATTGATCCAACCCACAAGTTCTAAGGCAGTTACCCACCCTATATAAATATAATCTGATATGTTTAGAGATGTATCCATTGTTACAATCTCATATAATCCAATCCAATCAGATCCAATATTCTGCACACACTATTAATCAGATGAGAATAGGGCAGTCAAAATATAATACATTAATCCAATCCGATCCAATCTGAGCACCATGATTATATACAATCTACTCCCATGGATCGATCCAATCCAATCCTAACTCACAATCCGATCCTATACGCTTGCAAACAATCCGTTAATCTGACTTAAGTGATCCAAACGAATCCGAACCCATACAAATGAATCCGTTAATCTGACTTAAATGATCCAAACGAATCCGAACCCATACAAACGAATCCGAACCCATACAAACGAATCCGACGACATCCGATCTCTACAATCTCATCCCATCCCATATCAGCCCCCCCCGACTCAATCCGACCATATCCGAACACAACTCATCTCATCCGAAGCCATCCAATCCAACGCTATCCCATCTGACTTCATCGAATCCGACGTCATCGAATCCGACGTCATCGAATCCGACGTCATCGAATCCGACGTCATCGAATCTCATCCGATACTAACCAATATCATCTACCTATCATGACCATGATCAGTGACAGCTATTGAGTGATCTTGTTCTAGCACAGGACATACATCAGCAAATTTAGCCTTTTTAAGTGCACTTGCATGGAAAGTAGCTGCATCCTGGGCCAAACGCTCGTACATCGACCTGTGCTTGTGGGCATATGCTCCAGCACCACGCGCTGTTGCCTCGGAGGCTAAGACCATCCAGGCCTTGCTCATTGTTGTGTGCGAACGTTGAGTGTTTATGAATTCTTGATCGGTTATGTCAATTTCTTCTCGCCAGCGTTGGCAGTCTGCTCGATCACGGAACCATTTGACACGTTCACCTAGTGCATATCGCATCAGTGTCAAGATAGGGAAGGATGCAAAAATATGAACTTGGCGTACTCTCCATGCTCCATTCGGCTTGCTCTTCTTCAGTCAGCGCTGACGGGCCAATGACTGTCCAGAACCAAGGATCCGGCTTCGCTGTATCACCTGGTTGCAAAGTCAGGAATGCCACTTATGATCCAACATGTCACTTACCCAGCTGCCGAGGTCGAGTGGTGTCTTTCATCCAAAGGTCCTCGTTGTGTAATGGCTGCAACACCACATCATCCTCGGCCAGACCCAAACTCACTAGCGCAGCACGAGCACGACGATATTTGTCAGCTGCGCTGACTTGATCGCGTTTGAGGTCACGAAGGAATGCCTGAGCTCGTGTTGTTGGACCCTGGTTGAAGATGTTGGATTTCTTGAATTTGAGATTGTAATTGAACATCTTGATCGCATGTCGGACATCACGGAGGGCATTGTGTGCTTGACCAACGCGTAAGTCGTACTCCACCAATCCTGCATCACCAAGACCTTCAGCCTTCCGAGTAGGTTCATTGAAAGACGACGGTAGTAGTAACTTAATGTCTTCGGGCTCTTCATCATCGTCAACATTGAGGAACGTACGAAGGCTTGAAAACATCATCAATTGACGCTGTCGCCAACGATCAAGCTCATTACGGAACTTGAGTCGGCCTACATCTAAACGCTCTTGTTCCGCAGGCGTGCGGACTTTGATTGATGCCAATACCTGCAGACGTGCTCTGCTGGACATCAGAACAAAGAAATAGTGATAAAAATCAGCACGCACTGTTCTGCTTCAAGACGTAACCCATCATTGATCATCGCAACTACTCCCGCAGCCCCCTGATCACTGAGAGTGCGAACAGTCTCATCTTGAAGTAATTCTTGAAGTTTCGAGAACTGCGTTGGCGGGCCTAACGTGTCCATCAGACCACTCAACAAAGATAAGGAAAAACGCAAGGAAGACATACCTTTTCTCGCCTTCGATGCATAAACACTGGTCAGTTTCCCATTGACAACTACTGGCTTGCAGTCCATGGCGGACCATTGGGCAACCAGCGCCTGTCCATGTCGTGCGCAGAGCGCCTTGAACGTAGTATTATTTTGACGAAACATTGCTGCTGCATTTGTGTGACGCTGATACAGCAACCGAGCTAAACCAATTTGAGATATCGTGTTCATTCTTGGAAATACTAGGACGTACTCATCGAGATAACCTTCTGCCAGTTCCAATACCCATGAAAATCATCCAAGATGTCATGTCGATGACCGGCATTCATCTCCTTGGTACTTCCTGCCGTCTGATTGCCTTCGGCCCATGCCGTTTCGATCGTCTCCCCAAATGTTCTGCCAACGTGGGAGGTCGTATTGAAAGAGTATTGTAATTGGCAGTCTTCAGTGTGGCCCATGATATGCAACTTCGGCACAAGTCCTTCGATCCGTGTGGCGATATCTTTCATCTCTGGGAAATGGACATCTACACGCTTGAGGAGCTTAACTTTATACTGACAAAAGATGTCATAGCTGAACTTGATGTAAGGAATACTGCTGGACTCGATCAAGGCAGACATCAATGCATAGTCGGTGTTACAGAATCTGGGGTAAGCCAATATCAACAATGACAACACCCGGGTCAACCAAGAGTATCAGTCATACCTTTCGCCTTTCTGCAAATCAACCATGCCCTGAGGCCAAAAGAAACCATGCCGTGCACACTGAATACCGTCCACCCCACTTACAACTGTATGCTTGAACTTGAGAAGGTTTTGCAGACGGACAACATTCAGACGGGCACATGTGGATCTCTGTTCGTATGTCAGCATTGAATGGGGGGTATTATAGTAATGGTAAGATCACCTCGTCGTCTGTTGCGATCCCCATCTTCTTGAGATATTCGTTGTATGCTCCTGTCTCGACGAAATAAGCATTGCCTTGCAATAGCTCCACATCGTCGGGATCGTCGATTTTAACCTTGCGTTGAAGTCTGAAGTTGCCATCGGCGGACAGAAATAAGGTATATCTATGCCTGGGATGGACAATTAAACTAGTCTCACTCACATACGCATGTAAAATAACACGTACATATCTTCAGGCGAAATATTTTCAAGTTCCTCCAAGGTCACACTGACACCGGGTTCGATGCATGCAGGACATCTCACAGCATAACAACCCTGTCGTCGTAATGTCAGAACCTTGTCGATCCCATGGGCTTGCCCTGAACGACGAATCATCGCGAGGGCGCGCCAAACACGCCCGACTCGCTGAAACTCCCGACGGCGATCCTAGTAATGCAGGTCAACATTACAAAGTTCAAGCTGCTTAATTGAGATTGCTCACAGGGGTGTTATTGGGGAACACATTGTCTGTGTGCCGTTGCAATGCGGCATAATGATCGTATGCAGATTTCTTGGAAGCAAGGGTGTGAAGATGGAAGTCGTCGAGGACATGGAAGGTAAAAGCAGTCTGGGGTAGATCCATGGTTGCCGGAAAGAGGCCCTGACCCAATAATTGAAATGCTTCTGAGGTGGCATCACGGCAGCGGCAGAAGTCGACTTTGATATGATGTATGCCACCGGTATCGACGACGACTAAATCATGCCCTCGCGAAGTTGAGGCACGATTCGGACAGCGATGGCCGCGGTGCCCTAGGCCGACGATCAACCCTAGGTCCTTCAGCGAAGAGCGCTCGAAAAAAAGGCCGTTCCACTTCTGGATTCGGTGGAAGGGAGAGTATGCATGACTAGATGTCATGCAAGCTTGACAGGAGGGACGGCGCTGCCAGCAGTCAACGCAGCGATAAGTGGCTGGCGGTGCCTCCGGACTGCAGGTGCAGCGGTGTTCGACTGCGAGGTCAAATTCGCGACTAAGGATAGTATCTTGAATGGCGACCATGTTGTCCATAAAAGATTTCATGAATGTGCTCGCACCCTAAGGTCAAAAATGAGCTGCGTCTCGAGGTAATTGACGATCAGACGAACCTGTGGTCGTTTCGTTCCTTTGCATGCCTTCTCGGGCTCCGTCGTCACCAACGTTCTCCCTGCCGTCGTCGATGGAGGTTTCCGCTTCCTCGGAGAAACGACCTTGTGGAAAGTGCTTTTCGCGCCGTGATTACGACTGTAGTTCAAGCCAATCTCGATTTCGTTGTCTTCTTCTGAGTCGCTATCTACGCGGCCCGTGACACGTGATCGTTTGAGCATGAGAAGGGAAATTGGAGTCTCAAACAGAGGCTGAGAGGCAGGATAGCAGGGGCATACGAGATGGAGAAGTGGCAAACAGAAACTGTCGGGGTAGTAGGGGAACATGTATATATCGCAAATAATAACATTATGAAAAGCGACTGTGGCCTACTCCGACTATTGTGGCTCGGCAGGACAAGACGCAGGGCAAGACACGACGCGATGTCCGATACCCCGCGCATTGTTCGCTATGTGGCAAATCGTGGTGGACCCGCAACGCCACATTGTACACCACAACACCGCGACACGGCGGCGAAAAATGATTGCGGCGGAAGACAATGATTGAGTAACAATAAAGAAAATAGTCAACTATTACACTTACTGGTATCCAAAAACACAGCGACCTCAAATGTGACTGACCTGCCCTACGATACTTTTATCCCTTGGCCCTGGATGAGGAAGCTTTCCCCTTGGCACCTGACTTCGCGGTTGTGTTCTTCTTGCTGCTACCCTGCTGGATCAAGCTGTCATCCTCAATAACATCTGGATCGGAGCGCTTCTTCTTGTCATCCTCAGGCTCATCACCAACATCTTCTTCCACCTGCACGTGAAGTTAGCATAAGATATCACATGCAACAAATCAAGATTGGCTCATATCGAAGGCCTCCTCAAGATCAAGCGCAGGTCCTGCGGCCAGTTTCTTTGGCGCTTTGCCCAGATCCTGAGCCTTATGGAACGGTATGGAATGGTCCCGTGCATTGTACCTAGACCGTCAAACACTTAGTAGAGTACCAATCAGTATATGCCAAAAACGCACTTTCGGGTTAATGCCGACTTCGTTGCAGAGGAGATCTTCTTGCTGATGACATCGATGTTGCGATCGTCAACGCCAAGCTCCATCACAGTGTCCAAGTCTTCCCTTGTGAGGTAATATTGGTCCATCCGCTCAATGACATCGTCTACAGCGCTCTGATATTTGATCAGTAACTAGCACGGTCATGTTAAGCCGAAGACACTCACAGAGCCCTCCATCATAGGCTGCACAATGTAAGGAAACAACGCGGGCACATATGACTGGCGAATTTCGGCTTTGTCTCCGGAGACTTTGAGTCGCATGCAAATCTGGATTCCGCCTAGCTGACGACTGAGCTTGGTCTGCTTGGAGTTTTGACCGAGCCATCTGTGGAAGCAACGGTCAAAGCGAGCAATATACGGGGTGACGAAATAACTTACTGAGGGAACGACATTGCATTTGGCCCGCCATATCCCGAGCCTGCTCCATAAAGGAAGGACGCGGGTCGAACTGTCGAGAGCACGGCGTGAGTTGGCATGAGCGTCCAGTGTTGCTCGGGGCTGCAAATAAATGTTAGACAAAAATCAGAAGAGTTCGTCTGAAGGTGCCTCACCCGTGGATCATGGCATCAACCAGATCACCATCAGATATTGAAGATGCTGCCTGGTCCATGAGTTCCAAATCCTTCAAGGTATCCAGTGGATCACGACCATCGCCGACTCTGGCAGGTTTGGTCTTCAGGTAATTTTCCTCCGAAACACAGATCTCGTCAAGACCATATGACAGCCATGCGCTAAGCTTACTGACTTGGATAAACAACGGCATGAATGAATAGTCCTGGAAGTAGAGCTCCATCTTGTCCCCAAGAGTTTCACGTGAAGTCCTTGAGAATAAGTATGGTCCCAGGATCTTCTGTGTGATGTTGAACGGTGTCATGGCAGCGTAGTTCTCGTTCATCTCTGCGCTGAAATAGTCAAATGAGAATAAATATTGGAGAGTCGAAGAGAGTATACGAACAGTTCCTTGCTCTGGTCGAAGTCCATCGTATCGCTTTGCAGCCTCCATGTCGAGAGCATGTTCAAGACCTGTCGAATATCTGACTGAACACCGGTGACCAGTTGATCAATCACGTTGGCTGGAATCTTCATTTTTTTCCCTGCGGTGCGTCATTGTAAGTGCAAGCTCGTCGACGTAACAACTTCACGCTTACTTGTAGGCATCCACAAGATCCTTGACGAAGCCTCCGGTCTCCTGAAAGTTAAGTTGAAAGTACACGCTGCAAGGGGCTTCATTTTGACAGCAGATCTGTTATTGGCGATGCATATTATTGGGATCTGAGATAGTTCGTGAGTATGCACGTTTAAGATGACTGGCCGGAAGTCATTACCTTGGTCTTTTTTTATCGGAGCACACAATGCCCCGATACCGCCCCTATCACCCGCAGACATACCATCAACTTCGTCCATAATAAGGCATGACTTGTTGGTGACGGTAACGCCCGCTACGTTTGTGGTCTGTTCATCAATTTAGCAAATGGCAGCATGGTACCCGGAAGAAATCGAACCTCTCCACCACCCATCCAGCCATCTAGCGATGTGCTCGCAAAATTTGTGCTGCTCTGCGGAGAGACAGTTACTTTACGATTCGGTATCATTTCACGGCAATGACGTACCTCGACTAATTTCTTACTCCGGGCATCGCTGGTGTTGAGCTCGATTGGAGTGCAACCTTCGAGTTTCGCAACCAAATGCGCAGCAGTTGTCTTACCGATACCCGGTGGCCCTGAGATTAAGACGGCGCGGGAGACATTCATGCCGTTTTTACCTGGTTTCTTAAAACCAGACTTCAGACTATTGCACCTAGAGTGACGTCAGTTCAATTTCCATATGTCCGTTTGGATGAATCAATTAACAAACCAGTCATGCAACCATGTCTGTAGCTTCTCGATCTGCCCCTTATTCCCACAAATCTCCTTTAGGGTCTGCGGCGCGTCTTTGTCTGTCCAGAGCTGAGCCGAACGATCAATGGCCTTCCTACTAGCATGATAAATCAGATTGCCTCACGCACATGTTGAGATCAACGACGTACTTTCCAAGTTTGCCGAAGCCTGCCTTCGCAGCTTCGGTTCTTGCGTTTCTCCATTTCCTTAGCGCTGTCTCGGATTGCCTGCATCTCCTTCTCCATCTTGATGGTCTTTGCGTCCAAGCCTTCTCCAGTCCCAAGACCTTTCCGTGTGGTGATCAACTCCAATAATTCGTCCTCAGACAATGTGGTAAGAGTTTGCTTCTTGATGGCAGCGAGCTTCGCTTCGGAGGGCCTGCGCCCTCTCCGAGCACAACGAATGACGTCTTGGATGATGGCTGGCATACGACACGACTGAAACCATCAGCTGCCTCGAACGATTGATAGAAGCTAGATAGTCACATACCCGCCAAATCAATTCGTGAGATCGACAGCCTCCTCGCGAGACAAACTCGAAAGCTCGCCTATAAAAACGAATGCGAGCCCTGTTAGGCAGTCCGGACCAGCATTTTCCGGAATCGCTTTGGATCCGGGTGCGCTGGGCCCCGCCGCCTTCGCTGCCCTTGCCGCAGCCCAACTACAGGATATGGGCATCGGTAAGTGAACTATTCTCAGGGGCCACGGCTTGCACCTACTTGAGTTTCTTGGCCTTCTCATCCATCTCCTGTGCATCATCCTTTGCAACGGTCTTGGCCTTAGGTTCCGAAATCAGTTCAAAGCGATGTGAGTAAGGGACTTACTACCGGACGGTCATGGCACGCGTTCCGTACGATATGCGCCCGGGAGTAAGGGATTGTGCCAATCAATGGGCCCTCACGGCGGACAAACGTTGTCTGACCACGAGGGTTGTCCACCGAAGTGACAGAGAATCGAGTCCGCGGCAAGGGAGAGGGAACACAACAGCAGAAGCAAAGGACCAAAGTAAGGTATATATAAAAAAGTGTCTATCCCCTTAACGGCACACAGCAAGTCATGCTCACGAAGACCCAAAAGGGTTGGAGCGACAGGTGAGCTGCGCGCCAGGGAATCAACACAGGAAGGAAAAAAAAAAGAAGGCCGAAATGCGCCCGGGAGTGAGGGATTGTGCCAATTGATGGGCCTTCACGGCGGACAAACGTTGTCTGACCGTGAGGTGTCCACCAAAGTGACAGAGAGTCGAGCCCGGGGGGTGGGGGGATTGAGAGGTTGAGGCCTACAGCAGAGACTTAGCGGGAATGGATGGAGGAGATAGACGATGTTGCCGCCTACCCTAACCCCGACAAGTCAGTCTTGCTAGTTGCTTATGTCATGGTGGCTTGCTAGTTGCTTATGTCAGGCGTTTGCTCTCCCACTTCCACATGCCACGTCGTCCTCACCTCCGTCAAGTACTGGAGCAGCAAGACCGTTTGCAAAGTAAGTTCATCCGTTTCTTGTGCCCTTGGCAGCTGAACTTTGATTTCAGGTTGTTATCATTGCACTGTCCACTTCCCCCACCCCCCGGGCTCGACTCTTTGTCACTTTGGTGGACACCTCACGGTCAGACAACGTTTGTCCGCCGTGAAGGCCCGTCAATTGGCACAATCCCTCACTCCCGGGCGCATTTCGGCCTTCTTTTTTTTTTCCTTCCTGTGTTGATTCCCTGGCGCGCAGCTCACCTGTCGCTCCAACCCTTTTGGGTCTTCGTGAGCATGACTTGCTGTGCGCCGTTAAGGGGATAGACACCTTTTTACCTTACTTTGGTCCTTCTGCTCTCGTGCGTTGCGTTCCTTGTCTCACGGCCGCCCTCGGGATTTCGTGCACTCAACATGGCTCACCCATCATCGTCTCGGCGTCCTAAGGTACGTTGCATGTTTCATTCATTTTTAATGGTATTTGATCAATGTCTGATGTCGGAAATCATGCATTGGTAGGCCTTCTCCTTTCCCTACTCCACCTGGACACCGCTACAGTCTTCGGGGGAACTTATTGCCGCAGCAAATACACGGATGATTCCCACGCCGTTGGACGGTTCTGCGACGCCTCATCTCCAGTTAGACGGGTTATGGGGCATGCATGAATGGACTCGGTTTCCGCAGATTTTTGATCCCTCCGCTCCGTTTCTAGCATACATCCCTGTATTGTTCATGAGCTCGAGTGAGCGCCATGCCGTCCTCGGACGTGCTGTGTCGAAGGAAATATGGACACCACACCCTAGTGATCGCCAGAAGCATGTTGCCGAGCCGTCCGTCCTTGATGCCCTTCGTGAAGAATGGGAATGGGCAACCGCGATGACAAGACGGGTTTTCCCTGCCATCCAGGCCACAAAGGGCATGGAACATATCGCGCTGCCCCATACTGCATGTGCGCGCGCTCTGGATTGCTACGAACTACTCAAGCATGGCATTCGTGCCTGGCGCGAGTTCGTCATCGTTTTCCGCCATCTGCAGCGTTGTCTTCTGGAACTGGTAGCCTTTGATGCGTGGTGGTCGGACTGTCATATCCCCGAATCCATGCGGAAAGATAGTCTTGTTGTTCGGGAGCATCGGGGTAGATGTCGGGGTGTTTATGCACCAGATCTTGTCGTCTATTCAGGTTTAGCCAAGTTGGGGGTTGCCGTGTATATCATTCTCAAGGCCGATGAATGGACTCTGGACTCGGACAAAATCACTCGAATGACACAGCGGGATGTTCGATGCAAGCTTGCTCCGTGGCCTGAGGCGACGCTCAAGCACAACGGACCCCATTGGTGGTACCCTCCGCTCGTCAACGATGCGAGGAACTTCGAGCCTGCTGCGCGGGGGACTGCTCCTCGGGATGATCACTTCAATCCTACGGATGAGTACAAGGCAATTCTAAAGAAGCGAGAGGAGATATCGAAAGGTAAGTTTCTGATTTAGCTTATGTGGTGCATTTAGGCTCATCTTCTTCGTGCAGCACAGTCTCGACAGCCAAAGCCGGACATCCCGCATAACGAGTGGCGACGGTGGTACAATACCTCCGATCCGCCATCTTGGATGCGTCGGCCCGTCGAAATCTATCGAAATGCGATGTACATGGTGAACCCCCACACGATGAAGGACATCGGCACCTCACGCCCCTTCCAAGTCCCTCCCTTCCATCTATTTTGGGGCGCTACTCCTGAGAATCAAACCATCTTCTTCCGACACGCTCTGCTCTTACGACATGCGTTAGACAAACGGTTTGCTCGCAATGCACTTGGTCTCAATACGCGCGACTGGAAGCGTATCCTCGGAGACTCGTATTGGCGTTGCCAATGGCCTATTGTAGGCGACACATTCGACGCTGCGGTCGACCCTGCATATGACTCTGATCATTTTTGGGTGTATGGAGGCTCCCTCATCTTTGGTTCTGACAACGACGCCATCATTGTTAATCCGGACAAAGCGATTTCGCCCCTAGACTGTGGCTGTCCCGTTGACGATGATGCTGCGAACGACCCGGATATTCGCTACGCCGTATTATATCACTTGGTCTGCCAGACGATTCAGTCAGATTTTGACGCAATGCACGTGAAATGCATCAATCCCTCATCCACATCCATCTCGAACAACGATCTGCGAAGGGCTATCAAAACTTTTCTTGGGTCGACAAGCGATGGGCGCGAGGCTCTGTACGAGCTGGAGTGGACGAGGCGCATTGAATGGGTGGCGGCGTTGAAAGACGTCTTGCAGCATTGGCCGGGCTTTGATCAGCATAAATGGCAAAGAGTCTCCTGTATGCGAGATGTGCGCTTGGACACGTTGGATGGACAGTCATTCCAGAGTGTGGAGCGCCAATTACTGACATTCTATGTACAGACTTTCATCGATCACCTAGGATATCTGCCGGCACCCCTACTCCCCGCTCCTCCCTTCCGGGAGATTCGTTGCCAACGTCATCGATAAATTTCAGCAGTTTGTATCTTGTATCACAGTAGTGTTTGGTATCTTGATTTTCTATGATTGAGGTCATAATCTGTCTGCCCTCCCAGTGTTCCTTAGCACAAGCGACATGTCTCTTGAGCCACCATTGTGAGGCGAGTCCACATGCATTATGTCAAAGCGACGAGTACAATGGTCCAAGCTGTCATGAATCGCCCATTGGTCTTCTTCATTCCCTTTGTTCCCTATATGGACACTCCCTTGTTATGTTCCCTTGTTCCCTGTTAGGATATCCCTTGTTCCCCTTTGGGACATCCCTTGTTCCCCTTCCCCTTGTTCCCCTTTCAGGATATCCCTTGTTCCCCTTTGGACTATCCTTCTAGTATATATAGGGCTACCTTCCTGACTGGCTTCCTCAGTTTGTCCACTTGACTCTCCAGTCCCATTGTACCCTAGACATTCTCAGCCTGTCTCTACTCTCTATGACATCCTCTGCTCTTTGATCCTTGATCCCTTGGGGTGACTTGGATGGCTTCACTGTTCCCCTGAACCCAGTCTTGACATTTGGACAAACTCTCATACATCCACCTCACCCACCCCTGTCCATTGGATTCTTACCCTCCCACCTAGTCCTTGAACCCACTGCCCACTGCCCAGCCATGACCCCATGATCACCAGATGAGTTGACACCATTGCTTGCAAAAACCCACAGAACCACAGACCACAGAACACAGAACACAGATCCACTTGCAAGGTGGTTGTCAGTCTCAGACTCAAGATTCCATGTAGATGTTGGATAGGTGTTGGTGTGCTCCAGGTGCAAGCACACCTTAAAGAGGGGGTAATGTCATGAATCGCCCATTGGTCTTCTTCATTCCCTTTGTTCCCTATATGGACACTCCCTTGTTATGTTCCCTTGTTCCCTGTTAGGATATCCCTTGTTCCCCTTTGGGACATCCCTTGTTCCCCTTCCCCTTGTTCCCCTTTCAGGATATCCCTTGTTCCCCTTTGGACTATCCTTCTAGTATATATAGGGCTACCTTCCTGACTGGCTTCCTCAGTTTGTCCACTTGACTCTCCAGTCCCATTGTACCCTAGACATTCTCAGCCTGTCTCTACTCTCTATGACATCCTCTGCTCTTTGATCCTTGATCCCTTGGGGTGACTTGGATGGCTTCACTGTTCCCCTGAACCCAGTCTTGACACAAGCTAAGTCATTTCATTGTCTTAATTGTTGGAAATAGGGGCTCACTGCCAGAACGCAGGATAAGGTTACCTCGTGGTTCGTTGGTTTTATATCGGTGGTAAAGCACGCGAAATATTACCGTCTCTGCTCTCACCTCGCCATGCCGAAAGCTTCCCGTCCCCTTATCACTGCGCCCACCCCTTACACGCCCACGCGACGTCGAGCAGGCCTGAAGCCTGCACGTCGCCTTGACCCGACTACCCCCCAAGCTAACTCGGACTCGACCTTGATTGGCACGAAGACCGAGAAGCGGAAGGAAAACCAGAGACGCATTCGCAACGGCCTGGAGGTCCTAGCTGCGAAACCTCCAATTGCTGTCAAACACACACATTCGGGCTACAGGACTACTGGTCCTCGTCTCGCTGTGGGAGATACAGATATCCTGGATGCTGGGCGTTGGTATCGACTCGTAAGTAACGCATTTATGGAATCCCTCTTCAATCCCTAACATCTTCGGTAGTGTATTCCTATCAGCGGTAAAGGGCCATGATGCTGCTTTGAGTGGCTTACGCCACGCCTATCACCAGACCTCGTTCTTCGCACTGAACCGCTCGCATCTTGGTGGCTCATCAAGAATGAACTGAAGCCAAAGGCGCGGGATCACCAAGCCTCGACAACCACTTCCTATGGCGCTACGGGACACCCATCCCTGACGAAGAACGATGATAGTGACACGGACATGGAGTTCTGTGATACGCCGTCAACCGTACGCGCGAAGCTGGACGACAGGCGCCATCGGAAGGCTACTGATCAGGAAGCCTTAATTGAGATTTCCGACAGTGAAGACGAGGGTTTGTCACTCGGCGACGTATACGCTGCCACATCAAGCGTACCGGTAGCTCGCAACGCAGAGAAGATGTCCACCCGATTGGTATGCGCATCCAAGTCTCCTGACCTGGACGACAACGTAGTAGTCACTGTAATGGCATGGTATTCTGTAAGTTGACTCCTTGAATTTTCCGCTTCCTCGCACTGATGAAATTCAGGATGTTGATTCTCCGTCAATAGAAGCCTTGTGTGCCCGACGGGGAAAACGTCTTGTTCTCACTGATCACAAGTTGGCTTTGGGAGCAATAGGACTAGATGGACCTGTCGAGCGGTACGCGGAGTCTACGCGGAAATGGCTGGCCTTGCGGTGGGATACCCCAGTAGCCGTGGTCGATGGAGGATTGGTGCTATTGCGCGCTCGGGGTGTAAGGCACATGATCGATTGGGAGGACCATACACAGCATATTTTGGATGAAGGAGCATCCCGGGGTATGCGTGCCTCAGCCCATATGGCAGGGCCTTCCTCAGATTTCAGATCGTCCTCCCCTCCCCTGCTATCTTCTCCAACGGATAGGATTCGTCATTAGTTGATTTTTTTTTTCATATATTGACTTCAATTCATTTGTATTCTACTGTACGCTTTTACGATTGTCACAATATGCATCACTGGTGCCCCGCAGTCCGAGTTCATGGAAACAAAAGGATTGACTAATTTGTTCGAGAGCAGGTCCTCGTCGCCGGTCAGCCACTGCCTCTCGCATGCGGCAAAATAGTGATGAATAGAATCGGTTAGCGGATAATCAGATTGGTGGACCAAAGCGCTCTGCCTCGTTGGCCCAGTGGACTCGGCATCAGTCGGATTGGCTCCAGATGAATTGTCTTCGACAATGGTATGCAACAATTGTTCAACGTGCTGCGGATTTATCCTTTTGTGGTGCGCAGATCATGGAGCAGGCCGCATCGTAAGCGTCATGGATTGACGTGAATACAAGAACAATCGTACGTTGCCACCTTATTCAAACAATAGAGTCGTACTTATCTATATAAGCAGTGCATCGCTATAGTGTGCACGCTTTCCCCACCCCTTGACTATCGTCCATTTCCGAAAGTACCGTTATTGCCCCCCTGTCTACTCTCCATTGCTTAACGCACATCGGTCCCATGGCTTCAGTCAACATCGACGATGGCAATGTCGCGAAGGCAGGCTCCCTTACTGATGAACAAAAGCAATGGCTCCGAACAAAGTATCTCCCCGACTTTCTTGCATTGCAAGATAATACACTTGCAAAGGGAGACCAGTCTAATTGGGTAAGGCAGACGGTCCTCGATGACTTCCACAACCACTTCATGAAAACCGCGAGCCGCACGGAAGTTTTTGAGGTATGTCTTAATTGCTGATGTTCACCTTGATCATATTTCTCATACGTCTTCTGTGTACAGAAAATCAAGCGATGGTTCTATAATCAAGGGTCCAAAGCTGGGAAGATCAGGCCACTGGTGGTGAAGCCACCGAAGAAGCCAAGGCAGACGAACGGCGAATTCTTGTTTCGTCTTGCGGAGGCCGTTCAAATCCGCGATGGAATGCAAGATCTCCGTGAGAAGACTGGCGAGCAAGACAACCTCAAGTTGTGGAGGCAAGCGGCAAGGGATAGTTGGCTGGAGCTCGTGCCAGATGAGCAAGCGGAGTGGCATGCGAAGGCTGGGCAACAGAACGAAGAGCGCAACAAGCCTCCGCCTGTGAAACACATTTACGAGTGAGTAGAATCTTTGTTGAAGGTCGTGAGGATGTAACTAATCGCTCTTCGTCAATTAGTAACCAACCTGGTGTTCTTCCTGCTGTTGTAGGCGCACTTGCACCGTTGTGCGGGTACGATTGGAACCAATATGGCGACGTGTTTTTTTTCGTTCAAGGTGCATTCAGAAATGCTGAGGGGCGAATTAAGACATTCCAGTGCGTACCGTTTTATCATGCCGCAGCTTTCGAATGCTAACTCATGTGCTATGGTGTTATGCAGCACCTCGGTGCAAGATGGTCCTATGGGTTTCGGGGCAGATAAGATTGATGATTATAAAAACGGGTTCCGACGGCAGTTCAAGGAATGGGCAGAGGAAGTTCTTCCAAGTATGTATCATGCCTTGCCTGTCATCCTTTCGGCACTGATCGCGCTGCCAGTCCGGGAAAGCGAAGAGCCCGAAGTTGATACACACGGTAGTATTCAATTCGATTCAAACGGGCGCCCGATACTACCTCCCTTGGAAATGGAAACCATCACGCCCCTCGACCTAGGCAAAGTTCTTCAGGAAGTGTTTGAAGGGCTATGGGGTATGTACTACATTCTTCGCATTCAATTCAATTCAATTGATTATAATGTTCTGCTCCCTAGCTCGTTGTGCACCGAATGGGGCAGCGTACAGAAAGGTCCCATGGGCACTCATTAACGAGCACAGAGCCACCTTCATCAGAAATGCAAAAGCGTTTAGCCATTTCAAGACTCTGGAACCAACAAAAATGAATCCGCGCGACGTTTTCGAGCTCGCTGACATCATTCAAAATGCGAGTGCAGACGGGCCATACCCATTTGCATTCGTCGTGGAGAATGAGGGGCATCAGCTTCTGGGCCTAGATACTGGTGTTCGGGAGGACAGTCCCGGGACTGATCACCCGCCCTCGCAGCCACTCTCTCCAACACCACCCCCACCTCCTCGCCCACGTCCCGTACCGGTTCCTGCCCGGAAGCCTCAACCCGTGAAGACGACTGTGACATCACAGCCCGCATCGCTCGGTGATGCTCTGCGAACTCCTGTTCGTGGCGGAATATCTACGAGGCAAGATACAACTCCAGTGCAGCAACCACTATGGGCGCCAGGTCTTTCGCAAGCATCTCGAGTGCGTACACCTGTGCCTATCGCCAGTATATCCACGATGCCTGCTGTGCGTCGTTCGGAATCCGCAAGCAAAGACATCGGACCTTCTGAGGCTGAGGAGTCTGCACTGGAGGTCGAGTCGGCATTGGAGATAGACGAGTTAGTATCGTCACGAAACCAGACTGAGGAGCCGAGGCCCACGTCGCCCCCGAATTCCGCCGCTGCTGCCGCCGCTGACGACGATGACGAGGGTTCCGATGACGAGGATGATGATGACACCAAGCAGGATGCCGCCGCCGCCGCCGACACCGGCCGACACGCGGACAGGATGATGCCAAGGAATCGGCGCGTTAACCAGGCTAGCAAGTCTTCCGGCCATCAAGGCAAAGACGACCAGCCATCGGACAAATGACGTCAGCGCGCCGTATCGGAGAAACACACGGAAGCAGTGGCAGAGAGGCGGACTTCGACTCGCGGAGCTGCAAAGCGCAAGGCGGATGAAGAGCAGCAACCTGCAAGGCCGAAGCGAGTCACGAAGCACAAGGCTCAGGAAGAGGAGCTCGCTCTTGTGCAACCTTCAAAGCCGAAGCGAGGCACAAAGCGCAAGGCTAACGAAGATGAATCGGTCACCGAAGAGCCCGCGAAGCGAAAAAGAGGGCAAGAAACGTATGTACTTCTTTTATTACTTACTATAGACCGATTCTGACATTGTTCTAGTGCAACAAGCAACGGAAGGAAGCCTGTGACGTGCAAGAGTGCCAAGAACAATGATACACAGGCCGGCACCTCTGCCCCTCGTCGGTCAACACGGTCAGTATCAGACTTACAACTACATGATCTTATCTGACGGTATATGTTCAGCACGAAATAAGGCTTACAAGGGTTCTGCAGGGTCATATAGTATTCCTTGCCAACATGTATGTACTGTCTGGTCAGATGATATTGGTTAGTGTTGTATGGGATTCGATGACATGGGATTCGATGAAGTCGGATTCGATGAAGTCGGATTCGATGAAGTCGGATGGGATGAAGTCGGATGGGATGAAGTCGGATGGGATGAAGTCGGTATCGGATTGGATGGAATTGTAGAGATCGGATGCCGTTGTATATGTTTGTATGGGTTCGGATGGGTCTGAATCGCACAAGTCGGATTAACGGATAATATGTGAGCTTGTAGGATCAGATTATGACTTAGGATTGGATTGGATTGATTCACGAGTAGATTGCATCTCATATATAATTACAGCGCTTGGATTGTATCGGATTGGATTGAATTAATCTATTATATTTCGACTGTCCTATTCTCATCTGATTGATAGTGTAGCAGAATATTGGATCCGATTGGATTGGATTATATGAGATTGTAACAATGGATATGTCTCTATATGTATTGGATGACATTTGTATAGGGTAGCTAACTGCCTTAGAACTTGTGGCTCGGATCAATCCATAACCCCTTGCAACTTATGGGTTGGATTAATCCTATGATATGCATAAGGTGTAAGATGAGATAAGATACAAAGATAAGATAAGATAGAACTTAAAGATAAAACATGAAAAAAAAAGATAAGATAAGACTGACTCCACAGATAAGAAAAAGCGAAAATAATCTAAAGACAAAGTCAACAAGTTAGTAGTATACAAGATACAGATATAAAAAAACATAAGACTTACTTAAGAGAATAAAGCAAAGATATAAAAGTCTACAAAGAACAGTAGGGTTAGTGAACAATAAAATAATATAGCAACAATATAACAACTCACCGAACATAAGAAAGATGAAGCAGAAGAAGAGAGAGCGACGAAAGACGAGGGATGGTAGTGGTAGGGAAGAGAGAGAGACAGCGCATCGTGCATGTCTTATATAGACGTGGCAATCGGAGCGTCAAATGTAGCTTGCCGAGACCGGGCCGGGCATAGCTGGACATCGTGCCAGAGGCTGGCCATTAGATTCTATTAAGTGGATTTTGATACCTGCGAGCGTGTCGTAAAGTAATCACATAGATGGCTCATTCATTGTATTTATACCGGTGTGCTATATCTTCTCACTTTTTTCGTGAATTGAATGGATTTTATTCGATTTGTTAGAGTCGAAACCACTGAACGTGCAAGTCGAATGCTGCTGTGGCTGTAAGTTGTCGCGCGACTTGTATCTATGCAACACTCCCTCCATCTCCCCCTTCGTCTGCCTCTCTCTCTCCATACACACAGCGTCTTCAAGACTCGGGAGGACTTAGTAGACGGCTTGAGGGGCTAATAGGTATGTTTAAAAACTCTCTTTCATTTGTTTCTTGTACTAACACAGCGAGTATCGCTCGTTCACCGAGCGATACTCGTGCTTTCATTCTTGCAACTGCACGCACCACGCCCCCATCACCTTCGACAACCCCGCGGTCCACGTCCACGGGCTCGCAGCAGCCCCATCCCCCGACAACAACGCCGTCCACGTCCGCGTCGTCGTGCCTCGTTGCCATGGCAACGGGGCACGACACGTCATTGGGACTCCTGCGCTCACCCTCAACGACACCCGCACGTCCTCAACAGGTTCGTGCAGGTCATACAACCACCTCGCCGTCGACAACGCGCTCGCGGCCATGACATCCGGCTGTGCGCACACGGCCACGCAAGGTCACAAGCCCGCGCGAGGTCTGAGCTGCACGTGCACGCCGCGGACGGCCTCTCCAGCTGGTGCAGCACTCCTGCAAGTGCGCGACACCGTCCGGCCTCGGGAGGACCGAGTTTCTGATGCAGGCGCATACTCTCGCATGCCCAGACGGCGCAAACACGTCCGCCCCAGCGTCTGCACGCAAACGCGCGACCAGGCGGGTCCACACGAGTGCGCGCACGGCCAGCACGACCGGCGCACCCCGCCTGCTCCGGCATGGCCTGTGCGCCGATGCCCTGCCCCGCACACAACCTCTGCACGATCCCCTCGCCCCGCGCACGAGCAAGGCCACGCAAGACCGTGCCAACTCACGCGCGGCCATGCACGATCCGTGACACCCCGCCCCGCCCCGTCCCGCGCATGACCCATGTGCCGACACCATGCCCCGCACACAGCCGCCTCGCCCCATGCATGCGCGTACAGCCAGGGACAGCCGCGCCAGCTCGCGCGGGGCCACGCACGATCTGCGCCCCCCCGCCTCGTCCCATGCATGGCCCGTGCGCCGATGCCTCACCCCGCACATGGCCGCCTCGCCCCGTGCGTGCGCGTACGGCCAAGCACGGCCATGCCAGCTCGCGCGCGGCCCGCGCACCCCGTTTCGTCACCCTCCGCCCGACAGCATGCACCCACCGGGCGAGAGTGCACCTGTCCGTTCACACACAGATGGTGATGCGCAAGAGGTGCGAGGGCGCGAGGTCTATTTAGGACCTTCGTTTACTAGTTAAATAGTGTTATATATTGTATTTTCCTTGTTTGTAGTAGTCTACCCCTTGAATATAAGAAAATTTTGACTTAAATGTCTTGACCACCTAGGTGGCTCATCATAAGGACTATATTAGCCATAGTAGTCATAGTTCTCCTTGGTAAGTATCATAGTCCTATGTATATGACACCTCTAGCTATAGAGGCTATGACACTCTATGTATTTGACACTTCATGCTATGGAGGCTATCATAGGCCCCATAGCTCCACATAGCTAAATAGTCCAAGTTCATAGCCCTCATAGCTCACTGATAGGGCACATAATAGGACTTGCTGCTATATACAAAACAGATTTCTCAGATGTGTGAATGGGCATCATCAGCTTAACAACTGAGATCCAGGGGAAGTGCAGGTTTCCTGTGATGAGCTGGACGGTCATGAAGTTAAAAGGGAGATCAGCAGAGGAGGGGGCCCAGACGTAGCCGGTGCACTGATGGAACTGTTGAGCATAGATGTGGCCGAAGGGCCCTTCAGGAATAACGGTGATGATACCGGGGGCATGGAATGTCGGGTCGGTACTGATCTCAGGAAGTGTTGGCATAGGCGGGAGTGGAGCTAATGCAGGAGCGCTCGGAGCGGCCGGAATGGAAGGAGGGAATTGGGCAGCAGAGAGCATGGCAGGGAATGCAGCAGCCATGATGCTGGGGATGTCGTCATTCTCATGCCTTTCTACCTCCAGTCGGAGGTCCCCTGCATCCATATCAGTCAACGTTACAAAGGAACGGTCATCGAAGATGAGTTCGGTCTCGATCCCCTGCTCCTGATGACATGCAGCAATGGATATCTGGTCGGCGATGTCCTGCATACCTTCAAGAATTCATCGAGGGTCAGGTGGCTCTGGCCCGTCGAGAACCGTTAGACAGTATCTAGGGTTGGCAGTGATGAGATTCCCTCTGAGGTAAAAATTGAGTCTCTCGGTAGTGACGCTTCGCAGGGAATCATGATGGACTGCTAGGAAGAGAGGAGGGAGATTCTCAGTGGGAGCAGGCCGGTGAAGTTCTGGAGCAGGATTAAGAAGAGAATTGAACCAGGCCATGATGCATTGGAGCATGAGGGGCAGAGTCAAGAGGGAGCATGAATAGGGGCTTTTAGAGAGAGTGCAGCATGTTTGTGGGATGGTTTTGATGCAGGTTGGCAAATTCTTACATGACATTGCTTCTTCTCATTTTATAAGCGAAATGAGTGATGCACCGCCCTTTTCTTCATGTTAGCACTTGAAACATGTTGCGAGCGTGACACCATCTGTCACATTCCAGCCCCTCCCCCCCCAACACTGATTCTGCCCGCCCGTCCACAGCATGTCCACACACGTGCACACTCCAGTTCTCCCTGAGCATGTGTGCATGCCCATTTATGCGCAGCTTGCTGCACAACCTGCAGAAAGCATGGACAAATGAAGAATCCACTTATCTACAGAGCTTTAAGGATATAATTCTTGTCATATTCTTCTGCAAGATGTTCCATGCAACAAAATAGAACTTTTAATAAATCTTAGGCCCCTATATCATCTGCCAAAAGCTTCATCAAATGGTCTTTCTAATTTGGAAGAGCATCCTGACATGCTTTCCAAGCTTCTGAAATGCTATTGAAAAAAATCTTAGTCCTAGCTTAAAAGCCATCCTTAGTTCCAGCATAGTTAGAATTGATGGGTTCAGAGTATCTAAGTCAGTGGTTGGTGCCATAGCCTGCCTTGTCATGTTTAGAACATAACAATATCCATCACTATTGTAACCACAATTTCTGTAGATTTTTTTTCCTCTCGGAGAGGCTTGTTCATATAAATTCTCAGGCATATCAGGTTCAGCATATATAGTTACTGTTAGAATAAGAAATTATAATTATACATTCGATGGTGAAGGGATTGGTGATTGTGACGATGATTTCTGGCTCAATATCATGCATGCAACTTGTTTCAAGCATCAGCACGAGGAAAAGAACAGAGCATCACTAATTTTGCTTATAAAATGAAGACAAATAACATCAAATAAGAACTTACCAAACCCACATCAAAAACTATCCCATAAACATGTCACACTCTTTTTGACGCCCTTATTCACATTCCCTTCTAACTTCGCCCCTCATGCTCCAATGCATTATGGCCTGGTTCAATTTTCTCCTTAACCCTGCTCCGGAGCCTCATCTACCTACTCCTGCTGAAACTCTCCCTCCTCTTTTCCTGGCAGTCCATCATGATTCCCTGCGAAGTGTCACTACTGAAACACTCAACTTTTTCCTCGGAAGGAATCTCGTTGTCGCTGACCCAAGATATCGTCTAATAATTCTTGATGGGCCAGTGCCACCTGACCCTCAACGAGTTCTTGAAGGCATGCAGGGCATCGCCGATCAGATATCCATTGCCGCACATCATCAGGAGCAGGAGACCAGCGAAGAGGAGGTTGAAACTGAGCTCATCTTTGATAATTGTTCCTTTGTGATGTCAACCAATATGGAAGGAGGAGATCTCCAACTCGAGGTAGAGAGGCATGAAGGTTCATGACATTCCCGATATCATGGCTGCTGCATTTCCTGCCACACTCTCTGCTGCCAGGTTCTCTCCCTTCATTCTGGATGCCCCAAGCACTCCTGTGTCAGCTTCACCCCCACCCACACCCATGCTTCCCGAGATCAGTGCAGACCCAATGTTCCATGCTCCCGGTATCATCATCATCATTCCTGAAGGGCCCTTTGGTCATGTCTATGCTCGACAATTCTGTCAGTGCACTGGCTACGTCTGGGCCCTTTCCTCTATCGATCTTCCTTTCAACTTCATGACTGTTCGACTCATTACGGGAAACCTGCACTTCTCATGGTTCTCAGTCATGAAGCCAACAATGCCTATTCACAGAGGCCAGTTCATCCTGTTGATCTCGGACATCGAGGGAGCTTGCATTTATGGTTTCATCAATGAACTCCTATCAGTGACAGATACCTGGGCTGTTTGGAGAGTGAAGCAGATGAGGATTACAGACGATCTAAGGCCTGACTGGGGAGAGGGAGTAGCTAGTCATGATCCTGACTCCACCTATGGATCAGGGTGCATCACCATGGTTGTGCCTTGTCATTGGTGTGTTGGAGAAGGAAGGGAGAGGCAGAGGCTCACAAGAGGAGGAGGGGAAGCAAAGGATCGACTCAAGCCTTATGATCCACTGGACCTTTTTCATTGCGTGTACGAGGCCTCCACTTATGTGACATCCTACAGTGATCACTGCGAGCCTGCAGTCTTTGATCATATGCGCAAGGCCTGTCAGATCAAGAAAGTTGCTATTGAAGCAGGAACTTCAAGGATGGATGTTGATGTGAAGGAGTGGATTTGGAACGAGCCTCCCTGGGCTGAATTTCATCCAGCCATAGGAGATCCTTATGTCTAAAAAAGGTCTTGTCGTACTCATCAGCATGCATTTCCTGCATTCATCTTTGTTGTGATGTTACATCGTCTATGTTTTTTTTTTTTTTTTTTCCCTTCTTCCCCTGATTTGTTCTAGTCTACGACTCGTGCATGCAGACATTGACTCATTATGATTCCTATTTTCATTTTAACTCCCTGTGACTCATTTCTTGGCCGACTCATTTTCTAGTTGCATGTTTCAACTCAACCTTACTATATATGACCGAAAATGACTCACTTGCTTCATTTATCTCTTCTTGATACAATTCTTAGCTGTGCAGCTATAGGAGCTCTTAGGGTAAATAAAGGTCATCCTTGTATTCCTAAATTTAAGTATCTTTGCCTCCCATTTTCTATGCCAGAATCCTGTGAGGTTCTTATCTACAATCAGATCCTCCTCAAGCTACTTCACAAGAACTTTTTCAGTCCACATTATTCCACGAATTCATGTTAACATCTGATCCACGAAGTTAAGAAGCCAAGCAATTATCACTCTACTGAAATGCTGCCCCCTTTTTTTTTTTTTTTCTTCTTCTTTCGTGATAAACAGAGAGTATATCAATTCAAATCTACTCATACAAGACTATTCAATAACTGAAGCATGTACTCCTGTGGCACAGTATCCTCTGGCCACACTACTCGGATTCCCTCACTGCACTGACTTCGTGTTGTGACTTGTCCGTGCAGGTTGGCACAATAGTTCGTACGCGGACAGGCGCGAAGGACGTGCACCTCAATGCACGGCATGCATGACAGGGTGTGAGCTGTCTCGGGCATGCGTGGACATGAGCACACAGCTTTAGGTCAGGCCCACCATGCTGCAGAGCACCAACAGTGTCATCGATAGATGAAATATGTCCACCAAGGCATCTGTGGGGTGGGCTGCAGTAACGACTGGGTGATTCACAAGTTGATGACGAGCTGCTCCATGCTTATGAATGTGCTCAATAGCTACGTGCAGCCCATCGGTCCCGGCATGCATCATGTTGACAAAAAAAATCCCCATGTACATGTAGGTCGCATAAACAGGAACCATGATGCAACGGAACGAGCAGCGGGAGGTGGACTGCAGCACGGACTTCTCGAGTCTTAACGAAGTCAACTGCAAGGAATGACGTATCTTGTTCATCACCATACCCTCCTGCACACGCCGTGCATGTATCCGAAGCCTTGGATACTGTTTGGATATCTGGGATACAGATGCAGTGAGGCACTACCAAGACACGGCGGAGGTGGTGTATGCATGCAGGGCATAAACGATCCAAAGAAAGCTGTTGCAGGGGAGGCACAATCAAGAGTGAGTCCGGATGCGTGAATCGGCAGAGCAAAGTGGCAAAGGTACACTGTGATAAGCATGCGAGCATGTGTGAAGCTATAAGTGTGAGGATTGAAGAACATGGGTGCAGTCTTGAAATTGGCACATGTGATCTCGCATGAGACGAAACGGCAGTCGAGCTTCGTCACCGTAGCAACGAGGCTCGATCAATGTTGTCGCTGGCCTTGCACATGCCGTGTGCTCCTGGGGTAATGGGAGGTACAGGGCACCAGAGGATAGTAAAAAATGAAAGTCCCACTCGATTACGAGTGAGACTCCAGAGATTAGTGTAGAACAATGGAACTCGGAGTCTTAAAACTCACCTTAAGACTCGAAAGTCTCTGCAAATTTCTTCCAACTATCCAGTTGAGGAAAAGAAGACCGATAAATAGTGTATAGATAGTAATTTAGAGCTCAGAGAGTGAGTGTGGCATGCACCTTCACATTCCCACTGCTGCTCGCAACCTTGGTCCCTATGAGTCGTTGGCCTTAACAATCTGCAGCAGCGGAACAATGGAGTACGAGACATTCTGTAGCAGGTTATTGTACTCATCGTGGCAGGGCAATGAGGGAAATGAGACTGATCTGTGAGTAATTCATGTGCTCACAGGTATCTGATCTGTAGCTCTGAGTTACCCGGTGGCTGGAACAGATTTGAATTTGGGTCATCCACGAGTGTCCTCGCATCAAAGGTTATTTACCGAAACCTCTAGAGCAGCCAAATGCACGTCACACGCATGCATGCAAGATATTGCAGGATGCGAGCAAGCGAGCATGGCACTCTGACAGGACGTGCAGGAGCAGTGGTGCATGAGGGCGACCGTGCGATCTGCAGATATGCAACATCAGCGAATCGACTGGGCGCGATGATTCAGAAGCAGAGGAGGTGCAAAAATCGTCAACTATTCTGCCCGAGTTTCATGGATAAGGGTCATATTGCCAAGATTAGGATGCAAGTACTCACCCATTGTCACTCCAAATCCATCTGAAATGCATTGCTAATCTCATATTATGAGAAGACACAAAAGTGTATGCGGCCACACGCACGCAGCTTGCGAGCACGCAACATAGGTGCATGCCGTCAACGTTCCTGACACGGATGTGTACTTTGGGGAGCCCGGCGCATGGACGCATGAATGCGCAAGGTGGTGAATGCACGGGAGGGCAAGAAGCCAGGGTAATAGGGTGCATCGGCAAAAGCTTCGGTCTCAACAGTAGACACGAGCTCTACTGTCCCGTCCATGCCCTCGCTGCCACCAATCGCATTATTCGAGTGTAGCAAATGATTTCATTTTCATTAGCACATTCGAAGAGAATATTTGGATAATACAAACTCATCTTAGTAGCTCGCCACGTCAACATCTCCTCGCTAGAGTCACAGCCCCAAATCGATAATTATGAAGATACGGCTCGAAGCTCCGATGATCATCGTTCGAAAGAGACGGATGCGTACAGCATGAGGTAGTAGTGGTAGCGGCAGTTTGCCCTATACGCCTTCATTGATGCCTCCAGCTAGAGCCAATAAACACGAGGCACTCGAATAAATGTGTGATGCATCTGTGGTCCATCCACAATTTGCCGAAGGATCTGTCCATGGCGATCTGCATTCTCCCGTCCGACGCTCCGTCTTCCTTCCTCCACTCCCTTCCTTTGCCTGATTCTCTTAATTTCTTCCTATGCCACAGCAGAACTGTCTCGGGATGTCTTCATGGTCTATTCATCTTGCTATAGTTATCCGCATGAGCCACAAAACTGAGACCAAGTATCCTGGTATGTAACAAGACGCCTACAATTTATGTGCGACAATCTTTCCTTGAACTCATCTCAATTACGTCTGACTCCCCTTCGGCAGACACACAGACGTGATATTGAAAGCAGTGGAGAAATTTCCATCACAATTGACACTCTGGTGCGCCCCTGATCTCAGAATTTTATTTTTGCCATTTAAAAAATACGGGACTTGTGATCAGCTTCGTATTTCTCAAAATTAGAGTCCAGCAAGACTCATACGCTTCCAACCACTCCCTATCGAGTCATGTCGTGTCTCCCATATCATCATCCCTTCTGCCTAGAGTTCTCAGCGTCTACCCACAACCTCCCCACGTCTTTCATCATTGTCATCCTTGTTTTTTAAACCTATTCTCTAATATATATGCACACCAGATCCTGTAGCTCATTTACAACCTATACCAGTAGTAACAGGAGGGAGGGTTCCAACTGTACCAGTAACAGTATAAGCAGTATTTTCGGGCTAAATGGAATGTTTGGAACATCAAATGTTTTGCATAAAATATGTTTTTCATAGAATAACATATGCAAAGTTGGCCATAAAACATGTTATATTCCAGGAAAAACATATCAGCTGAGATCTTAAGGATCTCGGCTACTATTACTACCTACAGCTCGCCGGCGCTTCCACACGCACTCACCGGCGCTTCCACACGCGCTCACCGGCGCTTGTCGTCGTGCTTCTTCACACGCCCGCCGGCGCTTCCTCGCGCGCCCGCCGGCACGTTCACCGGCACTTCCCCGCGTGCTCGCGTGCACCTTCACTCGCGCTCACCGGCACTTCCATGTGCGCTCACCACTTGTCGTGCTTTTCCTCGAGCTCGCGGCACCTATCGTACCTGCTCCTGGCCCGCGGCTACATACACGCTGCATGCACTTTGCGCGCACTATTTGCCGCATGCCCGCTGCAGAGCGTGCGTGCCGCGGTTCAGTCAGCACAGGGGCGATACATGCCCGCACCGTTCACCATGCCCGCCGCGCATCCGTGGCTCCCACACGTGGAGTGGGCAGGCGAGATGCACGCACGGGGACTGGGGTGCGACGCTAGAGAGCGGGCGCGGCACGCAAACGGCAGGCATGGCACTGGAGTATGTGGGCTTGGGGCTGGGAGCGCGCGTGGGTGCGGAACGGTGGCATGGGTGTGGGACAGTGGCGCGGATGCGGGCGCAAGGCTGGGAGGGGCTGCGGGTGCGGGCACGGGGCTGAGAGGAACGGCAGGTGCGGGCGCGGGGCTGAGAGGAATGCAGGCGGGCACGGGGTGGAGATGCCTGGGCTCGGGGCTGAAACGCACAGGTCCGGGGCGTCCGAGCATGCGGGCACAGAGCTGGGACGGTGCGGGACTGACCTGGATCACGCGGGCTCGGGGCTGACGTGCAGGCATGGGCTCGGGGCTTGACACGGGCTCAGGCTGGAGGGCACGGGGATGGAACTGGGACCACGCAGGGACAGAGCTAGGACCACACGGGGAAGGCGCAGGGATGCGCGGGCTCGAGGCTGGCATGTGGGCTCAGGGCTGGCGCACGAGGATGGTGCTGGGAGGGATAGCGGGGTGGGGGATGGGAGGGACAGTGGGATGGGGGATGGCACGACTCCGGGAGACTTTCATGGTGCGCAGTTGCGAGCGCGGAGCCTTGGGTGCTGGCAGGTCATCTTTCATGTCGCTGGAAGGCATTGGGTGCATGTTTGCGAGCATGAGGGAGGTGTTGGGTCGATTGGCAGCAGCAACGTCATGCTGGGCCGTGAAACGGCCATGTCACTGCAATTTCGGGCTAAATGAAGTACCATAGAGTTAGCAATAATATACATACAGATATAAAAAGAAAAAACTTACGAGTAAAAGGCTATTGAGCCTCGCACGACGCCCGCTTGAGTGAGGGTGGAGGAAGAGGAGGACCGTAGCCACGAGCCTTGTGGCACGATTCGGCAATTGCCAAATTAGGCTACATGGCTCGTCTCGGGATGTCGAAGAGGACGTTCACACGCGAATAAATTCAATCAAACAATACAAATAATACAGTAGATGTAAATAGTTTAGATACAATATAATACAAAGTTTGGCAGGCATTCAATTGAACGCAGGAGAGCAACTGCTCAACCATTGATAAGAAAGTCTAAAACGCGCAGAAGACTAAACACGTCGAGCTCGAATCCTAGCCTCGGGCATGCCGGGCACCAGATTCGGGTCACAATTTCGTAGCATCTGACCCTCTCTTCTTCTATCAGTTGATATTATTACATTGGGCTGTACTTAAGCGATATATGGTGACTTTATGGTATTTTTCTAGGAAATTCGAATAATCAGGATCTGATGAGATACTGTAGTTTTCATCGAATACAGAGCATTTCTCCTTGTATTTCTTGTCTCACTATCCAGAATTGCGTCCAAAAAATAATAACGTCTCATGTAGACATATAGTAGCATATTTAACCGTGTCGCTTAATTAGTTTCGTGAATCTCGATGTATTGAAGCCGATACTATGTAGATTGTACTCTAGGGTTACCCTAAGGTTACAATGTTTTCGTGATTTTGGCTCTTGGAAAGATCCAAATCTCTCGCTGCTTTGGAAATATATTTAATACTATCCTATGTACGTATTTACATTGTAATAAATAGTTAATGTAGCAGTGTTCACACCTCAGAGCCATCCTGTCCTCGAACATCGGTCATCTCAGCCTTCAGCCACCGACGCTCGGCGGTTGCTGAGCTGCACCACAATTGGTCGCGGCTCGTCCCCTCGTCCTCTCCTACAGCCCACAGCCTTGCCCACCTGCCCTCCTCCCTCTGCGCGCATCTCCGCGCTCTTCCCACACTTCGTCACCCTCCTCGCTCGCCCACGTCTGCTCGCACCCCACCCGCACATTGCCTGCCCTCAACATCCTGTGACTACACCCTCACACGGCTCCCAGCAGCCGTTTCCCCCCCTCTACGCAGCCCGAACACACATAGAAGCACACACAAGACGCTCCAGATGTGCAGGACCCGTCTGCAACGACGTGGACGTGTGTCCGACACCCGTGCTTGCACGCACGCGACACCAGCATCCACGGCCACGACAACACCCGCCGCATGTGCCCGCGGCCCCTACACGCTGCATGTTGTGTGCCTGCAGCCCCTACGTGCTGCGCGTCAGATGTCCACGGTCCTCAACACCCTGGAGCATCAGCCGACACTTGCGCCGGCTCGCCAACACCTGTGCATGACATGCAGTACCCCAGTGTCGGTATGCAGAGTGCAGCCGTGGCATATGCCCCTCAGCACGCGTGCTCGAGCCCCATCTCCTGCGTGCTACATCCAGCGCCCACGTGGAACACCCCAACAACAGCGTGCAGCAACGGTGCACAGTCCGAGCGGCGGCAGGCAGCATGCAGTGCTACATATCGCGATAGAGCTCGCCAGCAATGCGGCAGCGGCAGCAGCGGCGGTGGCGCTGTTGATGTGCATCACGGCAACAGTACCGGAACTGAGTCACAGCAGGAATAGGCAGGCGCAGGTGTGGTCGAGAGCGGGACATGCGAGCGAGCGAGCGCGTAGCCAAGTGCTCACATAGTCAAGATTGGGCAGGACGGGCAGCACGCATATAGCCGAGGCGAGAGGCGCGCAGGGCGGTGGATGGTGCCGAGTAGGCGCGCTAAGCGCACGGTAGTGAGTAGCATACAGGCCAGAATGTATTACATTTATAATGATTGTTTTGGATTTATAATGAGCAATTTGAATGGTTCAGATTGGGTCCTGAACCCTCCCTTATTACTGGTACAGTTTGCAACCCTCCCTCCTGTTATTACTGGTACAGGTTTAAAATGGGTTACAAGGATGCCTCAGAAATCAGCTGCAGCGATGGGATCCTTTGCCAACCTCCACGCTCTTTCGGCCCCGGGGACAAGGTTTGGGAACCTTTCATCCAAATTCATGCTGACATCACCATACATGACCTGGAAAACAGGGCTGTGATGAGGATTTGGGTTAATTGTGAGGAAAAGGTGAGGCATTCCCATCAATCCCATATAACTTCTTATTTCGTGTCTCAAAAATGTCTTCGATGCTGCAGAACCGGCACCAGTACCAGCCCTTGAATAATTTTATGGACCAGCAAATTGCCGGGAGTGCATTCCAATACACTCCGCAACTTGCTGGCCAGCAACTTACCACACTCATTATTATGCACTCGTACTATAATACAGCTCGGGGCCGCTTACCGGGCCGTACACTAATGCTAACCGCACGCTTACTACATCGGCTCGGCTAGGCTCCGTGCCTGCCCCACCTCGGCACCGTTCCGCCCCACCTCGGCACCGTTCTGCCCCTGCTCGGCACCACCTCCCGCCTCGGCTACGCGCAGCGCCCCTGACTTCGGCTACGCGAATCTGTGCGCCGCGCGCTGCGCGCCTCCCGCCTCGGCTACACACGTGCCCGCCTCTCGCCGCCGCTCCTCGCCCCCACCGTTTGATCCCGCGCGCGCGTTGCTGCGACACGCGTCGTCAGCGCCGTTGGCGTTGCCGACGTCGTCGCTGCTGCAACGTGAGGGTAAACTGCGGGGCGCGGGGGGTGCGCGGGTGCACGCGCGCTGTTGCTGGGCACACGCGCCGTTGTTGGGGCATTGCGCGTGGGTGCTGGGCATTCGGCGCGGGTGCTGGCGTGCGGCGTGGGTGCTCCGCATGCAGCGCGGTGCTGGGGGCCACGCGCCGTTGCTGGGGCATGTGGGCCGTTGCTGGGGCATCGCACATATGTGTCGGGGTCGGTATGGGTGCTACCGTCGAGCGCGCGTGTTGAGGCTCCGGCGCCGGCATCGAGCGACGCGAGGGGGTGCTGGATGGCCCGGGCGAGCGCTGGGCTTGCTGTGCCTTGCGCGCCTGCCCGCCGCGCGGCGCGCATCTGTGCGCGTCTGGTACGTGTCCGTGCGTGTGTGGAGGTCCGCATATGCGCGCGGACGGCCGCCGGGGGCTGCTGGGGGGCCGAGAGGGTCGTGGTCGAGGGGCGTGTGGAGGCCAGCGGATGCGTGGCAGGGATGGGGAAAGGAGTGCGGAGAGGGAGACGCGACGCGCGAAAAGCGGGGAGGAGCGCGTGTGCGCGAGGAGGAGGGCGAGCAGGCAGGACAGGGTACCCAAGGTGTAGGGAGAGGCAGGGAGAGGCAACGGGAGACGAGCCGCGTGCGTGCTGTGGCGCGGCTCGGACATTGCCGAGACAGGGCCGAAATGCCCGATGTTCGAAGAGAGGAACGCGTGGACACACATTCCGCGGAACTTTGAACTGGAATTAAGTCTTGAACACGTAGATATAGAATAATGAAACATGTCTGTGAAAAATCTAGAGAATAGAACAAAATTCCGAGCCAGAACTAGCAAATTAATGTAACCCTACAGTAACCCTAGGCCCGACTTTGCACAGTAAAAGCTTGAGTACCTGACTTTCTACATATCGGCTTCAGCGAGACGTTTTTAAGGATGATCCTTTATGTATATACAAAGTATCAATTTTATTTCATGTGATTCCAGAGCTTGAGACCAGAAATACATTCGAAAACATAGTCAATACTTCCCAAAAAAAAGTATCTAGTGAGATCCTATCGATTTTGGTCCGTATAAAATACAGTAAATTTAGTGTACACTAAGAACATATACCCAAATGTAAGACCGTATGCCGATAGAGGGGTGAGAGAAGATGCGCTACAAAAACGCGACTCGAATCTGATGTCCGGCGTGCCCGAGACGTCGATTCGAGCTCGACGTGTTTGGCACATTGACAAGCACCGTCCATTTTAGACGTGCTTATCAGTGCTTCGCACACAGAACACTTCCAGTTAATTCTATTCGTACAGAACTTTGTATATACATCATTTAATTGTATCTACAGCTACTCTATTATTTGTAGAATAAACTCGAATTTATTTGCCTTGAAACTCGTGTTCGAATTTTGGCCAGCCTCGTTCGGTGCCCTGTTCGGCAATTGCCGAATCGGTGCCACAGTGCTCGTGGCTGAGCCATACCTTTTCCTCCTCCTCCCATGATCAAACGGGGACGAGCTAGGGCTCAATAGCCCTCAAATCTGTAAGTCTTTCGTTTCTACGTATGTCTCTACGTGTTATACTGACTATCTCTTCTTTTCTCAGGCCTCGAACATGCTGACGTGGCATGAATGGCCACACGACGACGCCTACCCCCACTTCACTATCTCCCACCTCCCGCGCTCACAAACGCGCGCCCGACCTCGCCAGCACGCGCGCAAGTGCTGCTGCGACCGCCCTCCGCGTTCGTGCGCGTCCAGGCCAGCAGATCACACGCACGCATCAGCAATTCGCGTGCGTCTCAACGCCTGGACCGCGCACCAGTGCCCCTGCCCGCGCAGCCCCGTCTTCTCTCGCGCGTGCGCAATGACAATGACCGCGTGTCGTTGAGGCCCCGTGCCGCGTGCGTGCATGCGTGCCCGTTTCCAGCCCGCGCGCCACGTCCGAGTCCACGCGCATGTGCCAGTACCGCACCCCAGCACCCGGGTGTGCGCAGCAGCTCGCCGCCCGCCCGCTCAGCATGCGAATTCCCGCCAGCCCGCCCGCCTGCGCTCACGCCACAAGACCGCCCGCGCACTTGCGCATAAGCAAGCCCCCCCCTGCGCGCGCCAGCCCCCCCGCAGCACACATCCCAGGCGCCCGCATCCCAGCACCCCGCCCACGCGTTCAGCACCCCGCCCGCGCATTCAGCACCCCACCCGCGTGCCCCAATGCCGTCCCCGCGCGTCCAGCACTGTGCCCCGCGTGTCGCCGCGGGGTTCCTGCGCCGTGCGCCGTGCATCCCAGCATCGCGCCTGCCGTGCCAGCGCGTCCCAGCCCCGTGGCCCGCGTGCTAGCACCCCCACGCGTACGCCGACCCCCGCGCGGGAGCCATCGTCGGCGCGCGGCAGATGCGCGGCCAGCGCAGTGGATGGCGCGGGCCCTAGCGGCAAGCTGGCGCATAACGCTGCGCCGACTGGACCGTGGCGCGTACGCTCTGCAGCGGGCGTGCGGCGAATAGTGCGCGCAACGAGCATGCAGCGCGTGTGCAGCTGTGGGGCAGGAGCAGGAATAGTAGGCGGAAGCGGCGACAGGGCGGACCCATAGGCGCCGGCGAGCGCGAGAGGAAGCGCCGATGAGCGCGAAGGGAAGCACCGGCGAGCGCGAAGGGAAGCGCCGGCGAGCGCGTAGCCGAGAGCGACGAGCGCATAGCCGAGAGCGACGAGCAGTAGCGACGACGGCCGAGATCCTTACGATCTCGGCCGATATGTTTTTTTCTGGAATATCATATGTTTTTGCGGCACCTCCCGGTGCTGCTTCGTGAGTGTGAATTATAATATGTTCAGCAACTGGCTAGTTGGCCAGTTGCTGGAGTTATTGCAATGTGCCTCCGGCAATTTGCTGGACAGAATGTTTTTTCGTGACTGGGACGCCTCTCACGTCGTTCATCCAGCATCCCGCGACCTCAACGATCCCGCACACCCTCAACAGGTCCGTGCGGGTCCACTACCCTACCAGGTCTGCGCCATAGAACCCCCGCGCCATCGATAACACACTCGTGGCCACGACACGTGGCTGTGTGCGTACGGCCATGCACATCGCTGATGGCCTCGCCAGCGCACGCACAGCCACGCACAGTTGCAAGCCCACGCGAGGTCTGAGCTGCGTGAGCAAGGCGACGCATGACCATGCCAGCTCGCGATGCGGACACACACGATCCGCGACACTCCGCCCTGCCCCCTCTCGCCCCGCGCGAGGAAGGCCACGCACAGTCTGCGACACCCGCTCTGCCTTGCGCATGACCTGTGCACTGACACCATGCCCAGCACATGGCCACCTCTTCCCATGCATGCGCGTACAGCTAGGCATGGCTGCACCAGCGCACGTGGCCAGGCACGACCCGCGCACGCCGCCCGCCCCAGCATGGTCCGTGCACCGATGCCCCGCCTCGCACATGGCCCCTGCACGATCACCTCGCCCTGCGTGTGAGCAAGGTCACGCACGACCGTGCAAACTTGCGCGCGGCTACGCACAGTCTGCGACACCCCGTCCCGTCCCGCGCATGACCTGTGCACCGACTCATGCCCCGCACACGGCCGCCTTGCCCTATGCACATGCGTATGGCCACGCACGGCCGCGTCAGCTCATGCGCGGCCATGCACGACCCGCACACCCCGCTTGGTCGTGCTGCCCATCCACCTCATCATCTGCCCGACAGCATGCACCGGCTGGGCGAGAGCATGCCTGTGCACTCTCTCGTATGCCCCGGACTGCGCGCCCATGCTCCCGACTGTCTGCGACAGCTGTCCGCGCTGTGCATATCCCGACGTGGCATCCGTGCCGGTGCGAGGCCCGTTTGGGGCCGTTTTTACTTGTCAATCAGTGTTATATTTTGTAGTTGCCTTGCCTGTAGTAGTTTACACATGAATATAAGAAATTTTTGACTTAATGTCTTGACTACCTATCTGACTTATGATAGTGGTTGTAGCCACCATAGTACCTATAGTTTCCTTAAGTAAGTATGATAGTCCTATGTATGTGACATCTCTAGCTATGGAGGCTATGAGACACTATCTATTTGACACCCCTGGCTATAGAGGGCTATTATAGCTCACATAGCTCTCCATAGCTGTGCTATTCAACCTCATAGCACCTATAGCTCCCTCATAGCACACATAATAGGACTTGCTGCTATATAAATTTCCATTTTCTCAGATGATTCGCTAATGCGAACCTGGGCATTTTGGTGTTCTTCAAAGAGCCCAAACAGTCTTCACATGCAGTCACCTCCACCCTGTCAAGACTGGGTTCAGGGGAACAGTGAAGCCATCCAAGTCACCCCAAGGGATCAAGGATCAAAGAGCAGAGGATGTCATAGAGAGTAGAGACAGGCTGAGAATGTCTAGGGTACAATGGGACTGGAGAGTCAAGTGGACAAACTGAGGATGCCAGTCAGAAAGGTAGCCCTATATATACTGGAAGGATAGCCTAAAGGGGAACAAGGGATATCCTGAAAGGAGAACAAGGGGAAGGGGAACAAGGGATGTCCCAAAGGGGAACAAGGGATATCCTAAAGGGGAACAAGGGATATCCTAACAGGGAACAAGGGGACATAACAAGGGAGTGTCCATATAGGGAACAAAGGGAATGAAGAAGACCAATGGGTGATTCATGACACACCCAACAGACTTTTTCGCCTTTGACATCTTTCCGTAATCCTCTGATGTCTAGGACGATGCCAGAAAGCTTGCCCCATTCAGATCCCAAATAATCTCCAGAGACCTTCATAGCGCGTTCAATCTCACCTCCGTTGTTCTTCAAAATTTTCCATTCAACAGATGAAAAAGGCTTCAAATCCAAGTCATATATGTCATACTTTAACTCGGATGAAGACCGGGAACAAACAGCGCAAACTGGTTGCGACTTCCACTTCATTGCCCTCTTATATTCCCCAAGACAGTCCAGCACAGTACCGCGACTAACAACCTCTGGCCATCGTCGACACAATTCTTTGTATTCCTCTTCAACAAGCTCATAAGATGATTCCACTTCACCCTTCTTCGAGATCCTCTCCCTCTCTTTCTTTCCCGCAATCATTCTATCAAGACTAAACGTCACATTTTGAACAGCTTCTCTGAACTCCACGCGTATCAACCATCCAATTATGTTTCTTCGGTCTCCAAAGTCCCTTCTGCCTGCACTCAAAGGTTCCCAAGACTCTAACATCCACAGTAGCTCATCAGTCTCCATACGATCATACTTGTGGAACCGATCGCAAACACTCTCAGCTATATCTCTGGCCATTTTCTCGACATTCGTAAACGAGGAAACACTCACACGATAAGGATGCAGATTCCTTACACATTCGACAAGCTTATCTTTTCCTACAGACCTGAGGCATTTGATGTGCCTTGTCAGTGAAACTGACCCCAGTATCTCTTGATATAGTTCGGACACACTAGATCCGCTTCCATCCACGCATCGCTGAGGAATGCGAAACCTTTTCATAATTGAAGCACCAAACAGCTTGTCAAACATGAGAACCAAAATTTGCTTCCGACCCATCCACTCGCTATCTCTAAACTCCTCAGCCAACAAATACATGCATTTCAATAGGTTTGTTTCAAGATTTCATACCTCCTTGATCGCTCTCATAATATAATCACACAAAACTTCACTCAACCTCATTTTACATCGACCCAGGGTATCCAAGGACAATATCTCGCACCTTTCCTGCAATTCCTCAATCCTCAAGCAAGCTAGAGATTCGACGATGTGTTTCTTATCAAGGTCCATCCATTTCGGATTGGAAGCCAATATCCCCTTTCGAAGAACTTTATTTTCCATCTCCTTCGAGATTACACAGGTCGGATCGAACCACATAGATTCCACTTCCTCGAATCTCATCTCAAAGGGGTCGCAGCATTCACTATAGTTTTGAATTATGAACCTGTCTCTATCGGCAAATATCCACCACCTTCCATTGACGACATGCTCAAGCTCAGTCTCTAACCATCGGCAGACTGCATATACATCTTCAAACAGCTGCGGAAATAACTCGGGATAATACAAAGGGGTATAATACAGCGGATAGTCTTCGACACGATGCCAGTCTCCTAGAGGTGGGATATCTCTTTCATCATGAACGCGGCTAACGCGAGAAGGCTGCTTGCAGAACGAACCCAAAGTAGGACATCCCGAATGTGACATCGAAGAGATTAGTTCACTTTCAACAATCTGAGATGGATAAGCTGCTCTGCGCGTAGATACGTCGTTCCGACACGAGTCCTGTAAGTATAGGTGTCCGTGCGTGCGCACGGGAGAGGCAGATATATTTTTATCCCTTATATATAAGGAGTATATCCTCGAACGCTAACAAAGCAATCGGTATATTCAGGGACAAATATTTCTCGGACAAATATTTCCCCGGACGGAGGAGGCTTCCCAACCAAACCAGAGGAATCAGCCACTTCTAACCAAAGAGCCAGTTCACCACAACTCACTTTGAAAGTGCAAACGATGATGGCAAGTAGAAACAGAACCGCAGAATCACCGCTCATCCATCAAAGATACGTATATATATACGAACCAGACAATCACACTCATGAGGATGCAACCTATACAGATGTCAACAGTACTCAAGCTATGCAAACAAGCATGTGATAAAGGCATACCAGCACGCGCACCAACCAGCAGCATTCCATCGAAGATGCGGAGAAGATAATCCACCCCTAACTCCTCTACTAATGTTGTAAGCCACCAAACTCATCCCCATCCATACTCGAATGGACCCGATGACCCTGGCAATTCCAACGGGTACTCAAACTACATCTGCTCGTATCCCCATACAGCACATAATTCCCATCTCACCGAGCCTGCTGACCTTCTGTCTCATTTCCGTCATACAGTCCAAAGATATCAACACTGAAGTTAACGAAAATTCAAAAGTTCCGATGCTGTCCAAAGCAACTCTGTTCTCGAGCCGCAGCAAATTCACCGCTGCCTACTCTGCCCACGCTTAACAAAGAACGAAAACCTTCATACCCCATTGAATCTCCACCCTCTCCTTGTTCCGATGAACTTCCTATCCATCGCCATAGATCTCAGTCGCATATCCCTCATTCTACTCGTACGTTCTATATACATATATATATATATATATGTACATATGTTTCCCATTCAAAAACCAATCACCACGCTGTGCACAATTCCGACAAACATTATCTACCTGCATTCCGCCTAACAGGAAGAGTCCAATCTAATGACGCAATCCAACTCAGTGGGTAAACTCACAATCGTCCAAAGCAGACCTATGCTCAGTTGCTAACTAATTACCTGCCGTGCTCGACAATAAGCCACTAAAACCAACGGAAACAAGTATACAATTTTGACCAGCCAGTTCACCAATACCGCCAACACGAGTCAGCGAAATTGAATCGAGGCACCTTTCAGCCCAACAGGACATCGCATCGTTCGCAACAACATCGACCTAGTCATAAAAATATAGAACGACCTCCGCGTACATTCAACCAAATAACGCGCGTCAATCATATGACACATCACATGACGTCAACAGCAGAACGACAGCAAGAAATTTTCGACACAAACCCTTCTCTCTCCCTTCGGAGAGAGCCGGGAATTCTTGAAACCAACACTACTGTAGTACCAGTGTTGCAACCGTGACGTCGACTGTAACTTGCTCGTGAAGGTTGAATCTGTGGCATACCTACCCTACCTCATCACAAGCCTTTGTTGACTTCAATGTCTTCCCGCTCGTCTCGTTCTTCCTCTCGTTCTTCCTTCGCAACTCCACCTCCTTCTTCGATATCGGAGTCTGAGCAGTATGAGCTCGATTCTGGCGGGAATCCTATCCGAACATCCTATGGTTACAAACCGACAGCTTGTATCGTTGCTGTACATTATATGGTAAGTCAAAGTCATTCTGTATTGTTCGTCCATGACATTGCTCTCAACTGTAGAGACGCGGCATCAAACTTGACAAACTCGACCCGAGAGCCTTCGACACGCTTCCTCCCGAGTTATTGGTCTACCCGAAGAAACCACATAACAATCGAAAGCACTTCCATTTCGGTGTCGGTGTCTCATATGATTGTCTGTGGGAGTATTGCATCGCTCGCGACCTAGTACCAAGGCACTATCACACAGACCCATATTGCAGTGGTGCAATGGTTGACGCAGCGGTGAAGGAGATTAATCGTCTCTGCGGCGCAGAGCTGCAATTGTCCAATATCGCTAACGTGGAGCACGAATACGTTCTCTCGCGTTTCAGCAACTACACGTGGTTCAGCAAAAAACTGAGCGATCGCGATGAGCGGAAGGTCGTAGATATCATTCACAAAGAGCTTGGTATCTGCGACCGGCCAAGATGGTACCATAAGCTTGTTCGATGCCGTAAGTCGCTTTGCCTCCTTTCTCTGTCTGCGCTCTGACATCTTGATACCATAGCGTCTGGTCGCGGTTGGTTCTGATGAATCCAGGGGCAGCAAGCACTCCATATCCCGCGACGTTACTCTCGCAGCTCTGCGTCGACGTCGCTCACCTCGACACCCGTGTTCGCCTTCAATTCACCCGTACCTCGCTTTGACGGACGCCGACTCCGCTATTCCGCTATTCCAGTGAGATTCTGTAGGCGCGATAAGACATCAGCCTTAAGGTGCTCATGTGGAACACGCCCTTCAACACCAGCTGGAACACGCTGAGCTTCTCTCTGGGTGATCGCTCTTCTGACGCTCGCCAGACTTCGCCGTAGTCAGATGCCTGTCCACGGCCGCGGCATGCTCGACCTCAGCGGCTTCTTCCGTCCTCACACGCAGACTATTCATTCCCCCCTCGACTTCTATGCCGCAGCACAGTCGCGGAGATCTTATCGTGCTCAGTGTATGGTCATTGTACACCCGACATCCTCAATCTGCTCCGAGATGGCTATTTCCCGCATTGTAGGCGCAGAGATGGCCACCAGCGCGGATGGGACCCTTGCCAGTTGATCATGAAGACACGCGTAGTCGCAATGCCACGCTGATATCGCGCTCAATGCATTTAAGGTCGAAGCAGCCTGCTGCTGACGCATTTCGCATTCCTGATCTCGCGAGGAGTGGGCCGCCGTGCGCTTTGCGACAGATTGTTGGCGTACAGTCCCGCCGTCTGATTTCGCATTTTCTTAACCGACGTCAGCGCTGTTGGCTCCCCCGTGCATCCGGCGCTGCAGCGACATCATTCAACGAGCATGCTTGCAGAGAGAAATCTGCCCTCGTACGCCAAAATAATCGCTAGCGGGGCACTTACGCGTAGGCTTCAGATGTACTGCGGTTAGATAGAGCACGAGCCGCTGCGCTTCTACCTTGATCAGCAAAATAGCAGATGGGCGAGGATGAGGGAGTTACATCGTTGGGATCTGTGTATGGGGAATAGCTAGTTCTCATGAGAAATAACGATGGGTGGGCGTGCAACGACGGCTGTAAAATACTATCCCATGAGATGGACATCTGACTGGGATCAGTGGACACGGACCATTCACCGAGATACGTTCGCGCTGTCTGATAACAAACATTAGTTAAATTATATAGCTTCAATATATTGGGTTACACGTCCTGCGACGTGCGTACAAATGAGTGTGGTTATACTAGGCGAAGCTACAAGGAGCGTGGGGATGCAAGGATCAGTAACGATACAGAAGAACATCATAATCGTTAAATAAAGAGAGTGTGTTGAGGCTGTTGAAGCCAATAAAGTTACGAAACATGACCGAGCGAGGAGTACAGCACGTGTAAGGCAGCCTTGGGTCTTCTTGGAAGAGACATGTCAGTTTAGTGAGCGCGTTCTTTGCCTTTGCGTGAAGCCTGTCCTGGCTTCTTCGCGATGCCAGTAGAAGCCTCGGCCGGGCGATGAGCGGCCTTTTCATTCGACGGATCCGCGACAGCTTCATCAACAGGAGCACCAGCTTCCGGCGAGTCTCCAGAGGATTCGAGCTTGTGTTCCTTGGAAAACCTCGCACCCTGGGCTGCAGACTGAACAGGACGACCGCGAGGCCCAGCGCCTTGTTTCTTGGATGGACCAGCTACTTCGTCGGGAACCACCGGCTCATCTTGAACCTGATCGAACACGCATTTCTTGAATGGACCTGTGCCCTGGGTCCCGGAACCGGCAGGAAGACGCAGAGGTGCGACTCGCTTGTTTGACGGTCCAGCGATGGCGTTGACGTGAGCATGAGCTGTTGGTGCATCTTGAGACTGACCGAGCCTAGTCTCCTCCGAAGACTGAGCGCGCTCAGGTCCAGACGTCTCAGCGACCAGATCACAGAGAATGTCCCTATTGGCAATCTTGCGCAGCGGTTTCGGAGATGTATAGGTTACTTGGCGGTCGCGAAGGTTCCAGAGCTTGCCGTCTTCTGGACGCACGATGGCGGTTCTACGATTCTTGTACTCTGACTGCACAGATACTGAAGAATCCGTGGACATCGATTGATCCGGGAGCTTGCTCGCATCTTGCTCGGCCTTGAATGCGTCGATTGCCGCCTGCGCAACAACCTGGCAGACCAAAATTGTTAGTAGAGGGCATCACGCATGAAGCACAAAAGCATACCAACGATTGCGTTAAGGTAATGGCGGCAAGTTCCTGGTCATCTGGAAGACAAAAGATGCGGTCCGACGATTTGAGCGTCACGCCGCGCAGAACCATCGAAACGTGCACGGCCTGGCGAAACTGCAGAGTGAATTCCGAACCATCGGGACGTAGTATATATTCGCATGACGAGAATAGCCGAGGGATAGGATAATCGCCCTCTTCGAACAAGGGCTCTGTTGATGCTGTAGACGCAGCCGAAACGCTGGTGGACGTGTTCTTGGCATTCTCCGTCATTGCTTCCTCTGGTAGGTTTGTCAGTCCTTGCCCGTCGATAGTGGGGCCGCTGTTGTCTGCAGACATTCTCGCAGGCTGATTAGCTGCAGGTTCCGCCCTATCAGACACATGTTCTTGAACCGCTCGTGCTTCCTGTTGGCCTGAGGGAGTCTCCTGTTCCTGTAAGGGCGAGTAAGATTCCTGTTCCTGCGGCGTAGCTGGACGCGAGCTTCCCGGCTCAGGCGACTCTTTCCCAGTTGATGGGCGAGGTCCCATCTTCAGCGTCTCGGCATATTGGACCGCAAACGTGTCCCAATTGGACGGCCGATCGTATACCAGGAGTGTAAAGCAATTTCCCTGGCTAAGAAAGACAGGCAGGGTGTCGCCTTCGTACTGATAGAAAGCGAACAAAGCTTGCCCGCTGAGCTGGCGGAGATACGTCTTCAGGCTCTTCTGCGCTCGAGTCGACGCGACATCCCTTTTGTCTGCATCAATATTGAGCCAATTGCCCACGGAGAGCGCTTTGACTTCCCAGATCCAGACCAAAGAATCCTTCGGAGCGGGGTCGCAGTGACCCTGCGTAGAGACCCGCCTGGAAGCCCGCCTCGGTATGAGCACAACTGCATAGTCTGGGCTGCATTCGGCATCATCTGGACCTTTCAACGAGGGCTGAACATCTGTGGACACGATCAAATTTCTGTCCAAAGACTTGGAAGCAGCGGAAAATGCTTGAAGTATCTTGGCAATCGCATTGTAAGAGGCGGACTCCCTGTTGAGGTTTCTCTCCGCCCGCTCGAACGAGGCCGTGAGATCATCAAAAAATTCAATGCGCTAGAGACAGGTCAGAACAACGGCGGCGGGGAGTTGTAGCATATAATCTCACCGGATCAATGTCTTCGTCAGAAAGGGTGGGGTCAAGTGCGCCTGCGCTCATGATACACAATCTGAAGAAGAGAAAGAAGCAAGTCTGGCAGAACCTCCGATTCTGCGGAGGAAGAAGGAAATCGGAATAGATGAGATGCACCAGAGGCGGCCATCGAGTCGTCTTATATATCTTCAATTACTGTGGCCACCTGTGGGCAAGTCCACACTGCACATGATGTGACCGGTACGCTCCATTGTTCATTGGGTTCGTACAACCGGAAAACGTGGCTTGGGCATTATTGTGTTCATGACACACGAGGGAAGACAGCCTCTTTGTTGCATGATGCATATTGCTGGCATACTTCATTGTCTCAAAGCGCCCGCCTCAAAGCTCGGAGCAGATACCACTACATATTACCAAGAGTCTGGACATGCCACAGTCAGACATGCCTCGGGAAGCGGCGGTAGCATGCAGCATCTGACACCACTCACCGTCGCGGGATGCCTTGGATGCTTGCATAGAACATGGATAGGGTGAAGGCTTTCAATACGTAGTTGAAGTCGCAAGTGTGAGCATTGAATTGGCGCGTCCAATACTGCTCGCGGGGGGCTCCTTGATCTCGTACCACCACCATGGTCGAGTTTTCCCACGCTTCGAGCTGGGCAAGGATGAGGAAGAAACGACTGTCCAGGACGCTTAGGCGTTGACTGACGGCGTTTGTGACCTCTCAGACTACCAACTGGCCTCCCAAACGCTACTAGCGCATACCAGCGCCGTTCCCCAGACTGCCGTACAACCCCCTAGCCGCCGTACTACGGACAACGGCACACTGCCCTTCCATCCCGCGACGACCCTGTACCGCGCATGCAACCATATTGCTACCATAGAATCGACGAATAGTACGCTACTACTAGAACATGTCTCCCTCACTGATAATGCTAGCGATCGTGCACTTCCTGAGTAACTCCGCAGACCTAACTGACTGCCCACACCGTCCTCTGAGAGGATGCACCTGCCGAAAGCAGGAGGTGACCCGCCGACCATGCAACCTCACGCCTTCACCTGCCTGACACCCGCACTCTGTATAGGGCATGGGCCTGACCCCACCGACGAAGACAACCATGACGCCGACGCTCGTCGTCGTCGAAAAAACCCTCTCGCCCGGTACGTCCCGGCCCGTCCCTATCGAGCCGGATCGCACCGCAAGGCGGTCCGGCCTCCAGGTGCCTCATGGCCGCCGGACTGACGCGCCTGGACTAGACCCACATGCTATACGCTGCGCCAAGACGACAGCGTAAGGCCATCATCGCCAAAACATCCCCGACTCAGGACTAACGTAGGACTCCGCGTACAGTACGAACACATACACCGAAAGCCCAGGATACTATACCCGCTGCGTCTTGAATAGTAAGCCCGACGTTGCGCACTTTTCCGACCGTCTCATAACCACCTCCCCTCCCCTCACCCGCTCCCGCGCCTGCCCCTCGGACGGTATCCTCTGACCACCTGGACACCCACCCTCCCCCGATCTCCTCCCACCCCACCTCCATAAATGACCGCGATGGCGTGGGTGGAAACGCAACGTATGCCCAGAGCGTCGGGCACCACATGAAGACGTGTTGCGTGCCTCCACCCTCCCTCCTGCCTACCTCTATCTCGAACCTCGCGTACGACCCAACCTTTGGTATAACCACCATGTCCACCTCCTCGATGACCTTCCCCCTGATGAGCTCTCCGTCCCCCAGCCTCCCCAAACCCTCCTGCTCACCCTCCTCCCAGCAAACCCTGATCCCCACACTCACCCGCTCGCTACCAGGCCCGAGCACTACAAGATCCTCCCCCTGCCCGGGGAGCACCTCCCGATACTCAGCCTCCACCCACGTCTCTGCTATGCTTCGACGCCCCTCCCGCCAGGCCACCTGTCCACAGGCGAGGGCGGTATAATACTCGTGTGACCGTGAAGGAAAGTAAATGGTCGCCTCCTCAAGGAGTATGACCGGCAGATTGTACTGCATGTGTGTGTCTGTCTTGTCTGTTGCCAGCAGAAGTTTGGTGTATATAGACGCCCACGTCCTTGTGGCCTTATATATGTTCTGATCATCCTCTGAAACTCCGCCCGCTCAATGCCGATGACCGGCTGGTTCTGTTAGCTGATAAGAAGACTCTGCTGCATCCTCCTCCAGCCCACTACTGCCCTCCAAATGTTTCCCCTGCCCGAAAACCAAGCCTAGCCGGCAACCCGGCCTCCCCCTCGGTCCCCGGAATTGCCGGGCCGACGGGCCGGTGTCACGCAACCACTAGCCCTAACCCTGATTCTGTCCTACGCGCGCCAAATGCAACGCTGCCGCTGTCCTCAACGCAGCGACCTGCCGGCAACCGTCATCACCTTCCTCCCCCCCGACGGCAACAAATCCGCCCCACCGCGCACGACGCCTTCGGCCGACACTACACCCAACCAAACGGCGCATCTTCGGGTGCCCACGGACCACCAACGCTCACACCTCAACCCATCGCACGATCGCCCGCCATCGATCTGTGCGACCAACGGCGCTGACGCGCCCCCTCCCGAAAACAAGCCCCATCAGCTGGGGAACTGGGCTTCCACAACCACCCACACACCCTATGCCGCTACCCCAACCGAAAATTGTCGCGAAAACACAACGATACCACCCGCCCGGAACCTTTCTGGCCAATGAACCGCCCCCCGACCTGCGTGATCCACGACCACCACACCCTAGTACGCCCGACTGATTCTGGTATAAAAACCCCTCCGTCTCATCTAAACCCGACCCAGCCACGCCCTGCTAACCACATATTGTCGCTATTCCCTATGCAACCCTCCGCTGAGACCCTCATGCCGTCCACTCCGGCCGTGCAGACCGCGCACACGGCTTCCCACGCCTCAGTCCTCAAGGAACCCCCTCCCAAACTTACGGGGACTTTCCGCCGCACTGTGGCAGCCGGTCCCGCCGTTAGCAGCGCCGCAGCGCGCCTCGCCTCAAAGTCCTCTAAGGAGAACTGTAAGCACCAGCCTCCATACACCACTACACCCGCCTCATACCTCCCTGTCTGCTAGCGGCTACCCCTCCCTCGGGCCGTAAGAGCAAACGCCTCGAGGAACAGCGCGCCGCCGAGATTGAGCCGCTTCCCGACGCGCCGCCTGAGGTGAACCGCGCACCGGTGGCCACGGATCCGCCGCCCCCCGAACCTGACCAGGACACTCTTATGTCTGATGCTGCTGAGCAGCCCGCTGCATTGGCGGATGGCCCCGACGTGCAGCCCACCCTTGCCATTGCAACTGCGAACCCTTTCGCCCTGCTCGAAGGCCATGCCCAAAGCCCTGCGCCTACGCCCGTCCAGAAGCCTACCCCGACTGCCGCAGCTGCGCCGATACCTGCGCGTAACACCTTCGATGACCACGACACGTCCCAATACGCGGAGGGTGCCAAGGAGTTCTTCTCCGCTGAGCGTGAGCGCTATCCCCAGCAGCCAACCCGCTCCACTGTTTGCCTCGACAATGCACCCCGTTGTCATGAATCGCCCATTGGTCTTCTTCATTCCCTTTGTTCCCTATATGGACACTCCCTTGTTATGTTCCCTTGTTCCCTGTTAGGATATCCCTTGTTCCCCTTTGGGACATCCCTTGTTCCCCTTCCCCTTGTTCCCCTTTCAGGATATCCCTTGTTCCCCTTTGGACTATCCTTCTAGTATATATAGGGCTACCTTCCTGACTGGCTTCCTCAGTTTGTCCACTTGACTCTCCAGTCCCATTGTACCCTAGACATTCTCAGCCTGTCTCTACTCTCATGACATCCTCTGCTCTTTGATCCTTGATCCCTTGGGGTGACTTGGATGGCTTCACTGTTCCCCTGAACCCAGTCTTGACATTTGGACAAACTCTCATACATCCACCTCACCCACCCCTGTCCATTGGATTCTTACCCTCCCACCTAGTCCTTGAACCCACTGCCCACTGCCCAGCCATGACCCCATGATCACCAGATGAGTTGACACCATTGCTTGCAAAAACCCACAGAACCACAGACCACAGAACACAGAACACAGATCCACTTGCAAGGTGGTTGTCAGTCTCAGACTCAAGATTCCATGTAGATGTTGGATAGGTGTTGGTGTGCTCCAGGTGCAAGCACACCTTAAAGAGGGGGTAATGTCATGAATCGCCCATTGGTCTTCTTCATTCCCTTTGTTCCCTATATGGACACTCCCTTGTTATGTTCCCTTGTTCCCTGTTAGGATATCCCTTGTTCCCCTTTGGGACATCCCTTGTTCCCCTTCCCCTTGTTCCCCCTTTCAGGATATCCCTTGTTCCCCTTTGGACTATCCTTCTAGTATATATAGGGCTACCTTCCTGACTGGCTTCCTCAGTTTGTCCACTTGACTCTCCAGTCCCATTGTACCCTAGACATTCTCAGCCTGTCTCTACTCTCTATGACATCCTCTGCTCTTTGATCCTTGATCCCTTGGGGTGACTTGGATGGCTTCACTGTTCCCCTGAACCCAGTCTTGACACCCGTCTCGGCTTGATCGCGCCTGGCCGCACGGCGTGGGTTGCCCCCCATCCCGATGACCCGGACGAAAATCCCTTCTTCGAGCCCGCGCCGAAGACACCCGTCTCCGCCGCCCCTAGTGAACCGCCGCCGACCGACCCCGCCGCCGGTACCCCGTTATCGCGCTACGCTGAACGCACTACGCCGGCCCTCAGCGCCCGCGCTACCGAAAAGCAGCCCGCACTCACCATCCGACAGTCTAAGGACCTGGCGGCGCGCTGGGCCCTGGCGGCCGAACACGCCCCCTCCCCGCAAGGAGGTCACCATGCCTCGAAGACCGCGTCCAAATTTACCATGGGACCGTTCCCGGAAATCCATGACTTCAACCCCCTCGGAGCGCTCTCCCTCCTCGCCAAGGCCCAGGTCCTTGAGTGGGCGAAGATCCAAGGAGAGAAGGTCATCGCGCGTCCATTTGATACGCCCAAGCCTCCTCATCTCCACGCCACCACCGCGTCCATCCTCCAACGTGCTGTAGAGGAGGCTACGAACTTTGCGAATGCGCAGATCGCTGCGCCAATCCCCGCCACGCCGGTCACGCAGGAGACCCCGTCTCACAACATCCCGAACGCCTTCCTCATCTTCAACATCCCGGAAGCGACGGCCAAGCTCCTCCTATCCCGGTCCGTCTGGTCCTCCCAGGAGATTACCTTCCAAATCATCCCCATCGATTGCGGCATTCCACGTTACCTGTTCACTGTCGGCGGCTTCAGCACGCCGACCGACGAAGCTGTCCGTGAGGCCATCTATGAGCACTGGACGAGCCAAGATAGCGGCGACCGGATCATGGACGAAGTCGAGTACTTCATGGAAGAACAGTACCGCCTCACCCCGGGCGACTCCCAAAACTTCATCGATACGCTCCATGTTGAGCGCGTCCCCACCCTCGGGCGCGACAACCTCCCTCTCCCTCGATTCAATGTCTTCGCGGACCCGGACATGCTCGCCGACGAAAAACACTGGTACAAGCTCCGCGACATCTTTCGGTCGCTCCAGTACACCTCCAATTTCTGCGGCACGGGGACCGTCCAGCGCACGACGATGTGCTCGCTCTGCCACGGCGCCACCCACCCTCGTGGCCTTTGCCCTTTCCCCGAGCTCCCGGGCTGGAATGGCCCCCAGCGTGACCTGCCTGCCGACACCATGCGCGGCGGCCGCACCCGTGGCAACTCGTCCCACAGCGGCCCCAGCTACAATCGCGGCCGGGGACGCGCCTTCTAACCAGGAGGTCGCTATTCTGCGACGTGCGCATCGACGCACGCCGAGTGGTACGTCTACCCGCACGATAAAATAGTCTGCTCGCTTGTTATGCCCCGTCGAAACTTTCTCACCCGTATCTGTGCCCTGATTGCTGTATAGACCCTGTGTCCCCCCAAAAGTTGCCGCTCCTGTCCGTAGCTAGACTCCCAGCCAAGTGTGCCCCTGCCGTAATGTGATTCTTGTTCCCAGCCCTCCTGTGAGAGCCTCCTTGTCACCGAGCGCGGCTCGGGCCGCGCCTGACGCCCTGCTGTCCCTGCACGCTGCGGAACGTGTAGATATGACCATTGTGCCCCCCGGGAGCCCACATTTACTGCCCATCCGTGGGACAGGAAAGCTCCCGGTCCCCGCTGCCTGGCAAAAGAGCCAACGGAGACCTATTTAGGTCTAGGACTAGCCGTGCCGAGAGGCTGAAGTCATGACATGACGTGAGCGGCACGCCCGAAGCGGGCCGCCCACGCCAAACTTTGACATATGTCCAACCGTGGTAGCCGGGTCAAATGCTACCTCTACCTGCCTATAGTCGTATGCAGGACTAGAACTATCGACCGCTGCCAATACATCTTATCACCCCCCCAACCCGGTCGCTTCATCGTCTTCCGGTTCGCGCCTCCCCGTCCCCAGAAGAGCCTCCCTTCCTACCGCCGGAGGGTCTCTAAATGACGGGAACGGAGAGTACGGTGGCGGAGCTGCATCGCCAGCGCACACACAACACGCTGCATCGCCAGCGCCCATACAACCTGCCCCATCGCGGGCTGCCCCACCAAGGCAAAACAGAAACACCCAGCTACATACTCGCGCTGCCATCCGCATCGCGACACACAATGTCAACGGACTCAAGAACACATCCGACAGAGGCGGCCCCTCCGTCTCCAAATGGACCGCTATCCACCGCACCATACGCCAACAACGGACGGCCATATCTGCCCTACAAGAAACGCACCTCACGCCAGAAAATCTATCCTCCCTTGACCGCCTTTTCGGCCGGCGCCTCTTAATTCTCAACTCCAGTGACCCCGAACGTCCGGGCGCATCAGCGGGAGTGGCTTTTGCACTCAATAAAGACCTACTCCCCGATATCACCCACACGCTCTACGAACTCGTCCCTGGTCGCGCCATCGCCCTCAAAATACGCTGGCGCGACACCGATGACCTCCTCCTCCTTAACATATATGCTCCACACACCCAATCCGACCAACCCGCCTTCTGGGCAAGCCTCCAGGCGGCATGGGATGCCACAGACCTCCCGGTATGCCCTGACTTTATGCTCGGTGATTTTAATGTCGTTGAAGACTCCATTGATCGCGCACCTCCCCGCCGCGATCGAACCAGCTCCGTTGATGCCCTCACGACTTTCCGTACGACCCACGACCTTCTGGACACCTGGCGCCATACCTTCCCTGATAAAAAGATCTTTACGTACCGAGCCCACAACGGCGAGCTTTACTCCATGTCCCGTATTGATCGGATATACACAGCACCCCGTCATACTAATAATGTTTTTGAATGGACTCATGAGGCCGTCTCCCACTACTCGGACCACTCCATGGTAAGCGTCCGTTTCGCCCCTCACGATGCGCCGCTCGTTGGGAAAGGGCGCTGGACCCTCCCGCTTTATCTTGTTGACGACCGACGCCTACTGCCCTCGATCATCAACCTGGGTGTGAAACTCAATGCCTCCCTCGAGGCCATGCCGGCTGACCGTACCGCTGCACGCAACCCCCAAACTGAATGGATGGCTTTCAAATCCACCCTCTCCACCACACTCCGTGAGTACGCCCGCACCGCGACGGGCAAAATAGACACCAAAATTGCACAACTAAGTAAGGACGCTGACCGACTACGGGAAGAGGATGATTTCTCCACCGACAACTCCCTCCGCCGCAATGAAGCCCTCCTCACTAACGAAATAGAACACCTACAAAAGAAACGCTACAAGTCGGCACGCATGGTCGCCAAGGCGCGCTGGAGTGTGAAAAGTGAACGCGTAAATAAGTTCTGGTTCAAACTGAACAGCGAAACTAAGCATCGTGACTGCATTAAGCGTCTACGAACTAACACCACCGAACCCCCCGAATACGAGTCGCACTCAGGCCGCATGGCAAAGATGGCGGGCTCCTACCATGACCACCTCCAATCCAAAGATCGCGACGACACACGCACGCCGGCCCAGTCACTAACGAACACCCGCGCCGTCCTGGACTCCATCCCCGATGCCCAAAAACTCCCGCAAGGCCACTGCACGCCGTTATCCGACGTTATCACCAAACGCGATGTCGCCCAAGCCCTGAAATCATCGCGAAATGGCACGGCAACCGGCCTGGACGGCCTGCCGTACGAACTCTGGAAACGCCTAGAGGAACACCACCACACCACTAAGAAGACACAACTAAAGCGCCCCTCATTCGATGTCACAACCGCCCTCACTGCCGTCTTCCAAGACATCCAGACCCATGGCCTGCTCCCTGGCTCCTCCTTCAGCCACGGCTGGATGTGTCCGATCTACAAGAAAAATGACAAATCAGATATTGCCAATTACCGACCCATCACCCTCCTCAATACCGACTATAAACTGTTCACAAAGGCCCTCGCGACTCAGCTTGCCAGCTCCATCCATGTCATGGTACATGATGACCAGGCGGGTTTCATCCCGGGCCGGTCCATTTTTGACCAAACCCGACTTGCGCAGACGATGATCTCGTTCTCCGAAGCCATGGAAGTCGATGGCGTCATCATCGCCTTGGACCAAGAAAAAGCCTACGATAAGGTTGAACACGAATATCTCTGGAAGACTCTCGCTACCTACAACCTCCCAGACCGGTTCATCGCGACAGTCCGCTCCCTTTATGAACACGCTGAGACGAAAGTCGCTGTGAACGGCCATTTCAGTAGCCTCTACCGCGTTACACGCGGCGTCCGCCAAGGAGACCCGCTCTCTTGCCTCCTCTTCGATCTCGCCATCGAACCCCTAGCCTGCATGCTCCGGGCGTCCCCACATTTGACAGGTTTCCATATACCTGGCACCACGAAGAAGGTCCTCGTCCGCCTCTTCGCGGACGACACGGCGTTATACCTCAGCGCCGGCGATAGATACGACCACGTCCTCACCCTCCTGAACTCCTGGTGCGCCGCCTCCGGTGCCAAATTCAATATTCACAAAACTGAAGTCATCCCAATCGGCTCCGAGGAGCACCGCGACCGCGTCCGCACGACACGAAAGATCCATCCTGACGATGTGAACACCCTCCGACACGGTGAGAGGATCGCAGGTGACCGCGACCTAGTAAGATACCTTGGTGCCTATATTGGTATTGATACTGACGGCGACGCGCCCTGGTCGCCGATCCTGGATAAACTCCGTGCGACCCTCAAACGCTGGCAAGCCAGCCACCCAACACTCTTCGGCCGCAGCCTCGTCGTCCAGTTACTTGTCGGCGGGATGACACACTACCTTGCCCGCGTGCAAGGCATGCCAAAACGTATTGAGACAGCCATCACTAAGATCATACGCGATTTCCTATGGGACGGCGCTGCCCACCCCCCCATTGCCCTTGCACATCTGCAAAAACCATATAGTGAGGGCGGCATCAAGCTCCTAGACATAAAATCCCGCAACGAGGCCATTCAACTCATGTGGCTAAAATCTTACCTCGACCTTGGCCCCTCTCGCCCGACATGGGCTTTTGTCACCGATGTACTTATCAACCGGATCGCCCCCACCCGTATCAACGACCTTACTAAAATGAACACGTTCCTCCAAACGTGGAATATCCCGCTGCAAGGTAAACGTAGCATTGGCCTCCCGCGGGCTGCAAGCGTCATGCTCCGCACGGCGAAGAAACACCATGCTACATTTGCTGCCTTAAAACTAACAAGGCACCTAAAAAGCCAACTGCCAGCATGGCATCACCTAGGAGCAGCCCCCCACAGGCTCACTGCGCGTGCTAAGTGCCTCCGCGACACCCACGAGGTCCATACTGTCGCTGACCTCATGTCTGTTAGCTCCCGACTCACCGACACCACCTCTCAACCGTCTCACAAAAACACCAGCAGATGCCGGTGCGCCGTATGTAAAACCGACCGCGCGCGCGGGCTGCGCGAACCCCAACAAATGCGCAAAAGAGGCCAGGAAAATCCTGCTGAAGCTGCATCCGAAATTCCGCCCAATCCTGGACTCCCCGCCCGATGGCCTCAGTCTCACCCACAGGCGCAAGGCCAAAAATGCCCAAGCTCGCCTGGGCATTGATATGGTAATTTTTGACCCCACCGTCTCTTGTAAAACATCTCTTGCTGAATGCTTCCGGGTTTTCGCCGATCCCTCCATTAACCTACGACCTCCCGCCACACGCCTGACGGCACCCCAGGGCGGCATAGAAGTAGAAGACGAGCTCCTCACGTTCTACACGGACGGCTCGTGTACCAACAACGGCAAAGCTAACGCACGCTGTGGCGCGGGCGTCTGGGTGGCAGAAGGCCACCACCTTAACAGAAGCGTCAGAATTGCAGGCCCCCACCACTCCAACCAAGTGGGCGAGCTCATGGCGGTCCTCGTTGCACTACAAATCGCCCCAAATTTCGCTCCAGTCCTAATCAAGTCTGACTCACGCTATGTGATCGACGGCCTCACCAAGCGTCTGTCCTCCTGGGAGGACCGAGGCTGGATTGGCGTCGCAAACGACGCCCTTTTCCGCGCGGTCGCCTACCACCTCCGGCGACGCTCGGTGTCAACAGCTTTCCAATGGGTCAAAGGCCACTCAGGCGATGTAGGCAACGAATCGGCGGACGCCCTGGCTAAACTCGGTGTCGAGAAACCTGAAGTTGACATTGTCGACGTCTCTATCCCGCATGACTTCCATCTGCAGGGTGCGCGACTCTCTGCCCTCACGCTGTCCACTGCCTATGGCGGCATCCGCGAACTCCTCACACTGACCCCACGTCACGGCACGACAACCCACCTCGACATAGCGCGAGCATCCCTTGAGGACTACTCAGGTCACCTGGAAACGGACGAAGCCCTCTGGCGAGCATGCCAACACCCGGACCTTCGCAGGGAGGTCCGCCAGTTTATTTACCGCCTTCTCCACAACCTCTACAAGGTCGGCCCCTTCTGGGAAAAGATTCCGGCCTACGAAGTACGCGCCCGCTGCCCACTGTGTGAAGGTGAAATTGAATCTATGTCCCACATTCTTACTGAATGCTCCGCACCCGCTGTCGCCCTCGTCTGGGGCCTGGCTAGATCCCTCTGGCCCCACGGCGGTGCACAATGGCCGGCAACTACCCTGGGTAATATCATGTCTGTCGGACAGCTCACCGTCACCAGTGGCCCTGCTCCGGATGAAATCGACTGGCCCGCCACGCCTCCCCCAGGCCAGCCGGACCCCGCACCGCGACCGCCACCGAAACCCGACCGAGGAGCCACCCGCCTTCTACGCATCCTCTTCTCCGAAGCTGCTTACCTGATCTGGGCGCTGCGCTGCGCCCGCGTTATCGAGAAAGAAACCCACTCCCCAGCCTCCATCACGCGCCGCTGGACGCGAGCCATAGAAGACCGCCTCAATACGGACAGGATGATCGCCTGCAAAGTCAAACGTTCCACCAAACACATCCGCCTTGTCCGCGCGACATGGTCAGCGGTCCTTGATGATCCGCCTGATGACTGGTATAAGTCACCTGAGGTTTTAGTGGGTGTCAGACGCACCAGCGCTCCCGGTTGACCGTGGGCGCTGCCCGGCGTACTGCAGCCCCACACTACCCAGCATTGTCTGGGTGTGCGGTTGCGCATTTTCCCTCGGATCCTAACCGTCCTCTCTTGCTTGCAAGTAGGGATGCTTGAAGCTGTTTAGGTAGGGCTCGAGTCACCGTGGGGTCGTGGGTATCTTCGTATCTACGGTCTCAGATGTATGACATAGTGGCTATCTAAACATACAGCTTGTCCAAAAAAAAAAAAAAAAATACTGCTCGCGGAGAACGGTAATTTGAAAGCGCGCATACACGTGACCGTGGTATGAGATCAACTTGAACTAGCGCTCGTCACAAGTTGAAGTTACACAACGTCTACTCCTTCATCCGTGCTTCATCGCTCTCGTCCTCGTCATGCCCAGACACCATACTTCTCTACTATCATATCTCATTGAGGCTCGTAAAGAGTCCGGCAGCAACCATGTTCCCAGGCCTTTGATTGAGTCTACACCGAAGGCTCGAGCGGAGCGGTATCAGGTGGGTTTTATGTCTTCTTGCGTATTATATTTGCTCGCTGAACTCTGAATCGCAGCTTTACGCTTCACGGCGGGACGAGCATGAGCCCATGGACCAGCTTCCTCCTAGTTATCTCGTCTATCCCCAAAAGCCACGCGGCAACGTTCCCCTCTTCCACTTCGGAATCGGCGCGACTATGAAACAACTGCACGATTATGCAGTCCAACATCGCTTAGTCCCAGAGAAGTATTATAATGACGCTTTCTATGCCGGCGAAATCATCGAGGCCGCCGTCAAACATCTCGATCGCATATCTGGTGTCAACTTATACCTCGAGGGCGTCCAGCATCCGAAGTATAGTTGGGTTGTGGCACGCTATTCCAATTACACCTGGTACCATGAAGAAGTCAACGCGTGGGAGGAAAATAAAGTTATCGACCTCATTAGGCGGGAGCTTAAGATAGAGGACATGCCGCAATGGCATTTTAGCGTGGTGTAAGTCTTCGTATACCGGTTTACCGTTCCTGTACTGACGCACTTGCCGTGCTCCTTAGCTGAAACTCATAGTCGATTTCCTCCCGTTCCAGACGCAGATAAAGGTGGTCCCTTTGTGACTCGTTCGGCGATCTACCACTTGCCATCCTTCGCGCCATCGCCGCCAAGTCCCGACTTCAACCCATCGCCCTCGCCCTTTCACCTTGGACGCAGTCTCAACGGTGCACATGCTATCATGCTCCGCCACCACAGTCTCACCGCAAGATCACGCGGTTCTAGCATTCTCTGATCAAACCTCCTTCGAGTCGGCACTGTGACCCATTATCGTGTTCGCCCCCAAGCTGTCGTTGCGGTCACATGTCGTCACCTTCCTCACCACCAGCACGCGCGTCATGGTCCTGATGCATGGGTTCCCGCGCCGAGAGCGTTGTCAAAACCAACTTGACGTTCGTCGAGCTTACCTGTCCGCACGACGGTGGTAGGTTGCATCGCTGGCCCGACTGCAGCCGTCTGGGGTTTGGTCGACAAGGAGGAATGACGTCGCCGGCATCACCGTGACATGCATGGCCCCGCACCGTGCCAATTTATGGGAGACGCCGTGTTGAGCTCAGCTGAGGATGTGGGACTTCGATTGATTGGCTGCATGGGATTGGCTGGAACATGGTCTAATGGAGGGATGATAGCATCGCGATGTCATGGAGATCGTTCTCGGCACGATATAATTGTACACATGTCCTTTGGATGTGGCGCGGAGTATCATTAGTTAGAACCAAACAACAATGCCCGTCTCTTTATATTTGATATAAGCTATGATTGTGGGGGCTCCAGAGCTGAAAATGTCGAAGAAGTCGAATTCTGGATTTCAACGGGAAGTCAACAGGCGCTTGTCGGTCTTTCGTTTCCTTCAACTTGTCAAGTTCGTGCGTAAGACATTTACCTCCGTCACGCGTATCATCATCGATTGAACCTGTACGCATCATCTCCATCTCATCCTGCATCCGTGCTCCATTATTCTCGTCTATCATGCCGAAATACCATACCCCGAAATCATTCCTCATTCAGGCTCGACAGAAGTCTGGAGAGGATCGTATCCGCAAGCCCGTATACGAAAAATCTGCACCTAAGTTTCGAGCAAAATATTATCGCGTGCGTCTTGTATTACTTCCTATTGGTCTTCGATTTCCATGCTGACCCAAATTCAGTCTTGCGCTTGGCGGCAGAAGGAGCAGCAGCCTTTGGACCAACTCCCGCCTCAATATCTTGTGTATCCCGGAAAGCCACGCTCTGACGTGCCCCGATTTCACTTCGGTCTCGGCGTTACTCATCAACAACTACACGAATACGCAGTCCAACATGACCTGGTTTCGCCCGAATACTACAACAATCCCCGTTTAGGCCTCGAAACCATCCAGGCCACAGTCAAGCATCTGGATCGCCTATCCGGTGTCAACTTATACCTCGAGCCAGCTTTGCACCCTAAGTATAGTTGGGTCGTGGCACGCTATTCCAATCACACTTGGTACCATGAAGAAGTTCACGAGCGGGAAGAGAATAGAGTCGTTGACCTCATTAGACGAGAGCTCAACGTAGAGGGCATGCCGCAATGGCATCACAATATGTCTCCCTACTGGTAAGTGTTCGGATGTTTTTTTGTGTTCTTGTGTACTCACGCACTCGCGTTCTCACAATTATATTCGGCCCAATCACACGAGCGCAGATCAAGCCGTCTTAATACTCGTTTGACGGCCTACCTACCTATCTGAGTCTCCCTTCCATTGTTCTGGACTCTGGCCTCGCCACCAGGCCTCCCCCGCGAACCATTTCATTCGCTCTTCGGATCCTCGCAGTAACTATGGCGCGCACGTCTAGCAAGTCCCGATTGCTGTAGTTTCAGCATCTGACTCTACAAACACCGGACTTCGCGCGTTTCTACCACCGGTTTTTGTCGGAGACTTGCGCTTTCTCGTACTCCTTATTGCTGGCACGATCGACAAGCTTTGTCATGCAGATCCCTGTGCACTCCCGCGCCTTGAACTCGACGCCTGCACTTGCTACGCAAAGCGGGTTGCGGCGCATCGCCGGCGCTCCTATACCTCCCTAATATCTGGTCGACGACGACGCGATCGGTATCATCCGCTTCCACGCGCATCCCAACCTTATGGACGCATCATATCGAGCGCGACCGAGGCATGAGGGTAAATTGTTGGATGGGATTGACTCGGACGAAGTCTGGTGGGCGAATGATAGCATTGCGACGTGGAGATCTTTGTCGTCACAATATTTGGGGTTTTTTTGGGTATCTACATGTTATTGTCGCTTTCTGAGACTGATGAAGTCAAAGAAGGCTTTGATATATCGTCAGCCTGATTTTCACGGGGAATGCGAGGCTGCATATGTGATACTGCGGATAGCCAGCTCTCTTCGACAACGATAATAGAGGTGTTTGCGTCGACTCGACGCGTCGTAAATCATTGCATGTTCCTTGCTTTCGATGAGCAGACCTGCGGTCCTTCGCTCACGCAGCAGCATGATTTGGTGATTACTTGCATGGAAAGTTAAGTCCTACTAAGCTCTGTAGAGAGACTCACAAGGATTTGTTCTAACTTCTAAGCCGAGACCCATTACTAAATTAATGCCATTAGCGCCCGTTCACTCGACGCGGTCACGTGGACCTCCCTCTACTCACGCTTTCTTCAATCCGCCGTTCGTCGTCTTCAATTTGCCTTCATCCGCAAATTGTTTACTCCTTCACTTGTACTTCGACACTCTCATCTTCATCATGCCTACACATCGTACCTCACACTCGTTTCTTGTTCTGTCTCATCAAGAATCCAGAGACGATCGCGTCCACAAACCTCTAGTCAAGGAGGCTACATCGCAGTCTCGAGCAGAACATCAGCATGTTAGTCGTGTACCGCATATCTCCTAGTTCTCTGTACTGAACTCTATCACAGAACTACTCATGGCGTTTGAAGCCTAATGAACCTCTACATCAGCTTCCTGCGCAGTACCTTGTTAATCCAACAAAGCCACGTTGCAATCCCCCCCGATTTCATTTCGGAGTCGGCGCCCCCATGACAAAACTTCTAGACTATGCGATCCAACATCGTTTGGTCCCAGATGCACATCGTTACAACGGACTTCTGCATCTTAACACAATGGAGGCTGTTGTCAAGCATCTCGACCGCATATCCGGTGTCAATCTATATCTCGAGCCAGTCTCGCACCCGGATTATGGGTTCATCGTGGCACGCTACTCGAACTATAGTTGGTATCACGAGGAACTTGCGGAGCGGCCAGAACAAATGGTCGTTGACCTAATTAGAAAGGAGCTCAACGTCGATGACATACCGCAATGGCACCATAACGTGTCTCCTTGACTTGTAAGTCTTCGAATATCAGTTTGCATTTTTGCCCTACTGATGCACACACTGTTCTCGACAGCTCAACTGAGTCGCTCCTGCCCCTGCATGAGTAGCGCGAACAAAGCCCGACCCGTTTGTTACCGCTTTGGCAAGCCTCCCTCCCTCCCTTCGCGCGACAATCTAGCGTCACCGGCGAGCCTCCGTCTCCTCCATCTCCCTCACTCCTCCGCCTTCAACGCCTTGAAATTTAGAAATGACTGGTGAATACACGTAATACCTAAACGTGATCGTGTTCCAAAGGCGGAGTGCCTGTGGCACTCGTCCTTTTCGACCGTGACGCCTCTCTCGGCTCGCGCCTTGAAGTCGCGTTCATCCTCGCAACATCAAGCACTTTACTCCTTCATCTGTGCTTCATCCCTCTCACCCTCATCATGCGCAAACACCGTGTCTCGACATCATACCTCATCGAGGCTCATAAAGGCTCCGCAGACAATCATGAACGTGAATCCTCGATCAAACATGAGTCTACACCCAAGGTTCGAGCAGCATGGTATAAAGTAGGTCTCATGTCTTCCAACGTCCCAAAGTTCGGTGCTGAATACTGGATCTTAGCATTGCGCTTCGCGACAGAAGAACCGCGAGCCTATGGACCAGCTTCCTTCTCAGTATCTTGTCTTTCCCAATAAGCCACGCTGCAACGTCCCCTTGTTCCACTTCGGAGTCGGTGCCACCATGCAACAACTGCAGGACTATGCGGTCGAGCATGGCTTGGTCCCTGCAGAGTATCGCAACAACCCTTTCTATACCATCCGGACGGTCGAGGCCACCGTCAGGCATCTGGATCGCATATCTGGCGTCAACTTATACATCGAGCCCATCCGCCATCCTAAGTGTACTTGGGTCGTGGCACGTTATTCCAACCACACCTGGTACCATGAAGAACTCGCGGAGCGACAGGAACATACAGTCCTTGATTTCATTAGAAGGGAACTTGACATCGTGGATATGCCGCAATGGCACCCTACGACCTTGTAAGTCTTCGTATATCAGCTGGATTTACATCGTCCTGACGTACTTTCAGTCCTTACTAAATGACGGTTCTACTCTCGCCCATCGCGAATACCAATGAAGCCGCCGCCTACACCACTCGTCCAATGAGCTACTACGAGTGGCAGCCGCCATCGTCGCCAACCCTCGACCTCAAACCGTCTCCTCTGTCCCTCCACCTTCGACACAGTCCCCACGCACGCTCTATCACGTCCCCGTCACCACAACATCAACGCTCGACGGCGCGCATTTTCATCTCCGGTTATTGCTGGCGAGTCGCGCACCGTCACATCCACTGCCGGGACAGTCGTCTGCCCACGATCTGCATATCCATGCCCTGCCTTCACGCCGAGAAAGTCGTCGACAGTACCTTCGCCCGTCTCGAGCATGACTTTCAGTGCACCTGCTCGCGTGACGTTATGCTGTATCGTCAGTCCGACTTCAGCTCTCTGGTGTTTGCGCAATAGCGAAGAAAGACGTCGCAGGCACTATCCGCATTCTGCGCGCATCCTCATCCTCATGAAGAGGTCGCATCGAGTGTAACTGAGCATACGGGCTTTTGGGTCCTTGGTTGGGATAGGGTCAGCTCGGATGAGGCCGGGGTCTGGTAGACGGTTGATAACGTTGCGACATAGAGGGGTTTATTCGCACTTCAGTTTTTGGAATACTACATCTCATCGCCGTTTTCTGAGGCCGATAGGGTTAACAATGAAGGCTTTCTGTCGATATATGTTAGGTCTCGAGTTGATGGAGAATACGGTGTGGACTTAGAGCTTGCAGCGACTTGATTCTAGAATCTAACAGACCCAAACGAAAGAGGAAGATGATTCGCACGCCAATGAGAGGAGCGCATTTGCCGTTTCCTCCCTTTACGCTCTTGACCGCACACCATCTCCTGCTTCCTGCTTCTTGTTTGTCCATGCTACTCTAGCCCACGTCTTACTCTGTATTTTATTCGCAATGCTTCACGGAAACTCAATCAGGATCTTGGCCGGTGAGAAAAGCTCGTTTAAAACGCCCAAAACTTTCTGACGATCGAGTGAAGGCAATAGTCATTCTGAGCTCGCCGGTTTAGTGGCCGAGCGGTGAGCTGCAGCTTCCCATGATGCAGCTAACGGTCCACGGACTGTGATTCACCCTACCCAGGCTCAATGTTTCTCTAATGCCGTGCACCGTGAAGAAATTCTCCAACGGGGAGATAAACGTCAAAATCTCCGAGTCCGTGCGAGACGAGGATGTCTTCATCATCCAGTCCGCATGCGGCGATGTGAACGACCATCTGATGGAGCTTCTCATCCTCATCTCGGCGTGCAAGGGGGCGTCGGCTCGCAGGATCACGGCTGTGATCCCCTGCTATCCATATGCGCGGATGGACAAGAAGGAGCAGTCGCGTGCCCCGATCACGGCAAAGCTGGTCGCGAGCATGCTTACTGTCGCAGGTTGCGACCATGTCATTACCATGGACCTGCATGCCAGCCAGATCCAAGGCTTCTTCGACTTCCCTGTCGACAACCTGTACTCGGAGCCCTTGATGCTGTCATACATCAGACGTAACATCGAGGGGTGGAAGGATGCGATCATCGTCAGTCCAGATGCTGGCGGTGCAAAACGGTGCGTCTCTGGCCAGTCTTCACAAACCGTCCATGGCTGAATCTCCATGTTAGTGTCACCGCGCTTGCGGATAAGCTGGGCCTCGACTTCGCAATCTTCCACCGAAAACGTGACGGCAAGTCGCACGACGCCCCTGAAAAAATGGAATTGCTCGTCGGCGATGTAAAAGACAAGGTAAGCCGCCCATGCTCATCATATCTGTTCATCTCGCCTGTACAGGTTTATATCTAGGTGGCTATCCTGGTTGATGACATGATCGATACCGGGAAGACCCTCACCTTGGCAGCCCGCTCTTTGAAAGAGAACGGTGCTGCGAAAATCCATGCTTTGGTGTCTCACGGTGGGTTTGGTATTCTTCATGGCGTCTAAGCGAAGGTTTGACAATCTGCCAGGCTTATTATCGGAGGCCAGGATGAGCGTCATCAACGACCTGCCCCTTGAGACATTAGTGGTAAGTTCCATGATGATTGATACTCTACGACCTTTCACCATGCGATCGCTAGGTTACGAACACAATCCCACAACGCGAGCACCAGTTGAACTGTCCCAAACTAACCATCATCGACATCAGCCATACCATCGCAGAGAGCATTCGGCGCACCCATAACGGCGAGTCCATCAGCCTGCTCTTCGGCGAGTGGTCTGAGCACATGGGTATCAATGGGTTCTAAATCAAAGTCGAGCGGAGGTCTTGTTTCACTGATCGGATTGCTAGCATATGCATTCGCACACATTGTATCGTTATCTAGAATGGGGTTATAGAGATGAATCTATGGCGATAACCGATTGTCTCATCTGGGGATTTGGGATCCCGGTGGGCGTCAAGATTTGGTTGCGACATGCTTCTTCATCTTCGTCGTTGTGTGCTTCTGACGCACAGGCTCCGGCAGGAAAGCAAGCCTATCCAGTCCGGAGGGCCCAGTCATTCTTCCTATCTATCAAGTCAAAAGTGAAACCTACCATAGGTTCGTAGCGCGTTTCATCCTTCCTGTCTTTCTCACACCTCTAGACCCCATGCAACGGCCTCCCAATGTTTTGGCACATGCAGACTGTCCTAGACGGCTCGAGCCTGCTCCATCCTGTCCAAGATCACTGGGAAGCTTATACTTGCACCGAAGCCATGGGCTGCGGCAGCCGCGAGCTTCGCGCTGTGGGTACCGCTCGTGACCGGCAGTCGCCCTCATTGCCGAACATTTCCTGTTGTTCCCAAGGTGCGCTCTAGTGAGGCGGGGTGCTTATACTGCGCTGCACGTATAAAACCCATTACGCAGCCCATGCCGATGCATTACTCATCGCCCGCTCACGCCCGCCCACATTGACCTGAGCCGAGTATGGCGACGCAGAAGCTCGTGCTGACGACGACCAGCCTGCACAACGTCGTGATCGCGAACAGCTCGGACGTGATCTACTACGAGGTCGTCACGCCCAAGTGGGAGCGCGGCGTCACGCGCGTCAACAAGTATAATCCGAACGCGCACGCGTTCGACCTCGTTGCGGAGCTGAAGAATGAGGACGACCGGCCTGTCGCGGTGAGGATTCACGGCGGCGAGTTCAGGCCTGTCGAGGAGTTTTTGAGAAGGCAGGAGGGAGAGGCGATCACGTTCGTGCTTTGGCCAACTCCCGTATTGTTTCTCTAGTCTCGTCCTGAAGATCGTTTGTAGGAATGGCCGGTTTCGTGGAAAGGATGGGCGGAGTTATCTCTGGAGGCTTAATCACAGACATTTAGAGGTGGGCATCCTGAGCTGCGGGCTCGTCCCATTCTCTGCTCGTTATGAATGACGATTCCGCCGACAGCTCGTACACGAGGATGCGCCGGAAGGAAAGCCGCTCGCTGTGTTCCACCGGCAAAAGCGGTATTTTCTCGTCCTGAGGATGTCGCGTCAGCCGTTCATCGAGATCGACATGAGCGTGCTTGATACGCTGGATTCGCTCATCAGTACGTTGCTGTCATTCATGCGGCTCGTGCGTTACTCTTCTTGACCTGGTTATGCTACAGTATCGTTCCTTCTCATCGAGAGGAGGCGCAGACATGGGACGAAATAACCACGTCCTCATACATAGGGGCGCCTCAAGAAGCGGGTGATTAGAGAAGTCATATCCGCTGATTTGGGTGCCAATCTGGGACTTCATACTTTGTAAGCGTCAATGAACACCACGATGCTTATATCTGTATGTAGATATATGTATACAATACCTTGCAGAGGGTGAGGCAGTCCGTTGTCGATGGGAGCTACACCCTTTGGTCCCCCTCAGACATGAAGTTCTCTAAGAGACACTATCACCCCTCGATATATCTTCCCTCATTCTCCTTCAAGAGCTTCGTCCTTTTTGTCTATGACCTCTATCTTGCTTCTTGCCGATCATCGCCGTGTTCCTTCGTCAAGGTTACAACCCAACAATAGCCACATTCGCCTCCTAATATATGCAGATTCACCGCCAATGAAGCAGGCCCCCTGTTTCGAGCTTACATTTCTTTAAGGAGTGAATGTCAGATCGTCGCTTTCCTCCGTCATGCCAGGTCTAACGACTTCGGGCAAATCGTCTACGCCGATGAATAACACGTACATAATGAATAGGAAGTTTGTGTGTGGTTTGACAATGAGCGGCCCTAGATAGGCTACGAAAAGAGGTGATGGATTAGCTACAGGAGTATTGCGGTGTATACGATTGCAGACTGAAGTATATGGGAAGGAATTGATGCTACGAGGTCAGATACGACGATCCTGAGGCACGATGGTTGAGTCCAGTATCTACTCTGCCCCCGGGAGACTAGCTACGAGACAACATGTGGCCGAAGGGAAAACGAGAAGATCTATTGCAGCAATGCAAGCCGTCAGAGAAGGGAAAGACGGTATGATACTCGAATAGCGCCGGGCCTGGCGGCTTTCCGGCGCGTCACCTCGCTCGAGTCCATTGGGTTTCGGTCATTTCAATTCCTGAGTACATCGTTTATTCAGGATCCTTTTTTTTTATGTACAGAAGTGGCCGTGTTTCGAGACGTTAAGTAAGAAGTAATGTGAACGTGAGTTATAATGTTTTACTTTCTTTTTTTTTTTGAGGGATTTAGAGGCCATGTTTGGAGACGTACGGAATAAGTGAAAAGAAGAGAAGGAAGTAGTAATTGGTTTAGTAATACGATGAACGAGCCTTTTTCGCAGGCTTGTTGCTTGCTTGCGCTCGCCGCTTCATGGTGGTCGAAGCAGGTTTGTCTTCGTATCCCGATGGAAGAAGGCGTGTGATCTTTACGACGTCGAGGAAAATGTTGAGCGAATTCTGGCTGAAGGTTTGGCGACTGAGATTGAAGGTGACTTTGACCAGGGATCCTTTCAACATTCTCTCACAGTCGTTAGGATGGATGGGGCTGTTTCGTCGGAGATCGAAGGCCGGGAGTGGTACACCTTCGAGTTCATCTTCACCAAGAATTCGAGTGATGTGATTTGTGGCCCAGAATGAGTTCTGGTGTAAGTTCCATGTCGAGAGGTGGAATTGCGCTTGATATGGTATTAGATAAGACTGGAAAGAGAAGGGAAGGTACCAACGATCATCGAATGGGTCGTTCTCATCTGTATCAGATAGCTCGCGCATTTCACAGTCAGCATTTTCAATCGGAGATGACGTGTCTTTCTCTTTTCCTTTTCCCTTGTCTGCATATGGTGCTTGAGACGAGGAGCGAGAACTTTTGTCTGAAAGGGTTTCCAGTCAGAATGTGCGAAGATAGAAGCATAGTGTCTGACCATTCGCAAGAAGTTGTTGAGATTCGTCTTCTGAGTCGACAAAATCGAATTCGGGAATGTCTTTCGGCTGTGATTTGTGCGTTAATGATGTATATGAATCAATATCTGGACTGACCTTGAACCAATCATGCCTGATACGAAGCATATGGGCGTAGTTATCATCAAAGATGTCAGTTTTTGTGGTTTTTTTAGATCCCTCTCGTCGAAGATTTGCCAGGTTCTTCGTCGTCTCAATCCACCATTTGTCAAGATGCGGTTTTCGAGGTTGAACTAGCCGTGCGCTGCCTTTAGAACGATGAAAGGGCACGGGCTTGAAATTATTGGATCCTTCGTCGCCATCTACATTCGCTGCCGTGCAATAACCGCCAGGATACATCCAGTATTTTACGGAGGACATCTCTGCGATACAAGTTAGATCAGCGACAGTTTTCGGGTCATTTTTGTCGACAACAATGTCGTTGGATTCGTCGACTCTCGCCCATTCGACGTGATCTCGATACGAAGTGCTTCCCATCCAGAACGGATCTTGAGTGATGTCATGTTGGACCTGGGCGAGAAGTTGGTCGAAGGATGAGCCGAAATTAAGTTGGGTCGATGTCGGGGATGGCATGGACGTTGCAGTGGTGAGAGGTGGATTGGATGGATTCGTGCTGATTGAGAAAAGCGGTTGAGATCCTGAGCTCGGGATCGTCGAGGATGAAGATGCAGCAGATGGGGTTGGAATGGGTTTTTTCTTCGCGCGTTCTGATCGTGAGGAATCAGCCATGATGATAGAGAAAGATGGGGTGGAGAATAGTTAGGGGTATGACAGCGTCTTGTGTGTGGTGGTTGATGGTCGGTGTTTGAATTCGGAAGCTAACTTGGGTGGCTGATATTTTGGGCCACATTTCATTGAACCATCATCGTCGCAGTCATATAACAATGGAATCTCTCACCATGAACGATATTGTCGAAGGTCTTCATGATTCCTGGCGGTTTTCCCGTTCGGCACGTCGGAGTCGAGTTCTGTTATTGGAGGAGGTTCGCCATCTTCCTAGAGAATTGCAGGACAAGCTTCAAGATCTCATCGAGGAGAAGCGTGGACGACGTCTTCTTCGGCCAAGTGTACCGGCGTATGTCGATGTAACAAGAGATAGGCGTGAAGAAACTTCGGAGTATTTTATGAAAGCAATATCAGAAGAACAAAGACGAGATATTCTCTCAAGATTTCGGGATGCGACTTCAAACGAAGGACTGGCTCACTATATCTGTGGTGCTTGTGGGCGAAAGATGCTAGCGTGCGAGGTTCATTTTCAGCTTATGAAGTGGAGCGCTGTGCCTAATCGACAGCGACTGGTTCCGGAGGTGTCAAATCCAAGGCATGATCTTGTCGACGGATGTCTGGTTGAACGGGAAGGGATGGTTGTCGATGAACATGGAACACAAATTCGCATTTGCGAAGAATGCTTACAAGGCCTTAGCGATGATAGTGATCTCCCTCCGAAATTTTCCCTGGCTAATGATTTGTGGCTAGGACGAGTTCCGTTCGAGATGAGAGTCTTAACCATCCCTGAACGTTATCTCATTGCGAGGGGCTACAATCGAGTTTCTGTGGTCAAGTTATTTCCAAAGGATAGAAGAGGTGCTTACGATCCAAATTCATTGCAAGTTGGATTGAAAGGCAATGTGACCACGTTCGACATGAATCTCCCTAAAGTGGCCGAAATGCTCGAAGGCAGGTTGTTGCCACACCCGGTCGATATCCTTGCGTCAACAATATCTGTAACTTATGTCGGCCTTGGAGACTTAAAGAAAGACTGGCTGAAGAATACTTTTCGCGTTCGACGCTATTGCGTGGCCCGCGCTTTAGCTTGGTTACATGAAAACAATCCAAAATACTATGAAGACATTGAAATTAGTGATGAACGACTTCGAGTTTTGCCTGAAGATGACATACCGGATGCAATAATGGCATTAGTTCATCAAGACGAAGATCCAGACGTTGCAGATAGGGAGAGAGAAGGATATATTGAAGCCGAGCAAGCATATGATGATGATGATCGAATGGAGGTGGATGAGGAAGATAATCCAGGTAGTTTTTTCTCATATGATACATGCGTTGTCGGTTGAAAACTCTGTCAGATGTCATCCCTTTGCAATATTTGGGAATGCATGATACGAACCTTGCCGATCTCTCTGCATCTGAGCTCCAGTCATGGGGACTTGCCAATTTGTGGTCGGAAGGTGCTGAAGGCGGTTATGCAGTCCAACATAGTCGTCAACCGTTACCTGACTTGCGCAGTTTGAACACGCAATCAGGCTCGAATATTTGGGAAAAGACGTACCCAGGTCTATTTCCATATGGATGCGGAGGACTCGACATCAGTCGGCGGCGGTCGTTGTCCTTCATGGAACACGTTCGATGGTGTTTGAACTACCACGATCGTCGGTTTCGATTGCGGTCGATGTTTTCGCTCCACGTCTTCAGTGTTGAACAGAAGCGGCAAGCGCTGGCATCATCAAAGATTCAACTCCGACGCGGCGACTTCGATCGGGATGCTGCAATTCTGTCGACGATTACTGTCCAAGCTTTGAAGGAAGCTGAAGTTGAAGAAAAAGAAGGTCGACCAATATCTAATGCTGCTGTTCGTCTGTTGCGGAAACATATGTTTTCAGCTTCTGCTCGCATAATGGGATCTAACGCCTCTCGACGGAGTCTTCGCAGTGAGATTTGGGGCACTGCGATTATGCTCAATCCATCAAATTTGTGGGTTACTATTAGTCCTGACGACTTGCATAGTCCCATCGTCCAAATCTTTTGCGGAGAAGAAATTAATATGGATATGTTTTCGAACTTGTTAGGTCCGTCGCGCGATATACGAGCTGTCAATGTTGCAAGTGATGCTTGGGCCGCAGCAAAATACTTCAATTTCATCATCAGCCATGTCCTCAGTATTCTGTTCGGCCTGTCACTCCGTCGCGGAGGCAAAGTACAGTCACGGCCAGGCATCTTTGGCGAACTATCAGCTTATTTTGGCGTAGTCGAATGTCAAGGTCGAGGAACACTTCATCTACATATGTTGCTTTGGATTCGAGGAGCCCCATCATCAAAGACTATGCAAGACCTACTACGTCAGGCTAATTTCCGTCAACAAGTAGAAGAATATAGTGATTCCTTTTGTGCTGCGACGATTGATGGTGTTTCTTGCGATCAGGATGTTCGCGCCTTTCCTGCGGAGTCTGAGATCGCATACAACAGGCAGCTCGATCCGACTTCGGTGAACTACGAAGAAGACAGAGAAGATTTCATTGCTCGTGCAGGTCGAACAAAGCAACTACATACTTGTTCAATGGCGAGCTGCTTGCGTAGGGACAAGCACGGTGTTCTTGCTTGCAAGCGCAGAGCGCCCTGGCCCGTTTCGGACAGTACAACTGTCTATGAGACTGGAGAATGGCGGCCGCGAAGAACATATGGAAATGTGAACAGCCACGTTCCTGCGCTGTTGGAGACACTAGCGTGTAACAATCATTTGGATTTACTTCTTCAAGGAGAAGAAACATTACGTTACTCACTGTATTCGACGAACTATCAAACGAAAGATCAAGGATCATCGTACAATTGTTCCGCCGTCCTAGCCAAGAAGCTAGCATTTCATATCGAGGGCTCGGATCACATCAACAATCTTCGAGAACGTCAACGCCTGTTAATTTTTCGAGCCGTCAACTGTCTCAATCGCCAACAGGAGCTCGCTGAAACTATTGTGTATTGTTATCTAATGGGATGGGATCATTCTTTCAAGACGCACCATTATGTTCCAATATTTTGGACGTCGTTCATGACATATCTGCATAAAGAAGAACAATCGTCTGTATCAATTGTTGATCTCTCAGTTGGTCATTTTCAAATTGAGCTGTCGTATGTACTGACCGTTCTCATTTTTTATAGGATTCAACAGAGTATGTGACCTTGGAAAATACTGACTCGAATGTCATTGCTCCGAAATCGCAAGTCAACGATTATCGTCTTCGAGGTCATGATCTAGATGACTTCAATGTCTTGTCATTTCTTTTGGACACGTATGAAGTATACAAAAACGCACATCAAGGAACGCATCGCAGTGTGCGAATCAATTATCTTGAGACTCATCCGAAGTCACAGAACGCATGTCGAATCCTTCGGAACGAGAATCACAACATGCTTCCAAAATTCGTTGGGAAATATTTTCCAAGAAGTGATGACCCTGAATGTGCGGAAGACTATGCGGCAGCTGCAGTTATGCTATTGAAGCCTTGGCGGGACATTCGGAGCCTTAAGGGCCGGCACACGACTTGGACAAATTGTCTCGATGAATTTCTTAGAGAATGTTCGAGTCGAGTTCCTGAAATCCTCGACGGAATTCAGCATTTCCATCGATGCAAATCGGCAGCGGATCAAGTAGCAGTAGAAGAGACTGACCGTACTGAGCAAGGACAACTTTCCATGGATGTGGCCGATGACGATGAAGACATTCATGTTGCTGAGGACACGTCTTCGCCGAATATAACGGAAGAAATGCTTCATCAAGTAGAACAGCAACGCGAAACTGGACGGGATTTCGCATATGCACATAGTGCTCTTCGTATTGGGGAAGCCGCCGGGATATTTCCTGAAGAGAATCAGAATGCGAATGAACCATGCCGAAAGCCAATTATTCTCCCCGCTCCAAATTACTTGATTCAATTATCGTCGTGGAAAGCATCAATGGAATCTATCGTGTCTAATCAAGGAGCACTTACCGAAGAAAATACTGATCCTCCAAATATATTTCAACGAGAAGGTTCTCCGCCTTCTGCAGATGTTTCTCGGCAACCAGTCGAAATGGCTGAAGCCGCATTATCTCCCGTCGACCGATCCTCTCTGCTTCCAGATCAGCGCGTAGTCTTCGATATTGTCGAAAAGCACTTACTCGAAACTCTTACCGAACAAGAACCATCACAATTGCTACTGCAAATCCATGGCGAAGGTGGAACTGGTAAATCAAAGGTTATTCAATGTATAACCGAGCTATTCAAGTCACGCGGAGCAGAACACATACTGGCAAAAATGGCGTATACGGGCATCGCCGCGTCATTAATCCAAGGTAGTACATGCCATCGAGCAGCATCAATTCCCATTGGAGAGTCCCTATCGACGTCAGTTTCGGGAGAAAAGCGCAAAATATTATCTGAGCGATGGGGAACAAAGAAATATGTTATCATTGACGAAATCTCCATGATCAGCAAGCGCTTCCTGACTCTCCTGTCACGAAATATTGCTCACGGCAAAGGAGTTGTCGAAGAATCAAATACTCCCTTTGGTGGAATAAACGTGATTATCTGTGGCGATTTCCATCAATTTCCACCAGTTATGTGCAAGGCAAATGAACCATTGTACCATCCTATAAATCATGAAGTCGATACGGTCCATGACAAGCTAGGTCGAGCAATTTATGAACAATTCGAACGAGTTATCATACTCACACAGCAAGTTCGAGTTCAAGATGAATTATGGTTGGCGTTTTTGCGTCGACTGCGCCATGGCTTGACAGAAGAAGCAGATATTAATATGCTCCGGTCTCTGATCATCACTGATGAGCGTTGTCCTAAAACTTGTTTCGACAACGAACCTTGGATATTTGCTCCACTCGTGACTCCTCGGCATTCTGTTCGCTACCTGTGGAATGCCGCTATGGTCATTAAGCATTGCAAAATTACAGGTCAGCCTTTTGAATGTTCACAGAAGTAAAAATATTAATGTACCTCACAGGTAACCAAATCCTTACTTGTCATGCCATCGACACGATAGGCCGCGCAAGGAGATCTCTTTCTGTTGAAGAACGCTATCACGTAGCCACGAAAAAATCAAAATCAACTCGTGATAGACATGAAAGAGCCGGATTGCCAAATGAAGTAGAACTTGCCGTCGGACTTAAAGTCATGGTCACAATAAATGTCGAGACCGAACTTGACATCGCCAACGGGAGTCGAGCAGAGATCGTGGATATTGTTCTTCACGCCGATCAAGAAATCTCTAAACATGACCAAAACGTCCATATCTATCGTCATCCTGCATATGTTCTCGTCAAATTAGAGCATTCTCGAGGAATCCAACTACCAGGCTTACCAGAAGGCATCCTCCCTATAGAACCGATCCTCCGAAAGTTTCAAATCAAGATGCTGACTGGGAAGACGCAAACAGTCTGGCGTGAACAATTTCCGATGACTCCCGCATACGCGTTCACTGATTATCGATCGCAAGGACAATCCTTAAGTCATTGCGTCGTTGATATCACGCAGCCACCGACAGGAAAGAGACTCACTCCTTTCAATGTGTACGTGGCATTATCGCGTAGCAAAGGACGGGACACGATTCGATTGCTAAGAGACTTCGATTGCGATGTACTCTTCGAACCCGCAGACGACTTTCTCGAGATGGAAGACCAAAGACTAAAGCAATTGGACAAGAGAACTCGACTCGAGTGGCTCAACAGACATTGAGTAGAATCTCTTATCTATTTCCAAAGTCAACAGGTTAGTAGAATTTTGACAAAGCTACCCACTTTATGAACCAATGAATATGATAGAATCCGCGCTTCTGCACTTCAACTGAAACTTGAACGGGATAATTAGCGACATTTGTCTGCGAGAATAATTGGTTATTGAATTGATAGAGCCTATCGGAAAAAAAATCTTACTTGAAATACATATTGCCCGCTCTCCACCGCTTGTACTGTCATAGGATCCTCAAGAAAAGTGACGATCTCGGAAGGTGTATTTTCAGGGAAATGATAAGGAATCATGTCGACTATGATGACGGTTTGCTGGAACACTCACTAAAGAAGTAGCTCGTTAGACCCTGTTTTTGAGGAAGATGTCTCCGCTATGACGACAATGACGCATTTGATCATCGAGAAAGCGAGAAGGAATTGATGCAAAGAAGAATTTAAGTCGATAGGTATAGAGGAAGTGAGATAGCTGAGAGATAAAACGAAGCGATGAAGGTCTACGTTGCATGCCGCAACATAGAAAGTCAACGAGGACGGAGAGAACATGCGTCGAAGACTGATGTTATCGTCTTAGTAAGAGCAAATGACACATTGTTTACCATGGACAGTCCACTGTCCACGTAGACGTCCTCGCAAACAATGTCAGAATTGCGGGAGTGGAGTATACCTCGCTGTCGCTCGGTGAAATTGCACCCACAAATAAGTAACAATTTGATACCATTTCGGTGTGGAGGTTATCATGGCCAGCTCTCGGCGGATGATATCGAAAACTTCTTCGTCTGGGGGCCCATGAATTCATCAGATTCATGTGATAGAACCAATCGTGGTTATATGGCGTGCCATTAGCTATGGTCGTCGGCTTTCCAGCGCGGCTCTCCAAGAGAGAGTATGGCTCCTGATAATGGATAGCCCTCAACATGTCGGAGAACCGACGCGCATCGTCGCTGGCGAATCCAATAGTCGAGGGTATGAGACTGTGCTTGACAGCATAGTCATACAGCGTGTCTCCACCGACGCCGATGCAATAGCGTAGTTCCGGGATACGACAGCTTTGCTTCTGGGGTGAAATGATGTACTCGGCCGAAAGCTGCTCCATTGGTTGCAACTGCTTCTGGCGTAAGGCAAAGAGCTATCCAGTGGTGAACATGATGGACACAGAGAAAAAAATGACATACGAACCTCGCAACGTCTTGTTCTGCGACGGGGACCCAGCTTTCGTAGCACCCTACGATGGATTTTGTCACAACCAGGCGACCCATTGGGAAGACATATTTTGCGTTCTGGGATGCAGGTCATCTTGAGTATAGTCAGAGATTGACGATGGTGTTCTATGAGGAGAGATGATACGAATACTGAAGGCACGAGTCCTGAGAGTAACGACAATGTTAAATAAGGCCTAGTAGACTGCCGTATGTGTAGCGCACAAGTTGAGCGTACGACATAGTGAGACGCGGTCAAGACGGTCTACGACGGAGGCAAAAGGAAGCTTGGCGATACAGAGGAGCAGGCTCGCTGAGAGTAACAAATGGAAGATTGATTCGGCAGTGGATGGTGTTATACAAATTGCGATGAAAAGACTATAAAGTGACCAATATTTAACAGAACATGCGATAGCAAGATAGAGGGTATAATAAGATATGATGAGCTGAACATCGATCCAGAACCTGTGGCATTTATGGACTATGAGAAAGCGTACGAGCAGACTCCCACTGAATACGCACCAATAGTCATGTAAGAATGTCAGACAGATCGTGGTACCACCGCGGACTCTCAAAGACGTTCAACTCTCGTTGAATAACCTGCATCGCGAACTCTTCATCTTCCTCCATCAGCACGTCGTCGTACCACGTGTAATTCGAATATCGCAATACGGTCCACTCGTGTTCGCATTGAAGAGGATAGCCAAGATATAGGTCTGCGCCGCAGGCGCGGTCTAGTGCTTCCACCGCCCTGTCCAGTGTTCGCATCAGAAACCTCGGATCATCGAGTTCCTCCTGCGGAGCGAGATGACTCTTGGTGGCATAATTATGCAGTTGCTGCGTTGTGACACCAAGGCCATAGTGGACCGGAGGTGGGTTGTTGTGTGGCTTGTTGGGGTAGACGAGATAGTCCGATGGCAGCTGGTCGAAAGGCTCGCAGCCCTTATACCGCGTCGCACGCGACTAGGGAAAAAGTGAGCAGATGACCAAGTTGGACAGTGGCAAGAGCGCGTACCTGATGCTGCTTCAGATCGCAATGGGCTGTCAGCTTATATCCTTCACATGTCTCAATGAAGTTTCCCTCCGCGTCGAGTTCGTACTCGTCGATGTAAGGTCTGATAGAAGGGTGGACAGACATCGTTGGCGAGTCGAACTCGGATGGTGGAATGACTGGAGACAAGGGAAGGAAAGAGCAGAATCCCGAGTCCTAGACAATGGACAATCGCGTATTGTTCTCCTCTACGTTCCAGCCGTTGTGGTCATAAGGCATTTGTGTTGCTCGTAAGGTACGCCGTTGGTCACTGCGCTATTGGTTGGGGGAGAGGGGATGGGATCGCGAGTTGACGGACACGGACATAGGATGTGCCAGCGGATGATGTGTAGACTCGAAAGCGAGGGGATATTGATGATACATGGCGGTGCAGCACCGGAGAAAGGAAAAAATCTATTTCAGAAAGCGTCAGTTTTCAAAACTCGATAGGGGAGAGTCGGAGGGGTCAATCGGACTCACAAATCAGATAAGACTGTGGTACCATTTTGGCGTGGAGGTTATGGCCAACTCTCGGCGGACAATGTCAAACACATGCTCATCAGGTGGTCCCTTCGCTACGTTCACGTGGTGCCAGTGACTATGGTTGCTGTAGTAAGCCACCAGGGAGTAGGATTCTTCGGCAGTCCAGCGTGGCCATTGAAGAGACAAATCCCCGCCGGATAACTCCTTCAACTGGTGAACAGCCCGTAGCATGCCACAGTATCGACGCGCAGCGGCGTTGACAAAGCCAAGATTGGGTATGAGATCGTGCTTGATGGCATAGTTGTACAACGTATCATCGCTGACAGCGATGGAATAGTACAGTTCTGGGGTACGACGGGCTTGCTTCTTGGTCGAAACAATGTACGCTGGTGGAAGCTGTTCCATTGGTGCCAGACGCTTCTGTCGTGATACTCGGATCTAAGAGGAACAGTAAATACGATAGAAGAGATCTTCCAACAATGCGTACGGACCTCGCAACGTCTGGTTATGCGACGAGGACCTCGCTTCCGCGTTGGCTTGCACTGAACTTTGGCACAAGCATCAGACCCATTGGGATGATGTTTGCGTTCTGGAATGCAGGTCATTTCGAGTAGAGAGAAGTTACTGAAGAAGAGACGTGATCTCGGGATGATCGATGAAGAGAAAGTTACGAGAGTAACTATCCGTTCGGAGGTTCACAATGAAGAGGTCGACTCGATGGTTGAGCCACACTTAGACGCTTGGATGTTGATTACGCGATCACGTGGAAGGAAGCCGCGTGCTTTGCGTCCATCTGTCGACTCACTCCGTACTTACCCACTCTTCATCTCGGCCACGGCGTACAATAGCTTTGATCAAATGGCCACTCGATGTGCGACGTCCACGACGCGAACAATACAAGGCCATTCAGTTGGATCCGTAATTTCACCGTGATTCCCAGAGGACAATGCGACTGCACAGTGTCGTCCCCGCTATGAGATCTAAGGTACGGGTGCATTGTAGCCACGAATGAAAAGTATAAATTATACAGGGACCCGCTGTCCCAAGATTTTCCTCTCACTTGTTCCTCCATCACAGATCAGCCATGAGCGCAGGCGCTCCGCAACCAGCTATCGACGCTCTTCGTAGAGATAAGCATGTGCGTAATTACTCTCTCGCTAGATTAGTGTGAGCTCACGGTGCTACTCAGGTGATTGTGATCGAAGAAGAAGCCTGGTTCCAGAATCTTCACCGCACAATTCACCATGCAGCGACGCGCAAGAATTTTGAAGTCTACCTCTACGATCCACTCATGCAAATTTTCGGGACGTATGCGAAGACATGCAGCCATGAGGACTACAAGGTCGCAGTCATTCCGCAGGGATGCTTCGAGCTCAGGACGGATTCTTCCACGAGGGTCACCCGTACACTCTCGGATGCTCTTTTTGCAATTCATTCTAACCCCACCGGTGATCCCGGCGACCCACAGTATGGCAAGTCTCGGCTAGGCGGTTGGGTGGAGGGAAAACCATGGGTTCAGCTCCCGAAGAAAGCGAAAAAGAAAGGAGCGGCCAACACAGTTAAGAAGGTGGACGCCGGCAAGGACAACGTCGAAGGGCAGGACAATGGAAGCGAAGTCATCGCAGAGGAGGTCAGTGTGGACAGGAAGTGTAGTGCCAAGGAGGGAATCGATACAGGCCAAAAGGATATCACTGCAGACGAACAGGGTACCAATGCAGAGGAAGAGGATGCCGCCTCAGACGACGAGGATGCCGCTGCGGACGATGAGGATGTCGCGTCAGATGAAGAGGACATTACTTCGGATGAAGAGGGCACAGACGTGGATGAGGAGGATGGGGATGAACAGGAGTTCGATACAGGTGAGGTACCTGCGATGTCAGTTGACGGCCCCTCTGTCGAAGATGCCTCTGCTTTGGTTCTTGATCCTAAGGAGGTGACTCAAAGGCTGGTTAAGGACCTCCGTCAGCTGTGTAAGCAGGCATATTTTGCCTTCGATCATTTTGACGACGACGAAATCCTCTCCTTCATCACATACGGGATGACGTTCTCTTGTTTCAAGTTCATAAGGCCTGCTAATTGGGACAGCATCCGAGGAGACAAAAATGGAATTGTCGACGCACCCATCCCGATCTACTCGAACGAGCGCATGGTCTTCGATCATTGGATCAATCCTTACCTTAAGAAAGCTCTTCGTTTGATGACAGCATCACTGGATCTGACGTATCAACCATCCTGGTTTGACCCCCCCACTCATGACATTCCGGAACCAGATCTGGTATGTCTCATCGTTTGTGAATCCGTAGCCATGATTTTCTGAACGATATTTATCAGAGTATTGCCCAGAAGGCCATTGACCGTTATAACAAGAAAATAAAGGGCACCGTACTAGGAAGCTCGCCTGAGAGAGGACCAACGAAACCAGTGAAAGGCGACTCCCCTTACGTTGATTTGACCAAGGAAGCCACCGCTCCAGCGATACAATTGAGGCCCAAACTTCGCTCAGGCATAGGCGGCGCTGAGACATCCGGAACCGATCTGGAGTCTGCTGAGAATGAGGGAATCGAGACACCCGAACCTGCTCCCGAACAGCATGACGGTACCGACCCAACAAGTTCAGATATTGAAGATTCTCCTCTGGCTCAACATCTGCCACCACAGTCGGCGCAATCTGGACATGCTTCTCAGGGAAATGATGCTTCTGCGACCTCAGGCATCCCTGGAACTGCTGGCTCGTCAACGGAAGGCACACGCAACCTGGCTGACAATGCTCGCACTTCCGCCTTAGCCCTTACATCTGGTGTCAACCTGAACGACAAGTTGCTCACGCCGAAGAATCGTGGCAAGCAGATTCCTAAAGTACCTCGCGGCAAGGCTCGCCAAAAGAATATCGACTTTCGCACCAATGCAAATGGCTCTGCACTGCCCGCGCTGCTATCGCCACCTATCAATGACGCCCCGACCGGCGACGGACTTGGTGGTTCTGGATCTCATGCGTTTGGACACCTGCCGATATCTCAAGAAGCTAATGGCGATGATTCTCGGACTGGCGTGCGTTCGAAAGCCAAATCGCGCAAGCGGAAAGGCCGGCCGTCTAGCCCGTTGAGATTTGACAGTCCGGATCCTGACCCAGCTGGAAACAGCGCGCCAACGCTGGCTGGCCCTTCCAAGAAACGACGGCTGGTCCCTCAAGCAGATGAACAACCTGTTGACAACAGCGCCGGTGGTCCCTCAAGCACATCACGCATGGCGGCCCAAGTGTCCGCTGGTGCAACTAGCGCCAGGGACGACGCAGCAGCTGAACGTGTCTATGATCCCTTGACGGCGCCAGAGCGTGCTCGCCTCCCTAACACTCGTGTTTACCAGTCCCGCGCCGCTGCTGACAGACGCGCTCGATCTAAAACCAAGCCCGCTGTTGGGACAGCAGAGACTGCCGCTGCGGTCGCCGAACCCGCAGCCCCTGGTCGCTCTGGGATCCAGGCTCGTTCTATCGCTGGATCTTCTCGAGCTCGAGTTCGCGACACTCCGCCACCCCAACGGAAAGACAAGACGAAGAGCAAGAGGTTTCGTAAATGACCGCATCACTATCATCCTGCGTAGTGTAAGGCTGGTCCGAAGACGCGCATAGCTCGAATATCTGTTGTTACTGCTTATCATAGGGTCCTTGATCCACCATCCACTCTTTCAAACTAAATCACATCAAAACAATCAAGAAGACAGGCTTCTGAAGCCTCGAAATCCACTCCTTCAAGTTATGCACGTCATGTTTCCCGTCTCCGAGTCATGCCCGTTACGACTATCATGCTTATGACTATCACGCTCGATATGAGTCTCTGGAAGGCTCATTTCTGCCGCTCGTTCTACCACGCTCTCTCAGGTTGTTGGCTTCGAAGCCTTGTTAGCAATATGAAGGTGATTTCGTATTGCTGGTGTCGATACATGCAGCATTGATTGCTATCCACTCCTTAGCTCTGTAGTATAACTATATTCCGTCCGCTCCTTTGTATCGCCGGGTTAATTTATATAAAAGTTGGTGCTGGCTGCCATTTGACTTGTGTGCTGATCGACTGAAACCTACTACGCATTAAGTACGGCGCAGCTGCTATCGCGCTGACAGTACGACGCTCGCCCCACGTCTTGGCACCACCATGTCGACTTGAAATGCAACGCCATGCTTACAATTTCCTACTGAAGACACAATTTACGCCGCGCGGTAGTTGATCTCCAGTTTGTGGATATCGACAAGGCTACGCGACGACGAATGGGCAGCGAATCGAGTCCTGCACCGACTTTGAGCATGACATGTGTGCCCATGCATGGCCGCCTTCGACCGCTAGCGGATTCGATGGCACGGAGAACACGATCTCGGGGGATAGAGAGGCGTGAATAGCCATCTAGCGGAAGAGTGAAATAGCGATCAGCGCGCCCGAGCGAGTGCATACGGAGGCAGCGGTACTTTGGTGTTATGCCGTAGATGAGGAAGTATTTGGTTGGTACAAAGCACAGGAAACGTATAAAGATTAAGCACATCGAACCTAGGCTCAGCAACACCGATATATACAGGCCCAAATGTCACAAATTACTTACGGAATATCCGGGTCGCAAAAGTCGCGATGATCATGGATCGGTCAGATCTGGTTACATCCTATCCCAGGATAGAACGGGGAGCACGCAATGCGTTCCGGACCAGGCTGGTGCACCGCGATCCCGCTCCGGAGGCTTTGCTCGTTTCTCTATTGTCTCTTGATGAAAATGTGTCTGTGAGATGGTCCGCCGTTGCCGATAAAAGGAATATTTGCCTGCGAATTGGACGGTGGAATATGGAAGAAGAAACCTAACCTTTACCTACAGAGCACAGCACTTTGTCCAGGTTGCCGCACCATCATATCGTACAGATAGGAGGTTTGCCTATGGTTTGGCAATAAGCGGCCCTAGATAGGCTGCAAGAAGAGGTGATGGATTAGCTACAGGGGTACCGCAGTGAATACGAATTGAGACAGAAATATACGGGAAGGGATTGATGTTACAAGGCAAGGCGTGGCCGAAGGGAAACAAGGAAATCTATTGCAGCAATGCAAGCCGTCAGAGAAGGGAAAGATAGTAGAAGAAAGTGCACTCACAATTAAGTAGATACCTTGTACCATTTTGGCATGGAAGTTATGTCCAATTCTCGGCGGACGAGGTCGAAAACAACTTCGTCCGGTGGTCCATTCAACACGTTCATGTGGTAAGACCAGCTGTGATTCCTAATTCCCGGCTCTAGCGGAGCTAGAAAGAGGGTTTTGGCGGGACTTTTTTGAAACGTCTTGAAACTCGGATCATGTGATGTAATGTTAATGTTGACGCGTTATTTGGTTCTTTCTACGCCCTCTCGCGTCTGCTGCTTGATAGTCTAGATGGCGGGCAACGATGCGTTGTTTCTCTTATCTCTGGCACCTTATACTGCGGCACACACTCGCGCATACCACTCGTGATGGAGAAAAAGTGAGACTGGTTCCCTTCCATGGATCCCGGAGAGATCGTGCTCTCTCTACAGGCATGGGCGCTGCGAGTCAATGCCCAGCGGCTCGTCAAGCCCACGTCTGACTTTGTCACATGCGTATACACTGCTTGTCTCGAACAAGTGAGCGGATCAACGAGAAGACGCTTGAGGGCCCTCTGGAAGCTGCGGTGGCATCGCTCGATGAGCCGAATACGGTGTGTAGTCTATAGCTCTGAGAGCGTGTTGGGAGGACTGACTCAGTGAGGACGCGCAGCTGCAGGACAATATGCCACGCTCCCGCACGCGCTGAGCGATCTTGTCGTTAGTTCACTTGCACTGCTCTTGCATTGCGCTTTAGCTTGCCTTCGTCAATGTGTCAGCCCCATCGATACGGTGCTATTTGCCGTGGCTGCTCACATTGTCTGATGTGGCCCCAATGTGTAGCCGAACAGCTTTTCCACAATCTTATCCGCGAGGAGCATGGGATCCCCCTGCAGCAGTGACGGCTTTGCAAAGACTGAAGGCATGGTCTGGACCTGCGCCATGGTGTGGACGAGGTGCTCGACTGCGATACCCAGAACTGCCGTTACACCGCCAACGTGTTGGCTGCGAGGTTCAAGCTGCAGAAGGCTGCATTTGCAATGGTTGACTAGGTTGGGTGGACACCCCGCGTACTCAATGCATTTATTTTATGGCATGAATCTACAAAGTGGCTGAGAAAGAGATACATTGTGGAAAAGTAATAGGATGATCCCACCCTTCGTATGGCTTAAGTGCATGTTGTTACACCCAAGATCTAAGAATTTTGGACAAAGTTGCGAAGGTGGGCCTCTCTGAGCCGGGAACCGGTGCGCGCACCGCTACGATGTTTCAGTGCTTCGGCTCGGGACGTATATTGCTAAACGCGGTCACGTGCCTCTGAGTATGATCCCGATAACGTCGTTACTCTCAGAACTTGGTCTTCGTCCTACCTCTCTCCTCATAGAACACTATTCTCAACCTCTGGCTCTACTTAAGATGACCTGCATTCCAGTACGCAAAATTCTTCTTCCCAATGGGTCGCTTGGTTGTGCCAAAGTTCATCGTAGGGTGCTACGCAAGCTGGGTCCCCGTCGTAGAACAAGACGTTGTGAGGTTCGTATGTCATTCTTTTCTCTGCGTCCGTCATGCTCACCACTGGGCGACTCTTTGCTTCACGCGAGAAGCGGCTGCAACCAATGGAGCAGCTTCCCCCCGAGTACATCATTTCATCCAAGAAGCAACGCTGTCATATTCCGGAACTACACTATTGCATCGACGTCGGTGGAGACATGCTGTATGACTATGCTATCAAGCACAGTCTCATACCCTCGACTATTGGATTCACCAGCGACGATACGCGTCGTTTTCCCGGCATGTTGAGGGCTATCCACGCGTTAGAACTGTTATCAGGAGCCATACTTTCTCTCGCAGAGCCGCGCTGGAAAGCCGACGGCCCATGGCCAGTGGCGCGCCATTGTAACCACGATTGGTTCTATCACATGAAGGTGATGAATGGACCGCCAGACCAAGAAGTCTTCGATATCATTCGCCGAGAACTGGCTATAACCTCCACGCCGAAATGGTATCACTTCGTTATTTGATCATGAGTGTAGAGAGCTTTATCGGCTTTCATTTTTTTGATGACTTTTATTGCTGCAGGATATGATCTATTTTCCCTCCTCTCCAGCCATGCGCCTGTAGCATCAACCTCTTGTCTTGTCGACCTCCGATTCTACATACCTAGATATGTCTTAGCCAGCCAGCTCATAATATTCGTGTCTACGTGTATAGGTGCTTCTGTCTGCTCAAGCGACCACGTTATTCATTCACGACTTTCTTTACTGATCTATTTGTTCTGAGCCTACAGGTTCAACAGGAATAGAGGCCGTGCTTCGACTTCTGCCAGCGCGTCCAAAACTGCATCGCGTCCGGGGCCTCCGCAATCGCCATTCCACTCGCGCTGACTCCGCTGTTCTCTGCGGCTTTCTTCCTCGTTCTTCCAAGCGACCTGCAGCCCATGCGTAGTCTTCTCACTTGCCCTTGCAGGCTTCGCCTTCTTTGACCTGCAATGTTATTGTTTACACCTCGTGGTTCCCGCTCATCATCTTATTGTTGATGCCGCTTGTTCTGATCTTCCTGGAATGACGAGGGGCCTCATTTCAAAGTGTCTAGCGAATTGGTACGCCTCTGTTCCGCGCTTTGACATGCTCGATATTGATGCTGACGTTGTCGTAATGATGCGCTTGCGCATGACTTATCAGAAAACCATGGAGTCTATCCCACCAAGCTGTGTCGTCGCGAGCTTCCTCGTGTTTGACCAGGCCATAATCTGACCTCTCGACCGTCCATCCCGGTGCCGGCAGGTCAAGAAGCTAGCGATCATGCTCGCAAATATGGCCTCATGAGAGCACGGGCAATGCGATGGCTGGACTCGATCGATTATGTGATGTGCCATGTCTAGAGCTGACTCGCGGCACAGACGACCAGTGGACCTTCGTCCTTTCCATGTCTCTCATGCGATCGTAAGCGGATTCTCCGAGAATACAACTCAAGAGAAACATGGCTGATCCTTTTTTTCACTCGCGCGATCTGGTACTGAAACGCTCCGACAAGATTTTCCAACGAGGAAGATGCGCCTGTGAAGGCGCACCTGGTACGCAATTGCTTTTAGAACTTGATGATGGACAATACACTTACTATAACAGATCGCTGACAGAAACCGCCATTGACAAAGTCGTAGCTAAGCAGAAGGCCAGGGCTGGCAAGTCTAACAATATCACGCCAGCGCTTTCTCCTACCGTCTGCCAGACGTTTGGGCGCAGGATCGAAGCAAGTTTCTAATTCATAAGTAATCGCATCGTCCTGCCTCGCAGTTGAACAAGACATATGTGTCTTCGTTCGCTTTGCAGAGATCTAAAGCCGAAAATTGCCTTGCCCATGTATGCCGGACTGATGGAGCGTTCAACGACTGTTTAATATCACAATTAAACTATAGCCTATGAAATATCCTACATTGGTCAGTCCTAGTATCTACCCCGCCTTTGACCCCATCTTCCTCCTCGCCCTCCTCGTCGCGGTCCGTGCGACTGCCAATCGTCATCGCCTCCGCCTCCGCCTCTACCAGGACCTCCGGCATAACCATCGGCACTGCCGCCGCCGTATCCGCCACCAGCACCGTATCCACCTCTCCCCTCATGCCCGCCGTATCCACCGCGGCCCTCATGTGCACCGTAGCCGCCCCTGCCCTCACTGCCACCATAACCACCGCCTCCACCAAATCCGCCTCCATCTGCACCTCTCCCATATCCTGGCGGAGGGCCCTGCCCCGGCCCGCCAGCACCATGACTCTGGAACCCATTGGGCTGATACATGTCCTCCGCCTGGCGCTGCCCCGCAGGCGGCGCATCCGCCGACCCAAAGCCGGGTATAAACTCCTCCGCCGCCTCGCCCGTACCACCGAACCCATTCCGCAGCCCGAACCCCGCGCCCTCCGCCGCCTCCTCCTCCTTTGCCCACGCGCCGCCAAACCCCCCGCCAATGCCCGGCAGATCCTCCTCGTCCTCCTGCCCCGCCAAGTCGACGATCACGGGCGGCTTCTCGCCGCCGCCCGAGAAGACGGACGACGCATCGCCCGGGCGCTCGCGGCACCAGAAGCGCGTCGTGTGGTCGTTCGACGCGCTCGCGAGCAGGTGGCCGAGCGGGTGGAACGCGAGCGACCAGACGTTCGAGTCGTGTGCCTGCGAGAGCGTCGCGCGCGGCTGGCTGATCGTGCGCGGGACGGCGGACTCCGGGAGCGAGACATCCCAGTGCAGGACGGCGCCTTCGGAGCCGCCGGACACGAGGATGGGGTGCGTGGGGTGCCATGCGACCGCTGGAGGGAACGTCAGATGGTGGAGATACGCTGGGAGGAGGATACGCACAGCAGACTTCTTTCTTGTGGCCGCGGAGGTCGCAGAATTCCTTCATGGCGCGGATGTCGAATACCCGGACGGTCTGGTCTCGCGACGCACTGGCGAGAAAGTTGCCGTTTGGCGACCATGAGAGTGCTTGGATCGTATTCTTATGGATATGTCTGCGGCTAATGAGCAAAATCCGGTCGAAGGGCGAGGAAAGAGGACGTACAGCGTTGTGAGAGCAGTGCCGGTGCGAGGATCCCAGAACTTGATTTGGTTGTCTTTACTACCGGACACCAGCAGACCCTTCGTCGGATGCCATTCCACACACTTCACATCCCATCCATGCCCTATGTGCTATGTCAGTATAACAGCGGCATGCCAAAGATGACAGCTTACCAGTTAGAACACTCTCTTTCCTGCTTTCCTCGAACGACCATATGCAGATGGTGGAATCATCACTAGCAGTCGCAAATCGACTATCATCCGGGCTGAAGCTGAGACCGCGAATGGCTTCGCGGTGGCCCTGCCATGCCGTCAGGTTGTTCATGTTCGGCTGGAAATATTTGATGATGCCGCTCTGGTCGGCAGAGGCAAGATACGCGCCCGAATGCGTGAAGGTCATGGCGCGGATGGCATTGTCGTGTGCTTGCAGAATGGTCTCAAAGTTGAATGTGAGGCCATTCCAGAGCGTGAACTCGCCACTGGTTGAGCCCGTCAGAACTCGTCTGCCCTCAGGTGTCCACTGAGATGTGGTAGTCATCAGTCATTTGTGGAGTATTTCTCCAAGGATTAGCAGTACGAACCACAACTACGTTCACAGGGCACCGAATCTTGTTCGTAGAAGTATGCACAAACTTGGTGCAGAGGGAAGTTGAGGCATTATCTGGATAGGCTTTCGGGGGAAGTAGCTATGGATGTAAGATGAGTTCCAAATGTCACTTTTATTGCAAAGCTGGATGTACATACGTCAATGATGTAAGGAGGACTCGGTCTGAGGTACGGAGTATATCTCGGATTCGGCCTTAGCTTTCGCAACTGCGAGTATACCAAGGATCCATCTCAGCATCTCAGCGCAAATCAATGAGCAGACAACGACGCACCAGATCCCAGCGCCCCATTCCCCCACTATAATCCACAGTTCTCCGCGGCCTCGTCTTCTTCAGTGCCTTCCCGTCCAACAGCTGCCTCGCCGCCGCGAGCTCCAAGTCCCTGGCTTCGTCTACCGGCGCGCTTGGTGGTTCAAGATACTGTTTCGGTGTCCATTCTTGAAATGTAGATGTCGACACGAGTTTATTTTGCGGACGGAGAATGGGTAATGATGCAGACATCGTGAGGTGGTCTGTGCGGTCTTTCAGACGTTTAGCTAGGCTCTGACAACCTGCGCCTGGACAAATGGACCTCTTGCGTCTTTCTTGGCCTCAAGCAATGCACCTTTAAGAGGTTGAAGACAACGCGCAAGACTAGATGTTTCTGTTGCTGCTACGACTCCGAGTGAGAAAGCCAGTGCGCGAAAGCGGAGGACGCGGGTTACGCGATAGTCACGTCGTGATCCGTGACATCGTGCGAATTCTAGGTGGCTGGGGTCCTCTCGCCTCTGGATCTCCGATTTACGCAGTAGTAGTACGTTTGAACAAGTTCTCCTCCCAACAGCAGACCTAAACGTAGGCTCATCTAGTGGTATGTTCTTGATATGCTGAATACTCTGTCAAACGTGATAGGATCCTATCCAGGGCTGCATCTGTAAGTCATCATGCCAAAGGTGAGGCGGTCGCCTTTATGACCCTCCAATATCAAGCAATCCTTTAATACACTTGCTTTCATGCCGTCATGGTGATTTCAATTCTTTCTTCGCCAAAAGCTGACAGGACAACCCGCCTTGCTTGGCACCGTAAACATCTTTACCTCCTCATCGCAAAGATATGTCATTCCAAATCGTCTCCGCCCGGGATCACCCCGATCTCTCAACCCGCAAGGGCCCGTGCTAGGCAACTCATCTACCAGATCCATCCGGTTTCCAAACCTATAGTATACCGGTCCCGAATCGCCAACATCTCTCTTCCGAATCTACTTGAACCCGATCCCCCCCTCGCGGTACAATATTGCCGCACTGACTCCCCTGTGTCGTGCAGCTCCTGAGACCTGAGATCTGAGGCACGTAACCACGTCCGAGCTGCGTCATCTCAGCGGTTTGCGCAGCTCGTCCGGCGACGGCAGCAACCATAGTCCCGACAAATTTCTCGTCCGACGCGGAGAGCCGCAAGAGACTCAAATTCTGTATGACACGAAATCGCATGGATACGCCCCTGCCCCACTTGGCAGAGACGTCTTTCCCCAACATGAGCAGCCCACTCCAAGCACCCAATAAATACTGCAGTTCAACATAGGTATATTACATCAAAATTGAGCATAAACTATACAGGAATAACCCGAGAATAACCATGATTTTTACTATTGCTACAGCAGAATAACCAAAAGGATAGGCGACGAATAGATCCAATATAAAGTGGGGTAAGAACCTGAGTGGAGTCGTCATCGGCATGCGAACGGGCGCGTGGACATATAGACATGAGCGTGAAGCGTGAAGTGAAGCAACGGAAAGCAAAGCAAAGAAACAGGCGTCCGTGAAACTCATGTCATCGTAAGTACTCGTTCTGTTCTGTTCGTTTTGGAGGCAGGGGCTGGCTAGGAAAAGTCCTCGAGCCCCGCGACGTCACCCGCGGAGCTGTACCCCGAGGCCGGGTCGGGCACCTGCATCTGCAGCGGGTTCTGCGGCATGGCGCGCTGCTGCAAAGCCGGGTCCTGCGCGTGCATCTGCATCTGGGCGTGCAGGTGCGCCTGCATCTGCATCGGGTCGTGGCCATACATCGGGTCCTGCGCGTGCATCTGGCCCTGCGCCTCCAAGTGCATCTGCATCTGCCCGGGATCATGCGCATGCATCTGGATCTGCGCCTGCATAGACTCCCGCTGCGTCAGATTCTGCTGGCCATATCCCTGCTGCATGGGCTCCTGCTGCACATACTCCTGCGCCCCGAACTCCGGCGTGGCCTGCTGCTCCGGCATAAACTCCTGCACTCCAAACTCCGCCTGGCCCTGCTGCCCGGGCGCATCTTGGAACCCCCCAAACGCCTCCGCGTCCCAAAACACGCGCCGCGCAACGTCCGCATCCATCGCCGACGACGCACTCTGGGGCGCGGGCGCGGGCGCCGCGCCGAACGCATCCACGTCGTCCCACATCGGCGGCGGCGGCGGGAGCCCGCCGGACGGCAGCGACGTGCTGGGATTGCTCCCGTCGAATGAGCCTGCATCCCAGGGCTGTGGGTCCAGACCGCCGCCCGCCGCGAACGAGTCGGAGCCCCACGAGGACGTGTGCGGCTGGCTCAGACCACCCGGCGCGCCAGAGCTGGGAATGGGGACGGGGAGGGTCGTCGCGTGCTGCAGCGGTCGCGAGGGCAGAGGCTGTAGGTCGAACGTATCGGAGTTCCATGAGCCCGCGTGCGGCTGACCCAGGCCGCCCGACGCGTCCGACGCCATCGAGGGAATGGGAACGGGGTGGCTCGCTGCGTGCGGGATCGGCGGCGGCGGCGGTGGCGGCTGGGGCGGCGGCTGGGACTGTGGTTGCGGTTGCGGGAAGCGCGGGCGCGGTCTGGGGATGGGCAGTCCTGGCATCGGCATTGGCATCGCCATGTGCTGCGGGCGGCCCTCCGTTTCAGAATCAGACGAGTACGGTGTGTGCGGATTGGACGCGTCGGAGGGCGTCGCGGACGCAGGCGCAGGCGGAGCGTTTGCGTCGTAGGAAAAGTCGGCGAGCGCGGTGCTGAGGCTCGATAGGGACGAGAGCTGGTGTGGCTTTGGGTTCTGAAAAACGGGGATCTGGGGCGGTGCGGGGACGGGTCTTTGTCGAGGAGGGGCCGGCTTCAAGCCGATGAGGGATACTTGTGAAGGGTGGCGGGGTCGAATGGTGAGCAGCGAAGATTGGGATGCGCCGGGGAAGTGTCGATTCGGTCGGACAGTGAGAAGGGAGGCCTGCGACGCGGTAGGAAAATGCCGCGGTCTGACGGTGGCCAGCGAGCTTTGAGATTGAGCAGGAAGAGACTGCGACGGATACAGCCCCGGACGGCCACCGAGAGATGCCTGCGACGAGAATTACAGATGCAGATGAGCGATATCGTATAATAAATTTGGAAGCTTCTACTTACATAGCTGGTGCTGCTTGGAAAATTGAAATTCTTGAACAGGGCGTCATCAACGGCCCCTCCAAAGGCATCTAACGGCGAGAGCTCGTCGTCACCTTGTCCTTCCCCGCTGTCGCTTGACCCCTGCGTCTGATCGTACCAGGGACCAGGGCTCGAAGAGCAAGATGGTGGCGCAAGGGCGGGCGGCCAAGCATCAAGATCCTGTTCCCATACCATTGATTCCGGCATCGACGACGAGCGGCGACGTCCTTCCGGCGGGGGAGAGCGACCTCTACGATGCAAGCCCGATTCCTCCACGGATGTCGACAAATCACCGTCCCAGCCGAAGGCCTCATTTGCATAATTGGACCCCCTTCGCCTGCGCGAGGCACCATGAGAAGCCCGCTCTCCCCGCCCGCGCGACACGCTACCGCCTCGACTCGACTGGCGCGATCCGCCGCGGCTGGAATGGCGCGACGTGCTCCCGCCCCGACTCGTCGAACCCTGCTGGCCTGGCCGCCGCATTGGCTTGAATCGGTAGTGCGGGTTCTGCCGCGCGTGCTCGTCCTTCTCCGCCTCTGCCCGGGCTTGAAATATCGCCTTTTCCTTCTCGGTCATTTTCTTCCACGCTTCCGCCGCCCGTTTCGAGAGCGTTTTGTCGCTCGGTATGGCAGGCATGGTCTGGCCCTGCGTGTCGCGCGCGTGCTCGCGTACGTAGTCGCAGCGAAATATGATGAAGGCGTTGCGCGGGCGCGGGACCCAGGTCGGGTCGCGCAGCTTGTTCCGGATCGCACGTCTGTCGGATGAGGATATCGCAAACGCGGAGGATGAGGCCTTGTCCGCGGAAGTGATTCCACCACGGTTGAAGGCAGGGATATAATCTGGTGAGGTGAGCACATTTTCGCGGGTGTAGGCAGAACGACTGGAGCCCAGGGCATAGGTATTTTGCGATGCCGAGGGCGACATTCCCTGCACATTTCCAAGGTCTACATCGACGATATCGTTGTCGAAGACAGACGGTGTCCAGCCGGAGACGGCGCCCTCGGACCGCGGCAACGACATGCTGGGCGAGGTGGTAGCGTGCAACTATGTCGTGAAGGGGCGGGAAGGAGGGCGGGGAGCGGCGGGTCGAGGGATGTTAAATAGAAAGGAGACGGAATAGCTCATGATGGTGCACCGAATGGCGTCCCCGCCCAGGAGACTGAGACTGACCTCTTCCTCGAATTCGCGCTCCGCAACTGAACATTGTACCCGGCCAATCTACGATCTACCGGCTCTACAGGCACGTGTAATCTAATCAGAATTAAATTCGAGAGCTCGATCGTGCCCCACACTCCTTCCCGTTGGTGTGTTGGCAAACATCTCTGCCATGGCGTCTCGCATACAAATTCTGCTCAACAGGATGCAGCACGAATGAGACGCAGGGAATGTCTGCGTTGGCTGACAGGATCCCTAGGAATACAGCTGATCATACTTCTTTCCCTCATTGAGTCAGAAGGTTCCCCTAGCATGGCGAAACATAGTTGATTTTCAGTGAGTTCTCGAAGGTCGATCATCGCCATTCTGCCCTTCCGGAACTGCTGCATACGGTTTTCTCGGGTGTTTCCGGTCTGCCAGGTCTTCCTATCGTAGGCCCCGCGGTCTCCCCCTCTCCGTGGCCTGACGCTGCTACCAGTTAACGTGTATCTGGCTTCGAATCTAGCGGCCCCTCTTACGCAACCACCACCCAGAAGCTGCATAGGTATGACGGTAGGATTCCGACATACCATTGGCTCCGTTCGGACCATCCAGCAGCCGATCGTCACCAGAATTCCACCAGGAATATCTCCGGCAAACCCTTGCAACATGTCATGCGTGCAAGCAGGTGCAAGCTACTGCTGTTTATCTGAATTCCTACCCTTGATATGCTTTCGTCTCCCCTGATCTCATGTGCCGGATGGCCGCCTTAGGTTCGGCCGCAGTCTACACTCCTCAGGTGCATTGTGTCATCCACATGCCGTTTGCAGTATCTTGCACCTTTTCCTTCCGGTTCGCCCTGCCATGCATGGACTGGTGAGCCACCTTATTCCGTCGGCATCATGCAGTCGCCACGCTTGGTCAGACTCGGCCCACGGTCAACAAGTTGTTTAACTCAGATGCCAATAGAGTCCGTGAATTTGTTTTTCGGAAGTATGGCAAAGTGATTCACCCAATGGAGGATCCCTTGAAATACGTGCCATGCAGTACATGTGGATTGCAATATACGCAACTTGATTTTGCGATGCGAACCCACATCGCTTCGGACCCGAATAATGCGGAAGATGCCTTCCGCCGTCGCAGATATCGCCATTGTTCGATGTTTCGGGCATGCCGTGGCCTTGGAACATTGACATCTCGACAAGGATGCAGGACATGCCAATGTCGTCCGCTCCAACGTAGCGGTCCTAGTCATGATCAGTCCGCTACGTCCATTGAGATCTCAATAGACAGAACCATTGTCTTCTGTCTGAGGTCAGCTACGGAGACTACATTGAAATCGCAATCGTCCGGACGATATGATCAAGTGAACGCAATATCGTCTCGGAAAACCTCGGATACGTCGATGTCGCCCCGTGAGGTCCACCTGCACCCCTCCGAGACGCGGACGCCCGCGCCTGGCCCCGCCCATAGTGACCGCTCGACAAGCGGGAGATCAGACTGCGATAAGTGCGTCGCTTGACACTCGCTTGACTGTCGCTTGCCGCATCAGCGGTCCCATTAACCATCTATATATATTAACCCCGAGCACGAAGGGAGTCCCGGCTCCCCGCGTCTAGGGTGGTTTGGGAAGGAAGTTACCATCGCGGGGGAGTAAGCATGTCCAGAAGCGGCAGAATGAGATCATCAGAAGCCAGTAGGCGCAGCAGGATTTTGAGGGCCACCACGCGGGCGGAAGATCGTAGAGGCGGGGATTTGAAGAGAGGGGACGGTGCCACATCTAGCATGCTGTTCTCCCTGGATTCAGTCTGTAAATCGACGGGGAGAAGAGTCAGCCGAGATCCGAGTGTACAATGCCCGAGTTGCTCTACAGTTTATACCAAGGTCCCCGAGGTATTTTGCTCGTCAGCAGCTGATCTCAGAAATGCAGTCCACGGAGAATATCTAGGACACAGAAAACAGAAAGATAGCATAGAAACAGCGAGAGAAACGGGACAGCAATACAATGTGCATTCATATACATCGAACTAAAGAAACACGGAAACGATCCACAGATACAATTCATAGTCCATCACGCACACTTCCATCCATCCAGCGTTCACCCATGCACTCTCGGCCACGGACATTCCGGCATCATCGCCTCCTTACCAGCACACGACTTCGCCCTGCCCGCCTTCACCACCCCGACTGCCTGGCATACGAGTCCCGCCCATGCGCCGACGGCGAGAAGATCGGAATCGCGCTCCCAGACGCCGCCGCCCAGTGCTCGCTCGTGATCTTCGCGGTTTCGTACACAATATTCTTCTGACCGTTACGCCGCGGCCCCGGCCGCCCACCGACGGTCGTCGCGTAGCGGCGCTGGTTGTACACGGGCCCGTGCGGCCGGAGCGGGGCCGGAGCGGGCGCAGGCGCGGAAGGCGCGGGCGCAGCGTTCGTGCTGGTGTTGGCGACGTGCAAGGCTGGGACGCTGAGGGGCGACAGCTCGCACACGGGCGTGGATGCGGGCGCAGGCGGCACGAAGCTGTCGTGCGCAGGCTGGACGTGGGACTGCATGGCGTCCGAGCCGGGGTTGTACAGCTGCCCGATCGCTGGACGGGGTGCGGGCACATGACGCTGGAACGGCGGCGGTCGCGCCAGGCCAGACCGCTCCGACTGCATCAGGCTCGGCAGCGGCGGCTGTAGACACTGGAGCACTGAGCACGGCACGCGGCGGCGGCTGCGCGCGAAGTCCTCATCGACGGCGTTGAACTGCAGCGTTCCCGGATCCGCGCCGGACGCGCGGCTCACGATGGCGTTGCGGGTCTGTGAAGAAGGGATCATGGTCAGCGGTATGGACATGCCGAGACGGAGGGAAAGCAAGAAGAGTACGCACTTCTTCGGGTAGCTTGAGAAACTCGGGCCCGGTCATCGCTTTGCTCGGCCAGCTCAAGACGGTGTACACCCCATAATAGACGGAGTGGCCCATATGGTTGATGATGTACAGCCTGAAGCCGGTTTTGGTGACCTTATGTTCGAGCATGATATCTTCTAGCGGACGGCCGCAGGAAAAGATAAAGCTGTGGTCTCCAGGCGTGAGGGAGCTTTCTGTCCAGATGTAATCCTTATCCCTGAGGACGATCTCTGGGTAATTTGGCGACTGTACAAGGAGGATGGTCAGTTTAAGAGTCGACGAGCTTGATTCGAGATCAATTCACATAATCCATTCCACCATACGCAGGGCGGCCTAGCTGACTTTTCTGCTCGTCCATACTCATCCGACGCATCAGCGACGACCAGGAGGCCACACCTTCTATGATCTCTTCCGCTTGTGTGAGCTGGGCCAAGATGAATATAAACGAAAGTCATGCCGATCTCAACGAAAACGAACCTTCGTCATCGCCGTCTCAAACTGCGTCTTGTACATCTCGGCACGCGCCTCATATCTCCTCGCTTTCTCCTCGCTGTCCCTGTTCTCCTTACCTTGCGTCTGGCATATCGCGTTTGCCTTCTTTTCTTGCTCTAACTCGAGCCGTAGAGCGCGATTCTCGTCCGCGAGGGCCGCGCTCTTCTTCTGCTCCAACTCGAGCTGCAAAGCACGAAGGACCGCACTCTCCCGGTTCTCGTCCGCGAGGGTCGTACTCTGCAGAAGGCTTTCTTTCTGCTGCTCGAGAACCGAAGCAGCGAATTTAACGCGTCTGCAGAAGCGTGAGCTTTGATCGAGTAAATATGAGTACTCAACTAAGACCTGCTCCATTGTGGCTTTATTTGGCTGCTGAAGTGGGTGAGCCCGCGGACCGCGTGCAATAGAAGTGAAACGCACCCATCTGAACGTATCCCGCTTAATGTACGCCTGCCATTCGTCCCTGAGTCCGTTGAGCTCGTCGATGGCCTTGAGCAACGTCGTCGGGGGTTTGATGGCAAGATCGGAAGCGGAAGCGGACATGATGGGAAAGCGAAGGAGATAGCGGACGTACCTCCCAAGTGAGAGACCGCCGTTTTATGCACATGGCTAGAAACAGGCTACGTTGATTGTGGACTTTCTGCCACGATAAGCACAGCGTGTAGCTATTGTGCGTCGAAAGCGCGCAAAGACCGTTGCGAAGGGACTCGCTGAAACTCTGCCACGCACCAGCATAGCGTATTGGTCGAAAATCAAGATCAGTATTGTTTTGGAGTCGACGAAAGAGCGAATAAAGAGAATGCACTGGATTATGTGTCCCAGAATGGGACCGAACGCGCAGGAGAACTGGGTACCGCCATTGTCGAGATCAGGTTGAAAGAGAGAGGGGGACTCGTTGCACAATGCAAATATCTCCAACGGGGCTAGCGCCGATAACTCCGACGCGTGCGCGTTCGCGTGACCGCGTTCAATATCAACGCGATTGGCGCGGACGCGTCGCGACTCGCGAGTCGGGTGCCCATCCACTTGGCAGTCAGGGGTGCGCCCCAACCGATCTACTTTACTGTATCTTAGTTGCGACACGAGGCCATTAGTGGCGCATTTTGACTTTCCATTCATTCCTGATGATCAATCGGGCATTATTGGAACAGCAGGGCCGCGCCATTCAGATGTCAGTTGCGCGCATAACATGAATACGTTGCACTTAGGCCTTACAAAATTGCGATCAATTGTGCACATGAAGAACTACACAATATTGGTACCCGAAAGTCCGCATCATAGCTATCCGTACACGAAGAGTCCAACAAGTCCTCGAAGTTACACATAATGGTACCAATTTTCAACAATTCCGTTCTGTGCAGATCTGTCATGGTGCTAATGTCCTGAAACAAGAAAACGATAAGAAACCATAGCCAGTGAACTGGATGTACAGTGAATAATGACCTTATGCTTCAGAGCCCGCAAGCGGACGCCGCAACCTGGGTCGCGGTCGCCTGCACCACCCCGTCGAACACCGCCTGCCCATTCGTCAATGTGTTCATCGCCTCGAGCGAGAGATTGAACCCATCGCCCGCATGATCGATCGCGATCACGTTGATGCTCTTCCCGTTGTACGTGAGCTGCCAGCAGGTGCCGCAGTTGGGCGAGTTCCAAGCGGCGACCGCCTGCGCGGCGCCGATGTTGGGGAAGGTCGGCAGCGAGCCGAACGTGGTGAAGCCCTTCGTCAGGAGCCCGTTGGGCCCGTCGGAGCATGCGACGGTGGAGAGGCTCTGGCCGGCATTGTCGTAGGTCTGGTCGTAGCGCACCGAAACCGCGAGAGCGGAGGGGATGAGGGCGATGAGGGCGACGATGGATGTGGAGAACTTCATGGCTGCGACTGTGGATCAAGCTCGAGAGCGAGTAAAAAAGGCTGAGTGTGTGCGGTAGAAAGAGATTGCTAGAGCAATGGTAAGACAAGCAAAACACCGCTAGGATTTTATAGCTTTCGAGGTGACCGAGAACAGCCCGATGCAAAAGCTGAGGCTGCATGAATTTCCGCGATGCCGCTCTCGGCGGTCAGCTCATGACCGTCGTTCACACTATGAAACAGGACTAGGCGCAGTCTTGCGCGAGGTCGAGGTCATATTATGTCCATAGAAGACGGTGAACGGTCGTACCAGGCCGTGAAACCGCGTCTTCGATGTGGTCAAATGACATGGCCAAGAACGTGCGCTTTGCGCTTCGAAGGGTGAACAGCAAATGGAGATTTTACATCGGCGCGGCCAATGTACGGGGATGGACGCACCTGCGACGTTCATGACAGGCCCGGGGTCATATGCGTATGACATCCTGTCATTACCCACCATGGGGAATGAAAAGACCAGGCGCTTGTGCCCACGCAGGGCTGGGACAACCGAGTCGAGGACACCATGGGCCTCTTCTATATGTATTCTAGCTTCAATTGGAACCGGAACGGGGGCCATGAAAGCGATGCTACTAAACTTACCATCAATAAGAAGCCCCGCTGTCATGCCCCGACTGGCTCGACCGGCCTGGTGTTTTTTGCTCCTGGAATCATCAATTCATTTAGGGAGTCAGATGGAAAGGTGAATGAAACTCGATACTAGAATACTAGATATCGCGAGAGAAAATCAGTGGTTTGTTGAGATGATATCGTTGTGAATTGGGCCCGAACTCACAACCAATGGTTGACATCTAGTCTCGGATCCTGCCGTTTCGGAGTGCCAAAATCCCCTGCACGAGGCGTATTACGTGGCGTGTAGGGGATTTCGCACTCCGAAACGGCTGGATCCGGGACTAACCGGTCACGAGCAGCGGCACGCTGTTCGGGGTCTTACTTTCCAACACCTCTTCGCTCATTGGTCGGTAGCTTCATTCGATCCTCCAGCCTCACAAACACCGAAACATCCCGTTAGATTAGAGACTACTGAGAATTTTCGTAGGTTTGGTGATACAACGCACGGTCAGTAAATTCCGTTTTCCACATGTTACGAAACCTTATTTAAATCTCGACGACATCGTAGCGGAAATTAGATCTATAGAATATCTGATCGAGTCGACCAGTCAACGACCCGTTATATTCGTACTCACTGAAGACATCTACTGCATTATGTCTTCAGAGCCAATCCCTAAACCTGAAGTCCCCCGTGGAAATAATGCAAGGACGTATCGAAGCTTGTTCACATCGTCCCTCACAAATGTGGCCCACGTGTCCGCTCCTTTCATAACCACATTTCTCATTGTTCACCTGTCCGCCCCGGTCGCAGCAAATCTGGGCGGCTCGTCCCTGTCCTCCCAAGTCATGGTGCGTCCGATGTCCATAAATTTAAATCGCCCTTCGCTTGTCACTGTGCACAAACTCATAATTTGACACCAATTTCTGTTCAGCTCCTCGGCAGGGAATACTACCAAACGGCCTTCGGCGAGACTTTCCTCCTCCTCCTTCCGCTCTCGGTCCACGCGACGAGCGCAGCACTCAAGCGTCTCGTCTCCCCTCGCCCCCAACGGCGCTGGACAAGCCTGCTCTCCCTCGCCGGATACGCGAGCATGCTCTTCCTCGTCCCCGTCCACTTCCTCACGCACCGCGTCAACCCCACGGACGCGTCCCCGCTCATAGACGCCATCGGCCCCTCCGAGCTCGACTACGAGTTCGTCAAGACTGGGCTCGCCACGTGGCCCGTCCGCAGCTGGGCGCTGTACGGCGCGCTCGCGCTCGGCGTCGCGCTGCATGCCGCCGAGGGCATGCACGTCATGTGGAATACGTGGGTTCCGGGTGCGAAGGGCGTGTGGCAGAGCTTCAGCAAGCGTACGCGGCGCGTGCTGGCGGTTGCGGGCGTCGTGCCGGTGCTGACGGGGTTGTTCGTGGTCTCGCGCGAGCCGCTGATGGCGTTTGCGTCCGTGGCGGACCGCTATCGCGCGGCGCTGAGGCTGTCGTTCGTTTATCGCATCTAGATGGTTGTGCATCTCGTGTGCATTCGTTTGTCACATCCTATAGAATATGTTGAGTATTTATTTAGATGCCGTGATTTCTCATGAGGTCAATCGTGATCAACATAAATGTCTGCCAGCACAGTCCATGTATCAACAATTCCGGGAGCGCATGATCATCGTGCGCATTGTCGGACTAGCAAGGAATGGAGTCAGCCAAAGGAATTCAACCACGAAAGGGGGCGGTGCAGACGTACACATCATCAGTCCTTTGATTATTCACCCTCGACTGCTGGATCGACTTCCTCAACAATGAAACCCGTATACTTGTTAATGTCCAGGCGAAAGCGACCGGTACAAGCCAATAGAGCGGAATGAAGAGGAGCGACCCGCCGAAAACGACGTACAAGGGCGGAGTGTAGATGATAAAAATACCCAGGCACACGCCCGCAGCAATGCCGAATAAATTATGCCTGTTTCCGATGTTATTTCGTCTGAGTGGGAATGAGAACTTCGCTTTGATGGTGAAGACCTGTCGTGACCTGTATCAGCTGTATTTAGATAAACATGCAGAAACGGGAGAATGTACTCACGTTCGAGCATTGGATATTAAAGATCGAGAAGTATACACTCAGCACTCACGATCCAAGCATAACGACGCTGGCCTCAAGATACTGTACCCATAGCTCAGTAGTTTACCGTCTACTTACTGGCATTGGCTCCTACGCCCTGGTCTGAGTCCACGCTGTGCTGAGGAGTTGGCGTCAAAGGGAAGCAAATCTTGCGGAAGACGGGTCGTCAAGAATACAGTCGGAATGTGACCGCAACGGGGATAACGAGCAACGGTGTCAAATCGCGCCAACGAGTCCTGGAAATCTGGACTAGGCTATAGATCATCGATCGTGAGGAATGTCATTGATATTTCTGCGAAGGATATAGAATGTGTGCTGTTGGACCATTTCATCCTTCAGCTGACACGAAGGACGTCAAGCGATGCCATCATAGCTTATCACCTTTCATAGATGCGGTATAGATGATATTATTTGAGCGTGATAAGCGGCCTCATCGATGAAGAACGCGGGAAGAGTCCAGAAAAAGAGCAAGGACGTATCCGTACCCAGGGCATGCAGCAAGTTCAGAAGAATGGCGAGGGGGTAGTATGTGGATCGTGAGATAGGTGAGATCACGCAAGATTGCACGAATGCTGAACTGGGCTCCTAAGGATTGAAGCTTCTTCGAAGTACAGATGAGAGCGATGGTCAAGTACTAGCGTACGTTAGACATAGAATGCCGGCTAGCAAGCAGCCGAAGTCAAGTGTACATCTGCAATGAGTTCTGTGGAGATGCATTTCTTGCGAGCATAGATGAGATTTCTAGGGCAACCATCGAGTCCGGAGCAGAGCTCGTACAGAAAGTGACGGCGAGCAATGCAGGCGGCGATCGTCCACTAGAGCTATGCCAAAGGATTTTTGCCAAATATATCTCGAATAATGCGATCTGATTTTTAAGATACAAGAATAACAACATATGAGCTTGAAGGCAGTGGTTTCGGAACGGGGACTTCAAGAGAAATACCACAAGAGTTGTGCACACGAGCGTGGGGGCGTTGAAGCTGTGTTTTAGAAGATAACGACTCCGGCAAAAGCCGAATCGACTTGAAGTGACCGCATCGGTCATTTGACGCCGTGTAGGCTTGTGGCTTTGGCACCATCTCTGCCAGGCCGTTTAGCCTATTTTCCACAACTCCCCCTGTCTTGAATGTGTATACCCTACAGATCCGGGGCAAGCATTTAATACCAAGGCTTTTCGAACCAGAAAATTTTGACCTCTCAATTTCACCCTGTCGACACCATGCTTGTCCCACCATTTCCCGGTCATGTCATGCCACGCGATGTCTATGAACGCCAGGACGCTGCTAGTCCAACGACAGGTCAGGTAGGTATACATTTGACAGCATCTAACCACGATGTTTGACGTTTTGTCTGCCCTTCACGATTTGCTCATATGTGCCACAACGTGCCTAGGGTTCACCATCTTCAGAGCCTTCAAGCCCCTTTCCAACGCATCATGACAACACACCAAGGATTGGAGGATCAGAAGGAGGTATCTTATTTCCTAAGCATCTCATATCGCCACCATGCTCATTTACCCGTCACAGCCTTCATCGGCCTCGTAGTCGCCCTCTCCCTCATCTTCCTCCTCTCCAGCATCGCCATCTTCTTCCTCCTGCGCAACCACGAGCCCACCGAGCGCGACCGCGAGCGCCGGCGGCAGCACTCCATCCGGCGCCGCGGCGCGCCGCACACGCTCCCGATCGGCCTGCACAACAAGGACAGCTCGCTCACGGAGAAGCTCGGCAACATGTTTCGCGGGCGGCGGGCTGGTGGCGGGTGGATGCCGGCGGGCAGCGAGGAGTGGGACAGCGCGGACGAGAACCTGCACAAGACGGAGCGGGACGAGACGTTGCGCGTGCGCGCGTCGGAGGAGAGCAAGCGTGCGCGGTTCGTGGAGAGCGATGCGTCTTTGACGGAGGACGGGCGGATCGCGACGCCGGTGAATCTCGCGCCGCAGGATACTCCGTTTCACCCCCCGACTGCCCATGCACAGGCGCCGTCGGGGGATTCGATGTATTCGCAGGAGTCGGCTGGTTTTCAGGCGGCCCATGCCTCCTATTTTGCTCTGGACGTCGGTGCTCGCCAGTTTTCTGTGGACTCCGCTGATACATTGGCGACCTTCGCGGGAGGCACGAAGTTCAAGGAGGACGTCTAGCTTCGTCATATCTGTCTGCTTGGTTTTATGATCTGTCATTTCTCATTGCTCACGATTCCATACTGCACGCTGTCCTGGCTATGTATTTTTTCAGATTTACTTGTCTGGTATATGTGGGATATGGTCGGCATACCCTTGCCTCCGCGTATTTACTGTATGAACTATAGTCTCTCGATCTCAAGCTTTGTTATGGACATTTTATCATCGGCCTCACCTCTTACTTTTCATTGCAATTATACGAAAACACTTGCTCATGTCCTTGATTTCCAGGCCTCAGCCTCAAAAGATCGCTCCACACGACATTATAATATAATTATAGTACAAGCATTCGACCACCAGTCTCTGAACAATCTAAGTCCGAAATCTGAAGAGTCTGGGACAGGACCGTTGGCGAGGTACATCGCACATAAATAGCGAGAAAGCGCACACATGCGGGTCAATGATCAGATATCTACGTCCAGGTCCATTGGCGTGGCCGGTTCTGGATCGGGATTCGTCGAGGTCTCGGCGGTCACGCTCTCCCTGTCCCGCTCTTTATCTTTTTCTTGACCTTTAGTGCGGCCTCTCGCAGCGCGACCGCGACCTCGTCCCCGAGCCTTTTTTGCAGCAGGCGCCGGCGTCGACTCCTCCGTATCCTCTTCCAATTCCTCCCTCAGCCCGCTCGGCCCAGGCGTAGCAGACGCATTCTTCGTCTTTCCGCGCCCCCTTGTCGTCTTCCTCGCCCCTCCCCTCCCACGCTTAACCAGAGCAACTGCCTTCCCTTTCGCGTCGACCTGCGCCACATCATCCTGATCGACATCGCCTTCACAGTCAAAGAACTCGTTCCGCGCCATCGTCCGGTCCTCCTTGCGCTCGCCCGCCATCGCATCGTCGCGCTCGTCCGCAAGGCGCATCTCCTCCGCCAGCCACTCCTCAAGCCCGGGCGGGATCTCCTGCATCGCGACGCTCGGCGCACCCTGCAGGTAGCGCAGCTTGTCGCGCACGCTGATCGTCACGCGCTGCAGGCTCGCCGCCGAGTTCTGGTTCTCGACCTTGCCCGTGAGCGGCGGGTGCAGGCGCCAGCGCGAGTCCTGGAAGAACGCGTCGTATTCCGTCGCGGGCAGCGCGTCGGGCACCGCCGCGCCGACGAGCACCGCGGTCTCGTACGTCCAGCAGCGGCTCACGTTCTTGATCGTGTACCCGCCGCCGCCGACGACCATCAGCGGCACGTTGAACTTGCGCACGAAGTTCACGCATTCGCCGTGTGCTGCGATGGAGAGGTTGAAGGCGCCGAGGCGGTCGAGCCCGAGCGAGTCGGCGCCGCATTGTAGGACGATGCTTGTGGGCTGGAAGGCGGTCACGGTGTCGCCGATGACGGTTTTGAAGACGGTGAGGTACATGTCGTCGTCGATCCCGTCTTTGAGCGGGACGTTCAGGCAGAAGTGCTTGCCTAGCCCAGAGCCATTGTCGTCGAGCTTTCCAGTCCCTGGAAAGAAGTCGCCGGTGTACTTGTGAAAAGACACAGTCATGACGCGATTCGAGTGGTAAAAGGCCAGTTCGACGCCATCGCCGTGATGGATGTCAATGTCAATGTACAACACGCGAGGGTGATATCTAGAAGTGATGTCAGAATAACATCAAATGGTATAAAACCGGACATTACTTGAGAAGTTCAAGGATCCCAAGGACGATATCGTTGACGTAGCAGAAGCCGCTAGCTTCCCCCCGTTTGGCGTGATGAAGTCCCCCTGCCCAGTTGATCGCGATGTCTGTTGTGCCCGCGGACAACTTTCTGGCAGCGGCGAGAGACCCGCCAGCAGACATCCGGCAAAACTCGTACATGTCAGAGAACACCGGGCAGTCTTCGACACAATTAAACGTGTCAATCATGTGCTTCATCTCATCTTGGTTTCCGGGGGTCACCCTACACGCACAAATCAGAAAAGTTGAATAATAAAGAGAAAGACGGATCCCCACTTGGACAGGAAGTCGATGTAGTCGGGATCGTGGTATGCTTCGAGTTCTGCTCTTGTCGCTAGACGGGGATTGTAAATGTGATGGATTTGTTTGTCGAGACCATAGCCAATCACCAGTGCGTTGGTTAAAGACAGCCGGTGAGGCTTCATGGGATGTCGTTCCTGTTTCGGTAGCTCCCCGTGAGTATGTGATAAGTAATGACTTCAGTGTCGCCACTGACCCCATAATGGTGCTCGCCAACGCCTTTAGGAAAGTAGTAGGAAACGATGGGACGCGAATGCGGCTGGAAAATGTAAGCTTCTGCAGATAGTCCTAGGTGGAGAAATACATACGTTCACACGCTCGGTGATAGGCTGAGCAGTGCCGTTTGCGCCGCGATCGGCGAAGTGCTTGGTCGAGGAATACGTATAGGTCTCGAACTTGCGAGCCATGCCTGCAGGATAGAGCTATGGAAAAGCAATTAGAACTTACTGGAATATCATTCATACGCCGATTAAATGACTGTCAGGTCCTAGAGTTCAACTTACAGTCGCTGGTTTTATTGTTTGATGCAGAACGGGTCACTTCGATTCATGACCTCAGAGCGAGCGGATGGTCCCTCTTCTTGAAAGTTCGAATATCCTGGATAGATCTGGCGTGTAAACACGTATGTTGACCGCTTGGACTTCCACTAGACGTCGATGTTTCCGAAACGTTGCTAAGAGTTCGTGAAGACGAGAAACTGAGCAAGTCTGCAATCGAACAAGAACGATCTGCCACAGTGTGTCAGCAGATTCCCACGGTCTGTCCGCAGCATCGAGCCACAAGGATGTGCCGCCCGAGCATAGCACCCGCCAGCCTGCATCCCTACAAATGCGACGGCCATTTCTCCTCTGCTGCCTAGCTGCTACCCTGACATGCGCATATGCATCTTCTGGAGACAGATCATCCCTTTTTCAGCGGTGTGTAGCGCGGTGCGAAACCACTAACTGCGCCCCTGGACAGCCGCTCAACTTCACGCTCCCCATGCGTCTCACATTGTGGACGTGCACGGACGATTGCAAATACAATTGCACGCATGCGATTACGGACTTTGCTGTTGAGAGCGGGGTGGCTATACAGCAGTATTATGGGAAGTGGCCGTTCTGGCGCTTTGCCGGCGCGCAGGAGCCCGCGTCGGTCGTGTTCTCGCTGCTGAACCTGCTCTTCCATGTATGGGGAAGATCTGAGGTCCAGGATACCATGTCGAACGACCACCCGATGAAAATGTACTATCTGAGATGGTCGCTCGTCAGCATCAACGCTTGGATATGGTCTGCTGTATTTCATACTCGAGGTCAGCTCGTTCAAATATTTTGTCCTCGATCATTCCTTTACCTGCTATCCTTCTCTAGATACTCCGATCACAGAAAAGCTTGATTACTTCTCAGCGGCGTTGGCCATCATGTACTCGCTTTACTTCTCGGTCGTCAGACTCTTCCATCTCTATCCCACCAGACGAGGGAGCGCACCGACTCTGACCTCTCGCTCCCACGACACACCCCGACTCCTCTACATCTGGAGTGTGGCCTGCATCCTCCTATACCTAGCCCACATATCCTATCTCGGTCTTGCGCCGCGCTTTGACTACGCATACAACATGGCCTTCGGCGTTGTCCTCGGCCTTCTGCACAACTTCTTGTGGCTGGCATATGCCCTCCCCTCGTCGATGTCGCTCTTCAAGCGGTTTTTCTACGAGCCCAAATCGTATCGTCCATTTTACGCGACAGAGGCCGCCAAGGCTGTCGTTCTGACGACTGCGGCGATGGGTCTGGAGCTGTTCGATTTTCCGCCTTGGAAGAGGGTCATCGACGCGCATGCGTTATGGCATCTGGCCACGGCTCCTTTGGTTGTCCTTTGGTACGACTTCCTCTTGATGGATGCGCAGGATAAGGGTTGGAGAGCGCAGAGGCTTTAGTGGTACTTTGAGTATGATGCCATGTTATATCATCAGACTCGCCATGTTAACTTTACTTGTCCGCAGGTTTATTTATGATGCTGTATGGACGAGAACGGACATTATAACGGACACTCAACTGCATCCAGCATTTCTGTAGATTCAATCGAATAATAGGACGCACGGCGTGAAAGCTTCCATGAATGGATTACCGTCACCGTCAGGTAAGACTGACTGCGACAGAGCTTAACGAGGCCCTACGATCTGGAAACACGCCAGACTCGCCAAAACACTGTCGTCGCACAGACGATCTCCGAGGAGCAACATCCTGCAGCCATCGAAGTCTACCTGACCGCATGTCTTCCACGTTTCGCGCACGTGATCGCGTCTTGCGCGTTCTCCGCAGGTTGGACAATAAGCTCACTTACCTCGTCTCCCTCGTCTCTACGTCAGCGGCTTCCGCATATACTCCTCTCAGAATCAGAATGCCCGGTGTGATCGTTGCTCAACCATATCTAGTCGAATATCGACTCGATGCGAAGGGCAATCGCATCCGGCAAGGAGACGGATACGAGGTGACAGCTGGGTATCAAGCGGCACGCTGTCAAGTGAGCTTTTGCATGCTTTGACCTTGCCTTTCACCTGCTAATTTATCACTGTTTAGTTTCGGTCATCGCTGTATGACCGCAGATCTCTGGACCAGCTTCCTTCTGAGTATCTCGTCTCACGCCGGACACCGCGTGGCACAACCCCTCGATTCCACTTCGGACTAGGAGTTACTACACAGCAACTATACGATTACGCCTTCGAACATAACCTGGTACCCGAGAAGAACCGACTCCACCCGGGGTTGACGGTCGTTACGCTATGGGCAACAGTACGGGAGTTAGTCCGCGTGTCTGGCGCAAATCTCTATCTGGGGTGGATCGTACATCCCGATTACCAGTGGATCGTCGCGCGATTCTCGAACTATACGTGGTGTAAAGAGAGAATGGAGGATGCGGACGAGCAGAGAGTCGTCGAATATCTGCAGGCGGAGCTGCGTACCCTCGACACGCCTCGGTGGTATGAGGAATCTGATTCTGATTGAGCGGTATGTGTTTTGAGTACGACTTTTTCGTGAGCCAGTTCTAATTTTACGAAAGTAGATTCTGCTACCCCGTTGGCCTTGGACAATGTCCTTAGGGTTCTGCTTCGATATGTGTATCATATATTTATATCTTAGTAAGATATTCGTGTCCACCACTCTCCAGCGCATCTAGTGTCACCCTTCACCTGCACGCTCATCTTAGGCATTGGCTGATCTGGGCACGATCAGTGTATCATTTCAGCATCGTAGAGGTGAGCTATGACATCGTGTCTAATTTCTTGCACGCCGGAGGCGTCGCTGGCTCCCGACATGCCGTTGGTGGGCAGATTCATTCTACGGTATGTATCTTCCCATTGTTGCATCTGTGTATCTACGTACCGGAGGTCAACTACCGCGCGGTGAAAACTATATCCTAAGTAGGAAACCGTAAGCATAGCATCAGCTTCAAGTCGAAGTCGTGGTGCCAAGACGCGGGGCGAGTGTTATACTGTCGCCGTGGTAGGAGTTTCACCGTACTTACCGCGCGATGATCAGTTGTCTTGTTGATCAGCACACAGGTCAAATCGCAGCCAGCACCAACTTTTATATAAATTAACACGGCGATACAAAGGAGCGGACGGAATATAGTAACAATGCAGAGCTAAGGAGTGGATAGCAGTCAATGCTGCATGTATCGACACCAGCGATACAAGATAACCTTCTAATTATTTACAAAGCCTCGAAGCCGATAATTTGAGAGAACGTGGTAGAACGAGCGGCAGAAATGAGCCTTCCAGAGACTCATATCGAGCGTGATAGTCGTAAGCATGATAATCGTAACGGGCATGACTCGGAGACGTGGAAAGATGACGCGCATGACTTGAAGGAGCGAATTTCGAGGCTTCAAAAGCCTGTATTCTTGATTTTTTTGATGTGATTTAGTTTGAAAGAGTGGACGGTGGGCCAAGGACCCCACGATAAGCAGTAGCAACAGATAGTCGAGCTATCGCGTCTTCGGACCAGCCAGACGCTACGCAGGATGATAGTAATGTAGTCATTTACGAGACCTCTTGTTCTTCGTCGTGTCTCGCCGTTGAGGCGGCGGAGAGTCGCGAACTCGAGCTCGAGAAGATCCGGCGATAGAACGAGTCTGGATCCCAGAGCGACCAGGGGCTGCAGGTTCGGCGACCGCAGCGGCAGTCTGTGCTGTCCCGGCAGCAGGCTTGGTTTTAGGTCGAGCGCGTCTCTCAGCAGCGGCGCGCGACTGGTAAACGCGAGTGTTACGGCGACGAGTGCGCTCTGGTGCCGTCAAGGGATCAAAGACACGTTCAGTTGCTGCGTCGTCCCTGGCGTGAGCTTCAAGAGTGGATACGCTAGCCTCCACGCGAGGTATGCTTGAGGGACCACCGGCGCTGTCGTCAACGGGCTGCTCATCTGCCTGAGGGACCAGCCGTCGTTTCTTGGAAGGGCCGGCCAGCGCCGGCACGCTGTCTTCAGCTGGGTCAGGATTGTCGCTGTCGGCTCTTAGCGGGCTGGATGGGCGTCCCTTCCGCTTGCGTGATTTGGCTTTTGAACGCACGCCAGTCCGAGAATTATAGCCAGGAACTTCCTGAGACGTGGGCAAGTGTCCAAGCACATGGGATCCGGAGCCAGCAAGTCCGTCGCCGGTTGCGGCGTCGTTGATGGGTGACGATAGCAGCGCGGGCAGTGCAGGGCCGTCTGCATTAGCATGAGAGTTGATCTCCTTTTGGCGAGCCTTGCCGCGAGGTGCCTTAGAAATACGCTTGCCCCGGTTCTTCGGCGTTATGAACTTGTCCTTGTCGACACCAGATGGAAGAGCTTCCAAGACGGGAGCGCCAGCATGGTCAGCCAGGCTGCGCGCGTCTTTTGTCGATGGGCCAGCAGTTCCAGGGATGCCTGAGGTCGCAGGAGTGTCATTTGTCTGCCCAGCACGTCCAGATTGCACCAACTTTGGCTGCAGACGGTGATTGAGAGGAGAGTCGTTGGTATCCGAACTCTCTGCACCAGCGTGGTCCTGCTGTTCGAAAGCAGCTTCGGGCGTCTCGATCCTCTCGTTCTCAGCAATAGGCTCCAGGTAAGGTGCAGACGTGGTTGACTCTTCATGAGCGGGATCGGACGTCTCGGTTCCATCATTCTCGGCAGCAGGTTCCTGATCGGGTTGGGGCTCACCGAAGCCACCGTTTCCTGAGCGAAGTTTGGGCCTCAACTCCCCTACTGGAGCGGCGGCTTCCTTGGCTGTTGGCTTCCAATTGGGAGTCGGCTCGCTCTCTTCCGATGAAGTGGAACCATGCGGGCTTCCATCCGTATCATTGGTTTCATCTGATGCTATGGTACCATGGAGGCTTCCCTGTATATCGTTGGCTTCATTGAGACCATGCATATTATTGATTTTGCCACGTATATCAGTTTTTTCACCATGCTTGTCCCGATATCGCTCAATGGCCGTCTCAGCAACAGTCTGACAAATATTGCTCATCAACTATGACACCGTAGGTATATAACAATACGCACGAGGTCCGGTGGTTCCGAGTCGTTGTCGCAGTAGCCCGGAGGAAGCTGGAACCAAGACGGCTGATACGACATACCCATCGATGCCGTCATTAAATGAAAAGCTATCAAAAGGTGGGGGTTGATGTAATCTTTGAAGACCATGCGCTCGTTTGAGTAAACCGGTTCCGGCGCAGAGACGATTCCGTCTTTGTTGCCCCGAATGCTGTTCCAGTCAGCGGGTCTTATGAACTTGAAGCAAGAGAATGTCATTCCATAAGTGAGGATAGCATGGAGCACGTCCGCATCGAAATGTTCAAAGGCAAAGTATGCCTGTTGACACAGCTGACGTAGGTCTTCCACGAGTCTTTGGATCACCTTGGAAGAATCAAGAGTCAAAGCTGAGGCATCCTCGATCGAGGGGCCTCCAATTGACGTCGCAGGATCCTCACCTGCTTTAACCCGGTCCTCCTCTGCGATGTCCTCTTCGTTCACATCGATATCCTCCCTGACATGCCCGCCGTCCTCCGCAATGCCCTCACCCTCCTCTGCGATGTAACCTTCTTCTGCGATGTCGCCCTCCTCCGCGATGAGTTTGCCCTCCTCCCTGATCTTCTCGACGTCAATCGCGAAGTCCTTAGCGAGCTCCTCAGCGATGACGTTGCCCTCCTCCGCGATCTTCTCGACGTCGATCGCGAAGTCCTCAGCGAGCTCCTCTGCGATGATGTTGCCCCCGCCTGTGCCCGAATCCTTCTCTGCGTCGGTGATTTCTTCTTTTTTCTTACTCTTTGGGGACTGGTGCCATGGTTTTCCCTCGACCCAACCGCCTAGCCGAGACTTGCTGTACTGTGGGTCGTCAAGATCGGCAATGGAGTGAATTGCGACAAGAATATCTGTGAGTTTACGGCTGACCCTCGCAGAGGAATCTGTCCTGAGCTCAAAGCATCCTTGTGGGATGACGGTCACCGCGAGATTCTCATGGTCGCACGTCTTCGCAAACGTCCCAAAGATTTCCACGAGTGGGTCGTAGAGATAGTCTTCGAAATTCTTGCGCGTCGCTGCATGGTGAATTGTGCTGTGAAGATTTCTGAACCAGCGGCTCTTCTCGATGACAATCACCTGAGTGATACTGTAAGCTAATGCTAGTATAGAGAAAGAGAGTGAATACGCACATCCTCATCCTCGCGAAGAGCGTCAATGGCTGACTGCCGAGCGCCTGCGCTCATGGCTGATCTGAAATGGGGGAACGAACGGAAATGCAGCCTCAGATGAGCTGGATGCCGTAGAATTTATACTCATCTTTCGTGGCTACAATGCGAGCGTAGCTTAGACATAGCGTGGATGAAAATGTGCAGTCGCATTGTCCTCTGCGAGTCACGGTGAAAATTGCTGATCCGACTGCGTGGACTGCCATTGTTGGAATTTGAACGTGATACATTGCATGTAGATCCACGATCAAAGCTATTGTCCGCGGCTGTGGTCAAGGTACATGGTGACCAGAGACTCAGAGGGGGACGCGCATTGACTGGGCCAAAGCGTGCGGCCGGTGTCCACGTGACCGCGTAGCCTTCACTCGATTAAGCGCTCAAGTGTGGCTAGCTCAACTCTTCGTCAACGTCCTCGTTATTCTCAGAAGAGTCGTGCCTCGAGTCTTCATCCCCTCCGCGTCTTCTCTCAGAATACCATCTCCACCCTCTTGCCCATATTCGAGATGATCTGCATTCAGGAACTCAAACTTCATCTCAAAGGCTCGCCTGGTTGTGCCAAAGTTCATCATAAGGCGCCGCTCAAGCTAGGTCCCCGTCGCAGGACAAGGCTCCGCGAGGTTCGTGTACATCATTGTTTTCTTTAGGTATATCATGCTTATCGCTCTTCCAGCTATATGTATGGCGACAGCAGCGGTTGCAGCCAATGGAACAGCTACCCCCGGAGTACATCGTTTCGTCCAAGAAGAAACCCTGTCGCATTCCAAGACTGCACTATTGCGTCACTGTCAGCGCAGAAACGTTGTACTCTTATGCCGTCAAGCACCGTCTTGTACCTGATCTCAAATACTCCGACATCGAAACGAGCCGGTACTGTGGCATGTTAAAGGCTGTCCGTAAGGTGGCGCGGTTATCGGGCGCCACTCTGTTTCTTAGAGAGCCTCTCTGGAAAGCCGACGGATCATTGCTCGTGGCCCGCTATAACAATCACAGCTATTCCTACCATATGGACGAGAAGACCGCTCCTCCAGATGATCAAGTCTTTGACATCATCCGTCGAGAGCTGGGTACGACATCCACGCCAAAATGGTATCAAGCTGTGGAATAAATTGTGAGTTCTATTCATTTGTCTGGCCCTGCCTCGTCTCAAGATTGTCGTTTTCTGCACTAGATCTATTTATCGCGTTTTCGCGTCGCTTCAATCGCGTGGCTCGGGTCGCCTTGAACTACGCATCTTACATCCACCTCGTACCCGCCGCGCCCCCGTTCACCGCTTTCACTCCTCGCAAATCATCTCTGAACAGGGTCTGCCATCCTGCACACCATTAGCCAGCCGTGCATAATGCACGCGCTCCCGCAGGCATACGAATCAAGCATATGGTCGCTCGCGGTCCACCCGCTGGGCCACCTGCTCACGAGTGCATTCAACGACCACGCGCCTATCGCACACATTCTCCCCGCCTTCCTCGCGCGCCCTGCCCCATCGGCCGGCTACCCGCAGAAGAAATCGCCATCGTCGCACATCAGGCTCACACTCGACATGTCGGGTCTCGAAGCGTGCGCCGCGCGAGGATGCGTGGGCGCAGCACACGTGGTTGCGCGTGCAGCCGCACACCGAAGACCGACCCCCGGAGTTCGTGGCACGCTTCGCGCGCAGGTGCGGCCTCGTCATGCCCGACGTGTCTCCACTCGCGCGCCACTGCACGGCGGCGCGCCATGAAGTATCTGTCGGCGCTCACGAGTGTGGAGCCGTATACGAAGCCATTCGACATGGCCCCAGAGCGCGAGTGGGTGCTTGCTGTTCAAAGACTATACTTGTCGCGAGCGGGCCGTCGAAGACGAGGCGGTGATGCGGGCGATGGAGATGCTACGGCGGAGATTTGCGATATGGTACGACGTACCAACACGAGAGGTTGACTGAACGACCTAGGGGACTTTGGGCACTGTATCTCGCTATTCCAGAACGCTGAGCACAGAATTGGAGCAAACAAAGCAAAGTTTTCTTTTTGGTACTGAACGAGATTGGTACGGGCACGTGTCTAGATGGATCGGGGGGCATTTTTAGTGCTGCAGAGGTCACACGTTGTGTAGGTAGATCCACGAATCAAAGCTATTGTATGCGGTGGTCGGGGTGGATGCATGCAGACGGCCCAGCCTTGCAATTGACGCAAAGCGCGCAATTGTTACCCGTAACGAACGCTCGATGCCAAGCGCCCAAGTCACCGTCCGTCTCAACCTTGTTGTTGCTCAATACATACTCCCCAAATTCCAGTCTCGTTTTCGGGTCTTCATCCTCCCTCTCGTCTTCTCCTAGAACGTCATTTTCGATCACATCTTCAATTGACGATGACTTACAATTCAGAATGCAAACTCCAGCCCAACGAGTCGTCCAAGTCATCCAAGTCGTCTGGCAGGTGTGTTCAAGCTCGCCCTAGAATGACGACGTGCAAGAAGCCAAGCCATCGCGGTATTGTAAAACGTTGCGAGGTTCGTGCATATCTTTCATTTTCCACGATTATCATGTTCATTGCTCATTCTAGCGCCGCGTAATCCGACACAAGCGCGTTGAGCCAATGGAGCAGCTGGCCCCCGAGTACATTGTTCGGTTCAAGAAGCAACGCTCTTCCATCCCAGAACTGCATTATTGCATCAGCGTCAGTGCAGACGAACTGTATGCGTATGCTGTCAAGCACTCCCTCATACCCGATCTTGCATTTGCGAACGCCGGCCGACGCAAATACTGTGGCATGGTGAAGGCTACCAAAGAGCTAGCGCGGTTGTCGGGTGCCATTCTGTTTCTCCAAGCGCCGCTCTGGTCTGCCGAGGAATCGTGGTTAGTGGCGCGTTACAGCAATCACAATTGGTCTCATCACATGAATGTGTTGAATGGACCACCGGACGAAGAGGTCTTCAGTCTTGTTCGCCGCGAGCTGGGCACAGCATCTACGCCAAAGTGGTATAAGATGATTACTTAGACGTGAGTTCAATCTATTCTACAGGCTTTCCCTGATCTATCAGCTTTCATTGCTGCAATAGATGGTCTTTCATTTTCCCCTCCGGTCACGTATTTTCTTGTAACACCAATGCCTACCCGCATACTCCAGTCTTGAATTGTTTACATCCCGATACTCCTGTAGCTAACTAAACACATCTATATATCAGCGCTCCCTCTGTTCAAGTGATCGTGTTATTTCCTTGCGGTTTTATCTGCTGACCTATTTGCTCACAGAGCCTACGAGCTTAGCAAGGCCGGCTTCTGCTAACAATAGGAACAGGACGAGCAACACCGCGCTAGCCCATAATTCCCTCGACAAGTGGCATGTGGCGAACAATGAACAGTTCGGTATTGAACACGCTCAGGGTTTCCGTAATCCCTACCCCACTCGCACTGAGGACACTGTCTTCTGGCGGCTTCCTTTGTCTCTTCCATCTACGCCGATCACACACGCTGCAGTCCACGCTTGGTTTTCTCGTTGTACCCCCTTGCGGGCTTTGACTCGCTCTCGATCGAAGGAGTCTGGTGCGGGTTTTGTGGTTCGTCGTCACTCCTTACTACGCACTGCTCGAAAACGATGCTTACATTATCATTATAGCGCGCATGGCGCGTGGCCAGCCATAAGTCCATGGAGCGTACCTCACCACGGCACTATGTACCGAGCTATGTTGCCTACAACTAGACCACCGCCTCGCATTGCTAGGTCCGCTACAATGACAGCGTATCATCTAAGGAACTAGAGGCCGTGCCCGTAAGAAGAGCGCCGTGGCTGAGGATTATACTGGCAATCTCGGCGGCTCGTCCAATGTAGTGAGTTGCTTCGCCCTTTCTTCTGTCTGTCCGCTCTGACACCTTGATACCACAGCATTCGGTTAAGATTAGTTCTGATTAATCTAAGATTTATACCATTTCGAGTTACTCCGAGCTACAAGCCACCCCCGATTCTGAAGCAAAACCTATCCGCCATCGTCTTCACGCTGCACATGCATAGCTTGCTCGCTGTCCCTGTCGACTTCGGCGCTCATGCACGCTGCACCAAAGCCTCATAGTACTGTGTCCGATGTGCACTTGGTCTGCGCTTGCGCTCACATTCTGTGTCTGCTTCGCCGCTCGCAGGCTCGCTGCCATTTTTTTTTGTCTCAGCCTCCCGCGGAGAAGTATCAAGCCCCGGACCCTTTTGAACGAGACAGGCAATCGTCAGTTTCAGATTACGCATGGGCGCCATTCTGCACATCCAATAATACATAGCCACCTTCGATTTATTGCTATGAACAGGTGTACAAAAGAGCGTGAGGATGCAAAGGTACTATATGTAGCTACATTCAAGGAGCGGACGTGTGATACATGATTCCGTGGTGACACAATATAACACAATAACCATTGAAAGGAGTGTGTCGAGGCTTTTGAAGCCGATGAGATGAGAGATCAGGACAGCGTGAGCCCAAGGCTGTTTGAGAGCTTGAGATACGTTAGCTTACTGAGCGCGCTTTTTACCAGAGCCGCGCCCTCGAGCAGCGCCGCGCCCTCGAGCAGCACCACGCCCTCGAGCAGCGGAATCGCGTCCTCGAGCAGCACCATGTCCCCGATTCGAGCCGCCACGTCCTCGACCAGAGCCACGCGCTCGCGTAGGGACGCCTCCACGAGCAGGTGCATTGGAGGAGCTCGAAGTCCCAGGTCCATTCGATGGGCCGGCAGCTCCGTCAGCATGCTCGTCGGCCGTCGGCGCACCATCAGACCGGTTGAGCTTGCGCCTCTTGGACGACCGGACGGCAGCTTTGGCAGCAGCTTCAGCCTCGCGGCGATCATCATTCAGCATTCTCATCTCAGCAGTGGTCTTCCAATCGACTTGACCGCTGCGAAGTGCCCAGCACTTGCCCAGTGGTGGTGAGCGCGATCGAGCAGCGTTCGGGTCTACGAACTCGGAGGGCACGGCAGACGGGCCTTCGTCCACCTCAGGGGCAGGCTCTGAGGCGGGCTCTGGAGCTTTCTTGGCTTTCTGCTGCGTCTTGAACTTCTTTATCGCCTTTTTCACGTCGTCCTGGTACGTGAAGTTGCACGTTAGAAGACCAATTTAGTTCAGGACTGAGATAGGAAATAACGTACCAGAGGACACTGTATGGGCACATCCTGAGCAGAGACACGCGGCCTGAAGACAGGGTCATGGGGGCTGATTGTAACATCGTCATTTAGCCCAAGAATGGCATGGACGGCATCCAAGAATTCGTCGGTGAAGCCCATCCCATCAGGAGAGACCATGAACCCGCTCGCGCGTGCTTCAGGGACAGGGAGGTCGCCGAGCTCAAATGCAGACTCAGGCTCCTCCGCCTCTGCCGAGGAATCCTCCGCTGAACCAGATGGTAAGTCCTTTGCGACAACAGTAGGACCATCGGCATTCTGGGGGATCGCCGAAGATTGAGAGCTATCAGGATGCGTAGTCCGCTTCGTAATGGGTGTGACTGGAAGGACCCGATTTCCTTGTCCTTGAGAGGTGCTAGGCGCCTGCGCTTTGCTGTTTCGAGATGTGCCTGTAGACCCTTCTGCCGACGCTTGTAGTTCTTCTGCGTACTTCACCATCAAAGTGTCCCAATTCTGGGGACGATAGTAGATAAAGAGCGTAAAACAGTTGCCTTGACTCAGAATTGACGGGATTGCATTGCCTTCAAATCGATAAAATGCGAAGAGGGCTTGCTCGCTAAGCTGGGACAAGTAGCCCTCGATGAATTCTTCTGCCCTCATAAGGACCCCTTCCCGTTCGTCTTCATGAGCACTGTTCCATGGAAGCTCGGAAAAGGGCTTCACTTCCCAGATCAATAGCAGAAGTGCGTCTCGTGCCTGTTGGTCTCCATTCCCGAAGAGTAACCATCGAAGAAAAGTGATAATAACCGAGTAGTCAGGGATCCTGCGTCGCAGAGACTTTGAATTCTTGAAGGCGAACTGGGGAACAGCACCAACAGCTGCCCCGCGATCGCTATGTCGACAAGCATTAGCCAATCGCACGAGAAGATGGTTGATCGGCAAGTAAGCGAAACTTTCGTCCTTGCAGTGATGTTCAGCGTTTTGGAAGAAATTGAGAAGCCGTAGAAAAAAATGTTCTGTCTAGATACACAGCGATTAAATTAAATCCAAGCAATAAACGATGAGAACAACTCACTGAGTCCTCGTTAAAGTTGGGAGGCGCAGTACCAGCCTGGGCGCCTGCGCTCACTGGCATGATTCGTCGACGTCTCGAGACCGCGAGGAAAAGGGACAGGATATGGCTTCCTACTGCAGGATCCAGCTCATATATAAGAAAAACCGACATCATTGACTTGTGGCCATCTCGCATTGTTCACCATGAGCATGACCCCGGGTGGTGGACGATGTCAATGCGGCGTACGGCGCGTACCCCAGATCAACCGTAAGATGTGGATAGCGCTGTGCAACAATAGAGTAAATTCAGCGTGAATTGTTCGAGCTTACCGTGGCCGGTCTGTGATACGTACATAGACATGCTCAACAATAATAGTATCGCTTTGAGTCGAGTCCACCGCGCCAACATCATATTGGCGCGGAGGCAACAATGCGAGGTACATAATCAGGCTACCGGGCCGCCGGGCCTCGTGGCCAACGCGAGGCTCAGTGGCTTGAAGCTGTTGAACGTTGTTGTTGTTGAACTCTTCCTCCAGCACCCTTCAGCTCGAAGTCATAGCTTCTGCGTCTCTGGATTTACTGCTTTCTCCTCTTCTCAGTTTGAAGATGCCCCGCCTTACATTCTCCCAACCCTATCATGTCGAGTATCTACTCGATTCAGAGGGCAATCGCGTCCGTAAAGCATTGGGTTACGAGTTGACAGCTTCGTCTCGAGCGGCACGCCGTCAAGTCGGTCCACCTCTTCTTTCAAGCTGCTTCCATGAGCTGACCTCTAGCTGACCTCTCTTGTCCAGTTTCGTGCATCGCACTATAATTATGGGGGGTCTTTAGACGTCCTTCCTCCCGGCTATCTCATCTCCAATCGGAAATCACAATCCAAGCCTCCTTGCTTCAATTTTGGATTAGGAGTCACCACACAGCAACTCTATGACTTTGCTTTAGAGCATGAACTCGTCTCTGAGGACCCGCAAGGCAATGGAAGGTTAATGCTTCCCGCGCTACGCGCCTCCGTAAAGGAGTTGGACCGTGTTTGTGGCGCAAAACTTTCCCTTCGCCCCGTCGAACATGCCGAATACCAATGGATTGTCTCCCGATTTTCGAACTATACATGGCATAAAGACAGGCTAGCGGAGAAGGAGGAACAGAGAGTCTTCGATTCTCTCCAGGAGTTGTTCCGTATTGCCGACATGCCACGATGGTACGAGGATCCCGATCATTGGCGAGCTTGATTGAACAGTATGTATTTCGCTCACGATACCCCCGCTAATAGTTTCTAATCTCTAACACATGCAGTATTCCATCTCAATCGTCTCGTTCTTTCACAATATCATTTCCAGCGCCACCCATCCGCATGGTTTCTTCCTACACACTAGTATATTTATACCCCATAACTTATTCGCATATCATTTTTTGCTGCCTCCCTTTCTCATCTTACAATAGAATCTTTCCCTCTGCATTCAGCCGAGCCATGGCGTGATGTGAGCAGATTGACTGCTACTAGTACGCGTGTGTTATCTCGAAGGTGCGTCTTCATTTTGATTGCAGCCCTTGATCGAGCCACGGTAATCTCACAGGACGTGCCATCGTCGACAGGCTAGTTTATTCCAAGGTGTGTTTCATTGTCTTTTATTACTCGCACTTCGTGGCTCAAGGGAATAACTATAGACGTATAAATCGGCGGCATGTGAACTTCATATCACCGACACGCCACGGTGGTATGAGGATATCGTCGATCGCGGCTGAATGGTACATATTTCAAACTTGAATTCTCCCTGTGCTATTTCTGACATCATATGACAGTTTATCCTTCGTCTCATAGCGCGTTTCGTCGCAGTTGTGATAACCGCTACCACTTATTACAGTGTCTGCTCCATCGTGCGCGTCGGACTACGGCATCGCATTAAGAATGTGCGCACTGGACACAGCGCCAGTGCGCGTTTCGTGGAGAACCAATGGCAGACAGGTAGGGCTTTTCTACCCACACGCTTTCGCACCTACCCCGGCGCTGTTGTCCGAACAGCGTCATTTCCCCACATCCCTGCGTGCACGCGCCGCCGATCCGACATCCCATCGATCGATGATGACGGGCAGGCTCTAGTCTATGGAAGGGACATGGGCGCGTGCTTATGCGTGAGCAGATGGGGTTTTAATTGCTAAGTCCCCATATTCCTGTATTCACTGCGGCTGTTGTAATTACATCTAGCTAACGCTCAGTGCTCATCAGCAGAGAATTCTCAACTTCCCGACTGCATGGCACGTCCTGGACAGCGAAATATCTCTGCCTCGAGGCGTTCGTCATAGCTCTCGTGGTTCCTGCCTCTCGTTTTCTCAAGCTCAATTGTTCGAGCCACACCGTCAGGTCTCCCCTTTCACATCACCTCAGATTTAGGACATCGTCATCATGGCATTCCCAATCCGGGGGTCGTCGTTCGTCCTGGCTCGTCGCCAGCACGACCAACCTGCAGAATGCTCGTCCTCTGCCGCACTTTCCCGATTAGCCCCCTCGCAGCCTCGCGCATACCATCTCTAGCGCAAGAGCTGAGACGATGCCCTCGTGCACACATTGTCTGGAGGCCCCGCAGACAAATTCCAGACATCCGGTGGCCTCGGTCTGAACGTCGCGGGCAGCCTTGCCTATGGCCTGCGTGACGCTACATACCCCACCTCATACCCTTCGGCATGGAACAGCACATCGTGGACCGTGCGGTCTAGTCCGCACGGCATGACCCCGTCTTGCCCGACGCTGCGTCTGCGCGCCTCGCGTGCCCTTACGCGACGGCCCTTGCGTGAGGCATCTGCGGGCGGTCATGGGCGTCGACCTCGACAAGGAGACGCCCCTCGACACGGAGAACATCTAGCTAGTCGTGTGGCACAGCAATTGTCGCTAGCATGAGCGGGACATCGGCGATACGGCTGCAATGGAGGCGGTGGGGTTCCGGGCGCCGCACTTTTCACGCTATTGTATTCCTGGGGTAACATTGCAGAACAAAATTGCGACTCTTCTTCTCTGCAGCGATTGAGGAGGCATACGGCGACGCGTCGTTCACTTTGGAAAAGGCACATGACCGCGTCCGAAATGACTTAAGCGGCACGTCTCGTAATATTCAGCTCCCCTATCCCACTCTCATTCTCATCAACAACTTCCTGAGCCTACCAGCTTCAATTCTCACATCATGCCAAAATCAGAATGGGGCTCACGAACCGACGATGTTATGGATTGTGTAGAAATGGAACTTGACGCTGACGGTAACCGCATTCCCGACCCTGAGACCATCTTCCGTCTGACTCCCCGCCAATACGAGGAGCTGAAAGATGTTTGTCCCTCTACTTCAATTTATGCTCATCTAGCGTCCCCTGAGATACTCTCGACAGCCTCGCGCATACTACCTGAAAGGGAGAGAGCCCACCGAAGAGCTGGATGACTTCCTCTTCACACACCGCGTGCAGCTCCCACACCACATGCTGCCGAAAATTTATTTCGGCCTTGGCCTGAGCATGGAGGACATCCTGGCCTGCGTCACGCGCCACGACATCATGCCGACTCCTAAGGACTTCTACAGTCGCCTCAAGCCGCACGAACGACATGAGCTCGTGCTCCTGGACGCCAAGAGAGCCGTCGCGCAGCACCTCATCGAAAAGACAGGTGTGTACATGTACGCCGAAGTCACCCCGCTTGACGCGACGCATGATTGCATGATCACGTTGTACGACAACTACGATTGGTACTGCCGGCAGACAAGCGACGCGGATGAGGCCGCGCTCTTCTCGATGCTGCAGGCCGAGTTGCGCGTCCCGGGCCCGGCCAAGTGGTACTACGACTACGACATGCCCCTCTTTCTGGGCTTCGAAACCGGGTGAGCCCATCGCCGCCGCCTGCATCTCAGCGCTCACGGTCCAGACGGATGCAGATCCCCTCCGCCGCTGGACCCCGCGCGCGTCGTGTACGCGCGCCGCGCCACGAGCCGATCGCGCACATCCCCCCCGCGCTCCTCACGCGCTATACCCCCTTCGCCGGCGTCTCGCGGGTGACACCGCCGCCGCTGCACTTCGGGCTCGCACTCGACACCGCGGATCTCGAGGCGTGCGCCGCGTGCCACGGTCTCGCCGCCCACGAGGACGCATGGGTGCGGCACACCCGGCCGCATGTGCAGCCGTACTCCGACGAGGAGAAGTCGCTGCGGCTGACCTATGCCGCTGCGTTCGTAGAAGGCTTCGCGCGCAAGTACAACCTCGCCGTGCCCGACGCGCGGACGGCGCGTCTCCGCTGGCGGCACAAGACGCCGCTCGCGCGCCACTACACGATGGCGCTCACGGGCATGGAGCTGTATACGGAGCCGCTCGACACGGCCACGGAGTACGAGTGGGTGCTTGTGCTGTTCAACAACTATCGGTGGTGCGAGCGGAACATTGAAGATGAGGCGGTGGCGTGGACGGTGGAGACGGTACGGCGGGAGCTGGGCATCTCTGGGCCTGCGATGTGGTACGACATACCAGTACGAGAGGATGTGGACTGAGCGATTCGGAGGGCTGGTTGATGTTGCTAACCTCGCATGGCGCTTCGGGCGTTACGTGTCTTGCGATTTCAGACCTATCAGCAAAAGGTTGTATGCTAACAAAGAGTCTTCTCTATGGCGCTAGATGGGGCAAGGACGCTGGGTCGCCAATATCAGAACGAGATTGCGCAGGGCCTCCCAGCAATTACAAACTCCACCATTTATGAATGACCTAGTCGGCTGACACGCGCGCTCGAATTCCCGTATACGCATGTGGGTATTCCCAGATCAGCTGTCCCAGTCATAGCCTCCCTCAAGAAGAGCTTGCGGATGCGCCTCCTAGAACGCAAGAAGAGAAGGCGGGAGACGTACAGACACGCGCCCCAGATATGTCAGTCAGTTGAGTGGACGTGTTCGGCATCGATCGCCCGCTGTCGAACGTGGACGTGGGCCTTGCGACCAGTATGACGGCATGCGTGGTCTTCTGGTGGGCGAGCGGAAGGACGGCAGGTGTTGTACTGTATGTCCACGATTAGCATGCCTTCCTTTGCGACGGCATTCTGCCAGGAGAATGGAACCAGGTTCTGGGGAGAAACCGCGGAACCAGCACCAGAAGATCAGCACCGCTATCAGATAAAGATGCAGGACGTTGCGATCCATGTAAAGAAGCCAGCAGCTGGTTGTACGCGGCCGGCGGCGCGTGCGCAGATGAATCGGGCACGCGAGCGAGCTGTTTCTGTGTTTCATTTCTGGTCATTCGGGGTTAGAAGCGCGTTGCGGTCAAGTGCAAGTCGTCGAGAGCGCGTAGAGTCAGCGGATCAGCGGCCAGCACAAGCCAGCGCTTCCGAGCGACCAGTCCTGTCGAGCACCATCGGCATGCATGGGCAGTCGAAAGCGTCGACCGTCGCACCTTGTCCGCGCGCTCCGGCTTCTTAGAGATAACATCCAAATGAGCACATAACGTACAGAACTTTGGGGTGCTCACACGCTCGAGTGGAGTAAACGTCGCTCTTGGGACTTGGATTGCGTGAGTTAGATTATTGGCCAACCTCTCGTGATCTTGTGTGAGCAGGGCTATGTGGTACTCGCGTGCTTGAAGAAGTACTGCCGGGTTGAGAAAGGGCGAGACTAACGTGTCAATTGCCGTATATGCATGCACTTCTATCAGATGCGCACCGAGCAGGTAAGACCAGTAAGATCACACCACATCCTCCTGCGATGGCAAAGGCTTCTGAGAAGCCTTCCACAGCGCCGGCGACGTACGTATAAACGAAGGATCGGGAGCACAGAGCTCAATTTCGGGTACCGGATGGAGATCGGTGTTTGACGGAATAGAACTGCTTGTCTTCGGGAATGTAGAAGACGCACATGGGTCGGACAGATGGCTGATCTGCTCACAAAATTGAGGGTCAGAAGCAACAGGAAGAGCCAGGACAGTACTTACTTCTCATTCTGTTACGATGTGATCCACTGCTACCGATGTTCTCCCATATGGAATACAAAAGGAAACTTGACTACCAAGGTAAAAGATCCTAGAGGCAATTGAGTGACTACTATATGCAGCACTAATCGATGCCGCCAGCAGAGTGGAAAACAGCAAAAGCGAAGCGATCCCAGCGGGAGCGGAATATGTCGAGACAAATGTCGGCTGACAATATGCGCAAGGCCGATTGACAGCACGGCCGAAAGCTGGCTGACCAGCGTTCGGAAAAGGCAGCCCCACTTCCTCACAGGGCAACAAGTCCGAGATAAGCTGGCGCCAGGACAGCCTGCCATCCTCCCGCGCCCGATCACAAATGAAAGAGATCCAGATCCACTTTGACATCCCCTTCGGTTACTCGCACTTGCTTTTCGTAACGTTGCCGTCAGCGAGAACTGCCTCTTGGTCCCTGGTCGCCACAATCTTCCTCCCGGTGTTCGTAACCATCCACAGAAGCCTGATGCTTCCGCTTGTAGCCTTCCAGATCCCTCGATCAGCGACTGATTGGGGCAGCGTTGGAGCAGACGCCGAGGGCCCGATCTATACCGCCGCATAAGCAGACCGCTGCCCACGCAGAACGGGTTGCGTGAATGCCGGCGCCGTTGTGAGCGATGGCCTGTCATCGTTCTGGAAACCTGCATAGTCAGATAGTGCCACGCCCGCAGCAGTATCTCTATGACAAGAGGAGCGTCAGTGGAGTTAGATGACAGCGGTATGACCAAGGCTGGCAGGAACGGGCCCACAAAGCAGGATTCGACGAACCTGAGACGGGATCACAAATCGAGTAACAGAGATCACAGATACTGTATGCATACCGCAATGCAATTTTCCAGGAAGACGAGAACTCTGCCTGCTCGACCACTTTGGATTCGCAGAGCACCGTTGGACCATCCGCGCGAGTACGACGCGATTGCAGCGAACGACGGCAAATCCTAGAGTATGCAGAATATTCGACTCGACCTGTAGCTCGTCATGATCAGCTACATAGATCCCTACAGAACTGGGGCAGAACCTACTGGCAACCCCGCATCAGCACTTGAATCCCGATATCAGCGCTGCAAGCCGAAGGAATGATATCGCCGAGCCTGTTGTAGCACGAATATTAATGGCGGCATCAGCATAATCGAGCTCTGAAGGAAGCAGCGGTCAGATCTCCCATAGTACCACTTACACAGCCTGCGCACCATATGACGCGCGGCGCAACGTCAAGTTAAAGGAGAACGTGGGGGATCACAAGGATGCGCAGCGGCAAACTTTGCGCCGTGTTGCGTTCGAATTTACTGAGCGACAGTCAGTCGAAGTCGCTGGTCTTGCGCAGAGGGCCGGGTGGTAGCTAGAGTAGAATGTGGCGACATCGTGCCGGAGCCTTGCACGACCTGAGAACGTTCCCGACCAAGATCACAGAGCGCGAAAAGGACGAGACAAGCCGCCAACAGGCCAGCCGCCCTGTCTTCCTAGCCACACGTGACCGCGTCAAGCATCCTCCGCGTAAACTCATCGCTTCGCCAGCTCGCCAGCCCAAGCCCACCTCGCACCCCGACAGACATCACACAACCCCTCACCCACACAAAAAGTGTCAATCTCAGCCAAAATTTCACGGCCAACCAGATCTCGTTATGCCTGATGATATGTAGTGTGTCGCTATGCGATCTATCTATCGCGGGGCGGGACGGGTAATGATGTATCGTGTCCATGCACAAGGGAAACAGAACCAATAAATACGGGCTAAGGATGGAGGGAAGAAGGGAAAAACCGGGCCGAGGCATAGGGGAAGGGAAGGCGGAAGGGGCTCTCATCTCACTCGGGGGGCGGGACTAGTATAGTACAGAGGGTCGTAAAGTATCGTATGGGGCGTCATCGGGACATAGGCTGGAAGAATATAGGCATAAAAAGATGTGAGACGCTCAGGGCGGTCGGCGAAAGACGGCTTTTACGCGCAGAGCGTCGGCGTCGACGGGAACGCGGCATGATGCGGCGCCGTCGGCGTCGTCGACCCGCTGCGCAGGTCCGACGCCGCCGAGCCCGACGCGGCAAAGTAGCCCGATGCATCCGTAAATACCTGCGCGGGACTCGACAGCATCTCCTCGATGCTCGACGCCGAGTGCGCGCGCGGCACGTCGTCGCCCGTATAGAAGCAGAATCTGCACCCCCACATCAGCGCACGTCCACACCAAACAGCAATACAGCGGGACACTCACCGACTCAGCAGCTCGTGGTAGTCGCTCAAATGATGCAGCGGCGAGTCGCGCGGCGCGTCGAGTTCCATAGCGCTGAGCGCGGGACTCGCCGCCTCGCTGCTCGACGCGCTCGACAGCGACGTGATCGACGGCGTGCTCTCCTCGCTCCCGCCGCGGCGCACGCCCCACGCCGGAACGCGCTCCTTCGGCGGGCTCGCGCGCGACGGCGGGAACGACTGCGCGCGTGGCGCGAATGTCGGTGCAGGCGGAGGCAGCGGCGCGCGGTGCACCGCCGGAAAACTCTCGTCGAATGGCGAGGTGGGCGGTGTGCGCCGCACGGCCGGCGCGTCGAAGTAGCCTGGTCCGCCGCGCGTGTGCCGCCGGCGCAGGGCTGGCGCGGGTGCGGGCACAGGCGCAGCGAGGTCTGACGACTCCGTGTCCGAGTCCGGGACGTACGCCGCGGGCGGCGGGCGGAACGCGCTGTCGTCGAACGCGGTGCTGGACGACGAGCGTGAGGACATCGGCGACGCCATTGGCGAGGCGCACTTCTGCGGCCACGGGATCGAGTTGTGCGTCACATGCGCGGCGGGGTATGTCGCTGTGCGCGAATGGTGCTGCCCGGACTGTGTGGGCGTGGGGGATGCGGACAACGGGGACCACGAGTGGCGCAGCGCCGCCGCAAAGTCGTACCGCCCGCCTAACACAGGCGGCGACTTACGCGGGCTCCCGCTCGCGCGCACCTTGACGACCTCCTCGAGGCGGCTCTTGAGCTCCGCAACCTCCTCCCCGCCGCTCTCCGCCTCCGCGCGCGGCTCGTCCTTCGGCTCCCGCGCAAACGCGACCTCGTAGTTCCGCCCGCCGTTGTTGTCCCAGATCTCGCGGCCCGCGACGACGTAGCGCACCGCGAGGAACAGCGTCTTGTCCTCGAGCCGCGCCTCGTTGAGCTTGACCACGAACGCGAAGCGGTCCTGCGTCCCGCCCTCGACCGCATCGACGTACCGCGCCGTGACCTCCGAGGTCGTCTGCCACCCGTCCGTCGTGAAACGCACCGCGACCCACTTCTCGAAATCGAGGTTGCGCACGCGCACTATGCCGCTCAGCGCGCCTGCGCCCGCGTCAAATTCGAGCGCCTCAAGCCCGACGTCGCGCGTCGCGCCAAGCCCTGTCCACGGCGGTACGCCGACCTTGCGCATCACTAAGGCGCCCTTCGCAGATCCAGAGCCGTAGATGAACGACGGGAACTCGCTCTCGGTCCCGCTCGTGTCCGTCGCAGTCGGGCTGCCGTCGCGCGAGACCGCAAGCGGCTTCTGCTCCGCAAGGAACAGCTTCACGTGCTCGAGCTGCGCGTCAAAGTGTACATTCTTCGCGAGCGTCGGCGTCGCGGGCTCGCTCTTGCTCGCGGCGGCCGTAGTCGTAATCGTGAGGTGGTCGCCATTCGAGGACGTCGACGCGTGCCGCCGGCCCTTGAGCGAGCTTTTGAGCGGCTCGCCCGACTTCTTCCGGATGAGGCGCACGTCGTCCGCGGTTGCGGGCGGGGAGCGCACGCGCTGATTCCGTGCGAGGGTGTGTACGTGCGACTCTGAGAGGTGCCGCGGGCCGTGCCCGTGTGCGGCGGCAGCGTCGACGTCGATACGCAGGTGACTACCCAGGCGTCGGGGGGTCTCCGAGTCCGAGTCCGAATCGGTGTCGGGGATGGGCGTACTGCGTTCTGGCGGGCGCATCCCAAGAAAACGCTGTCCGCGGATGCGGCGCGGGCGGGATGAGTGTGCGGGCGAGTCAGAGCTGGAATTGACAGGAGATGGCGTGCGCGATCGCGGGGCCGCTGGGGTCGGAGGCTCCACGACGAGTTGCGTCGCTGATGTAGATGCAACAGGCATCGCGGGCCGGATGGGAGTGAACGGCTGCAGGCCAGCGCGGGAGACGGGCGTCGAGAGGGGGAGGGAGGTCATGGTGGGGGCTGGCGAGGCGGCGGGAGAGACGCGGCGCGAAGTAGGAGCAGAATGCGGGCGGCGGGGTACGAGCGGGAGGGCCGCAGAGGAAGAGTTCGCCGCCAGGGAGAAGGGTATAACGGGTGAGCAGACGGTCGTAGAGGACATCGTGGCCGGTGAGGGGATGGACGAGGGAAAGGGAGCAGGTATGGGGAGGAGCGGTGTTAAGTATGGAGTCGATGATGAACAAGGAAGCCCTGGGAGAGAGATAAGATGAGCACAGGGTTAGACGTAAAAGAAGGATGATGACCAGCAAAACATACACAGTCGATCCACTCTGGAACACGGACAGACGAGCCGGGAAGCCCTCGAGACAATCCAAGGGGCACGGCGCAGATCCGGGAAGTACGATAAGACGACAGCGTCTATCCTCTTTGGGCGCGAACTCTCTCCTTGCGGTGCGGTTCCCGAGAATGAATTGAGCGAATTCTCACACCTCCGGCTTCTCCTGCCAAGTTGGACAAGGAAGCACGATAGACAGCACAGGTAATCTCGGGCGCGGTTGACAGGCACGGCAAGTCGGAACGGCAGCGGGCGCCGTATGACAACGAGCTTGACAAGTGCTTGACAACGACGGGAGTGGACGGAAGGCGGGGATGAAAAACCTTGAGCTGGCGGTCTGGATCCTGGAAACTTTTAAAGAAAGAGCAGATATAAGATGAGGCTCAGCGCTGAGGACGCCGGTGGAGCAATACGCACTTTTCGCAAAGGCCGAGACCGACGAGGCCCGAGATGCGAGCGCGTGCGTCAGCAGCCTATCGGGCGGGATTGTGGAATCAAGTCGTGATTAAGGAATCGAAAGACGAAGAGGTGGCGCGCTGGTTGAAAGAACGAACGAAAGGTGGATAGGACACCGGTGGGGGCGACTTGTCTGACGAACGAAGAGGAAAAGGGCACTTAAAAGAAAAGGAAAAAGTGATCAGCTCAGGCTCAAGAATTGTTGAAGAAGGCTCGAGGAGGGTGAGACCGCATCAGCTGCCAGGCACCTGACGCCACCGCCTTACCTGGCAACGCTAACCTAAGTTAATTGATAACCTTCGAAAGTGTGACAATGTTCGAGGCCTCCGAGTCGCTGCTCCCTACAAACAGCCCGCGGCGGCTGCTCCTGAAGTAAGAGGAGGAGGAGGAGGAAGAGGGAAGCCACCGACGGATTCCGGTGTACTGGGCTGGGCTGACAGTTTATAGTTTGCAGCCGCGGACCGCGCCAGTGGCTAACCAAGTCTAGTCCCTGTCCGGCCCCTTGGCGCACGTTCTCCGTCCATGCCCGTCAACATCTTCATCACTGCAACTTTCTCCTGAATCAACTCCATCATCTATGGTATTCTAGTACAATTTCCTCGACTCGCTTTGTCGTTACATCTTTCTGTCCTGCACGTCTTACTGACCAGCACCTCTCCAGAAAATTCGGATGAACCGCCTCCCGATCGACTGTATGAACTGCCAGCCAGAGTCTAGGATCGCAGCATAGCCGCTCGTTGCGGAGCTTGCTGCGCACGATGTCAAAAACGTGCCACTCCACCTCCCCAACGTGCGATCTCAATTCATTCGTCGGTGCGTGCGTCTCTCTGGGGTTTTCTTTTTAGGTTCGCGTCCTATCACCCGCTATTCCCGTGCGACGCATCATATCATCTGCTGCTGATAGCGTCGGCGCAACTGATCACGGGACGATATCTTGCCCTCCGTATACTGAACTGTTGCACTTGGCATCCTTCAGTGCGCATCATGCCCATCCAGGGTGGACAGGCTTGCAGCCCTGGGTCATCATCAGACATTGACGTTTCCCCACCTGCAACTAACGACGACTGATCTCCAAATGATATGACACGCCAGGCCCTGGCGGGTCATGCAACCGTGCAGGCTTGTGGATTTTTTTGCTTTCTTTCCCTGGCATGCCTGTTGGTTTCGTGTCGCCCATGGGAAATTCATACCTGCATCCATCGCAGCCCACAATGCGGGACAAAGGCCTCGCATGGGTGTCTCACACCTCGTCCAGGGCCAGCAGGCATCACTAGTCACAGGCATCACAAGTCACCGGCATCAGCGACGACCATCGCGATCGGTGTATACGCCAACGCCGACAGATTCCAACCGCATGCTTCGCGACCGTCCACATCTTTCCCCGCTCGTGATGTAGAGGTTGCTAAACGCACACACCTCTAAACTTTCCACCGTCCATCACAAACCACTGCGATGGCCAGTGGACACGCAGAAATAAACTTCTGATCTGATCACATCGCCCGCAGGCATGCACCAGCACTTATATATTGCATCAACCGGTCTGTGATCATACCTGACTGTTCTATCATGATTCCGCGGCGCCGCTGACGTCGCTGACCTCCGCACAGGCTCGCATTAACAGTGCGGGGTAAGTCTCGTCACATGGAGGCCCGTATACATCTATCAGGATGAGCCACGACCTTGATGCACCGATCAGACGTGGGGTCAAGTGCGGGGTATTCACTACTGGTCTGAGCCGCCTATATCAGCCTCTGTGTGTCCGCATCTGCGGGGTGGGTGCGATCCTGATATTGCCCGTGCGGGGTTCGCCGTGGTTTCTCTGCGGGATCCGCAGCGAGGGTGCGGGGTAATGGTCCCTGCAAGTGGGTGATGGTCCTTTTGCAGCACGCATCCAGATATCGCTGAAATCTGTCTTAATTTGCAGTCGCGCGCTGGCGTCGCGGCGCCAGAGCTTCATCTTACTGCCGCATCCATTGGCGTCCGACAGACCTGTGCACAAAAGCCTCGCTCACGCGAGCATGCCATCCCGCGCCCGTCCAAGAGGCAGTCGTCTTTCCTCTCGCGGACATAAATAACTTCACCTGCATGTTTACGCACAACGATCTCGATAAGAAACAGGTGTCGGTGCGTCCGAGAAGCCGGGGCGCGCGGACGAATTCTAAGCATGCAACCCCGATCTCATAACTCCTTGCGCGCCTGGCTGGTTGTCTGAGCGATGAGCGTGGCTCTAGAGTCTACTGGTTCGTTTCTCGATGCACATCTGCAGCCTACACGTCGGCGCCGTCTAGACTCCTCTGCGCAAGCTGACCACAATACCCAGCCCATGCCGTCATTGATATCGCGCCCGACTTTAGTCTCTTGGGCTGCGCTCGGTCTGCTGATCCCGCGCGCTCTCGAGGACATGCGCCCCGTCGCAGAGCCCTTCTGACCCCGAAGAACAAGAACTGATAAATGAAATCTAGAAGCTGACCACGGATCCGATCCTCATCTGCGTACGTGCCGCCGCGCGCGTACAGCACCAGCCGCTGGCTTCGCTTCGTTACGTGGATCGCGATGTTCTACGTCGTATCTGATAATGGCGCGCTGCTGCTGCGGCACTGGTCCTAGTCCCGTGGATATCTCCTTGCGAACTTCTGGCACACCGAAATGATTGGCCACAAAGGATCCAACGCCCGCCCTCCTTCTGCTCGTATACCAGAAGATCACTGTGTCGTAATGCTGGTCGCGAGGCCCGCGTCCGACGTCTACAGCGGGTGATCGATGCGAAGTACATCCACTCAACTGACATCTGGGGCGTGTGCCTGTACGTTTCTAGTATTCCCTTCTTGCGTTCTGCGAAGCGCGTTCGGAAACTCTTCTCGAGGGAGGCCATGACCGGCACAGCTGATCTGGGGACATACGCACGTACGGGATTTCGAGCGCGCGTGTCAGGCGACTTGGTCATTCATACTGGGTGGCGTTTGTAAGTACAGGGAGGCCCGTGCAATCTCGTTCTGTTGATATTGGCAGCCCAGCGTGCTTGCCCCGTCTAGCGCCACAGAGAAGACTCTTTGTTAGCATAAAATCTTGTGCTGATAGTTCTGAAATCACGAGACACGTAATGCCCGAAGCACCATGCGAGGTCAGCAGCATTACTGCGACCAGCTCTCCGAATCGCTCAGTCCACATCCTCCCGTACTGGTATGTCATACCACATCGCAGGCCCAGAGATGCCCAGCTCCTGCCGTACCGTCTCCACCGTCCGCGCCACCGCCTCATCTTCGATGTTCCGCTCGCACCACCTATAATTGTTGAACAGCACCAGCACCCACTCGTGCTCCGTGACCGTGTCGAGCGGCTCCGTATACAGCTCCATGCCCGTGAGCGCCGACAAGTGCTTCACGGCGAGCCCCATCGCGTAGTGGCGCGCGAGCGGCGTCTTGTGCCGCCAGCGGAGACGCGCCGTCCGCGCGTCGGGCACGGCGAGGTTGTACTTGCGCGCGAAGCCTTCCACGAACGCAGCGGGGTAGGTCACCCGCAGCGACTTTTCCTCGTCGGAGTACGGCTGTACACGCGGCCGGGTGTGCCGCACCCACGCGTCCTCGCGCGCGGCGAGACCGTGACGCGCGGCGCACGCCTCGAGATCCGCGGTGTCGAGTGCGAGCCCGAAGTGCAACGGCGGCGGTGTCACCCGCGAGACGCCGGCGAAGGGAGTATAGCGCGTGAGGAGCGCGGGGGGGATGTGCGCGATCGGCTCGTGGTGCGGCGCGTACACGACACGCTCGGGGTCCAGCGGCGGAGGGGATCTGCAGCCGTCTGGACCGTGAGCGCTGAGATGCAGGCGGCGGCGATGGGCTCACCCGGTTTCGAAGCCCAGAAAGAGGGGCATGCCGTAGTCGTAGTACCACTTGGCCGGGCCCGGGACGCGCAGCTCGGCCTGCAGCGTCGCGAAGAGCACGGCCTCGTCCGCGTCGCTTGTCTGCCGGCAGTACCAATCGTAGTTGTGGTACAGCGCGATCATGCAATCATGCGTCGCGTCAAGCGGGGTGACTTCGGCGTGCACGTACACACCGGTCTTTTCGATGAGGTGCTGCGCGACGGCTCTCTTGGCGTCCAGGAGGACGAGCTCATGTCGTTCATGCGGCTTGAGGCGACTGTAGAAGTCCTCAGGGATCGGCATAATGTCGTGGCGCGCGACGTAGGCCAGGATGTCCTCCATGCTCAGGCCAAGGCCGAAATGGAATTTCGGCGGCTTGTGGTGTGGGAGCTGTACGCGGTGTGTGAAGAGGAAGTCATCCAGCTCTTCGGCGGGCTCCCTCCCCTTGAGGTAATATGCGCGAGGCTGGCGAAGTTGTCTCAGAGCGACGCTAGATGAGCATAGTGTGAAGTAGAGGGACAAACATCTTTCAGCTCCTCGTATTGGCGGGGAGTCAGACGGAAGATGGTCTCAGGGTCGGGAATGCGGTTACCGTCAACGTCGAGTTCCATCTCTACCAAATCCATAACGTCGTTTGTTCGTGAGCCCCATTCTGATTTTGGCATGATGTCAGGAAGCTGGTAGGTTCAGGAAGTTGTTGACGAGGATATTATAGGAGACGCGCTACTCAGTTGCTGACATCATTTCGGACGCGGTCATGTGCCTTTTCCAGAGTGAGGCCGCGACGAACGATAGACAGACGGATAATCCTCAGTCGATGAGTAGTTCGGATACGGCACGAAACGGGCCAACTGTTACAATATTCAATGTAACTTAAGAACACAAAGGCGACCATGCTGAGGCATGAAAAGACTGACGCGATCAATCAATACTGCCAGAACCATTTTGGGGCCTCGCAAATGCATAACTCCCTTTGAATAACGTCTGCCGCAAGCTGCTCGTCACGATCGGGCATCCTGTTGCGGCACCAGGTGTAATTGCTGTAGCGGACGAGGACCCACTCATGTTCCCCATTCCAGATTATTCGCAGATAGACCCTGGCGCCGCATCGTCGACCAATTTCCCTCACTGCTCTATTAATCATAAGGAGGTAATAATCCAGTTTTCCGTGATAATGCTTTGGAGCCAGGTCTTGCGCGACACAGTAGTCGTATAACTGCCCGAGTGACACACCAAACCCGAAGTGATAGCGCTTCGGGCGGCTGTGGCGTCTTTTAGGGTAGACGAGCATCGAGGGAGGGAGCTGGTCCAAGGCTTTTGTGTCCAGTTTATCCATGAGCGTGCCACGGTACTGCAAGACAAAATGATGAGATAGGGAAAGGGAAAATACCACAGGATTATTCACAATGTAGTTCCTCGCCCTGCGTCGAGCAGCTTCTGCCGTTGTGGTCGAGCTAGTTTTCAAGTCGACTTCATGTTCCCCAGATTCCGATATGAGTAGCATTGCGGGGGGGTGAAACGATGCTCGCAATATCGCAGTCGAATGAGAGGACGACGAGGGCGCTGGAGGGCCACGGGATGACTATAAGCGGGATGAAGGTACAGTAGCAGACGCCACAAACACCTGAACGACCGGCTGTAGATCGCAACAATGACGAACTTGAAGCGTCCGTCTATGCATGACGGGGACGCTTTGATCGTGCCTCGAAGTACACGCGACTGTCCACAAGCGAAAGACAATAAGCAACAAACGAGCGCATAGACAACGACAGATCAGATAATTACCCGCTTTGTTCAGTGACCCGCAGTCCACAGTTGTCTTGACTCATTAATGGGGCGGTGAAATAGAAGGTCCCAAGGACTTTTGCAGCAGCATACCCAACTGGCATGGTGGTCCAACCGCGGAGAGTGATAAGAATGATGCGATGACGATAGATAGTATACATATGACAGAGAAAATGCACGAAGTAGAACGATATGAAGATGAATAAGTTACATAGGCTGCATATCGAAATATGGGAGATTGGTGAGTGTGGAAGCATGAGGGGCGCATTCAAAAATGCGCATCGGACTGAATTAATCAGTGCGACGGGACCTGAGTCGATGATCAATGGGCTTCAATAGGTCGGTGCGACTGGTGCGTCGTCCGTGTGTGTTAGTGGTTGGGAAGATTGTCCTAGGCAGAAAATCCATGGACGTTGTCTGCCGCGAGCTATTCGCAACGGCCACAGGCGGTCGTGTCCTGTTCGATAAAAGGCTTCAGCGAGTCTATATTCACATCAGCATGAACGTCCGTGTCATGGGCTCGTCCTGACTTGCGGTCCAAATTGTGTCCAATGACATCAAGCCGATTTAGGTGCATGAGGCGCATGACATGTATCGCTGGCCTTTGAGCGAGGAATATATGAATGGCCCTTGTGAAGGTGGCCGTTTGTCGAGCGAGGGACATCAACTGATGTCTGATTGGCGACGGGCACCAAAGCTTGTTCCTATTCATGCAGGAAGGGAGATGGTCCGGTGAAGTCTGATGAGTGTTGATGAACGAAATGCGTTAGCATCCGTCTGGACTCGAGCGTTGACCACCTCATCTCATGCGGTCGAGTTCGCGAGCGTGAGCGCCTCGAGTTCGTGGGAGGAGAAAGTAGCTCAGTATGGATGGTGAAGAGGGTAGATGGATATCCTCTAAAAGAGTGGGGGATGGCGCGAAGTCCAATGCTGGAGATATAGTATGGCAGAGGGACAGCGGCTGGCGAATGTGTCTGGTAGTAGTCGGCTTGGAACCAATGATGACGTCGGCGGACGGTCACATGAGAAAGCGACCGCATGCTACGATATACGAACGTAAGTGCGTGAAAGGGCTATAGCGAAGCAAGAGACTGACGAGATCGAACGCGCTGACGGTACCATTTCGGAGGTTCATGAAGGCCCAGTTCCCGTTGAATGGTGTCGGCCGCGTTCAGTTCGTGACGATCATGCAGGACTTCACGATGCCACGTATGGTTGCTATAGCGGGCTATAATCCATCGGTAGTCGATGTGGAGGATAGTCGATAAATAGAGCTTTGCGCCGCATAGTCGACCGATTTCCTGTACTGCTGCTTCAACCATATCGGTGTGCCATGTTAGTGTCCCATGATAATGTTTAGGGACGAGATCTCGTGCGACACAGTAGTCATACAGTTGCTGGAGCGACACGCCGAATCCGAAGTGATAGAGGAGATTCGGTTTATCGTGGCGCTTTCTAGGGCGGGCGAGTAGCTCGGAAGGGAGTTGGTCCACGGCTTTCGAGTTCAGCCCTTTTATTCGCACGCCTCGGTACTGCAGATGAATGAGATGAGAGAAAGAGACATATTATGGATTGACTCACGAAATAATTCCTGGCATTACGTCGAGCCGCCTCTGCTCTTGCGGTCGAGGAAGGAACTTCGCCTTCTGCGTCTCCAGGATGCGAGACAGATAATGTGGTAGGACGACGGGACGAGGGCTGCGACGTTGTTGTCGACAGAAGAGATGGCGAAGGCATTGCAGGACCGAAAGATAAACACTGGAGTAGGATGAACGTGCAGTAGTAGACGCTGCCGGCATGAACGATTAGATATCGCTCGCAGCAGTGACTCAGCGGCTACAATGAATGGATGCCGCTTTGATCATGATACGACAGCTGAGACCGATGCAGGGCAGGGCAGAGCAGGGCAGGCGGCCGTACACGTGTAAGTGCCCACAATCAAAAAGAACAATAAGCAACGATCGAACGCATTGACAATGAGGAGGTGGCTTACCTGTTTGTGCGATGACTCGCGATCCGCACTTTCGGTACAATGGAGAGATGCGGTGAGAAGGTCAAAGGGACGTGGGCAGCAATGCGCCCACTCAGTGCGTACGAATTAGAGAGGATTGAGACGATATCAAGAAAACTCCATGGTGCCACATCAATGGAGAGCGACGCACCTGAGGCATCAGCCAATTTCGGCCTGGCTGATCTGCTGCCAGTGCGGGTTTGTGCCAACAAGTTTCAGCCATCTCTTTGTCTCCGAACAAAGGGATGACTGAAATTTATCGGCATAAACCCACTTCAGTGACATAACAGCCAGGCCAAAATTCATTGATGCCCCTAGTGGACGGAAATAATCCAATGATGACAGAGGATATAAAGATGACAGACAGAATGTACATAACAAGATGACGATAGACACGGGAGTATGAACAGATAAGTTAAGTTTTTAAGGATCACGACGAGACAATCTAAGCCGATGTATCGAAAAATGTAAGCATCCGAAGACACAGCGAAGGCGAAGAGACTCACCCTCTGGGCCAGCTTTCGGCGGTGATCGCTGGGTGAGATATCGAGAGCATGAATGTGCGCTGGAAGCAGATCCCCAGAGTCGAGGGTCGATAGGACAGGCGTGTCGTCCGCGCGCGGACGACTGGATGGGAAGATCGTCCAGGGGCTTTCCGATCTGGATGTCGTCGGTTGATAGCTTTATGCGAAATGGACGCTGGCGGTAACGTGCAACTCGAGTATCTTCGGCGAGGCGTAGAAATGGGGAATGCCGTTGTACCGGACTACGAATAGCTTCCAACGAAATGGCCAGCTTCACGTAGCACGAGCATTAGCGCTGCGCGCCCTACGTTCAGCGACGACGCGCCACGCCGTGAGTTGCACGACATACACTGCGGGTCCTTCAACGAAACGTTAAGTAGAACAGCGCTTGTTCGTCAGCATCACTGGAGAGGCTGGAGCTCGTCTCAGATTTGGCGTTGAGTCCGACCCCTGTCCGCTTGAAAAATGGCCAGGTGCAAGCGCAAATGCGGTCAACACCGCGCATGCTGCAGGGTGGTCGGTTTGAAAAGGATGATGACGACCCGAATGCATCACTGATCGTCTTGACTCGGATGTGGGATTCATGTCACGCGATCTACTCGATCACCACAAGCGCTTCATGCTCGCGAGGAGAAAATTCGCGTCGCGTAGATGGTAGACGGGTGTCCTCGAGGAAGGACAGCACAGCACAATGCTGGCGATAGAGGATGGTGAAGTGATGGTATATGATGGATTCGGTGGGGATGAGTGATGCGGAAGCGGCATATGGACGGAAATAGCTGCGCGCTACAATATTCGATGTAAGAATACCAAGACTACCACACTGAGGCATGAAAAAACTTACGCGATCAATCTCGGAACCATTTTGGGGGCTCGCAAATGCATAACTCCCTTTGAATGACGTCTGCCGCAAGCTGCTCGTCACGATCGGGCATGATATTGCGACGCCAGTCGTAATTGCTGTAGCGAGCGAGGACGAACTGATATTCCTGGTTTCGAATATCTTGCACATAGAGCTTGGCGCCGCACCGTCGACCAAGTTCCTTCACTGCTTTGTTCATCATAAGGAGGTGATATAACAGTTTTCCGTGATAGTGCTTTGGAGCCAGGTCTTGCGCGACGCAATAGTCATGTAACTGTCCGAGTGACACACCAAATCCGAAGTGATAGCGCTTCGGGTAGCTGTGGCGCTTCTTAGGATAGACGAGCATTGAGGGAGGGAGTTGGTCCAAGGCTGTCGCGTCTAGTCTAGCCATTCGCATGCCACGGCGCTGTACCAGATAGGATGAGATAGAGAAAACTAGTTACCAAAGGATGACGCACTACACAGTTCCTCGCTCTACGTCGAGTCTTTTCTACTCCTGCGATAGAGCGGTTTCTGGAAGTAACTTCACATTCCCCAGACTCGGATATTGACGATATTGATGAGACCGAAGACGTTCGTGATAGCGAGCTGGAGGTCGTAGTCGATGAAGAGGGTGAAGAGGGCATTGTGAGATAGAGAGAATACGGGGTTTGAGGAGGATGAAGTTCAAGTAGATCTACGACGTGGCGAACATGGCGTCAATGACTAAGCAGTCGCGGTCACGTGTATCATTTTGTTCAACCCCGCGGCGAGCTCTCGTATCGTTCTCGCGCTTTGCGATATCCAGTTCCACTGGTCATCGGGCAGATTTATCTCTCTGAGATACGAGTTTCCTGGTACGTACTTCTAGGCTACTCCCTCAGGTACGTCTGCACGCATTGACGAAACTGCATGGTGAGTCACTTGACTGCGGTCCTGAGCGCATTGACAGGGACAATGGCATCGGTCCACAATAACACCGTCGTGGCGCTGATATCGGCCACAATAAATCCACCAGTCGTCCATATAAATACAGGCGTAAAATGCTAGCAATGTGACGTCGTTCTTCTCTCTCCCTTCTCTCATCATGAGCGCAGGCGCCGCTCACTCCGGGCTCCAGTTGGCCGATATGGTCAGTTGATTTCTTCATTTCTATCATAAAACTCACGCCTAACGCACGTTCTTAGATGCTGGGCATCACCCAACGAATCATCATGCAAACCCTGTCGACATTTTTTGCTTATGCTGCGGTGCATTGGAACATAGAAGCCTGCAATTATCTCCCCGTCACGTTTCTTCTGGTGATATATGCCATGACCTGCAAACATCCTGATCCCAGTGCGATACTTGGTGTCAATCCTCAAAGCTGCCTACAGGCAGCCTTTGGCCGTATCACTCGCCGATCATACCCGGACTGGAATTTCTCCGTGTTTTGGAAGGATATGAGCCGCAAGCCAATTCTTGGATTCATATGGGAGGAAAAGATACTCAAGAATGTGCCTCATGATGACGGTTCCTCCACGGAAATGGAAGGAAAAGCGGTGATGGCCGCTGCGCAGAAAGCCATGTTTTTCGATATCAAGCAACTGCAGGTCCAGGCCCTTTGCGCCTTTTTTCACTACGACGGTCAAGTGGTCTTTGCTTTTTTGAATTACAGGGAATGTTTCTTTCTGTTCGAGTTTCCTCGCCCATCCAACTTGGCATTCCTCAAGGACAAGTATAACGCGTGGTTTCCAGAACCGCAAGGTGGTATGTCTATTTCATTGAGCTGGAAAGTAGTTGGCCGTAGTACTTATATCTATACTCAGGAAAGGACAAGCCTCCGGCAATAAAGTTCGACAAGACCGATCTTCCACGGCCGAAGATCCATTACTATGCCCGGTCTTTACGAAAGCGCGACGGATCGGCTTTGAGTCCTGTGTTTCTGAATGCTTTCCGGAAAGCAACATCGCATCTAGGTCTCCTCGAAAATCAGTCTCCTCTGTTTCGAATGCCACCTGGAACTACTGAAGAAGACCTTGTGCAGCCTGGCCTCGTATGTTGCGCTGATCCATCAATTGAACTCAGTTGCTTATGTCTGAAATAGGATGATCTCCAAGAGGAACTCGATGAGGAGATCGAAAAACGGGATGCTGATGTATTCGAAGAGTTCTCGTCTGACCCCACAGTTGAGGACTCGCAAGACAAAGACTTTGTTTCGGGGTCGTCTTCGGAGTCATCGGATGGATCGCTGAGTGCAGGCGCACCGGAACCACCACTTTCTGCGCCTTTGGCTTCTAATTCAGATCCCTCTACGAACGATTCTGGCATGTCGCATCGTTGCCCCCGCTGCCGCGCTCTTCGGGACAAGAAGAAGCAAGCGGCGAAGAAAAAGCAAGCAGCGAAGAAGAAGCAAGCAGCAGTCTCGGTCCCGGCAGATGACAACGATATGCCGCTCGAGGCAGGAGTCGAGAACACCGCAAGCTCTTCGCGAAGGTCCAATCGTACCGAACCTTCGCGCGACGTCGTTGACTCCCCAGTTGTGGAACCACTTGCAGATGGCGCTGGCAGTCCCGAGGCTAGGATCCGAGTGCATTACCCTCCTTCACACGGGAGAATCCTCACCGATCCCATCACTGCCGAGGAACCACATATTATCACCGATCCTATAGCTGTCGAAGAACCACAGCAAATGGTCGCGCACACAAGAGAAAGTCCCGACAGATCTGAAAGTCTTCCCATCGCAAGTGATGATGAAGATGTCGACGACCAACCCGCTGCGTTATCGACTGGACGCACGGTAGCTCGAGCTCCCAAGGCTTCCAATGCTACAGTCAAGACTGGACATTCTGCCGCTGCACCGCAGAAGCGCGCTCGGTCGGCCGCTTCTGCACTCGACCGGGATGATGATGATGACGACGACACTGTCGATCAACGTAATGCAGCTGGGACTACTGGTTCGTTGCAGGTCGCGCTTCCAGCCCCCGGAGGCGGCGCGGAGGCCGAGACTCATAGGCCACAGATCCGCACAAGTGCGCGTCTCGCAGCCTCGCGAACAGAGAAACGCGATGCGGGGCGTGGGGTCGACGGACTTACGGCTGCTCGAACTTCCAAGGCTTCCAATGCTACAGTCAAGACTGGACATCCTGCCGCTGCTCCTCCGCAGAAGCGCGCTCGGCCGCTTGGTTCTGCGACCACTAGTTCGATGCAGGTCGCGCTTCCATCCCAACAAGCCGGAGGCGGCATGAAGGCCGACACTCACAGGCCACAGCTCCGCACCAGTGCGCGTCTCGAGGCCTCGCGAACGAAGCCACGCGATGCGGAGCGTGGGGCTCGCTCTGGGGCTCCGTCTGGCTCTGGCTCGAAGCAGAAGCAGAAGCGCAGGCACGTTGGCGACTCGGACGCGGAGGACAATGGAGCCGCGCCCTCCGCCGTGCCATCGAAGAAACGCAAGTTCCCAGCGCCGGGTGATAGCGCGCTCGACTCTGTTGCGGTCGAGGCTGGCAGATCGGCGATGCCTGTGGCTGGTCCATCGAACTTTCGAAGCCTTCACCCTCGCGGGTCTGCTCCGGCTCCACGGGATGCCGGCGTTGGCAAGCGGAGCAAGAAGAAAGGTCGCGCTGCATAGAGTGTCTCGCTTTACAAGTTTGCTTTACAAGTTGGAAGACATCTGCGTGCCTCTGGGTCCTCTGGCGAATTACTCTAGGTTCAATGCTCCGGAAGCTTCTCTGTACTATAATTTCAAGCCGCAAGATGTTCTAAGGCTTTGAAAGCCTTCGTCACTCCTTTAGGTTATCTTCAAGAATCATACCGTTCGACTCGGATGCAGGCTTTCGGGGCCTGCTCTCCGTCAAGTTATTTAAATCGCTCCAGGACTTTTATCTCCTGGAGAACATCGGCATCCGCTCGTTCAAACTATGTTACGTTGTATTTATAGGCTTGGATTGATTCAGTTTCAGATATGTAGCAATCGCCGTCCGCTCCTTGACATGTACATTCCGTAGTACCTACCAATACACTATTTTCTGAATTGTTGTAATGTATCTTCGGCGCGGCACTCGGCGATCAAGTAACTAATTCGCTTGATAAGTGAAGGACAGCCAAGCAGGAGCTCAGTCGAGAGAAGCACCAACTGTACTTATGGTATACTTAGTGCGATTATGCGGTCCTGCGAGTTACGGACGATACTCATGATAGGTGGGTCCATCTTAATCGCGCGAGTCGGAGCATGGCATGGTGGGATCTGGCATAGGTAACATCGGCATAGGTACAGTACAAAATGTCATATAACATACAGTAAAGAAGGCGAAACGCCATCGAGTCACAACAACAATAGCTCAGTCAGAGAGAATGGCATACACGGTCACAGCTTCGTAGGGTCCCCGGCGACATCGATCTTTACAGCTGCCCAGCACGAAGACGACGAGCAAGGACAAGATCCTTCGGTTGGCTAGGGAGACGGCGGGTTAGGGTGGACTCGAAGGAGCTTAGACAAGGGGCGTACATGGTGACGCGCTTTGCATGGATCGCAGCGGCATTGGTATCTTCGAAGAGGGACACCAAATAAGCTGAGACGATAACATTAGCCAACGAGCACCACCCGAAGCCCGAGTAAAAACAACCTTCGCTAGCCTCCTGCAGTGCATAGATCGCCGACGACTGGAAGCGAAGATCAGTCTGTCAAGCGCAGACCGTTAGCCATCACGAAAAGGACGCCGAACATGGACGATGACAACGGTGACAAACCTTGAAATCCTGCGCAATCTCGCGCACGAGCCGTTGGAACGGCAGCTTCCTGATGAGCAGGTCCGTCGACTTCTGATAGCGCCTGATCTCGCGCAGCGCGACCGTGCCGGGGCGGAAGCGATACGGCCTTTTCACGCCGCCCGTAGTCGCCTAAGACCAGACAAGGGAAGCCGCCCCCGATGCCGATGATGAGCGACGAGGTCAACAACGGTGGAGAGGAGGATGGCTTACGGCTGGCAGGTTCTTCCTCGGCGTCTTGGTTGCAACTGGTCTGATCGATCTGCGGGTGTGACTCTTGCCTCCAGTAGACTTGCGGGCGGTTTGCTGAAGATGAGATTATCAGTAAACAAACCAAGTCGACGGCGGCGAGATAATGCAAGACAATGACGACGAGATAATGAGTCAGGCGCCAATATGGCTTTAGTTGTGGAAGAGAAAGGAGGACGCAGCTCGTATTGCTCGATAACCGACAGGAAGAAGGTGTGGATAGGAGAGGAGCAAGCCCGTCACATCATACCCCATCCCCGCTAAACGTCTTCGACCACTCCCCCATCCACTGGTCACAAGGGACCACGATATGCTCGAGACCCACCTGAGTGCGAGCCATTGATACTTATTCAAGTTTGCTGGTAGAAAATTGGCGGGAGCTCAGAGGTGGTGGTGGTAGTGGGTCAAGAAGGGAGCGGTGTGATCCCGACGTGGACACCTTTATAAACCATGCATATCTCCGGAAGCGCCCTGCTATGGTAGGCTGAATGAGGGCCCCCGAGTATCCCTACGAAAGCCAGTTTCAACCAGACTTTTCGTGGCCAGACCAGGGTCCTCACTAAAGTCCGGAATACTAGGTCTGGCCTTAAACCTGTCCAAAAAACCATCCATACTTCTGAACCGGTCTCAATGTTCAGGTCCTTTCTGACTGGCTTCGAATTGACTCGAATTTGGCCCACATGGGGAGCCATACACTCCTCAGACCATCTGCAACAACTGCAAGCATCTGAAAGTAATCAAATTCGTACTGAAAACCCATATCAGACTGGGCAGCTCACCCTCAATGAGCGGCGCAAGCGTAAGGAGCCATGCCTGTTTAACGGCAGATAGTGGTTGGCCATCTACTCTGTCCCTTCTAGAGCAACTTGGACAGAGAAACGGCATCCTCATCAGCGTCCACGCTGCGTTCAGAGTCCCAAACCGACCTGGCAGCCACGAGACTCGCTATTCGCCTCAAAAATCGTGATTTTTGCCCGGATTGCGAAGCACCACTAGTACCGATGCCCCTGGGGTCCTGTTTACCGTGACTCCTCTGGTAACTTGCTGCTGGGCTGCTGGCCTTTGTCCCGAGGAATTAATGAACCCCTCACGTGACCACGCACCAGGATAGACGTGCAAGAGCCTCGATCCGGTCTTCAATGAGAGGGAGAAGGAAATGGGAGAAATTGCGGAGGTGAGATCATACCATAAAAGGTAGGACGCGCAAAACCCCATGCGAGGGCCCAGAGGAGGCAGAGAAGCGATATAGCAAGCTGTGAGTGGGGATTAAGTGTGCTCAATGCAGAATAGTACAAGCCAATGCCGATGCCGGTGTGACCAGTGAAATCTATGATAGTGAATGCAGCAGACTACGCATTATGGCGCCTGGCGACAACAAATATCTAGAGCTTGAAGCCGAGACCGCGCATGCAGGCTAGATGCTGCTGCACGACGTCCTTGCATTTCTCGTCTACCTCGGACGAATCGTTCTTGAGGAAGCAGTCATCCCGGGCAGACTTGGTTTGCGGACACGCGCAGCATCTAAGAAAAGCGGTTGATGGGAATGGGGCAGAGACGCGTAGGAGGTAGGCGCGCGGCAGGGGTATTGAGTAGATGTGAGCGGACACACAGACGTCGTTTAGGTAGAACGACTCACGGCTTTAAGCCTTGAGGGTTCAGTGGATTCTGCTTTGGGTCTGTCGCGTCGTACGCCTTCACTGGGGCCGGGGCCGGGGCAGGAGCCCATAGCGAAGTGATCTGCGAGACGTATGTCGCGTAAGTTTACATATGGAGCTGGAAGCTGCCTATCTCACCCGTTCAAACATCTTACGAGCTGATTTGCGATAATTGAAGGCCTGATGATGGCCAGCAACGTGAGTGTCGAAAACAACGTTTGTTTGGGAGGAGAATGGCGTCTGCTAGCGTCTCCTGCACGCAAACTGCTGACGGAGAACGGCTCGGTCCACTGCCGTCCAGATCAAAGATCTAGCCGCGCACGTGATCTCGGGACGGATATTCGCTCGGACGTCCGAGTCGACCTCGACATCGTTCGACGCGTCGATAGTACATACAGCAATGCGCAAATTGGATGGACAAGACCTTGCAGTGATATACAGTGAAAATCAAGTCCGATCGGATCTCCATACAATAAATAACAGTTGGTACAGTTACAACGTCCCCGCCAGGCAATACTGTACTCGTAGTGTGCATCTGATTCAGCAATGGCAGGGTGCCGTGTTAATTTGTGAACATCCTCCAGACCAGATCAAAACTCACCTTCTACATTTCGAGTAGCGCATCATGCCTTCTTCACCACCTCAGGCCCAACAAACCGAGCCTCCTCGTCCTCCGACAGAAACAATCCTATGCACTGTTTGGCCATGCGTACAATCTTGACGCAGTACTTGGAGAAATGGGGGTTATCCGACAGAATTTGAACGAGAGACAGCGTCTGGGATAGAAGCTCGTCTGAGAGAAAATCTTGTACTGTGATGGTAGGCAGACGATCGAAGGCGTCTTCCGGATCCAGAAAGATCGCAAGCTCGTCGTCACATAGTTTAAGAAACAGCCGCATCCCTTCAATGTCAACAATGGACTTGATCCCTGCCTCTGTCCTCTCTTGCGGGCTCGAATTTTTAGGCCACTCCATAGCGAATGCAAGCCCGCCTATATCCTACACAAGGTTGAGATTCAGCCGATCCGAAGCATAACGATCTGTGACTGACTATGGCCGTCTCGAGACAACATTTCAGCCCATAAACCACAGTGGCAAGAAATGGCGCTTCAGATAACGTTTCAGCGGTTGTGCAACCCAGTGTTCATTGGACGACCTCACCTTTTCGCCATACAATTGCCAACTTCACAATCTCGTGCCACACTCGGCCGAGCAGGAAGGGCCGCAGCGCTGGTGAGATCGCGTTGCGATACATGGCGCAAAGCATGGGGCCGACTTCTTGGAGATAAGCAGCATACTCGAAGTCCACGATCGAGAGTTCGAATTGATCAGCCTTCCTTGTGAATTTGGAGATGACCTGATCCACATAGTATACGGCCGCATCAACAACAGCACAGATCGGCACTTCCAGCATCAAGACCTCTCCGGGCTCCCCGTATGGTACCATCGCAATCTTGCGAAGCATGGATACCGACGGCTTGTAGTTGGTCAGGACCCTATCGAAGAATGTAAGTCTCGCCAAAAAAGCGTCGAGAGAGCAAAATGGAGACCCACATCGTCACTTCGTCGATGAATGTATATCCCCATAACAACCCAAGGAACTCTATCGTCAGCTCCCTAAAGGTGCACGAGACATGCAGCATTGTCCCAATTACGTCTTCCTTCGGGGCATTCTGCGGGTCGAGAATGATGTCTTGGAAGAAATCGCCAACGACGTGCGCGACAATGATGTACGCTAGATCTGCAGGGAGCGGTGTCTTTCTGCAAGGAGGTTGGATATCGAGAGCACGGTCGGGGCTTCGCGTCCGCGCCCGACGCGTGCGCCGGGAAGTAGAGGATGGCGATGGCGAGCGGGCTCTTTTTCCCAGCGACATCGTTCCGCGTGGGGTATAGATAGATACGGCTGATAATACGATGTAAAGGACAAGGGTTGCAAGGCAAGATGACTACCTGAATGCAAGCAGCGTGCTGTTAAGTACGAGTTGTCTGGCTTTGAAACACTGGCATTGTCCAATGTCGGAGGTCCAAATATGTTGATTGTCTGAGTTTGAAACTCAAGTCCACCCTGAGCCGTGTTCACGGGACTTGCAACGACGTCGCCGAGCTCCATATCACAGCGGCACGAACAAGGGTTATATGGGAAAGCACTACAAAATTGATAAGCGAGCGAAAGCAAAAGCAGGGAAAAAGCAGGCCAGCACAGCGCATAATAACATCTAGACGGGACTCAATAACTCAAGCCTGATCCACCAACGAACCATAGACCTCCTACTCCCCTACCTTCAACACATTCATCACAGCGACCTCAGAGCCCACGTCGGACATCGCATCTCCAGCCGGCCTCGCAGGGACGACCAAGCCCGTCAGCCATCCCGCCGAGCCGTCGGCAGTCAACGGCGGCGGCGGCGGCAAGCCTGCGATGATGGACTGCAGCCCGAGCAGGAAGCGCGGGCTAAACCCGACACAGCGCAGGCTATGACACGGCACGCTCAGCTCGCCGACTTCATACCGCCGCTTGAGCTCGAGCTGCGCCGGCCAGGATGCGGACTGGCCCTCTGGCAGATCCCGGCTCGCGACGCGGAGGCAATGCGCTGCTTTGGTCTGCGGGACACGTCAATCAGGCGAAGCGACTATTCTGAACGGAGGAAGAAGCCCACTTGCTCGTCGAGCGTCATCCATTCGGATAGCAGCATTTCTGAGTCGGGCATGACGGCTGATGTGTATGTTCCGAGATAGAGCCACTGAATAGATTGGTCTCGGAGATGAATGACTGGTTCAAAAGAAATGGATATCACCTGGTTTGGATCGCCTTCAACGACTAGCTCAAAGGTGTCGTTCTCGTTCAACGCGAAGATCGGGCAGAACCAATATCCATGCTGTGCGCATGCCCTCACGCGGAGAGGCATCGACTGGGGCGGACGGGGCAGGAAGCAGAATAAATTGCTGGGAAAAGTTGAGCAACATCGTATTCAAAGCATGAGCCAAAAGATCCGAATACCTTCCAAAGTTTTCCTGGCGAGTACATGATTACAAAATGAACCACAACGGAAGTGCGAGGCAACTCACCGAACGGAGGCGTTCATGTACCACTTCCAGCTGACCCTCCTTCAAATGGAGAGCCTGGAAAAGCGGCATACCATCCGAATGCTGCACGGGCGCAAATAGCTTGTTGACTTTCGCGAATCTGCTCTGATCCTCTTCAAACGCAATCACGCTGCTCTGCGAATAGAACTTGTATATCTACCACCTCACCATCAATCCCGCTTCTTGCCCTAGAATCCGACATCAAGACACTCACCTGCTGAGACATCGAAGTGTTCACCCGTTCAGCAGCAACAAGCCGTTCCTCCAACGCCCTCTTCTCCGCCTCCAGTTCGCCGACCCGCAACCGGAGGCTATCGCTTTCGGTCTTCGCCGCTAGCCGCGTATCCGCATGCCGTCGGTGTTCCTCCCGCAGCTCCAGCTCCAGCGCAACAATCCGCGCCTGGAACGCGCCGCTCTCCGTCTTCGCCGCCGCATCCGCGTCCGCGCGCTGCCGGTTCTCGTCTTGCAGCTGCAGCACGAGCGCCTTGAGCCCCGCCTGCTCGCGCTGTATCTCGTTTCGGTCCGGCTGCGTCGCGTAATGGCGCTGCGCCAAAGTCAACACGGTCCCTGAACAGTGGTGTGGGGGGGGACGGACTTTGAGCTGCTCGCATTCGTTCTTGGCTTGTTGGTACTTTTGCGCCCAGAACTCGACGACCTCCGGCGCGTAGGACGCGTCGATCGCGATCGTTCGCGTCGGCTCTGGGGATTCTGTTTTGTTTTGGGTGTCCATGGGCTTGTCAGTTGGTGGAATGTATCGCGTCGTTCAGTCAAGATAAGTCAATGGGTAGGGAAGACCATGCAAAGACGTGGTCAAGACGCCGCGAACTCATAACCGGTCATATAATAAGAAGCTCATTAGCCGCATCCGGACGCGTCGCGGCCAACTCATCCACCAACTCGCCAACCGCCCATTTCTTCCCAGCATCCAGCGCACTTGTTTGATTTTCGCCATTCCTCGACGAGCAACAGACAATCACGCGCAAGCCTTAAATAAATATATCGTATTTTCAGCACAGCGGCATCCACAATCGCACAATCTACTCCGCCTTGGCGCCCTTGACCCTTCTTCACTATCAGCTCCCGGTCGTCGCCCGCGAGCCACAGCGCGCAGAAGAGCATGAACGCGACGCTCGTGCTGACCGCGCCGGCGTAGTACGGCCACGCGGCGCTGAGGAAGCGCGGGTAGCCGTCGTGGCGCGGCGGGACGACGGGCACGATCGTCGAGCTCTCGAGGTATGTCCATCTACGAAGGCGTCAGCGGAAACGGGATGTTGGAGGAAGGAAGGCGGCGTACCCATGACGCTTGTAGTCGATCACGAACTTGAAGACGCCGTGCCGGTCGGGCACGCGGAAGGTGACGGAGTATTTTCCCGGCACGCCGGGGACGGGCTTCAGCGCGGTGCGGATGTGCGGGTCGAGCATCGTGAACTCGAGCTGCAGATCCGTGAGGCCGGATGTCGGCTCCCAGGCGGACGTCTTCGGGTTGTATTGCGAGATATACGCGTCGAAGACCTAGCGCGCGATGAATGCCAATAGGAAGACGGATGAAAGGATAACATACGACGTCTTCGTTGATGGTGTAGCGTTCACGGGAGCGGTCTCGTTGACGAGGTGGTGGTTGGTCTGGTCGATGCGCAGCACCTGCTTCTCCTGGAACGTCCACGCCGCAACATCGCGCGCGAACTGCTCGTTGCCCGACTTGACGCCCTCGGCCACCTCCTTCCTCGCGAACGCGTCGCTGAAGAGCTCGACACCACCCGCCCACATCACCCGCGCGCTCTCGCGCGTCTGGAACCCAGTGACGACGCCGAGCGTGCTGCCGGCCCAGAGCCCCTCGCCGCCCTTCTCCGCGGCATCGAACACCGCGTCCGCGCCCGAGTCCTGCTCCGTGTCCGCCGCGAAGCTCTCCGCCGGCGCATGCAGAATGGGCACGAGGAGCGGGTTATTTCCGAGGGCGTGCGGGACGCCGGAGAACCAGACGGGCGGCGTGTTCGGCGTCAGCAGCGGGTGCGCCGGCACGTCGATGGGAGGACGGTCGGCGGCGTGTCGCGCGCGGGGAAGTGCGAGATGAGGGGCGTGCCCGGCGGGGGCAGGATGAGCGAGAACTCGGAGGCGAGGGAAAAGAGGGGTGATTGCTTTGGGGAGAGGGCGATGAGCAGGTTGGTCTTGACGGGGAGAAGGTCGACGAGAGACTGCGGGGTAAGATCCTTCGCGAAGGCTGAAAAACATAGGTCAGACGCGATGCGGGCACGAGTCTCCTGGACGTACTTTTGCTATCTGGCGCAAATAGAATGACATGCGAGAAAGCGGCAAGGCCATCCTCTGTCACACTCGGGCTCTCATCCTTCGGTGCGCGGAACGTCAGATCGTAGCCCTGCTCTGCACAACAATGAGATGTAACCTGCAAACATGACGCGAGTTTGCTTACTTTCGAGGTTGCCAAAGAATATCGAGAAGTCCTCCTTCTTCAACTTCGGTTCGAGCACGACCAGAACGGAGTCGCCAGAGCTCGATTTCGCCTGCGACAGCGCGAAAAGGGCGAATAACGAGGCAAGCAGAGTACAGAACGGGCGCAGCATGATTTCCAGGTTCCTGGTTGAGCACCAGGCGTGATCTGTTGTGGCTCGAGGTGGTGGTGGTGATGGGAGTGTACAGTGCTTGTTGCCAGCTGTGGCCGGCGCGCGTACAAGTTCCACGTCAGGCTATATTTCTATTTTTGGACATCCATGATCTTGTCTTGCAGAACGCAGCGATATCTTTGAGCTTGAGTGCACATAACACACCGATTTCATAACAACCTTAAGGACAAGAGCTAGTGTCTAAATGACCCTGAGACTTGAAGTGAACGTCCTCTATATTACAGCAAGAATACGCAGACATGAACTCGAGCGCAGATTCGAAACCGCGACCAAGGAACAATCATCCAACCACGCATGCGTTTAACGCCCAGTTCATCTGACAAAACAACTCGGTAAGCATGTACGACGGACTCCGTATTTAGCGCCCATAGACTTCCAGAAAAGTGCTGTCGATTCAGAAGCATATAGATCAATTGTTGAAGAAATATTTTTTCTACAAACCGGTGAAATGAAGAATCTGTTCAAGCATCGTGCAGTCAAACTGCGAGTTTGGAGCCGGAGGGGACTACAAACGTAGAACAATCAATGAAATTTCAGAATGCAGGCATACATCATACTGACCTCCTAATCCTACCTGCACGTCCTTCGACTCTAGTAGTGCTTTTCCTTCCCAATCTTCAACACGAAAAGCAAATTTCGATTCGCTCTCCAGCAGTCTCGGTGCGAGCTTGTTATATATCTCTTCTTGTTCATTCAACTGTCGTGCGAGCCCTTTCAAATATCTCCTCGTCTCTTTCCATATTGGCCGGCCTGTTGAGCAACCTGAAAACGGGGGCAGGGCTATCCTCGTACACCGCACCTTGATCTATCATACCATCAACGGAGTAAAAAAGGATCGCGGCAACAACAGGAAGTGGTCTGGAGTGATGGGAATAGATACCAATATGCGTCACCGTGAAAGGAAAGCTGTATGTCAGTCTAATGTTTGTGCCGTGACAGATGAAGATGAGGTGGATGAGACTGGGGCAGTACTGGCTCAGAATCGCCATGCAGACCTTTGAAAGGTCGACGCATGAATCGTCTAGCTCGACGTATGCTGTGGTTATGTAGGGCCCCTGCAATTGCAGAAACTGCGTGGTGGCATCCTGCTCCGATGACAGCCCAAATTGAACTTGAGGTGTATGTGCACCTGTCGGAGTAAAGGATTAAGAATCCCAGGTTTATAGCCCGGGCTATTGAAGCGAGGCATGCTCAAGAGCCTCAGGCCGGATGCTCCAAAAAGTCCTGGACGCCTTCCCCTTCAATAGAGTCATAGTGGTGCAGCCGTGTGCGGGTTATGTAGAAGCATCGAAGGTTAGGACAGTTACGCAGGATCAGGGCGCTATCTTCTACCCTGGGGACGCAGACACTGGTCGATGCGCAAGATGCGCAAGGACGGACCGCACGTTGCAAGCAATGCGTCGGTCCACTCCCGCGGGAAGAACTGATCTCTGGACTCCGGATCCACGCGCATCGTTAGGATTTCGAGGCAGGGCAAACACCCGAAGATGTCGATCATCTGCGCGACTTGATGCACGGTGTAGACATAGTTGTACATCGTGGAAGGCGGCATGATCATGAAATCCATCCGTCGCACCCACGATCCGATGGGCAATTGATGGGCAGTGGGTGAATTGGGACTGGGTCAGGGTCCGATGGAAGGCGGTCAACGCGGGGCCGTCGCGAATCGCAACTGCTCGATACAGCATTGGGATGACAAGATGATAGAAATTCTTGCATACGAGCATGAGGGATAATTTGTTGGGCAGCGAGAGCGCCAGCTCCTGTTGATCATGACGATCGATTGGGTAGAATGCATGTGGGACATCAAAAGGGTCGTCCATCTTGGTGTCGACGATGCCTGGTATGTCTGTTGCGAACTCGAAAATATGCTCCCATACTTCTGGTGGCAGCTTATTTTGCTCGATTCATTGGTGAAAGCTAACATGGTTGGATTTCTCTCTGGGAAGATAATGAATGGTGTAAAGCAGGACAGTCTGAATTACTCACATCGTTTGACGGGTCGAAGGGTGCAGGTTGGCGCTGACGTTACGGGCAACACGACTGGCCCAACATTCTCGGAGAACGCCGGGTACTGGTTGGAAGGCCAGAGGCCCGCAATTCCTTGGTCCCTCCCAAAATACTTGAATAAATATAAGGATGCGTATTTACACGTATCAATCGTGTCCAGGAGAACACGGAGTCCGTCGTTGAGTGAAGGAGGAACCTGCCACCCATAAGCCGATGTCGCCAGCCGACGGCGACGTGCGCCCCACTCAAACTCCGTCTGAATATTTGGACCGGCTTCGGACCGTCGGACATGCTCTGCTCCCCGACTTCGTCCTCCCGTCGTTCATACCCACAGCTCACGGTTCCCCGTTGACGACATCCAGATGGCCATTTCAGACGAGCTCGAGTACCTCAAGTCGCTGGTCACGCAGCTCCAGTCCAAAATCACCACCCTCGAGGAAAAGGCCAAGGCAAGCGTGAGCAAGCCGAAGACGCCAGCTCAACAGCTCCGCACCATCCTCATCGGGCCTCCGGGCGCAGGTACGCGTGCCTGCATGTAGTCCACAGGATGTTTCTGACGGATTAACGCGTCGCAGGCAAGGGCACGCAGGCCCCGCGCATCCGCGACGAGTTCTGCGTATGCCATCTCGCGACGGGCGACATGCTGCGTGAGCAGGTCGCACAGAAGACCCCGCTCGGGAAGGAGGCGAAAAAGATCATGGACGCCGGCGGGCTGGTCAGCGACGACATCATGGTCAACATGATCAAGGACCAGCTCGAGCACAACAAGGCCTGCAAGAACGGGTACGTCGTCCCTCCGCCGCGCGTCGCCGTAATTCCATTCCTCGCGTGCTCCCTCCTGACACGCTGTCTGCCGCAGTTTCGTCCTCGACGGCTTCCCGCGCACCGTGCCGCAGGCCGAGAAGCTCGACTCCATGCTGGCCGACCGCAAGGAGAAGCTCGACTCGGTCGTCGAGCTCGAGATCCCCGACCAGCTGCTCATCTCGCGCATCACCGGCCGCCTCATCCACCCGTCCAGCGGCCGGACATATCACAAGGAATTCCAGTACGTAACCCACGGCCCCATGTACGTCCGCCGCCGCTGACACACGCGCAGGCCCCCGAAGAAGGTCATGACGGACGATGTGACTGGCGAGCCGCTCATCCAGCGTTCGGACGACAACATCGACACGCTCACGAAGCGGCTGAAGTCGTTCCACACGCAGACCGGCCCTGTCGTGCAGTACTACAAGGACAAGGGCCTCTGGCGGCGGATAGACGCGACGCAGGCGCCCTCGGTCGTGTGGGATAACCTCCGCCAGGTGTTCATCGCCGCGCAGCAGCAGGGCAAGGGGAAGAGCTCATAACGGTTCACGTCCTGTCTAGAGTACATAGCAAAATAGATCTGCACACATAGTTCTGGCATACATAGATAGACACACCGCGCACGATGCTTTGCTGTCGAAACTGCACAGAAAATCTGATAGATATCCTGGTTGCTTGTGTCTCATTATCTCATCTCCCGCACGCGCAACCACATAACGCCAACAATCCCTACCGCAAACTCAGCAATGAATGCAAACAGAACCAGCACGTCCCGATGGTAATTATTATCCGCCGAATCCGAACAGCTGGTAAAAATAAACTCTTCCAAGGACTCGCAACAGGGCATACCGTGCCATGCACCAGATTTATGATCAAGCCCGCAGACACGTCCACCAGCACGCCCTGCAACGTATCCTCAATCATGAGCCCCGCGCCGATCTCGTTGACGGACAACGCCTCGAGCGTTTAGGGGGCGGGCAGAGCCACTGCAGCCAGCAGAGCACGGGGGGATGTCGTTCAGATGCACGAAGAAGCCCGCATGTGTTAATTGGTAGAGGGCGCGAGTGCGCTGAGCAGGATCGCGAGGCCGCCATTGCGGAGGAGGCAGGCGCGGAGGAAATTCTGCGGCTGGGTGAGTGGAGGCGGAAGAGGGCGTACGAAGAGCGTCATTGCGAAGGTGTACAGGACGAGGATGAACAGGAACTTGAAGAAGTTGGCAGGGTGGGGCGCGGGGCCAGCCATGCAGTAAGTGCTAGACGACGCAGGGTGAGCGAGTTTCTCTCTGTCCGGACTCCGGCCTGGAAAACCATGCGAAGCGGAACGAATATGAACCTTGACACTAGCCACGCAGTCAGTGTATCATCCTACGAGTGGGGACGGATTCTCTGGTTGCGAAGCAGTGCGAACTATAGCGTGACCCAGCTCGCTCGCGCAGGGACAAAGACCGAAGTTTGACGATGCTGTACAATGCGCTCAGCGAAAAAGCAATGAGGCCGCCCTGTCCCTTCGTGAGATTGAGAATCGGAGATTTGAGAACCAGAGAGAAGGAAGCTTGAACAAACAAAAAACATATCCGACGCACGACTGAAAGCCAGCTATGGTCGTGTCTGTGGAAGTATAGACCCCCTAGAGCAAAGTGTCGTTGGCACGTTTCGGGTTAGCTAGATCATGAAGTAAATCACCACAGAACACTCCAATCACCGATGCGACGGTCGAATGCGTTAAGAACAGTGTCTTATCCCTGAAAATAATAGTCTTCGTATGGGAAGTAAAGCGGAGGAGCACGAGAAGACGCACCTTCGCAAAATAGTACTCCATCATGTGCCCGAAAGGACTTCGAGCTGCATCAAGAAAGTTGTAGCATAACCAGCACCAAATACTAAGGACTTTCATGTGTCTGGCTCATTATCAGGATCAACGCCATCCGTTCTTACCCCATTGCCCTTCTCTGGGTCAGGAGGACCTCCGGCATTTCAGCCTCACCGATAGCGGACTTACTCCTCCTTGCAGAACGGGACTATCCTGTGTGCTTCTGAGAGAGCGCCGGAAGGCTCGCTCACGATGTCAAGGAGGTAATCCGCGACATTGTAGCCATCACGATACGGGATATCGTGCGCGACAAAGTGTTGCACAGCCGCGAACCCGCCGGAACCGCAGTACAGGGCGCGGCCTTGGGAGAGCACGAAGGTCTGGTCGAAGGTTTGGTACAGCTGTGAACTGCATGTATACACGCGGTGAGAATGGGCACCGCATGAAGGACTTTCGCTACTTGAGCAGCCGAGATTGATGCGCCTCGTTTTCCTAGCATTCGTATTAGCAGAAGGCATGAATAATTAGTTCAGAACGTGCTCCTAGACAATGAGATGAGTTGTTGAAGAAGGGTTTGAGCGACTGCTCGAGCATATAGACAATTGTTTTTACAGGGAATCGCAATTCACCTAGAGAACGGATAATGTTGGTCGTGGAACGTGGAAGAGCTGGCAAAAGGATAGTTGTTGAAAATGACTCCGCGTGAACAAGGCAACATCCGTTTCAGAGCCATCCCAGCAGTCCTCTGAGATGACCGATCGATGGCCGACGGTCTCGAGGCGTAAATGAGGCGTCTGCACCACAAGCTCTGGGGAATTGGTTCCTTACTCGGGGCATTGGCCTTACCTTCCAAATATTTTCCGCATTAGTCGTCTTTGCGCGACACAACGATGCCGCCGAGGAAGAAAGCTCGCACGCATGCGCCATCTACTAGCTCGAGCTTCCGGCATGCCCGTCGCGCACGAAGCCCAGAGCCTTTGCAAGCCCCGCAGCTGAACTGCCCAATAACAAGACATCTCTCCCAGCAGACCTTGCGTATACCATTGTTGCCCACATTGTTGGTGATTTCTTTCAGGATATAATCCTCGACCCGAAGAATGCGTCGGAAGAAGATGCGATTGGGACGATGCTGCACGTCTCCCGTGCCTTCAGAGAGTTCACAATAAAGTTCCTCCGGTTGCTGTGGGGGGATACCTTTTTCATCGGATCGTGAGCATGAATCCTCCTTTCTGATTTATTTTCCCGGACGACGATAATCCCAGAACCCTCACCAACTACAAGTCGGCAATATGCATCCTTCGCGAACTTGCAACAGCGCCGTATCAAAAGCCTCACAAGTTCGTAAAGCGCGTCAGCATCCCGGCCCTCAATAGTCGAGTTGTTCGTCGGCGGAGTGGTATTCTCATTGATTTGGCGCTATATCTCCTGGATGGCGTCGCATACAGAGAAATGGGCCGCAAGGAAATTGGCGGGCCGCCTATTGGTATCAATATATTTGACCCCGAGGCCCTCTCCGTGCTCCGCGATAACTATCACAAGACCGTCCCATCACTGTTGCGACCTTTCTTGCTCGGTCGGGTGTGGGACAAGATTGTGAAATGGGCGATCATATGGCCAAGAGGTGATGTTACGGTGCATCTTCAATGTGTTTGCGACTGAGATTTGCCTTTAAAGCCCCGCTCCTTTATGTGACTTTTCATTGGGTCCTTGCACTGGCTTCAAGTTTATCTGGATCTGAGACAGAGATCACTTTGGTTAGTCCCATATCATTTGCTCTGGATCTGACACCGATCAGTCTATTTTTTCCCCTCTCATACACAGTGGGCAGATCCACCAAAAGACGGATTCTCAAATCTAAATCCAGTGCCGGACGAGCTTGAGCCACGGCTCAAAGCCGCGCTGGAAAAAGCGTGGAAGAAGAAGGAATTATGCGATGAAGAGCTTGCAAACTTCCGGCGCGAGGAGGGCCTCCATCCTCTTCCTCCCATCACCTTAGAGGACTTTCCTTTGGATGATTCGCTATTCAAATCACTGGATTTCTTCGAGAGGGTGGCAAATTATGACGAGCCTCATGCGAAGATCATACACATTGCCAGGAAATGCATCGGGTTGTTTCTGTCGGAAGATGAGGAGGCTCGGTTTGTTGGAGAGCGCGAGACCTCCCAGGATGCGGAGACATGAGATGCCAAGTGCGTGCATTGACAAGTTCTGTTAGGGTACGGCAAGAGTACTTAATGCCATGTTGTTTCTTTTCTTCAGACGCGGATGCTCGGGGCCCACACTGTTCTGTTGTGTCGATTAATATCCGGTCATGTACGGAGAATCGAGATGCAGCCTTTTAAAACTCCAGAATATCAGATCTTCTTCCTGAGCTCAGTCCGCGTGAACGTAAGACAATAAGCAGGTATCTTCCGCTTGCCTTCCGCTGTATTTCGCAGAGACGAGCGAGTGGAACGTTGTGAAGAATTTTGATGTTAATATTGATATTTTTGTCCACTGGATATTTCGAGCTCCGGCGACCAAATACAAGCCAAACAAATCGCGCGCGCCAAGCGCGCCGACGTCGCCCGCCTTCAACTCAACACCACGTATACAGCGACAATCCTTGCATAAGTCGCTCCTGCGCTTCATACTTCCAACATGGCTGGCCAGGCACTCACTGAGTACCCCAGCTTGTTCCGTACGATGCACAGTCTTATCTTCGGCGAATGGCATGTCTAACACCGCGTCATCAGGCTCGGATACGATGAGCTTGGTGCAGCTCTTCGTACCGACGGAAGTAGCACACGATACCGTCCACGAACTCGGAGAGCTGGGAAATGTGCAGTTCAAAGATGTGCGTATCTGACCTCTGTAATGGAGCCACGGGCCGCCCGCTGACGGTCGGCACCGCTAGCTCAACCCGAATGTGAACCCGTTCCAACGCTCCTTCATTGGTGAAATCCGACGCGTCGACGAGATGGCACGGCGCGTGCGCTTTTTCGCTACGCAGATCGAGAGGGAGAAGGATAAGATACCCGTGCGTCCGCTGTACGACTCGGCGGCGCTCATCACGGTGGGTCCGCGCGCCGCGCAGACGATGGATGCGCTCGATGTGACGCTGTCGGAGCACGAGCAGCGGCTTGCGGAGATGAATGCGAGCTATGAATTGCTGAGCTCGCGGCTCAGGGAGCTGGTCGAGGCGCGGCATGTGCTTCGCGAGACAGCTGTCTTTTTCCAGAAGGTGAGTGTCGTTTAATGTGCATTTTGGTGGGTGCTAAATATCGTAAATAGGCCGAGAGAGAGCAGTCGGACATCCGGAGCTCGTTCGATGACAGCGCGGCGCCGTTGCTCCAGCATGAGGATCGTGAGAACCACTATTCCTCGACCGTCCAGTTCGACCTTGAGTAAGATATTTTTCACGCGCCCGGCTTCCGATACTGAACATTCATCAGATTCGTGGCCGGGACTATTGACCGAGCCAGGTTGCCCACATTCGAGCGCGTCCTCTGGCGTGTACTACGTGGAAATTTGTACATGAACCACACTGACATTGCAGAGCCGTTCGTCGATCCCTCTACCGGCGCCGAGACGCGCAAGAATGTTTTTATCATCTTCGCGCATGGCGACGCTCTGCTGGCAAAGATCCGCAAGGTTGCCGAATCAATGGGCGCCACGATCTATCCGATTGACGCCAACGCCGACAAGCGCGCAGAGTCGCTGCGGGAAGTCAACGGGCGCATCGAGGACTTGGAGATGGTGCTATACAACACTGGCTCCACGCGTCGTAGCGAGTTGGTCACCATCGGGGAGAACCTGGCGAGCTGGCAGGACGTCGTTCGGAAGGAGAAGCTGATCTTTGAGACGCTGAACTTGTTTAATTACGATGTCCGGCGCAAGACGCTCATTGCTGAGGGTTGGTGTCCTACACGGGACATCACGAATATCCAGTTGGCGCTGCGCCATGCTACAGTACGCTGGGACATCTTCAGCTAATGTTTTGATCAAATTACTGACGGTATCCACAGGAGGAGTCTGGGACGAGTGTGCCGCCTATTTTACACGAGCTCCGTACAAACAAGACTCCGCCCACTTTCCAGCGGACCAACAAGTTTACGGAGGGCTTCCAGACCATCATGGACAGCTATGGAATTGCCAACTATCAGGAAGTAAACCCTGGTCTCTTCGCGGTCGTCACCTTCCCGTTCCTGTTTGCTGTCATGTTCGGTGATATCGGGCATGGCACTATCGTTTCTTTGGCTGGCCTTTTCATGATCCTGAACGAGAGGAAACTGGCCAGAGCGACTTGGGAGAGATCTTCGGCACTTTCTTCTTGTGAGTAGTCATTTTCACTCCCAGTTTGCATTTGTCATGACTAACTTTGTTTCATTTAGCGGTCGCTATATCATCCTGCTCATGGGTCTCTTTTCGATGTACACCGGCTTCATTTACAATGATGTCTTCTCAAATCGTTGACCCTCTTCCGTTCTGGCTGGGAATGGCCCGTCGATACAAACGGCACTGTCAGTGCGGAGCCAAATGGTCATGTCTACCCCTTCGGTCTCGATCCTGCCTGGCACGGTGCAGACAACGCGCTGATCTTCACGAACTCGTACAAGATGAAGATGTCCATCGTCCTCGGTGTCATCCATGTACGATCATAATCTAGCAGTTAATGTGCCATACTGATAAGTTCCTCCAGATGACCTTTGCATTGTGTCTTCAGCTTCCCAATCACATTCGTTTCAAACGTCCCCTCGACATCTATACCAACTTCGTTCCACAGATGATCTTTCTTCAGTCTATTTTCGGCTATCTGACGATCTGTATCATCTACAAGTGGACAGTCGACTGGTCGACTGCCTCGACTCCTCCACCTTCGCTTCTCAACATGCTCATCGCGATGTTCTTGTCACCTGGTACGATCGCGGAAGACAGCAGACTGTATTCCGGGCAGAGCGTGATCCAGGTGGTTCTTCTGCTTCTGGCGCTCATCTGTGTTCCATGGATGCTGTGCGTTAAGCCGTACATCCAATACCAAGAGATGAAGAAGATCCAGGAACAGGGATACGTTGGCCTTGCGCCCGGGGACGATGGGGAGGTGCGGCGGAGCGAAGACCTCGAGGGTGAGGAAGAAGGAATGGGCGCGCGATTGCCGAGGATATGGACGAGGAGCATGTAAGCATTTCAGGAGGGCGTGGATCGATGTTGTCCTTATGTCTTCCGGATGCAGGAACAGCACGACTTCAGCGAGGTCGCCATCCACCAGGTCATCCACACGATCGAGTTCTGTCTGGGGTGCATCTCGCATACGGCTTCCTTATCTTCGTTTGTGGGCGCTCTCGCTGGCACATGCCCAGCTATCCGAAGTGCTGTGGGACATGACTTTGGCTGGCGTTTTGGGGATGCCTGGTGTGATAGGCGTGGTCGCGCAGGTCATCATACTCGTGCTGTGGTTCACATTAACCGTGTTCATCCTGTGTATCATGGAGGTGCGTACACGAGATCCATCGATGGGGTAGCTGTGATGCTGATTCATATCCGGCGATAGGGGCTGTCTGCATTCCTGCACGCTCTTCGGCTACACTGGGTCGAGGCGAACAGCAAGCACTTCGAGGGCGGGGGGAATGTACGTGCCGTCTCGTTTTGGTTGTGCCGCGGGCGCAATGCGGATCTCCACAACTCTGACTGATCGGCTTTTTGATCTTGCAGCTATTCACGCCCTTGACCTTTGCAGGTTTGGACGAGAAGGAGACGTGAGGCTCTAATTAGAAAGTGCTAGCGCTACGTGGTCGGCGGACTGGCTGTGAGCTGGGATGATCGCAGGCATGGGCGGATGTAAGAACGTCTGGTGACAGGTATGATAGTGCCTTCGTGGCAGCAAATGAGACGATCTCCAATGCGTGTTGTGTCAGTGCACTGTGGGGTAAGAGCCGACGAGCTGTTTCTCCGCAATCCAGCACGTTCGCGTGAGCACCAGATGACCGGTGGCTGTGACTTGAGAGCTGTGAGGTGGCTGGCCGGTAAGCTCCGGGGAAATTTCAAACTCCGACACCGCAGCCCTGCCATATAAGCGTGCGATCCCGAGTTGCTTACTTTTTTCACACTTACCCTTTCCTTCTTCCCATCATAGAGGTACGCGAACGCTTGCAATCCCTCACCGCCCACGAAACTTACAACAGCGCACAGGCCCCGGCCCTCACGTATAGAATTTAGAAGGTTTCTTGTCCTTGTCGCCTTTGTCAGCGTATCATAGACAAAATTTCAATCATCACGTCTACCAAGGTACGCATCGCAGTGCGATCTTGACTGACTTCCGTCTAACAGACTTTCTATCGTCAGATTACAGAAATGCCGGCTGCCACTGCCACCGCCGCTGCTACTCCCTCTCCCGTTTCTCTCAAGGCCGCAGCCAACGGCCCTGAAGTCTCCGCTCTTTTCGTCGCCGACAAGGCCGCCCGTCAGGGCGCTGCTGAGGCGCTCGCATCGATTGCTCAAAAGGACGGCCCTAACGCCATCAAGTCCATTGGCTTCGCCGGTGCCATCATAAAGGCGCTCGGCGACAAGAAATCCCCTGCCGCGAGGGAGGGCGCTGCTGAGGCGGTCTCCACCATTTCCAAATCCGCTGTCAAGGCCATCGAGCCCGAGTTCGTCGACTCTGGTCTCTACGCTGCCCTGCTCGAGGCCTTCGCCGACAAGCTGCCCGCTGTCAGGACAGCGGCGGTCGAGGCAGTCCGCTCTTACGTCGCTGCTGCCAACCCCTGGGGCACGGCACTTCTGCTCCCCGCCCTTCTTCACGAGATCAAGACTGCTGGTAAATGGCAGCTCAAGACTGGCTCCATCGAGATCCTGAACCAGCTCGTTGTGAGCGCCCCTGTCCAGATGGCCAAGCTCATGCCCGAGATCGTTCCCATCCTGTCCGAGGCGATCTGGGACACCAAGGCCGACGTGAAGAAGGCCGCTCGTGATTCGCTTACAAAGGCGACTGCACTTGTCTCCAACAAGGACATTGAACGCTTCATTCCTGCTCTTATCAAGGCCCTTATTAATCCCGTCGAGGAGGTTCCCAACACGATTAACCTCCTGTCGGCTACCACTTTCGTTTCTGAGGTTGACTCTCCTACGCTTTCGCTAATGGTCCCCCTCCTGTCCCGTGGTCTTTCCGAGAAATTGACTGCCACGAAGCGCAAGGTCGCTGTGTAAGTCTCTTCGATTTTAAATGTTTAGTCCATCGATCTAACATATTATATAGCATCGTCGATAACATGGCGAAGTTGGTCGATTCGCCTATCACCGTTCGTCCCTTCCTCCCAAAGCTCCTGCCAGGTCTCCTTAAGGTCGAGACCACGATCGGTGACCCCGAGGCTCGCAGCGTTGTTGGTCGCGCCATCGCCACTCTCCGCCAAGTCGGTGAGGTCCCGACCGGTGACGGCTCGGATCTTCCTCCCCTCAAGGTTGCCGAGTCTGGTCACAGCGCGACGACTCTCATCAGCGTTTACAAGAAGGCTGGCGTCAGCCCTGTGCCGTCACCGACTGACGAGATCACCATCTACGTCTCGCGCCTCGCCGCGAACCTCATCAATGCGAAGAACTTTGATGTTCCTGAGTGGGACACGCTTGCTCCCCTCCTCGCTTTCCTTGCACCCACCTCCGATTCCATTGCCATTGCCCGGGAGTGGGTCGTCCGCTCTGCTACTGAGGGCGCCGACGAGGGTGAGGTTCTTGAGGACGAGGAAGAGGGCGAAGACCTTTGCAACTGCCAGTTCTCGCTTGCTTACGGTGCCAAGATCCTGCTCAACACCGCGACGCTCCGTCTGAAGCGTGGACACCGCTACGGTCTCTGCGGTAAGAACGGTACCGGAAAGTCGACGCTGATGCGTGCGATTACCAACGGCCAAGTCGAGGGCTTCCCTCTCCTGACGAGGTCCGCACCTTCTACGTCGAGCACGACATCGATGGCAGCGAAGAGGAGACTTCTGTTTTAGAGTTCATTGTGTCCGACAAGCGTGTCGAGGCCGATGAGAACGAGATCATCGAGACCCTGGCTTCCGTTGGCTTCAGCGACGAGAGGCAGAAGCAGGCCATTGGCTCGCTCTCTGGTGGTTGGAAGATGAAGCTTGCGCTTGCCCGCGCCATGCTGTTCAAGGCTGACATCCTGCTCCTGGATGAGCCGACTAACCACTTGGACGTCGTCAACGTTGCTTGGCTCGAGAGCTACCTTACTGGCCTTAAGCACTGCACCTCCATCATTGTCTCGCACGACTCCAGCTTCCTTAACAACACCATCACCGACGTCCTTCATCTGAACCGCTTCAAGCTCCGTCGTTACAGGGGTAATCTCGAGTCCTTCGTCAAGCAGGTCCCAGAGGCGAAGTCTTACTACACGCTCGAGGCCGCCGAGGACTACAGGTTCAAGCTTCCCGACCCCCCGCTCCTCGAGGGTGTCAAGACGAAGGAGAAGTCGCTGCTCAAGATGCGCAAGGTCGGATTCCAGTACCCCACGCAGCCTGTGCAGCAGCTCTACGACATCACGCTCCAAGTCTCCCTGTCTTCGCGTGTCGCCGTACTTGGTCCCAACGGTTCCGGCAAGTCGACCCTCGTCAAGCTTCTCACTGGAGAGATGGAGCCAAACAAGGGCGGTGAAGTCTGGAAGCACCCTAACTTGGTCATCGGTTACGTCGCCCAGCACGCCTTCCACCATATCGATAACCATCTCGACAAGACGCCGCTGAGTACATGCTGTGGCGTTACCAGACCGGTGAGGATCTGGAGGAGATGATGAAGGCGAACCGCCAGATCACCGAGGAGGAGGAGCAGAAGATGAAGGATGGCTCGCTCATCGTCATTGAGGGTCAGAAGCGCCTTATCGACGAGATCATCGCGCGCAAAAAGCTCAAGCAGTCTTACGAGTACGAGGTCTCGTTCAAGGGCCTCTCCTCGTCTGAGAACATCTGGCTGCCCCGTGACGACCTTATCAAGCGTGGCTTCGAGAAGGTTTGTGCTTTTCGACATTGTTGATTGACCATATTCTAATACATTCTCCGTTTACAGAAAGTCCTTGAGGTCGACACCCGTGAAGCTCAGCGTCTCGGTCTTCTCCGTCCCCTTGTTCGTCGCGAGATTGAGAAGCACTTCGCCGACTTCGGCCTCGAGCCCGAGTTCGTCTCACACAACACCATGCGTGGTCTCTCCGGTGGTCAGAAGGTCAAGATCGTGCTCGGTGCGGCCACCTGGCGTCGTCCCCACGTCATCTGTCTCGACGAGCCGACGAACTACCTCGATCGTGAGTCGCTCGCTGCGCTCATCGAGGCGCTCAAGGTCTTCGAGGGCGGTGTCCTCGTCATCACTCACAACCGCGACTTCTCCGAGTCACTGTGCAAGGAGGTGTGGGCGATGCGGGACGGTCGTCTCGAGGCATCCGGCCACAACTGGGTCGAGGGTCAGGGCGCTGGGCCGCGCATCGACAAGAACGATGGTGTTGAGGAGGACACGTATGATGCCATGGGTAACAAGATCGACGTGAAGAAGCAGAAGAAGATCTCGTCGGCGGAGGCACGTAAACTCAAGAAGGAGCGCATGGCGCGGAAAAAGAGAGGCGAGGATGTCACCGACGATGAGCTCTGAGCACGTTGATGATGTATTCTTTGCCTTGCTTTGTTTCGATATCCCCGTCTGTGTTTCTTACGCATGTCTTCATACTCTTGTTATACTTGTACTGCATTTTTAATTATGTTTTGCAATTCATTCCTTATCCTGGAAAGTTATTTCATGCGTGAACGCCTGAAGAACACTGGAAGCAGCATATGTAAGCAGTAGAAAGGCCTCGACGTCGTTTCCAACAGCGGCGGCCAGCTATATTTTGTACTGCCTTCCGCAGCCCGCATGCTGTGTACGCGTTGACTTCGAAATCGCTCTACGGCTGCAGTCGGCTGTGTAGTCAAACCCCGTATATATGTCGCCGACTGCCATTCCCGCGCCTCGAGGCCATAACGGTTCTAAACTTACCTTGGCTCTTACCTTGACGCCCTCGCCATCCGGACACTAGCGATACCCGCGGACTCGAGCACAAATACCATCTTCTGTCCTTCTTCCTCCCTCGCATACCCTCAGAGAACGCACAGACATGGTCTACGCCAGCCCTATACCATACGACTTCGAGCCGCATGTCCAAACATGGTACGAGCGGAGCGTGCAGGACACGCTCCGCCCGACGCCGACCCAGCGCACGACGCTCATCGTCGCGGCGTGCTATATCGTTGCAATTGCGATTCTGTGGTGCGTGTGCTCGTTTACTGAGCTCGAGCTATGGTTCTGAATATTAGGATGCAGGCATGTGCCGTATTTGAACTTGATCAGTGAGTGCGGTTTTTGGCGGGAGGGACGGTGTGTTGACGAGAGACGGAATGCGTGGCGCGGGCAGTCTATCCGTTCAAGTGAGTGCTGGTGTGTTCGTGTCGGGTGCGGGGGCTCATTTGCGCGCAGGCTGCTTACGGTCGGGTTCCATGAAGTGAGTTTTCGCTATGTTGCGCGCCTGGATTCTGTTCGACGATGTCCTTCCTTAGATGAGCCACGCTTTCGTCGGCGTCCTCACATGCGCGCATATCCACTCCATCGAGCTCGACCGTGAGTCTCTTCCATACAGATCCAACCAACCCACGCTAAACAGCGAAACGCGAATGTAGCCGATGAGGGCGGCGCGACGCGCATGTCGGGCGGGATATCGTGGCTCACGCTCCCGGCGGGCTACCTCGGCTCCTCGTTCATCGGCGCCGCGCTCATCGCGTGCGGGTTCGACACGGACGCGAGCAAGGTCGCGTCGCTCGTCCTCGCGGTGTTCTTCCTCATCACGCTCTGGTGGGCGCGGCGGAACTTGCTGTGGGTGATTTCTTATCGGCGCGCGCTGGGGTGCTCATGTGCGTGCAGGACGTGGGCGCTGATTCTCGGGATGTCCGGCCTGATTGTGCTGTTTTGGTTCGTGGCGCAGGGGAGGCGCTGCGGTATTTGGTGCGTTCTGTCCTTTCGGTATAACGCTGCGGTACTGAGCGTCTTGGCGCAGGTCCTTTTCATCGGTGTCATGTCATGCCTTTACGTCCTCTGGGATGTCATTGGTACACGCTGTTGCTTGTTCACTATAAAATCAATTTGCTAATGCTGCACGCCAGATGACACGATCGCCCGCAAAGTCAACACGTCCGATGCGTCCGCGTTCGCGCACATCTGCGGCTGCTGCCCCTCGCAGGTTTGGGGCGTCGTCTGGCTCCTGATCGCTTTCATCTTTTTCGCCGCAGGTGTGCTCGTCGGGCTTGCCGCCTTCAAAGTACGTCCTCCGTTTTCGTTCCGAGCTTTTCCTCTGACACCGCATATGTACAGCAATCCGCTGCGCAGCAGAAGGAAGACGCCAGCCACTTCCTGCCCGTCCCGGTTCCAACGGCGCCCTGTCAGCCGGCCCGCTCTCTATCCCCGCTCTATCGGCTTTTGCTTTCTTGGCACCTGTTTGGCTTGCTTTTGGATTATAACCCGTTTCTGCGGTGCTCCGATGACTATCTTGATGACCTGGACGCTTTCACATTTTTACCCAGAGCGACCGCTACCCGTTGTACATCTTGTATACAACATATTCCCGTGGCCTCGATACCTTACATGACAACGTGCAATCGATTTCGCCTAAATGTATAGGCAGCTTTTAGATGTAGCAAATCGTTATTTTCGTCTGATTTATATCTTCACTACTATGAGTTCCTTCACTATTCTGCGTCCTGGTTGTTCTCCATGCGGCGCGGAATGACTGGATTTGTTTGGAGCAGGATGGCGTGCAGTTACATGCTTCACTCTATTGACATTTCTCCCTAGTGTTGCCTCTATGTTGGGGCTCAACTTGTGTTCAAGGTGCGCCTGTTCTGGCTATATTCCTGCTGGAGCATTCGTTAGCTGATGAGACCCGATGGTTCGGCTCCGCTGCGCGATACCAAATATCTTGTTGCAACATCTCCTATCGCCAGGAGACTCCTGTAGACGTTGCAAAGACCACGCTAGGCTTAGGGGTAAGGTGTCTTGCTCTTGTTCTCCATCCATCCTGTTCGGTGCCTACATGCCCAGGCTTTCTTGTCTTTCAGAGATGTCCACATCCTCGATGACTCCAACGCAAAATGCCTCGGCTATAAAGGAAATCTTGACCCTCATTTTCGAATTTCTTGACGATGTTTCCAATGCGAACAGTGCCCGAGTGTGCAAGCGCTGGTCAGAGCCGGCCCTCAATGTCCTTTGGCACGACATCGAAGACGCGACCTGTCTGCTTCATTCTGTTGGGTTCCGTGGCTTTCAGGTTTGTGTCACCCTTTCCAGAGACTGTGTCGATGCTCATCTCTTCGCACTCAGGATCGATATTACCCATCTCCCACCGTCTGGTCACGGTTTGCGAAGAATGCTGCTCGAGTACGCAGCCTTTGCGCTCAACCCGACCGTGACTGCAAAATTAGATATGCCCAACTGTTATGGAAGGACATGCCCATATTCTGTACCTACCGGCCGAGGATAGCTGCACCATGCCCTAATCTCCGCTCTCTTTCCTGGTCTCGCGACCGTCAGTACCTGCCGGTCTTCTTCAACGACACCGTCACGTCGTTTACCTTCTGCTATCATGCTCCTGATAGCATAGCCATCCCAGACGACATATTAGCGCAGTTCATCATCATGTCGATGCCCGCTCTGTCAACGCTGCGCTTATGCATACGAGACACTCCGGAGGAGGCCTTGCCGTTCTTGTTGGCCCTTGTAGGTGGACTGCCTCGGCTAGTTTCGTTCGATTTGAGGTATGGAATGTGGCGTCATAGCCTCATCGAAGCCCTTTCCAGACTCAGGCATCTTCGCACCATCTCGTTCGCTTATGGTCAAGAAGAGATGCAGTGTGTCCATAGGACCTGGACATGGGTTTTCCCAAGACTCCAAGCACAGAGACAACATTCGTCCTTGATGCAGGTGCCTTCCCCAATCTGGTAGATGCCTCCTTCTATCTGTCAGTTCAAGAAATGGAAAGCCTCCAGCGCCATGCACATTTTCCTGCATCCAGGTTGACTTCACTTATCTTCAGGAGCGTGTACGACGAGTTCTGATCCATGTTGAACATTTCCTGAATGCAGTGTCAAAGGACTTTTCTTCTCTAGAACGCTTTGTCCTCATCTTCTACGATCTGCGCTCCAGATCCAAACCACCAGGGCAAGATGGAGCAGGGATACAGGATGTCGGCGATGAAGACCAAGTCTCAGGGATTCCTGCAGTGCCGGCGGCAGGAGAGTCGATGACTTTCCACATGTGTCCCGATATCCCGTACGTGGAGGGCATGACATCTCACCATCCGATTCCCAATACCAGCAGCACCGCGCTCTCGATGCGGTGCCTGTCCCCCCTTCTTTCCCTCACATCCCTGCGGACACTGCACCTCGCGCACAGGATGCCCCTGCAGCTGACGAACGAAGACGCCGTCACCATCGCGCGCAGTTCCCGCTCCTGCGCGACCTCGATTTGAACAGCATTCCGGACGGGCGGGTGGGCGATTCGCGCATCACGCTGCACGCACTCTTCGCCGTGACGGATGCCCGCCCGGAGCTCCGCCGTCTGGCGCTGTACGCGGACGTCCAGCCCGCCGTCGTGCGCGCCGCGCTGGACACGTACCACGACCGGCGCACGTCTATCGGCCTGGAGAAGCTCGGCCTGGGTCCGGCGCCGCTGGAGGAAGCGTCGTGCGCCCCCTTGCGCTGCTCTTGACGCGCGTCTTGGCGCCGCATGTGCGGCTGGATGTCATCCGCGCTGGGTTGCCGGAGAGGTATGAAGTCGGCGGCAAGACCTTGCGGGCCTGGGAATCGGTGCATCGCATGGTGCCGATTATGAGGAGCACCAGACGGGATGAGGTGAAGATGGTGGAGGGTACGTGGTGATTCGTTGGACCTTGGGATGGTAGATGGACTTGAGGAGAGAAGGTACTAGTTTCAGGATGTTTCAGGATGCTTGTGGATCTGGCCATAATTATTTGATTATATATTGCACGAGCTCCCTGTCTCGCCTTCGATTTGATTCGTCAATAGCACTCTGCACGTCGGTGCTGTAAGGATTTTCTGTGCAGCTTAGTAGCCCTAACGTTATCTTATCTAGGGCGTCCATCAGGTCGGGCGCCAAAGCGACCAGGCAACCGTAGGCAACCGTTCAGATCAACTTCAACTTCTAACTTACCTCTCGAACACTGGCAGGACCAACACATATCGACCAATCTTTTCAAGCAGTTGCAAAGAGATATCTTAGCTTCTGCTAGCTTAATCCGGTTCATTGCCCAGGCTGGCATTGTGGACCTCAATAGTCATCGGTTCGTGATATGCACTTCTCCAAAAGCTGTCAGTGACGAGGACTCATTGACGTTGAACAGGGATACAATGTCTATGACACATCGAGCACTAGCCATCAACGAGGTTCTCGCGTTGATTTTCTGCTTTCTTGACGACAAGTCCAATGCTACCAACGCGCGGGTGTGCAAGCGGTGGTCAGAACTCGCGTTGGAGGTCCTTTGGCACGATATCAACGCTGCGTGTCTAATCCATTCGTTGGAATATCGGAATGAACATGTGCGCCTGGGTTGCATCCTTCAGAATTTTAACTCATTATAAGCTGCGATTTAGTATCATAAACAAGCCCCCGGTCTCGATGCTTGGACGAGATGGGCCGTCAATGCGGAACGCGTCCGCAGTATTCGTGCATACGATGGACGGGATGCGCCTCGAAGGACTCTGAAAGGCGAGGGGCTCTGGCATGAGATGAAGACTATCAGCATCCTCCGTCCGAGGATGGTGCTCTGCCCACGCCTTCGTTCCCTCACCTGGCTCCGCATGGAGCGTGACTTTTTGCCGCTGTTCCTCAACGATACAGTCACCCACTTTACGCTTTCGTACCTGGTGGGCGACATTTCGACGTATAGCGACAGGATGCTCGCGCAGCTAATCACCACTCGTATGCCGAACTTGACGAGTCTTGACTTGCGGATCGGGGAGAACGCGATCACAAAGGACGCTATGAAATTCCTTGTAGACCTCATCGACGGGCTCCATGTCTAGAGATCCTCATCGAACGATCTCGAATCATGCAGCCCCAAGTTTTGGAGGCTCTGTCGAGGCGGAGGAATCTCAAGGCTATATCTTTCAGCTATGGCGGAAAAGATTCCCTCAATCCGAAGGACAGAGTTCATGATCGGACTTGCCCAAAGGGAAAGGCGTCCTTGAACGAGGATGCGTTTCCCTCCCTCGTCGATTTGTCCATTCGCTTACCCCTTCCGGCCATGAATCATCTCCTCAGACATGACCACTTCCCAGCCTCTCGCCTCACCACTCTCATTTTCAAAATGGTCTTCGAGGAGCCCACGGAGGAGATCGAAAGCCTGGATTCGTGCGGTAGCAGAGCAGTGCCTCTGTTTCGAAAGCTCGTTTTCCTTCTTTCGCAACCCAATCGTCAACAACGGGATTCGTTTGACGATGAGGAAGCTTGGGGAGAAGACTCCGACTCCGATAACGAGGACGCGCACGACTCCGCATTGCCATTTACGCAAGATATCATTGATGCAATTTTGGACGCACCTAACGCAGCAAGTACGTTTGGACCTCTCTGCTTCGGATCGCTCTCTCCACTGCTGGCGCTCAAGCACCTGCATACGTTGGACATCTGGCACACGCACGCCCTGAACATGAACGACGACGATGTGATCCACCTCGCAGAACGCCTCCCCCTTCTCCGCGAACTCAACCTCAACATAGTACCAGACGGGCATGAAACCCTCTGCTTACGATCGGCGTGTTGATAGGCCTTGCCAAGGCCCGCCCCGAGTTCCGCAGCTTAGCGCTATACCCCAATGTCGATCCCGCGACGCTGCAGGCCGTCCTCGACCGCAACAAAGGGCCCATGCCTCGATTCCAGAGGTTGGAGACGCTCGCCCTTGGCCCGTCGCCGCTGCAAAAATCCTCCTGCACCACCTTGGCGCTGTTTCTCTCTCGTATCGTCCAGGCGCATACGATGTTCGGCGCAGGCAGGAGTTTTGAGCGCTTTTTGATTCGGATGCTCATGTCCTGCCGACATGCTCGATAATTGGGACACAGTGCGAAGATCTGTGCCGGGTATGGTGCTTGCCAGGATGGATCATGAAGCGATGATGGCGGAGATGGTTTGAAGCCATTGGTTCCACAGGCGATTGGAAGTACATCAGTCAGAATACAATACGAATCAAATCTGGGATTTCCTGCAATCTTTTTATTTTTATTTATTTGCACATATATATGAAGACCGCGCTGGATCGCCTCTTTCCAGGACCTACATTCATGTGTTGTTGAATGGTTGAAAATTCCATTTGTCAGAACAGTACAATCCAAAGTTCAAAAAAGAATGACTGAGTGAGTTGAATATTGAAAAGGTTCGCTGATTAGCTGATCCCTACCCGGATTGAACGGATGATCTTGAGGAAGTTCCAACTGGCTGGAATCTCACGCTCTACCACTGAGCCAAGGGACCATAACAAAACATTAAATCTAAATTAAAATAGATAACGACATCTAATCACATCTCATCCATTGGAATCGAAAAGAGTCAGTCGGAAAGTCTGAGTCTGTGCTCACTGCTATTTATCTTTCTGACTTCCTGCCAGCGGGTCGATACCCTCACCTTAGACCTACCCTTCCTCAAAAGTACAGCCTTAGAAAATCTGCACAATGGCGTCCGAAGCAGCGAAGTCTGAAGTGGACAAACTCGTTCAGCAGATCGAGTCGACCTCCATCTCCTCGTACGCCCCGTCCCATTCCACAGTGATGCTCACAACTCAGCGTATTACAGACCAGAAGCCAGTAAACATGAGCCCCATACAATAAAGCCCGCAGATCCCGCATCGGCGCACGACCAGATCGTGACGCCGTGGGACGTCGAGGGCGCGGTAGCCAGTGACGGCCGGCAGCTCGCTATTGACTATGACAGGCTCATCTCGCAGTTTGGCACGCGGAGAGTGGACACTGCGATTCTTGAGAGATTTGAGCGACTGACGGGCCGTAAGCCCCATATTTTGCTGCGTAGAGGGATGTTCTTCTCGCATCGGTGCGTGGTCTTTACGCTGTTCGCGATCCTTGAAGCTCAGATGGCTTTATACTAGTGAATTTGACAAGATCCTGGATCGCTATGAGCAGGGGAAGCCTTTCTTCTTGTATACTGGCCGTGGGCCCAGTAGCGATAGCATGCACATGGGGCACATGATCCCTTTCGTCTTCACAAAGTGTGCCCATCCTCTTCAGCTACATGTTCTACAACTGAATCACGACTTTGCTAAGATGGTTACAGGATGTCTTCGATGTCCCATTGGTCATCCAGCTAACAGGTCTGTCATTTGAACATAATCATTCTGGAGGATGCAGAGTTCTGACTACAATGCATAGATGACGAGAAGTTCTTGTTCAAACATGAGCTCAAGCCTGAACAGACATACAAGTTCGCATTCCAGAACGCGAAAGACATCATCGCGGTCGGATTCAAGCTAGAAAAGACATTCATCTTCAGCGACTACGACTACGTCGGCGGCGCCTTCTACCGAAACATCTCCAAGATCTCGCGCCAGATTACGCTCAACCAAGCAAAAGCGACCTTCGGCTTCGGCGACTCGTGAGCCTTTCATTCCACTCGCCCTAACCCATCTAACCGTCCCCAGCGACAACATCGGCAAGATCCACTTCACCGCCATCCAGGCCGCGCCGTCCTTCTCGAACTCCTTCCCGCACATCTACGGCGAGACGACGAACGTGCCGTGCCTCATCCCGTGCGCGATCGACCAGGACCCGTACTTCCGCCTCACGCGCGACGTCGCGCAGAAGCTGAAGTACCAGAAGCCGGCGTTGCTGCACGCGAAGTTCTTCCCCGCGCTGCAGGGCCCGCAGACGAAGATGAGCGCGTCGGACCCCAACTCGAGTATATTCATGACCGACACGCCGGGCCAGATTAAGAACAAGATCAACAAGCATGGGTTCAGCGGCGGGAAGGAGACGGAGGAGGAGCATCGGCGGCTGGGTGGCGATACGGAGGTCGATGTCAGCTATCAGTACCTCAGCTTCTTCTTGGAGGACGATGAGGAGCTGGAACGCATTGGCAGGGTTCGTGCAGTGCTTCTTTTCGCGATGTTGCGCTGACGCTGATGCTATTGCAGGAATACCGCGCGGGTACGCTGCTAACTGGGCAGCTCAAGGCCAAGTGCATACAGCTTCTGCAGGAGTTTGTGAAGGGCTTCCAGGACGTGCGTACTTTCTTTGCATCCATATTTCTTCATCGCTGATTCTCTGGTACTTAGCGGAGAGCGAAGGTGTCTGACGACGAAGTCCGGGCGTTTATGGCCATTAGAAAGATTGATCCGTCTGTGGGCAAGAAGGCCGAGGCGAATGGCTCGGCGCAAGCCTGACTAGCAGAGGAGGAGGGAAGAATTAGAACGTCACTGTTGTATGTACACGACCATCTTTGTTGTATCCTTACACTGGAGCAAACGGAGACAATACCATCTGCACCACATATTTTTGCATCCCAGGATCACTATCCTCGCTGACAGCGATGTTGTGATATTGTGACAACACGGGTATAATAAAACATCTAACGTCTAAGTATACATCGCCCTATATCGGTCGCGCAGATCCGCATCCATCGACAACTACGACAGCGTCAGCGCCTCCTTCGTCCCGCCCAGCTTCTTCGTCCAGTCGAACAGCACCCACAGGCGCACCCTCCCACGCGTCGATGGCCTCCAGAGCCGCCTTCCCCCAGTCGAAGGTGAGGTGTTCAGCATGATCTGCGGGGCCATCGACGAAGATGGCAAGCCGCTCGTTCTTGGGGTTGATGAAGCCATCACGCAGCGCGTTCTTGATGAGGCCGCGGAGGGGCTCGTAGAAGCCTAGCACGTTCAGCAGGACAACCGCTATGGTCGCCGAGTAAGCACACGGGTCGTCCTCGAAACGGAGAAGAACGCACGCTTGTCGTGGATGCCGATTGCGTCCACGTAATGACCTCGAGAATCTCTTCAAACGTGCCGAAGCCGCCTGGCAGGCCGACGAAGCCTCCTGCGCGCGAGGCCATCTCGACCTTGCGGTCGTGCATGGAGCTCACCAAGATCTGCAACAGCTCATCATCAATACCCCAAGTCCCCCCTGGCACGATCCATACTCACCGTCTCGACCTTCTCCTCCCGAGCTCGTTCAGCAAGACATGCGCCGCCGGCGTCTCCTTTCCATTGACCTTGGCGCCCTCGCCGCCGCCGGCCGTCATCGCGTGCGGTACGACGCCCGTCACGTCGCCGCCGCCCTCGAGCACCGCGCCGGACACGATGCCCATGATGCCCTTCGAGCCCCCGCCGTACACGAGCGGCCGCTTCGCCGCGGCCATGGCCTTCCCCAGCGCTGGCGAACAGAACATCAGCAATGAGCGTCCAGCACATGGTGCAAGGCACCTACAGATGGCTGCGTTCTGGTAGGCCTCCTCTCGCCCGGGGGAGGACGCACAGTACACCGCGATGGCGCGCGGGCGTTCTGCTGCTGCTGGGGTCGGCATCGTGCGGAAGTATGGGTGGGTTGTGGAAGTAGTTGTGGTATTCTTGCGACGACGCGTGCGGGGATGGAGAGAGTGCAGCTGGCCCATGCGGTGGAGAACTTATAGCAGGCTTTCGACCGATTGAGTCATAGACGGGGCTGGGGCTGCATGGCACTCCTGGAACTTCACCCACGTTCTATATTAGCCTGCTTGTATACGTGCAGTCGTGTCCACAGCCTGCATATGGCCTGTGTAGAGCTGTATAGTAGTAGACAGCATGATTGGCGCTGCAGTTACAGGGACATGTCAGGACGTATCCTGTACGTGTCACACTGCGTTCACTAGGAACTTCGCGACATGTCGTCAGACAGACTTTATACCATTGAACCTTTGTAATGCTGTTTGGAGTAACAACTTGTGGATGTGCTACTTAGTCCAGGCTAGTCCACGCTGATTATCAGCGAGTCGCTCCAATTGATCCTCATTTTAAATCAGTAGGATTTCTGCAGGACTCGGACGAATCACTGAGGATCGACGACTTCTATCTCAAGCATGCGCCAGAATCAGACTCGGACTCGATCGTAAAGGATCGTGTCACCATGCATTCCAAGTTTTATGAAAGATCGTCTGGGGTTGGTAAATTCCGAGACGCCTCTGCCTAAGCATTGATATTTTGCGGACAGAGTCAGATGCCGAATATCATGCAGTCTCGATGGTCTGTTCACAACGTAGTCTGGTTCTTGTCCCTTTTCAACAGGTGTGAATATGGTCTGATGGTAGCGAAAGCAGAGCGTGAGACATCACGAATCAGCTGAAGCAGCCCTTACACTTCTAAGTATTTTCCAAGCTTTCACTCACAAGACTGCAATCTCGGCCCTCAGGATCCTCGAAGCGAATCTTCCGCAGCGCACACACCAACCGCCCCGCATCGAACCCCTTCCGATGCCGATCCCGCAGGTCCATGAATCCGCGCGGATTCATGAACCGCACGACTTCAGCGCGTCCGCGCGGAGGTCCCTAATCCACACAAAGACCTTCGCGTAATACTTGCGCTGGCCCTGGTCAGGCAGCCAGAGCCCGAGGTGCGTGACACGCCCCAGGTCCAGGCCGCTCGGGAAGGCGTTCCACCACCGGAACGCATTCCACCACCGGAACGTCAAGACGAGGTGCCGGAGGTTCGGGCATGCGTCCGTGAGGATGGGTATCACGGACTCGAGCACCTCCGGGAAGTTGACGGTGCGGATGTCGACGGTCGTGAGGAGCGGGCCCTGCACGGCGAGGAACCGCGGCAGGCATCTGTCGTGGGGGGCGTGGTCGTCGTCGTGCATGGAGACTTGGTGCAGTGAGCGGCAGGGGAGGGACGGGTGTGGGTCGTGGTCGTCCGCGTCGCACCTCGGCAGCGTCGCATATGCGAGGCGCGGGGGGAAGTGCATGCGCAGCGGGCAGCGCTTGTCGCCCGCGCTGACGCTCCACAGTGTCGTCAGTTCCTCCGTGGACGCCAAAAGACTGCCGAGCCGTTTGGAAAAGGCGCTGGCGCCTTCACGGTTCGATCATACTATGCTGCGCAGCGATGCACTGCACGTCTCTCTGAGCGCGTCGGCGATCACGCTGGGGATCTCCCTCCCCTCCCAGGAATGGAAGAAGAACTCCGGGTGCATCCACCGCGTCGAGAACTGCGCCAGTCGCGGGAAGCAGTGGATCGCATCCTGCAAGGCTGCGATCTTGACGGGCGAGAGGAAGTCGACGTCCACGTCGTAGTTGCCCCGCGGACGCATCGCAAGGTCCAGGCGGCGCGTGCACCAGCCAAGCGGGTTCTGCACGGTCTGCGCTTCCGCCTGCTGCTTCGACCTTACCAACACGTCCCGGAGCGATAGGAGAACGTCCCACGAGCGTATGTGCACCAGCTCGTAGAGAAACGGCGTGGCGAGCGTGTTCCACTGTCTGCACGCGCGCACGAGATGCCGCTTCGTGATGAGCGATGCGCAGATGGCGCGGCGTTCGGACACACCACTGTCATAGATGCTGGTCGTACCGGGGGACTCAGGGCCAAATGGATCTTCGATCCTGGTCTCGAAGACACCTGGAACAAGCGTTGCGAATCTGAAAATAAGAATCCAGAGCTCTGGGGGAAGACTGAGGAGCGCTGCGGTCGGTAGTGGCTTCCGTTCAGAATCATAGCTCGCCAAGCGCGACGTCGAAGCTAGCCACGCTCTTGTTCTGTCAGTTTTCGTCATAATCTGTGTATTTAGAGGGAACTTTGAGCATTTTCGCTGCTCAGGTCAAGTCGACAAACCTTCGTGGAAGAGCTGATGAATGAGTGAGAACAAAACTTTCACCGACTGAGGGATCTATCGTATGGCCGAGTAGCCCGAGCGCGTCCACGGCAATTCCCGCAGCACTTCGAGGTTACGACTCAAAGACTTCACTTCAGTCGGCTCCAGGTCAACAGCTCACTATCGACGGGCAGTAACGGGTATTATAACTAGTGTACTTATCAACAGGAACATGGACAGAAAACAAAACACCAGCGTAGAACGTCAGCGCATGGAAAGGACGTCATATGGAAGGAAGAATGGATGGACAGAAAGGAGAAAAACACGACAAATCCCAGGCGTGCATCAGCATAGTCCGCTCTCCACGCCATCATCTATACCGGACCGACAACAACCAAACGCGTTTATACCCCCGCGACGATCCTATGCGCCGCGCGTCAGCCATCCATCTCATAGCGGCAACAACGAAGGAGAGAGAAAGAGAACGCACTCCTCCGCCTTGTGCAGCGCCTCGACGGTCGAGACGAGCTCCTTCCGCCGGCTCACGACGAACTCGCTCTCCTTGAGCAGCTCGTCGAGCACGTCCGGCTTGTACAGCTCCTGCAGCAGCTCGCGCTGCAGGTTCTCCTTCGAGTGGTTCACGAGCGTCAGCGTGATCGCTTTGGGCACCATGTCGATCATCTCGCGCTTCACGATGTTGAAGTACGAGTGGATGAGCAGCTCTGCAGAGGCGCGGTCAGTGTGAGCGAAGCTGGTTATTATTGGCGTGATGACGCACTGATGACTTCGGTCTCGATGGTCTCGCGCTCGTTCAGCGCCGCTTGCGGACGGATGATCGCGGGGGGCTGCACAGAACCGCATCAGCATATCGCTCGACCTCCGCCACAGAAAAACTCACCGACTCCATCGGCTGCGGGCCCTTCTTCTTCGACTGCTGTGCCTTATCCGCGCGACTGAAGAAGCTCCCAAAGAAGCTCGGCTCCTCTCTCTTAAGATCGACGTCGAGATCCTTGTTGTTGTTCACCGCGCCAGGGAGCATCTTGCCCGCCTTGGGCTCGGGCGTGGACGGCTTGTTCACGTTGAGCCGTTCGGTGACGAGCGCCATGGCCTTGTGGCCGTTGAGGAAGTCGGGGTGCGTGGTGTTCACGTAGCACGCCTGCATCGCGGAGATGTCGGTCACGAGCTTCGTCGTGGGGTTCATGGCCGAGCGGAAGAAGTTGACGACGACGGTGTTGAAGCGCTCGCGGAGGGCAGGATAGCGGCGGAATGTTTGCTGTAGCAGATGTCATTAATGAGGCGTGATGAACATGCGTTGGGTAGACGTACGATCTTCTGCAGCAGCTGTCCGAGGATGCGGATGAGCTCATCGTAGACGAGCTGGCAGCACTTGAGTGATGGCTCCTCCAATCGCTTGATCTGTTGCTTCACGATGACCTCGAATGCTTGCGTGCCTACAAACACGGCGGGCGTGGAACCCTTTAAAGACCTGATTAAGCACCAGTAGCAGGAAGACAGGCTTACGACGACTTACCGAAGAGTTATACAAGATCGTTCTGATATCGCCATCCTTGACTTGATCAAATGGGTCGATGCTCTTGATACCGTTGTTGAACAGTTCGTGGAACACAAAGCTGATACGCGCGCCTCCACTGAGCTCGTTCAGCGACAAATCATTCGTATTGCCGTCAATGACCGTGCGGAACTCGCTCGTAAACTCGGTGATGATGTTGAGCACAACGCTCGACGAGCTGTCGCCCATCGGCCCGCCGAGCGAGTGCAGCTCCGCGGTGAACTTCTGCAGCTGCGACGTGATGCGCGCCTTGATGTCGGGGAGCATCGAGCGGATATGGTGCATGAGGATCATGTTGAGCTTGCGCGCGAGGAAGGGCGTGCCGCAGTACTGCGCCTTGTTCTTGTACGAGGGGTGGTTCTCGAAGTACTGGCGCTCGTGTTCGAGCGCGACGGAAATGGCCTTCGATGCCTCGATATCGCGCTGGCCACGATTGACGACGGGCACATAGCCCAGACGCAAGGGGATGACGCGGCCTGCAAGGATTTCGACGACGTCCGTTCCAGCGTCCCTGTACCGCTTCTGTCAGTAACTTCCTTGAACAGTTACTTCGCTCGATAACTCACATCAAATCGACCTTGGTCAATACACCAATCGTCCGCGTGCCCTCTGGATCAACCTCCCGTGCAAGCTTCAATCCGTCCGAGTTCGCCAGATCCTGGTTCGCAGCTGTGACGGCAAGAATGATACATCCCGGCTTTGAGATGTACTTCAACAGCATGTCACGAATTTGCCGCTCGATATCTTTCGGCTGGTCACCGACGGGAACCTTCGTGAGACCGGGAAGATCGACGAGGGTCAGAGTGAGGACGTTTGGGGAGTAGATACGGAGGTTGATGGGCAACGGCGAGATGCCGGCGTTGCGTCCGGTCTTGGCCTCGGTGTCGCGGACGATCTCAGCGCGGATTTTGTGGAAGTCATAGAATTTCTCGCCGGGGAGATGCAAGAATTCGCCCCATTCGTCGGCATTGGAGTTGGGATCTGCCTCTGGTTTACCGTTCACTGCGTTGCCGTTCGGTACTGGTGCTGTTGCTGGTCGGTTGATTAGTTGGAGAACCTGGGGAGAGCGTGAGTTTCAAGAACCAGAAAACCGAGAATATGGTGTCTCCTCGCCAGGTCGCAAGAAAGGAGGGCGGGTGTCAGTAAGCGTAGAACGCCCCTCATTCGGAAGTCGAGCGGAGGACGATGCACACGCTCCGTCATTCTCGCAATCCGATTTGACTCGCAGAATAATGAGCAGAAACATTCATGCCACCGAGACAATGAATATGTCCACAGCGAGCCTTTGACCTAGCGAAAGACACCGAAATGAACGGACGTACCAATGGTCGTCGGGTCACGATACCCGTCCCTCGAGGCAAGAAATCCCGTCCAACGATGTTCTGCAGAATATCTTGCTTCAGCACAAGGCTCTGAGGAACACACAAAAAGCTTACGCACCTCAAGCACACTACTCTTGCCACTGCTCTGACTGCCGAGCACACATATCTGCGGCAAGTCAATTGACGCGATGTTGGCATTGACGGCAGTGAAGATCTTGAAGCTTGTTCACGACGCCGACGATCTCTGTGCCGAATCCGCTGGACATGTCTAGGTAGGATACAAGGTCGTAACGGTAGAAAGAGAAAGAGTGATAGGGCAACGAGCAAGTGGCAGCTACGAGCAGCGTGGCCGCAGTCGCTCCTTGCCTTTTTCAGAAGGCAGTGAACTGCCTCGTCTGCGCCTCGCAAAACTTTCTTCCTTCTGTCATCCTCCTTGACTTGTTCGTGGGCTTGTCGCATTGAATGGCCTTGTTCTGATACCGTCGTAAACTGTGCGTCTCAATTTTCCTCATACATGCCATTTATCTGCTTGTCGGCAGACGAATTGTCATTTCATGCAGGCGCAGATTAGTATCTCAGATAGTGATCTTGGCACCGACCTTGCCGTCAAGCACCGTTCGTGTGCGAGTTGTGCGGGAGTCTGCTAGCTCTTTCTAGCGTCGAAGACATACATTCTCGATGTCCAGTAATCCTCTTGCATCGGCCCAGGTGAGCATCATCGACTTGCGGCGGAATGACGTCTTCCTATCTTGTGCGCAACGGCAGTCAAGTTTCAACTTGAGCAGAAGCTTCCTTCCATACGTATATCCCCCTGGACCTGGCACACGACGGAAGAGTAATCTTGGGGTCAAATTTACTCGTCGAGGTCATGAAATGGACGTCTGATCCGTCTGCCATCTTCTAAGCCTGACAATGCCACGTCTCAGAATCTCCCTGCCTTGTTTCGTGGTCTGGATGGATCCAGGCTTATATTAGAAAGCAGCGGCTGCTTTGTGTCAAGGTGGGTTTATTTCCTTTCCCTTTGTTAGTTTACTGAAAAAGATCCGTTTAATCGATGTCTTCGTCTTTCCAACAGAACTTAGTGTCCATTTCCTTTGGCTTTGTGCAAGGCATCGATCATGTTCAAATCATCAGAAGTCTTGCTCGACATCGTCTCCTTGTCGCTCGCTGCTCAGTTGCGGCCGCCGCATACATTGTTGTCGCATCATACAGTAGCACAATTACTTCATACGCTCACTGTCCATCCGATTTTAGCAGCTACAAGGAATCGCCGTTCACTGCTACAGTTCCCGAATGCGCACAAGTTCCGCACGGCACTTCGTGAAATTCGTGGAGCACAAGGTTGTACATCACATTGCCATTGCCATTGTCATCACGTTGTCGACATTCATAGTCACGCGCGCGATATTACGCGCCGACCGGCCAGGCAGCCTGAGCCCTCCGACTCAGACACGAGGCCCACATATATAAACCAGCAGCCCAGCAGCCCGCAAGGTCCAAGCACCGCACCTCACAGCCCTCACGCCTCCACCACGATGCGCTCCCTCCTCCTAACCCTCCTCCCCGCCTCCCTCGCCCTCGCGAGCCCAACCCCCATCCCCCGCGCCCCCTCCCTGCCGCGCACGCTCTTCGACCCCTTCATCGCGCAGAAGCTCCTCGCGACCGCGCAACACACCGCCGGCGCGCCGACGCAGTACCCGCAGTACACCGCGCGCGACACGGGCGCGTGGCAGTGGTTCGCCGCGGACGGGTGGACGAGCGGCTTCCTCCCCGCGACGTTCTACGCGCTGCACCAGCGCGCCCTGCTCTGCCCGCACGCGGGGATCGACGCGGACGCGTTCCTCGCGGCCGGGCGGCGCTGGGCGGTGGGCGAGGTGCCATCGGAGACGAACACGGGCGTCGGGCATGATGTTGGGTTTTTGAGCTTTCCGTTCGTGTGGGAGCTGCAGGTGTGCGTGCTGCATATTTTTGTGCGGCGTTGGGGTGTTGATGTTTGGATTTGATGTGGGTGTAGGAATCCGCTGAATGAGAGCGCGATTCAGGCTGTGAATGATTTTGCGGATCATCTTGCGGGAAGATTTAGTCCTGTTGTTGGCTGCACGCGCAGCTGGGATTCGGCGGACCCAACTGATTTCCAGGTTATCATTGATAACATGATGAATCTTGAGGTGCGATCGCTGGCTTGCCTGTGTTACCACCCGTACTGACGGGTGCACCGAGAAAGGTCTTGTTCGTGTCCGAGGGATTGACGGGCAATCACACCCTCCGCGACATAGCGATGTCGCACGCCGACAAAACCATGGTGAACCACGTCCGCGCAGACGGTACTGTTCCCTCCCAACACCACAGATGGTTCGACTGTTAATTTCCGCAAAGGCGGTTCTTTCCACGTCGTAGACTACAACGCCACGACGGGCGCGGTCATCGACCAGCGCACTTCGCAGGGCTACGCGAACAGCAGCACATGGAGCCGCGGCCAATCCTGGGGCATCTACGGCTTCGCGAACAGTGCGTCTCATTCCCAATCCGTAGTACGCAGCTCTATAACCTCGCCCTGTTGCAGTGCACAAACGCACCGGCGAGCAGCGCTACATCGACACCGCGCGGCGCATGGCGTCCTACTTCCTCGCCAACATCCCCGCAGACGGGATCGTCCCCTGGTAGGCCGATATCTATCGACCCTTGTGGTGCGGTGTCTGATAACGATCGACAGGGACTTCAACGCGCCGACGGACCCGCCGCGCCCGGCGGATAGCTCGGCGGCGATGATCGCGACCAATGGTCTGCTCCTGCTCGCACAGCAGGAGACGGCCCTGCAGAACAGCTCGGGCGCGCAGTACTGGTTGATGCTGCGATGAAGGTGCGTCGTGTTCTTCCCGCATATTCAAAGACGTGGATTGATCGGGGTCGTCGTGTAGATTTTGACGGACACGACGAATGCGTTTGGAAGCCCGAGTGGCAGAGCTTGTTGTCGAATGGGACGGTGAATAACCCGGCGAGTCCGCCGAATAACTTGACTGGAATCGTTTACGGTATGTTGCTTCGATTTCTTCATATCGGAAGGAAACTGTCGTCAAAATATTCGTGTTTACTCAGGCGACTACTACTTTGTCCTGGCTGCCAACACGCTCCAGCAGTCTGGACTCGTGACATGTTAGCGGGAAGTGTTTTGTTTAGGATTCACAGAAGCGAATTTCGTACCTTCAAAGGAATGCAGGGAGGTTCAGCCTGTTCAGCGACAAAGCAGATGATCTGATAAGAAAAATTCCATTGCGATCCACGAGGCTGCTAAAGCTATGTCCAAATGGGTTGAACAAAAGCCCGTGAGCAATGGAGCCATCAAAACAGAAAGATCGCGGTATCATAGCGACATTGAAACAAAGGATGTGATAGATCGAGCACAAAGCAGTGGAAATTTGAGCCCTGTTGCCATAGCGCCAGACCGACAAGACTTCTAGAACCTTCCCAAAGCAGGCCCGAATCAATCGCAGAAGTCTCTACATTCATCAAGTGTCAATGCAGATGGGCATTCGACGAAGGGCTTCGCATGGGCAAAGGGAGTATCAATCGCGGTGGGAGCGGGGGAACAGCCTTGCGAGTATATGGGGAACGAAGAGCCTGTTTTCCAATAGCAAGGGGTCAGCTGCTCGTGGGCGCATATATGCGGCAGATATCCATGCCGCCAGATTGAGGACGAGGAGACGAGAATGGAGGTGTCTCTGGAGAGCGTCTGGGAGAGTGAGTCAATGTGGCAGGGTCCGTGCGAGGAAGCGCGGCCTTGCGGCAGCTGTGGCGAAAGGGGAAACAATAGCCGCAAGTCAGCCCACTTCCGCTAGTCGAGTATTCTACCTTGGTTTCTCGACTGAAACCCTTCAGAATTGATGTCAAGGCATCGCCGAGGTGTTTTGAGTGTGTTTGAGCGTCGAGATCAAAGCACAGGGTGGAGGCAGGGGAGGGCATGGGTGAGGGCACGCCAGGGAGAGATCAAAGATCAAGAGCGGATTAAGGTTTTGGAGTCGTGTCATGGGCGGAGTTTTGAAATCGCTCAGGTATATAAGCTGGGGCTCTCGCCGCTCTTTCGCGCCCCCTCTCCCCCCGTCCCCGCCACCCGAATTCCCACGCTTACAAATTCCATTTTCTTTCCATTTTGCTCACTGCCGCCCTCGTCCTCGACGTCATAACCCAATCTTAGTCCACCATGTCTTTCGCACTGCCCGCGCGTCAGGTTACGTTCGGTGGTCGTTCCCAGTACCAGCCACCGCAGCAGTACCCTCAGGGATCGCAGCAGCAGCAGCAACAGCAGCAGCAGCAGCAGCAGCAACCTGCACATGGACTCGCGCTACCGACGGGAGCCAATCTAAGCCTACCGGGACCTTCATCGCTTGCCTTGCCTGGTCCAGGTCCTGTCACCGCCCACCCCACGTACCAGACCACGCTCCCCACTCCCCAAATCCCTCAGCCGAAGTCCTATCCTCCTTCCCAGACCCCACCCGCCACATCGCAGAATGCCGTCGCCGGTCCATCAACGCCGGCGCCGATGCAGGTGCCCGCGACGCCGGTACCTCTGACTCTCGAGCAACAGCATATCACTGCCGTAGAGGGCATTGTGCCGACGCTTCAGAATATCGTGGCCACGGTCAACCTCGACTGTCGGCTAGACCTGAAGACCATTGCGCTGCACGCCCGCAACGCTGAATATAACCCCAAGGTTGGTAGACTTCTACTTCTTTGACACTGTCCGCTTGGACATCTTGGAGTGAGCTCTTGTGCTACCCTGTGTTGCTTCGCGTCTAGCGTTTCGCGGCCGTCATCATGCGCATTCGCGACCCCAAGACGACCGCACTGATCTTCGCGTCGGGCAAGATGGTCGTCACGGGCGCGAAGTCTGAGGACGACTCGCGTCTCGCGTCGCGCAAGTACGCACGGATCGTGCAGAAGCTCGGCTTCGACGCCAAGTTCTCGGAGTTTAAGATCCAGAACATTGTCGGCAGCTGCGACGTGAAGTTCCCGATTCGGCTGGAAGGCCTCGCCTACAGCCACGGGCAGTTCAGCAGCTATGAGCCAGAGGTGCGTGTGCCCAGTGACGTTGAGTTGACGTTCGCTTACGAACGCGTTTCGTCTAGCTGTTCCCTGGCCTCATTTACCGCATGATCAAGCCGAAAGTCGTGCTTTTGATCTTCGTGTCCGGGAAGATCGTGTTGACGGGCGCAAAGGTAATTATATCCTTTCATCTTTGGTTTCTCTGCCCACGCACACCGACTTCCTGAGTTTGAGGCCAGGATAGTCAGGTTTTTGACATCATTTATGGCATTCGACATTTTGCTTACTCTTTCATGCGTGGCGACAGGTCAGGGAGGAGATCTACACCGCGTTCAACACGATATACACTGTGCTTTGCGAGTTCCGCAAGCCTTAATCGTGCACGCCGTTCAAATCCCTGACGGTGGTGCCTCTCGACCCCTCGCGCACGGTCGTTCATCGCTGGTCTTGCTCAAGGCACGACAGCGTAAAATAGTGGGATGGTCAGGCAGGTAGCGCGCAGCGCGGACATTGTCTGCCTTGGCCCCTCTTCACACTTCGCCCCCTTCTTTCTTTCTCCCCGGGTTGTCGTTCGACATGCATCATTATCCCCTTCTCCTCCCCCCTTCATCCCCTCCCCTCTTCATCCATCACATACACATAAATATACACAATATTACTTTATGTTTACGATACGATTCAGATTACTTCGTGAATCCCGTTGCCTTGAGCACACGGTTGTCAAATGTAGAATAGCAAAATAACTAACAGAGTCCGATACCGATACTAAGCATGCATGGCATCTTGATAAATTCTTCCTTGCGGAGGTGCGTATAAAAAGATTGTGAACACTGTTGACCGCGAAATCGAGGACCCACTGGAGCGTCATAATGAAGTCAATGGAATTAGGCGCTTGCATGAACTTGAGCTTGAAAGCTTGAACGTCCGACGTTTCAAGTTTATGGAAGGATCGTCGTGGTCTAATCCGCCAATTTGCTTTGTGACACCGCCTTCGCTCACATCGTACGCACTTCCAGCCTGCTTCAGTCAATTTGCACATTCCGCCGCATCCAATTATACGTCAGAAAGGACAGAAAGGAGGAAGTGCATTCCGCAGCGGTCCGGAGTTCCACTCCAGTGCCAAAAGTGCGTCTCCTCCAGGCTCACTAACAACACTTCTCGACATCTGCCACATAGTCATACCACTGGAGAAACCCAAAAATATCATCCGCCGTTATCCGGCGGAAACAAGTCGTTTTCGCTCAATTTCGGCGAGATATCCACCAAATAGCCGCCAGCGGATATTCGGCTGTTAGTAATCCTTTCGGCTTCATTACAGCCACCTTTTCGCTCGATTTCCACAGCGAAACCGCCAGCACCATTAGAGATCCCCCATTCCCCCTTCCCTTTGGGCCACCGTACTCGTTCAGAATCCATTTGTATGCCCATTTGCTTCGCTTGAATATAGACCTATTGTACATCCACTATGTGCTAGAACTGTAACACAGTATCTATCTATCCCTGAGCCGTTATTCAAGCCCCCAATCCAACCCTGGTCTCGAGCAAACCAGTTTAGTAGGATACTGGCCACTCGTATTCAGGCCAGCATCCATCCGAAATGACTATGCTGGACTACCACAGGATCGTGGCTCAAAAGCGCTCACCGATGCACTTCCTGCTGTACACCATAACAAGCAAATTTTTCGGACCCGCCCACCCTCGCCTCTCTGGGTCTTGCAGAACTTCAACGACGACGTAACGACAGCATATCTAAGCAATCATCATGAGCACCATGGAGTGGGCGCATAGTAAGAGACTCGACTCACCTAATAATTAGCTCTTCCCTCGTGTAAAGTCCTAAATATTAAGTTATCGTGCCGCGCTTGTGCATTCACCGTTCGACAAGGATAAGGTCATATCTCTGTATTTATGAGTGATTAGTTCAGTACGATACCATCACTCGCACCTGTTGCGCAAGGCAAGGCATTGCAGGGCTGGGCAGAAGACGTGTAAACCTGACTATATGCGCATATATGCGCTGCGAAGGGCCGTAAATACGACAGTCGACATGGCGATCATAGAGGACAATAAGGTTGGATTAAAGAATGTTGCAACATGCTCAGAAATGCCATGCAAAACTCACTGAATCCACATATCCTCACAGTTTGCACGATCCAGAACCCAACCACAACTCTTAACATCGGAGCTCTTCGCGAAGTCAAGGGTGCAATATCTTCATCGAGGTCTTGGAGTAGCTGAAGATAGTAAATAGTAGTCAGATCCACTTAAATATGAGACTGAGACTGACGGATAGTCTAAACGACGAACGTCCTGTCTAAGGGCGCAATGGCCGACGACGGCGAGAAGATGAGTTGATCCTGGGAATTTATGAAGGCTTGAGATGGGATCAGTAGAGAGCTGTCAGATACACGAGGGAAAGCGGGAGGCAGCGCACTCGACGCCGAGCGACATCGTGGTAAGAAGGAGAAGTACGACTTAGAAAGAAATCGGAGAACAAGGCAAGAACAAGACGCGACGCACGTCGCGACTTGCGCCGATGAAATTGCATCACGCGTAAGCTGAAATCTGGCGAAAAGGGAGCCGATACGGAGGTAAGAGGGGATTTGGCGGATATCGCGCCGAAAGGACTTGTTTCCGCCGAATAACGGCGGCGGCTATTTTTGGGTTTCTCCAGTGTACAGCCACACAACAGCAAGACCGTCCCTCCTGACTCCATGTCCACTTCGCAGGACCAGAACGCAATCGTACAGCCGCCCCTCCCGCCCGAGCTCTGGTGGCACATCATCCAGCTCGCGACCGCCGTGCCCGGGCTCTTCGACACCGACATCGCAGATCCCTTCAGCCCCGCCTCACCCGGCGTGCGCAACCTCTGGGACACCACGCACGAGCAAAATGCCGTGATCGCGGCGCAGCGGACGAAACGATCCCTCGTACGCGTATGCCGGGCGTTCTACACGCTCGCGACGCCGTTGCTATACGAGGCGCTCTACATAGGGCACGAAGACGCGCTCGTGTCACTGCGCCGCACGCTCGTGCGCTCGCAGGACCAGTCCGCGCGCCCGCTCGGCGCCTACGCGCGGCGGCTCGACCTCGCGCTGCCCGCCACGCAGTTCGACCTCGAGACGGAGTTCGCAGAATGCCGCGGCAGAACCGCAGCAGACGTCGTCCGGTGCCTGCCGCGCCTCGCGATATTCAGCGCGCTGTGGACGGCGCTCGACCTCGAGCGCACGCCCGCGCCGGGCATGATCGCGGCGGCGCTCGACGCGGCGTGCCGCGGCACGCTGCGGAAGATCGCCTGGCCGCACCCCGCACAGAGAGGGCCCGGACGCGGTGTCCACGTCGTACTACGCGAGCGCGCCGGGCCTGCGCACGCTGCTCAGCGACGGCACGCCGCGGTGCTGCGCGCTCGACGGCGCGCTGCCGCGCACGCTGGCGTTCATGAGCGTGCCCGCGTGTCCGCACCACGACTGCCGCCGCACGGCCGGCGCGCGTACCCCGCGCTCGCGCAGATCGCGATCCGCGACCCCGTCGGCGCGGACATGCGCTGCCTTGCGCGCTTCCTCGCGGTGCAGGGCGCGCTGCTCACGACCGTGCACCTTAACTTCGGCGTCGACGGGGCCATCGGCGAGCTGTTCGCTGCGCTGCACGAGAGCTGTCCGAATTTGCGGCACGTCGTGATTGTGTTGGGGTGGTGGCCGCGGTTCGCGCTGCCACTGGGCGTGCGCCTGCCGGCGCTGATGCATCTGGGGCTGTATCTCCCTGATCGGGGCCTTGGGAGGGAGCACTATGGGGTGTTGAAGTGGGTGCGCGCGATGGTCGCGCCGGCGTTGCGGGTCGTGCGGTTCATGAATCCGAGGCAGCTGGAGGATCTGCGCGTGGGGAATATGCAGGTTTGGGTTGAGGGTATGCAGGATTTGGCTGGGCGGCAGCTGCGCTTTGAGGATCCTGAAGGAAGGCGTCTCGATCCGGGCGAATGATCTCTTGCGGTTGAAAGGGCGCTGCAACTGCTGTTCGTGCGCGTGCGGCAATTTCCGTCGTGTGGACCTTATCAAGTCCTCATCGACATCCGTGGTCAACATCTCTTCCGTTACTACCATCACTTATCTCGCCCGTCCTGGTGAAAACACTTGGTCTGAGCACTTAAAACTCATAGAACGTCTGCGGAACATTCACTCATCGTTCCAAGGTAAATTCACGTTTGCGCATTCGCGTCATCATTCGGTGGGCTGATCTAGTCTCCGAGCAGACCTGACACAGAAGAAAGTTCTGTAGGGCTGATCTACCTTCGCATCGCAATCTTGCGTTAGACACCTGCATCGATGATGGCATCGTGGAGCAAGAAACCGGCTCGTGTCCCTAATCTTCCCCCAGAGATATGGACTCACATATTTCGATTCGCAAGTCTAGTGCCAGGCATCTTCGATGCCGAAGTCGAGGATCCATTCGGCCCCTTGTCCCCAGGGACCACCGTCATGTACAATCGCGGCGCATCTGAAAAGCGCGCGATCCGCACATCCCTTGTCACGAAGCGATATCTCGTACGCGTCTGCAAGCAGTGGCACGCGCTTGCCATGCCATTTCTTTACGAGTCTATATACATTGGTTTCTGGCATGTTGCGCCTTCGCTTCGTGACACGTTGGTCGAGTCCGAGCGACGCTCTCGCGAGATCCTGAAGGCCGGGTTGCTCTGGGATGGTGGACACGGCGTTTGGATGTGGCAATACGGACGGCGAATAATGATGTAGAACAAGATCTTCTGGAATCACCGGGATACCTCTTCTTGGTTGACATCATTCGCTGTCTGCCGCACCTAGAGGTATTCTCCACGCGCTGGATGCCTAACTTTTTGGAGCTTGGCTCGCCGCCCGACGCACCGTCGCCTATAGCAGAAGCTTTGAAGCAGACCTGCTGTGCATCGCTGGGAAGAATATTCTGGCCATGTACCTCATCGGTCCCACAGCGCATTGATGGTCTATTGGCTGTGTCGCCTTCCTTGGTCTCATTATCCCATTTTGAAACCATCATCGTTGTCCTCTCATCATGCCATTCTGTCCGACCCTCACATACCTCAGTCTACCTACCTGCGTTACAACTCATGCACGCCGACCTAAACTCCCAATCCCTTACCCGTGTCTACGGCAAATATCTCTGCACGACTCCCACGAACAGTCGAACTTTCTTTGCCTAGACCTGTTTCTTGCCTGGCAAGGCCGCACGGTGACGACCGTCTACATATTCGTCAAGTACTTCCTCGGCGCCCTGCACCCATCGGTCCTCATCCTCAATCGCAACTGTCCGAACCTCCAGCACCTCGTTGTCGTTTTCCGATTGTGGTCCCCGCTTCCAGCCAGCACGCAACTTCTGACGGCCACCCATCTGGGGTTGTATCTTCCCGACCAGGGCTGTAACGGGAATTACCGGATGGTGTTTGAGTGGCTCCGGTGCATCAGCTCGTCCACGCTCAAGGTCGTCCGCTTGATGAACCGCCGTGGGTTCGAGGATCTGCGCGTTCGGCATCGCAGCGCATTTGTGGATGGATGCATGGTATGCAGCCGACTGGGGCTGCGCTTGGAGGATCCTGAGGGAGAGGATGTCGGGCTTACGGCCCAATCTCCGTTGGACAAGATAGTTTCGGAATGGTGAGTTTAGCTTGTCGCTCGATCCTGCCATCGCTAAGTAGCCTTCGAACTGTGATCACAGGTGACTTCAAGACGCGAAGCTTTAAAGATGGAGATGTTTCCTCAGTTCAATTTATCACGAAACGTGGCCTGCCAGTGTGAACAAGTAGCTGAGGAAGAGCATACGGTGGGTGTGCAATATGGTAAAGACACTGCTCCTGCTGTGATTTAAAATACTGTATGCCCATGTGAGATGCACGATTGAGCCGCCGATAGTGTTCGGATTCAAAATATGGTTCAATTCTGCAGTGAAATTTACACCAATAGCCCTCCAGCACTACATCTTTGTTGATGCTTTAAACCGCATTCATCAATATGAGCAAGGCACACATTGGAACACAGTTGTTCTCTTCGAAGAATTAATGGGCTCATAAGATACTTCTTGGGTACTTCACTTCCTTTGTCATCTACCAATCTCAGGGAGCTCTCGACTCAACCGTTTCTCAAACTATATCTTACATCATAGTTGATCATGAATCACAAACAGTCCTGCGCTGGTTTCTAAACTCATCTAGAGTTTAGAGTACCTTTGCACCCTTCTCAGGTAATCGCAGCCTGCCGCGTCTGCGCCTATGATCGTATTGTATACAATTTCTTCGTTTATGGGGATATCCAGAGCCCAGATTGTCTCATGCGGCAGGCATGCAACCTTTGCGATGAGCCGCAGCTCTTCTTCGGTTGGCTTGGGTATGCCGAGGTCCGCGAAGGTGATGGGAAGACCGACGGAATGCATGAGGCCAATATAACGATCGAGTTCGCTGGTGGGTGCGCCGTCAGGATGAGCTGGCAGATGACGCCGAAGGCAACTGCATAAGCTAAGGTGAGTACTGTCTCTGTGTTCCTCGAGGATAGATATAACCTTTCTCTCCATGTAGCTTCGTATGCAGGATAGAATTATTGACCGCAGTCAAGCCATCATGAATCTGTCATCAAAGATTTAGTCAGATCTCCCGAATGAAGAAATCAACATACAGCATGGGCTGCGGCGACACCGCCAGACTCGAATCCCAGGCCAGAGAGCAATGTGTTGGCCTCCACGACCGCCTCCAGCGCAGGCGTGATCGCATGTCTCCGATTCGCCTCCACAGCCTGCACGCCATACTGGAATAAGATTTCCTCGCACCGCTCGCTAATCGCTGCAGCCACGTGGGTTGGCAGCCCGCCGCCGAAGCTGGGCGTGTTCCGGATCGCGCGCGCCTCGACGTTCGTGGCGAGCGCGTCGCCGATGCCCGACGCGAGGAAGCGTGCCGGCGCGTTCGCGATGATGCGCGTGTCGACGAGCACGATCGCGGGATTCGTCGCGAAGAAGCGCCCGCCCTCGAATGTGCCGCCCTGGGTGTAGAGCACGGAGATCGCGGAGCACGGCGCATCGGTCGATGCCGTTGTCGGGAGGACGGCGACGTCCACGTGCAGGTCGTCCGCGACGGCCTTGGCCTGTGTCGATCGTTTTACCGCCGCCGAGCGCGATGACGAAGTCGATGGCGGACTCGCGGCCGAAGGCGGACAGGCGGGCGATCTCGTCGCGGGATGCTTCCCCGCTGAATGTCGCACGCGTCACTGTGAAGTTTTGGCTGAGGGTGGCGATGAGGTCCTTTCCGGCTGTATGTACAATAAGATGTTTGATGGATGATGCTTGAGATTGAAGAAGCGGTGCTCACCGATTTGGTAGACGACATCATCTGCGAGCAGAAGAGGCGCCTTGCCCAACGGAGCCAGATGTTTGTCGGCATTCTTGAATGCGGACGGGCCTTGAATGTACTTCCACGGAGACTGGAAGACCCTCTCAGTGATGCCTTTAGGATTGGGCATGGTGTTGGAATGATTGAGGGGGAGAAGAAACGGTAAAAGTGTCAGTTCAGACTCAAGAATGTGCAACGGGGTGAAGTGGGCCACCTGCTTATATACATAGTTAGATCAGGGTGTGTATTGATACTGCCCCATGCGCATCTAGATGACACCTGAGCCTAGATACATTGCAGGCACCTCCGAGGATGCTGACACGATCTAGACTGGTGACCATGTCTCTCGTACACAATGACGGACGAGTCGAGTCGGACACGGTCAGGTGAACGGGGACACCTCAGATGGCATTCAGATAGTGAGATTTGCGGCATTCGCATTCCGAAAGTCAGCGCATCAACGAGAAGACGAACGTTATCGTCTCGCGGCACGCTAGTGCACTGTAAAATCATAGAGCTGTTGAAGAACTGCGAGCAAGTTCGACGTTGAACGGAAGGATGTTGTGCCGCGAGTCCGTCGCCGCGGATCTAGATCTTATCAAGTCGACGTCCGAGTCGACGGTCAAGTTGTCTTCATGCTGCATTCACTACTCATGGTACGCTGCTGAAGTCAATTGGCCGTACCAAGTTCGTATTGCAGAAGCTTCGCAGCGACGTCCCTCGTATCGTTATAAGGTAATTTAACAATCGCTGGCATGTACAAGACTATCCAAAGTCCTGGTATTCTTATAACCGTTATTTTAGGGACCCGCGCCGATGTCAGCATCGTGGGGCAAAAAAGTCGTCAATCTCCCCAGTCTTCCACCAGAAATATGGACTCGAATATTCCAGCTGCGACTCTGGTGCCAGGCATCTTCGATGTCGAAATCAAAGACCCGTTCGGCCCCTCATCTCCCGGACCCATCACCATGTACGACCGCGGCGCATCTGAAAGCGCGCAATCCGCATGGCCCTCGTCACGAAACGGTACCTTGTCCGCGTCTGCAAGCAATGGCACGCGCTTGCCATGCCGTTCCTATATGAATCGATATACATCGGTTGGTGGCATGTCCTGCCTTCGCTTCGTGACACGTTGCTCGAATCCGAACGACGCTCTCGCGAAGGCCCAGATGACCGACCAGCTCTTGGGTGGTGGACACTGCGATTGGATGTGGCAATCCGGACGGCAAACACTGACGTGGAAAAAGGCTTCCTAAACTCGCCGGGATACCACGCCTTGGTTGACATCGTTCACTGTCTGCCCCGCCTAGAGACATTCTCCTCACGCTGGATGCCTGACTTTTTGGAGGTTGGCTTGGCGGCGGACTCGCCCTCGCCTATAGCAGAGGCTTTGAGGCAGACTTGTTGTGCATCCCTACGCAGGATATTTTGGCCCGATGTCTCCGGGAGGCCGGAGCCCATTGACGGTCTTTTGGCTGCATCACCTTCTTTGGTCACATTGTCCCATTTCGACACTCCTATGCGCTGTCCTCTCTACATGCCGTTCCCTCCGACCCTCGAATATCTCAGCCTGCCCAACTGCGCCAAATTCCATATCGACCCCCCAGGCCCGCCCAACCCCACCCTTCCCTGTCCGTCTCTGCGGCAGATATCTCTGCACGACTACGAGCAGTCGGATCTCGTCTGCCTGCACCGGTTCCTAGCCGTGCAAGGCGCCACAGTATTGACGGTCTACATGTATATCAAACACTTCCGCGGCACCCTGCGCCCGTCCATCAACATCCTCAAACACCACTGTCCGAACCTCCAGCACCTCGTCATAGTCTTCCGGAAATGGATGCTGTTTCCAGACAGCACCAATCTTTTGACGGTCACCCATCTCGGCCTGTATCTTCCCGACCAAGGCTGTGGTGAAGACTATCGAGTGGTATTTCAGTGGCTCTGCTGCATCACCTCGACCATGCTGAAAGTCATCCGCTTCATGAACCCCCGTGGGTTCGTAGACCTTCGCGATCGACATCGCAGTGCATTTGAGGATGTATATATGATGTGTAATCGACGAGGGCTTCGCCTAGAAGGGCCTGACGGTCAGGATCTGGGCTCACGAACAAGATCTCCGTTGGGCAAGGATCCAGTAGTATCATCTCGAACAGTGAGTTTGGCGTCGTTGCCCAATCGCATCGTTGATAATGGAAATTGGGACTGTTGCACTCAGCTGAGTCATATGCATAAAGCATCAAAAGCTTTGTGATGGACAAATTCCTTCGGTCCTTATTGTAAGGCCTTATGTGGGACGCAGCCTGCAAGAGTGGACCTGCAAGAGTGGACGAGTAGTTGAGGAAGAGGGCATGATAAGCGTGCACACTGCAATGCGCCAAGATCGCTCCCGTTGTTATTTTTAAGAATGTTCATGCCGGATACGCGACTTTACGATGGCGAACGGATACAAAACACGGATTGTCGATCCTATAGTAACTATCTACAAACAACTCTGCAACAGGTTACATCTTTGCCGATGCTTTGAACTTGAATACTCCTCTTTCCAATGCGAATTAGCTACACCCGTATCTACAAACACCGTCGGCGCTACAAGAATCAATAAAGGTAGATGCGAAAAAGAAGTTGTCGTGCGGGACAGAGGGTGGTGTGCATGTTTATGTGTAATTCAGACGGAAAATGTCGTTGAACCTGAAACAACTCATCAGCATCATTCAACTGGGAAGACATAATATAAAACACATACACATAATAGCTGGAACCTTCTGCGATAAGATGGAAGACCTGGGAGAACTGGAGCGCGTTCTCGTTATCATCAACCTAGGGACCACAATCTCAGCATGCGACGATCGGCGAGACAAACGTGTGGAGATACGCACAACAAGAAGCCCGGTGACGAAGATGATCATGCTCGTTGCCGTGCTGCTCGAAGGCTGCGCATCGAACGTCGTGACCTTGTGCTGCACGCGCTGGAACGGAAGGCTCTTCAGCTTCTCCACGATGGCGCCTCCGCCCACCAGCGGCTGGCCCTCAAATGTGAGCATCGAGTTCTCCCGCTAGAGATAGAATGAAAGGACAGTTTGGTCAGTGAGAAAATATGTGATTGGCGTTTGGAGCGCACGTAGAGAGAGCTCAGCTCGGCACGGTTCGTGTCGAAGGTTTGGTAGTAGAAGTCAGTGAACTGCTTCGCGATCACCTGGGGGTCAGCCATGTTTCTCGAGGAGATGGTTATTAGGTAGAAAGTGCTAAGAAACGAGGATGAACACGGAGACGAAGAGGAGTAAGAGGAGTGGTGAAGGGTTTCGGGACTGAAGAAAGAACGGCATTCAGATGTTGATTAGATGCGATAAGTGCCTTATCCCAGGATCAATTTCAGTAGTTATGTGAGATAAGATTAGATCTGCCACTGTTGTGAACAACACCACGATCGTTAGACGTCTAGACACCGAAGAACAGATGCAGACTTCGTAACATATAAAAGGGACTGCTGAAAAAATGCGGCCAGTGTGCTTTTTTCCTTGCTTTCCACCCATATTCCTCCTAAGTTCTAATTGGCCTCGGGATACAGATTGTATGCTGTTCGGCCTGATTTTATGTTGGATCTTTTTGGCCCTCCATCTATCTGTGACATTTTTAGCACGCTGAAAAGAAGATGGAATATCGCTATCAACAGCGCAAGGCGGTCAGTTGTACTATCACGCAACGTATTAAACTAAAGTTCTCTCACTATTCATCTCTTACGAGACAAGAGCTGGTCCGAAACCGAAGAAGGTATAAGAACCATGCCCTTTCACGCTCAGCAATTCTCATGGTTGAAGGTATATTATTAAGAGCATGAAGATCTCGAGATACAGCGTGTCAAAGCATTGTGCAAAGCGGAAAGAAGGAAGACAACATCAAAATACAAAACCTGCAGGCGCTCAATCAACACGGGACAATTCATAGCTGGAAACGAGGTAGACGTACGCAAATAATCCTTTACCTTACTCTTCTGCTGGTGGACGGACCTTCAAAATTACCCTGGGCAGCTTCTTCCGCGTGTCGTCACTCGACGCCGGAGGTGTTTGTGTTGTTGCCCGGTCGAGCGAAGAGTGCGCCAACAGCAGACGCCATGCTCGATACAGACGACAGTGACATCGATGGGGACGATGACGATGAGGCACTTGCTTCCTCCTCCTTCACGTCTGCAGCTTCAAGTGGTCGTTCTTCAGGCTGGGCCTTCTTGCTATTACGAAGCGTCATAGTTCTAGGCGGAACGAACGTGTTTCGGCTTGATGAAGGCGGAGGGATAGGGTCGAGGGTTTTCAGGAGAATCGCAGCGCGCTCGAGCCATGCAGGAGGTGGGGAAGCGTTAGAAGCCTGAGCTTTGCGGCGGCGTTTTGTCAGTTTCTCCAGCTAGCCAGCTTATCAGCAATCGTCTTCAAGGTATCACAAAGGCCGAGACGGACTTGATTGACACAATCCTCATTCCACCATCCCTTCACTTCATCTGTCTCGCCCGCACCAGACATTCCGACGACATGCGCTAGGGTCCCGCTCAGGAGGGCTTTGTCACTGTACCCACCCTCCAGCACACTAACAATCCGTCCTTGGGCCAAGCGATCTGCGAAAGCACATGCGTCCTTCGTGAAGCGATAGTAAAACCCAGTCGGGACTTTACGTGCATGTCGTGACATTGAGGCATACTCGTGCTCCGAAGCATCAAATCCGCAGCTGATACATATGAGCGAGAAGTCAAAAGAAGATCATCTGCAAGGACACGCACCTGATGAACACGAGCGTGTCGCTTGGATCACCACCTGTCGCTTTCAAGAAGTCCTCAGCCTTGCGCAATACCCGGCTGTAGGCGCCCTTGTACAGGACGTCCCAGAATTGATTTTCTGATTCGTATGGCTCCAGGTGCACGTTCTCGATGTATTGACCGTGTGGACCGTGAATGGACACCGATGCGGCGTGCACTAGCTCAGCTTTTCCATCCTGCAACAAAAGACATGATGAGGGTCGATTAACCAACACTGAAATGAAACGACTGGCCTCGCAAGGGAAAGACAACACGTCATGCACAGAGCTGTAGTAGAACTGCAGGCCAGGCTTAGAAATGTCTTTGGGCTCCGGCTGGTCTGGCTGTCTTGCGGCTGCCGCGGCCTCAGCCTCGAGCTTAAGACGATATGTTTCCTCGTTGATTTGCCACGCAATCGCTTGTGTGCCATTGCCTGTATCGATGTGATTACATTAAGCTCCTTGTGCATACTAGAAATTAGACGAGTAGACATACCATGGTGTAGGTCGATATCAAAGATCACCACGCGCCGAATTCCATGTTGCAGATGCGCTAACAGATAGACTGAGTGAGTGTCAGAAAGGATTGAGAGATGTAATCACAGACCGTGAGCAGCAGCTACAGCCACGTTGTTCACAAAGCAGAAGCCAGAGGGAGTATCTTCGCCACAGTGATGACCAGGTGGACGGATGGCTACAAATGCTCTAGGCGAGACGCTCTCTTTGATATCCAATGAAGGCGCAGAAGCGCAAACAACGGTGTCAACTGCCTCGCACACCGTGCCAATAGCACCTTCAATCGCTTCAGTAGACCCGGGGCAGACTGATACAAAAAAGGCGTGAATATCAGGTCTTCATCAATTGAGATCTACTCACGGTATAGGTCGCCCTGGGAGAGGCCTTCAGGGATCTCGGATTGGCCGTCTGAAATTTTAGACGTACTCTCGAGTGCGAGGACGTGTAAATGTCCAGGGTGCGAGTCTCCATGGATATGATCAATTGCGGCATGCGTTTTAAGGGTCACCGTCGCACGGCTTTGCACGACGCGGATAGGTATCTTCGTGGACAAGTGTAGATCAAGAGCCGATGAACTTTGCGTAGATGATGACGCAATGTTCATACGGTCCATCGCTGCTGCGAGCTCATCCCCATCCGCATTCGAAGCGGAGGCTTCCACGGGTCCCGGCAGTCCACTTGAGACGACACTCTGAGAACCACCTAAAGAAGACGCTGGCTCTGAAATAGCACCCAAACCCTCTAGGCGTGCGATGGCAGTCGCGAGTCCAATCGCAACGGCTCGCAATCGCTCGGGACGCTCGACTATACTCGAGATATCGCGACTGCGGATGTAGCGATGCTTTAGACATGCCTCCTGCAAAAACACTGATACCGAGTGCCTCTGCGGTTCTTGAGATGCATGGTCCAGAGTCCTACGAGAGGTAGACTCCATGATAATCGAAGCCTTGACTGTCAAGGTGACAATAGGATGATAAGGCTGCAGAATTTCCGGCCTTCGGCGTGGGGTAACACGTCCACGGTGGTTAGATCGTGAGCAAGCCAAAAAGTTTCTGTCCGGATTTGCGAAACTTTGCTGCAGAGAAGGAACACTAGATGGTGGCGAATGGCAAAGACAGGATTGAAGACAGGACAACAAACCGTGATGTCTGATCAAGCTCAAATTCAGACTCAGAGCAGGAACGCGTCCGCGTTATTTGTCTTTGTTTGATCAGTTTCCTCCACGCTTTCCACCTTCAGCGCTTCAGCTTCAACTGCCGAGCACGTCGAACTTCAGTGAAATCGCCATGTAGGCGCTGCAGGGCCACGATTTCATATTAATTATCCAGCTCAAGTTTCTTGGAGATAAACTTCAAAACCTCACAGTTGATAGTTGTACGTGAAGCCTTCTGCTCTCTCATCCCACGGCTAATGCTCTCAAGACCACTTTGTCGTAGTGATATCGCGGACGTGCAGCCGACCTCGCTGAATGCTAGCGTAAAGTTTGCTATGATGCTCAATACCCAATCGAGCTTAGAGCGTGCGTGAGTTCTGGAGCGACTGCGCACAAGATCGTCTGTGTCCGAGAGGCTGCGGGAATTCTGTTCAGGAAAGTCTTTCACGCCCGCCCGATCACGACGACCACAATCACATCAGCAGCCTTTCCGAACGTGCGCTGTTCTTCTGAGGACGGCAGAATTGTATTTCGACGATCTCGTATCTACGACGCGCGCTCCGTCGAATATAGCTCAGATACATCGTGGTATCGTCCTTCTCCGTCCTTACGAAAAATCAGGCCCATAGTGACGAAATCAAAGACCGACACATTAGCGTCTTGGGTCGGTCTAGACAGCGACGTGTGAGGAATCTGTAGCGCAAGCCGGCGTCTCACCGCGAGCAGAGCAGTTAATGGGACGTTTTGGTAGGCGCCCATCCTTGATCGGGGAACTTAGAATCCTAGGACAGCTCCTCGTGTTGTAAAGTTCCATTGACATGCCGCGCGACGTGATTGTCTTTCTGACTGTCACAATACGCAGATCGATACAACAAACCTCGCCGCCCTTTGCTTTCAACCATCTCCTCTGAATCCCCAAGTTGGACTCAGACAACAACCATGTCGAACACGCCGCCTGTCTATCGACGTGGACGTGGACGCGCCTCTCATGGCACTCCATCACCTGCCTATCGAGGTGGACGCGGGTCAGCTCGCGGCACCCCTAATCACCAAAGTCCACATCAGAGTGGGTCATCAAGCCCTGCGCGACCACCTGGGGACAACGCACCACTAGGGATATGTCGTTTTTACTGGTCGACTGGCGCTTGCAACCGAAGTTTTGATTGCACATTCAAACATCAAACGAAACCAACCGTGGTGGAGCCCTCTGCGAATGCGTCAAAGAATCCGGATGATGTTCCAGATTTCTTCTCTGCCGACGGGCTCGCTCTAAACAATGGCTCCGTGAGAAGCGCCCAGCACGCCATGAAGCCCAGCGAGGCGCATAACCATATCAAACCGTTTCTTCGAGATCACTACGCTTTTGACAGTGCGTCAAGAGTGGAAGGGTTCACTCGGATCTTTGCCAGCATCAGCGGCAGAAACCAGTCTTGGGTACGTTCCTTGTCAATTGGTCTGCAGTCTTCCTCGTATTGATAAGCGCCTCATGCCAGGATACCAACAGCTCACAAGTAAGTGATTTCTCCGCGGCGTCGGCGATTCAACTTATCATTCCGGACAGGCGTTCCTTGATTCCATCGTAAATGTGCGTATCACGTCCGAAGCGTTTGAGTCAACCTGACAAGATTTATCTCTTAGGGAAACGCATTGCTGCGGCTCGGTGACGTCTTGAGGTATTCTCCAGTCACGACGAATAGTGGCGGAGCGAATCGATTCTCGCTGTCTTTTCAAAGAGCATATTTTCCCATTCTTGAGGTGAGCTCGTGGTAGGTTTCGTTGTTCGCGCTCCAATTGATGCCGCAATGGCAGTATTTCTCATCGGACCTTATTTTGAACTCTTCGGCCAACCAAAGTTGTTCGATATCGCCGAGTTATTCAATTTCTCGATGGAGACAGGCTGGGATGAGTTCTGTTCCAGGGTGTCAAGAACGACGATGCATCACAACATCAAGTGAGTCGCCCTGTCTGAGACCGTACGAAAGGAGTCTAATACATATACAGCGCACTATATGCCGTTATCGACAACAACTACGATGCTATACAACAGACGATACAGGAGAGCATGTCGGAGATGGTTGATTCCGGGACTTGGGAAGACACTAGTCCTGGCCTTCCTGATCACAAGCAGAGCACCCTAGATGGTGTAGTCGTTTTCAAATCTCTCGTTACACTTTTCTCCCAGTAAGTACTCCGTAATACCTTTCGCAATTGGCTGACACTTCTCAGGTATTTCCAAAGGTTTAAATCGGCAATCAAGAACCATCCACAAATTTTAGCACTGACAGAGGACCTGAACGAATGGTTCACGTGCTGGTCTTCAGCCGTCTCGGTTACGCCGCCAGCTTTCAAGGATCCTATTACATCGTCCCTGGCCAACGTGCGTGAACTTACTATCAATCAGATTCGACAGGATATAGACCGCCTGGTAACGATCGTGCGCCGGGAGTCTGGAGTCGCTGAGCGTCAACGGCGACCAGCGATCCGCTCGGGCATGACAACAATGCAACAACATCAGGCTCTGGTAACCCGTTTGCACCAGACTTATGACCCTCCGGGCGTTTTGCGCGATGGCGGCCAACCACGTCACAATAACGATCACATGCATATTTCCGACATTCGCATAGTTCCTACACATGAAGAGTTGATGTGCCCTATCCCGCCATACCTGCCCAAGAACTTGCCAGACGCTCCACACCATCAGCCTGAGCATTCGATGGAGCGTCATCTTGATATCCAGTTCCGACTTCTTCGCGAAGACTTTATGTAAGTCTGTTGAATCGAATGTGCTTGTTATCCCTGATATTTGCCTGGTAGATCACCCATTAGACAGTCGCTTGATATCATCCACAACGATCTCGAGATAATATGGAATGGTCCTGCCCGGAGGAAAAGGCAGTCAACAAAGCTCGAAGACTTGATAGGAAAAGGCGGTGGTGCATACAGATCGTCGGGGATGAATTCGGTCTTCTTCCATCTCTATGCGAACGTCTCGTTCCTCCCTGCCGAAGCCAGTAGGAGAACGTTCACTATAGGCCTGCAGCTCGATGCACCACCTGGAACCACCAGAGATTCGTCACCTAAGAAGCGCAGCGAGTACTGGGAGCATAGCAAACGCTTGCAATTCGGCAGCCTGGTGGCGCTCGTCCTTGTTACGGATCAACGATCGCAAATATTCCTCGGTACGATAGCATCCATGGGCGCCGACATCGCGCAGTCGGCCAAGGTGAACGCAGAAGCCATCCAGATCCGCGTCACTTTCTTCGATGCCGAGGTCGACCTCCTTGCCCTTCGGCGGGAGAAGATCTCGGTCAATGATAAAAAGTTTGCTTTTCTTGTCGACAACAACGTCATGTTCGAGTCCGTTAAGCCTTTCCTTGAGACCCTGCAGGGAACGGAGCCGACTTCCATTCCATTCTCACGATACATATCGTCAGGCGATAGACTCCAGTCCGTATCCATTCTTCCTCCTCGGTATGCCAGGGTTCCAGGGTTCAAGTACAAGTTGCAATGTCTTGCACGGCCGGATGAGGTCATTCGGCCTATGTCTGTGCAAGACCCGGCCTCGATAGCCACTGCCCGGAGGGAACTTCATCGGTTTAGTGACCTCGATGCATCTCAAGTCGAAGCGGTGGTGGACGTCTTGATGAGAGAGGCTTCCTTGATCCAAGGGTAAGGGTATTTTAAAGGTGCTGTGCACTTACATTGACTCAATGGATGTTATCAGGCCTCCAGGTACAGGAAAGGTATGTCCTCGTCACTTCCCGCCCACGGTATCTGATTCTATTGCTACGCTCGTATTACTGTAGAGTTACACCGGAAAAGAGATTCTGCGCGTGCTATTCGCTAGCAAAATCAGACCGATTGGTATGTTTCAGGTGTGTATGTCACGAGTAGATGCTAACCTTTTCGCTGCATCAGTCCTGATTGCATATACAAATCATGCACTTGACCATATGCTCACATCTATCTTAGACGCCAAGATCACGACAAACCTTGTCCGCCTGGGTTCACGGTCGGCAGACGAGCGAATTGCCGAATATAATTTGACGAAGCTTGAACAAATGGCAGGCGACACTGATTTAGATCGAACGCTTCGCCGTGAATATGGCATCATGAAGAAGGTCGAAGAGGACATGAAGCAGGTCATGAATTCGATCCAGCTGCCTGATATATCCTGGGAGAAACTGGAAGAGTTTCTTGATATTCATTATCCGGACCATGCTGAGCGGCTTAAGGCGCCACCGTACTGGATATCGGTGCTATTTAATCAGGTTACCGCTGACGAGGAGGAGCACGGAGAATGGCAGACCGCCGGTGAGAAGAAAAAATCCGATAACAAGGAAGCAATTGCCCAGTCTGGGATCTATGGCTTCTGGCGTCGAGGACGAGACATGGAGTTCATCATGCCTCCGCCTCTACAACCCCAGTTACCCATTCAGAAGGCGGATGCTGCGCCAGACGAGATCAACGTTACTGTCGACCCTCGAACAACTTTCTTTGCTGCGTTAGGCTTCGATGATGCCATACCTCCAATACCTTCTTCCCATCGGCCCTTGGATTCTCTCATGGACATCAGCAATGTATGGTCAATGTCTTTCGAGGAGCGAACTCAATTGGCATCATTTTGGGAGAACGAGATTCGACAAATGGCTTATATATCGAACTTGGAGGAATTTGAAGTTTGTCGCTCTCGCTACAAGGACGCTTGTCGCCGATACAATGATGTCAAGGACGAGGTCTGTATTTCATTGTTTCTATGGCCATTTGCGTGCTTATCACTAAATTGTCTCAAAGTCTCGACGTCGGCTGCTCAGCAAGACAGATCTGATAGGCTGCACGACGACAGGTTTGTTTCTCTTTCATCAATTAGATGATGCGGCTTCTCACTTTTGGTTATGTTCAGGGGCTGCAAAATTGGTCTCCTTGTTAACGGTGTGTAGATCCGTTCGACATTTGCTGCGTGCAATTGAAGGAGAATGTCGGGGGACAGAACATCGGGCCAAAAGTGCTCATGGTCGAAGAAGCTGGCCAAGTGTTGGAGGCGCATATCCTATCGTCTTTGGTCCCATCAGGTAAGTCGACTACGAATTATTGCGCTCTAACACTAATAATTGTATCTGCAGTCGAGCATTTGATATGCATTGGAGATCCTCAACAGTTACGCCCGACTCTGGCTACATTTGGTCAGCCTAACTCATCGTCTATCCGTTGAGATCTACTTATATTCGCTTTGATAGCACTCTCGATGGATAGCGAAAGCGGCCGTCAGCTCTATAAGTTCGATCGCTCGCTCATGGAACGACTTGCCGACAATGGCATGCCCATGTCTCAAATTGACGTGCAGAGACGAATGCGGCCAACCATTTCCCATTTTCCACGGTAAACGTTTTCTCGTCGCTATCTACTCCATTACTCACTTGAGCGTAGCACAATCTTGTATCCAAAACTCCAGGACCATGCTGTTGTTCATGAATATCCGCCAGTCCAAGGGATACAAAAAGATGTTTATTTCTTTACACATACAAACAAGGAAAACGGCGAGGCCGATTCTGTTTCAAAGTACAACAAGTTCGAGGTAAGGTGGAACACTAGAAGATACAGAATCTTTGACTCACTATCATACCATCTTGTTAGGTCGAGATGATCCGAGATCTCGTACTTTATTTCCTCAAGCAAGGGCCGTACAATGGCGCAGGAGACATTGCTGTGTTGTGTGCATACCTCGGGCAGCTTCAGAAGGTCCGAGCGGCGCTCCGAGACCTGAGAATAGCGGTAGCTGTTGATGAAAGAGATGAGGACCAACTTGCGCGGCAAGGAGACGAGGACGAAAGCGGCTTTGACCAGGTGCTTGTCACCAAGCATGTAAGTTCTGAAAGCTTTCAGAAAGGACGCGTATTAAAACATCTAGCGCAGATTCGCCTCGGCACTGTCGATACATTCCAAGGCGAAGAAGCAAAGATTGTTATTGTCTCCTTAGTCAGGAATTCCGGCTCGTTTGACGGAAGCTCTTCAATCGGGTTTTTGAAGGTGATTAGGTCTCCTATTCTGCTTAGCTAAATACCACAGTACTCATCATCAACATAGAGTGTCAATCGCATCAACGTAGCACTGTCTCGAGCGAAGCATGGCCTGTTCATCCTCGGCAATGCTTCTAACTTGATGCAGAATTCCACTTGGTCGTCGGTGATCAAGGAAATGGAGGATCGTGATCAGATAGGCCCTGGACTTCCCACAGTATGCGCACGTCATCCAGAACAGACGAGGACAATCACGAAACCTGGTCAACTTCCAATGCTTGCCCCCGAGGGTGGCTGCTTGCTTCCTTGTATCTCCCGTTTAGGCTGCGGACACAATTGTCCATCCGTCGTAAGTATCATATCCATATCTCAATGGATGTATATCTTATAATGTGCCAGTGCCATCCCGATCCTGATAATCACAGGGCTATGAAATGCGACCAACCTTGCCTCCGGATCTCGTGCCGTCGAGAACATCCATGCCCGCGCCGGTGTTCGGAACCATGCGGAAATTGTGAATTCCCCATCTATGACGTCGGCCTGCCGTGTGGTCACCAAATTAAATCCGTTCAATGGTACGTTTGTGAGTATGTTGCGATTGGGAACTCCCGCCAATCTAGTTCATAGCTTCGAAATGGAGAAATTGGCTGCTGTCAAGTGCAAAGTCAAGGTGAAGAAACAGCTGCCGCACTGCGAACATTCGGTGATGGTTGCTTGTTCCCAAGATCCTGCAACTGTTCAATGTAAGGAACTCTGCGGTGGTACCATGACATGTTGTTCTCGTGCCTGCAAATCAAAATGCTACGAGTGCCAGAAGGCATCGATGTCATCCACGTCCACATCGGCTCCTTCAGGCATCATCAAACGCAAGCTCCACAAGAGCCATCGCTGCGAACGCCTGCTACCGTCGCGCGTTAGTTACCTTCACCAGCCAGCATCCTGTGGTCTCGATTGCTCCGGCGAACGCCTGCTTTACTGCCAGCATCTCTGTGGTCTCGATTGCTCCGGCAAAGATCACACGTGTAATACTACATGCTCGGAAAGCTGTCGCCAGCGCTGTGCACACCACAAATGTCCAGAGCCGTGCTCGAAACCTTGCGCTCCATGCATGGAGCCATGTCAATGGCAGTGCCCTCACGATTCCTGTCCGGTAGTTTGCGGTTCAGTGAGTCTATACCTCTTTGTCAATGTCTACTCAACAACGTTCATTTGCGCAGATTTGCTCCCGCCTTCCTTGTGATCAGCCGTGTACTCAGATGTTGAAGTGTGGCCACCAATGTCCATCCAGTACGTATGACGAACAGCATTCCATCCACTTGCATATATTTATGTCTCTTGATAGTATGTGGTGAACCATGCGGAGAACAGGCATGCATTCTATGCCTTCCCGAAGAGCGCAAAGCCGCTGTGGCAGATTTCATCATGCAAAGGACAATCTCAGAGCTCGACACGTCTTCCGAGGATGTGAGTGAGCGCACGATAACTCTTGGCTGCGGACACATCTTTACTGTCGAGACTCTGGACGGACACTGTCACATGCCCAACTTTTACAAACAAGATGGTGCTACGGGCAAGTTCACAGCGACGAAGGCTCCGCCGATCAACTACCAGACTCCGCCATCGTGTCCGACTTGCCGAGGCCCCATATCATCTTTGCGCTACGGCCGTGTTACGAAGCGTGCCAATCTGGACATCCTTGAGCAAAATGTGGCCAGCACAATGTCGCTCGCTCTTGAGCAAGTACAGGGGCAATTGCAGGTTATATCTTCCAACATCCAAGGATCACATGATGCTGCGAAGAAACTTGTTCGTAGTGTCGAATGCAAGCCGGAAGAAGATTTTGACGGCCGTCCACCCACCTCCCACACGCCGGACACGCGCAGAGGCGCGTACAAGACGCCCCGGACGCGTAAGCACCCCAAGAAAGGGACTCGAAATTTGGAAGTCATGACGAACCGCTACCGTCTCGCTTCCTGAGTCAACCGCAGATGGTTTCACTTCACGGCCTTGCTACCGAGGAAGCCAGAGCATGGAATGCGGCAGTACGCGACATCTTGCGAGCATACAGAAAGGTGGAGGAGGTCGCGAAGAAGCGTGGCCCTCACATTCAGGCTTACCACGCGGCCCTTTCGATGCTCTACCGGTTAGAGTTCAACGCTGCCATCGCCAGAGATACCACGAGAGTAGGCGACGCTCCGGAGCCATATGCCATGGCGCAGGTCAACAAGAAGATCGGACAGCCACCGCACAAGGCCGACACTCGTTTCCAGATTGAGGCGTATTTGTTGTCCATCGAACTTCGTCTTATGCTTGGACAGGTTGCACAGAGCCGCTTCGAGGCATTGGAGTGGTCTGACGATCCAGCTCTCAAGCACCATCGTCAGCTATGGTACTCCTTCATTGACTATATCTTCAGATCCTGCTTCAAAGATGCCGAGAAGGCAGTAGTGATCGCTACGAGATCATCTGCTTCACGCCAGGCTGCACGATGCACGGTGTACAAGATCCGCTCCAGTTTGGAACAGTACCGCTTCTTCATTCTCAACAAGGTATCTGAACTATCCCGGCTGCACCCTTTGAATGATGCGACGCGTCAAGAACTCGCCGCAGACGTGAACGCACGTCGGTCAGATGCAGTTAGCCTGCTCAAAGAATCATGCATGACATACCTTCGCGTCCGGCCCTCTGAAAATATGGCGCAGCTGAAAGATGAAAGAAAATGGTTCAACGATAATTGCACAGCAAAGATCGACAAATATCTGAATGAATATGACGAACTGGTTGAACACATCATGACCGACAAGGTCTATCGACCTCTTTCACTACAGGAGCGTGAAGAGATCGTGAAGGCATTTGGCTTCTGTACGTCACTTCAATTTTATCAAAGATTACTTGGTTACTTACTATTGACGTGTTCCTTGCCCGCAAAGCTCATCGAGGCCACTTCTACAATTGTGAAAACGGACATACATTCGTCATCACTGAGGTGAGCTGATAGCCAATTGTCTTGTCATCTGAATCATGCTCATTAGACCCGTTTCTTGAAACAGTGTGGCGGAGCCACGCAGCAGGCGCGGATGTCCAGAATGCAATGCGCCCATTGGCGGCTCTGGTCACCAACTGCTCCCTCGAACACCCGTGCAATGGAATTTGAGGACGTGGCCCGTGGACAGGGAGCACATGACTCGCCCTGGGAATGGGGACGGAGAGCATGAAAGCGTACCAATGCTCTGACAGTAGTGTCACTGGCACGCTTTCACGGGACATAATCTATGGACTTCCCGCTGTCTTCACTCGTGCTCATGTGCTACTATTCTTGTGAATGTCGTCTTTACAATGTAACTCGTCACCGTAATGTATTTTGTACGCTACTTATCGACTAAGTCCTTGATGATTCGACTCCTGGAGAGCGACTGCCATGTCAATAATCTCTAGCATTCTCATTCGCGGAACACCTGGTAAACAGCAAATGGAACGGTGGTTCGGCGTCACTCAAAACGCATTACGATATTTCAGAAAGGAGTGTGAGGGCACAACGGAATGTACATATCAAGGAGCGTACAGCAGCAATTTAAACGAATGTATGATGGGGCTCCTGGGACTGAAAATCCAAGAGCGATTTAAATAATTTGACGGAGAGGAGACTCCGGAAGCGTATATTGATAATAGATATTGAGCGGCACAATGCTTGAAAATAACCTGAAGGAATGACTAAGAAGGCTTTCAAAGCCAAATCACCTCTTGCAGTTCGGATATTCGTACACGAGAGCTCCCGGGTTGAGCTTGGCGGATGACCCAGAGACGCAGAGATGTCTTGCGACTTGTAAGGCAATACATGCTATGCAGCGCGACCCCTCTTCTTGTCCCGCTTGCGAGCGCCGCCACCCCGTGGAGTAGCAAGTCCGCGGCTGGGAAGCCTCTGAGAGTTCGATGGGCCAGCCACAGGTATCGCCGATCTGCCAGTCCCGACGACAGAGTCAAGGGCGTCGCCCCGTGCTGGAAACTTGCGTTTCTTCGATGGCACGGAGGGCTCGGGTCCATTGCTCTCCGCGTCCGAGTCGCCAACGTGTCTGCGCTTCTGATTCAAGCTAGATTGAGCCGCCGAGCGAGCCCCGCGACCGTCCTCGCGTTGTTTGTTGCGCGAAGCTGCGGTGCGTGCATTGACGCGAGGCTGCGACATACCGGGGTTGACTTGGCGTCGGCTGGCCGCGCATCCTGCGATAAACCAGCGGTCCCGGCTATGTTGCATCGGCCGACAGTGCCGTCGTCGTCCTCATCCCGATTGAATGCAGACGAGACCGGCCGAGCGCGCTTCTGCGAGTGAGCGGTAGCAGAATGCCCAAGCCCAGTCTTTGTGATGGCATTGAAAGGCCGGGGAGCTTGAGCAGCCGTACGTCCAGTTGATGGCTTAGCACGCTTGTGGTCGGCGTCTTCATCTTCATTATCGGTTGAGCCGGGAATGATGTAAGACTTATCCGAACATTCTTTCCTGTGCGTGTCCAATGGCGGTGGTTCGTCAACAGAAACAGGGTCCGAGTCGGTGAGAATAATCCCGTCTGAAGGAGCGGACTGCACCCGAGTCGTAGTCTTGGGAATGCCAGCGCCATCTGCAAGTGATTCTACAACCAGTGAGTCGCTATTGCAGCGATGTCGCGGGAAGGGTCGATATGATTGCCCCTTGGCGATGAGCTCGAGGCGTCCTCGATTCCAGCCTTTGACGGCACATCATTGTCATCTTCCGGCGGCGAGAGCGGTGCTTGCTTCTTGTTCTCTCGACGGCGCGCGCGGCGGCGGCGAGACGTGTCTTTCGAGGGACCTGGTTTGCGAGCCACAGGCGCAGACACTGGTGACTCGAGACGGCTGGACTCACAGAACCACCTGACAAGTGTGAAGATGACGATTCCAGAGCATCTTCGTCTTGTGAATCATCACTGCCTGCATCATCAGACGAGGTCTCTTGGATAAGCTCAGTGTCTCGCTCTTTGATCTTTGTGTCGAGTTTCTCTTGAAGCTTTTCCTGCTTCAGACATAAACAAATGGCATGCTCACAAATCGAAGTGACGTACGAGATTAGGCTGCACAAGATCTTCTTCGGTAATTTCAGGTGGCATTTGAAACAGAGGGAACCGATTTTCAAGAAGACCAAGATTGGACGTCGCTATCTGGAAAGCCTTCAGATACACGGGACTCAAAGCCGATTCGTCAGGCGTCCGCAAGGATCGGGCATAGTAGTGGATTAACGGCCGTGGAAGATCCTTTTTGTCAAACTTTACTGCTGAACGCGTGGGCTTTCCTGAACATATGTATAAGTACTACGGCTAATTCGCTTCGAGCTTGATGAAATGGACAGACCTTTTCTCGGTTTCGGAAACCGCGCCTGATACTCGGTTTAGCCCAGTTGGATGGGCGACGGAACTCAAACAAGAAGATGCATTCCCTGTAGTTCAAAAAGGCGTAGACCATGTCACCATCGTAGTGAAAAAAGGCGCAAAGAGCCTGTTCCTGCAGTTGCTTGATATCGGAGAACATGGCGTTCTCTACAGCAGTTTGCACCGTTTCTCCTTCCATGTTCATAAGGATACCACCCATCGGAGGCACCACGTCGAGTGGCTTTTCCTCCCATATAAATCCGAGAAAAGGCTTGTGATGTCCTTCGGAAACAGAGAGAAATTCCAGTCCGGATGTGATCGGCGAATGATACGGCCAAACACTGCTTCAAAAAGGATTAACGCCAAGGATTACGTTGGGGTCAGGATGCTTGCAGGTCATGGCGAATATCACAAGGAGAAATGTGACAGCAAGATAATTGAACGCTTCGATTTTCCAGTGCGCAGCAGCATAAGCAAAAAATGTCGACAAGGTTTCCATCATAATTCGTTGCTCGATGCCCTGCATCTAAGCCACATGTCAGACATGAACTGTATGACGGGGATGAAACAGTATACTGACCATGTCGGCCAACTGGGGCCCGGGTTGAGCGATGCCTGCGCTCATGTTGAGAGGAAGAAAGGAGAAGGATGCTGCATTTTTTGCATTTCCGTGCTGTATTTAAATGGAAGCTGGTGGACTTATTGTTGTCGATATCAGCGCCATGAGTGGACTTTGGATCCGGGGATGCCATTGTCCTGTCAATGCGCTCGACGAGTCGCAGGTCAAGTGACTCACCATGCGGCTTCGTATGTTGCGTCAATGCGTATGGGCATACATGACAGAGCGGCAAGAAAGATAGACTCATGTCTCAGAGAAGACACACTATTCCGATGCCCGAAAACCAGATATCGCAGAGCTCAGGAGCGGTAACAGAGCAAGTCCTTGAAGTCGCGTCGAACGGTATGATGTCGCCTCGATGTCGCGTGGTAATGCACATGACCGCGACTGCTTAGTCATTGTCGCGAGCCACCGACGACGTCAGCTTGCAGCTGCTTCAAACTTGTATTCCGCTATCCTCAAAATCAATGGCCTCTTTATCTTCTTCATCGACTACATCCTCTCCATCGACATCGACTACGACCTCCAGGTCATTATCCCCCGCTACTTCAGTCTCATCGATATCTGATTCTGGGAATATGAGGTTGATTCCAAAAATGGCTCCGTCGCAGGAGCAGAGACCGCTCGACGTAGAGCGAGGAACTATCTTGTGAGTCATTTCTGGGATGTGTTTTTCTTCTTCCATCTCATTTATTGGCCTGCAGTATCGTGGCATGAAAATGGATGAACTAGACACGCAAGCTCTGGACCAGCTTCCTCCTTCGATGCTTGTCTACCCTAAAAAACGCCACAGTCGCCCCGAGCATTATCACTTCGGGTTTGGTGTGTCACTCAAGCAGTTATACGACTACTGTGTTGCGCGAGACCTGGTTCCCAAGGAATGGCACGGAAAGTTGCTATATTACACCATGATGGTGAACGAAGCGGTGGATGAAATCGCGCGACGATGCGGCACAAAGCTTTATCTGCAATATATCTGGAATGTGGAGCACGAGTGGGTAGTCGCGTGCTACAGTAACTACAACTGGCACCACAGGATTATGCCCGAGCATGACGAAAAGCTTGCGGCAGATATTCTTCAAAGGGAACTGGGTATTTGCGAGCCCGCAAGATGGTACTGGCAGTATTGATTGATCGTGTAAGTCTCTGTGCCTCACCCCCATCATCTTGGTCTTCTCACATTGATATATTGTAGTGCACGGGCCCATACAGCACTTCTGATCACTCATCTGAAATGAATTCACCATATACCGTCACTCCGCCATCCTATCTCGCCACCATCGTGCTGTTTCAGCTCTTCCTCGAGGATACCCGTCTACTATCTGCGCGAACCAATCTTTGCCTCCCGCGAGCATAAAGCGCCTGCGGTGATTGATTAGACCGCGCAACATGCGGAGCCCACATCCGAGTCAAGACGGACACTGACGCATTCGCGTCGCCACGATCCCTCTTGAATCGACCATCCTCCACCATGCACGGTTTTGAGTGCATGCACGTTTGCGACTACCCTTTCCCAGAAGACAAAGTCCGGACTCGGCACCGATACTGAAAAACTAAGAACAAAGCTCCATGCTAGCTCGACGCAATGGTTTCCATGGAACTTGCCGCGGCAGCTGTCATCCTTGAACGCAGGGCTCACAGCGCCAACGCTCGTGCCGGTGGGAAGTTGGTCTCCTTCAGCCGAGGTTCTTTTAAGTCTCGTTCAAGAAGATCCTCCACTACGACGTCCCGCCGAAGGTTTTCGAACTGGACGCAGCCGCCAGCGCACATTTTGCACAAAGCTATCGACCGAAGACATTCAAGCCAGAAAGCGCACGGACAATCTTCCCCGTCCAGTTGGTCACGCGCGGACGCCACGTCTATCCCGTCGACCCTCAACCTCGAATCTTTTTTCGGCGGGCATTTGTGCACGCATCCCTCTCGGTATCCCGTCAGTCACCGGTGATCACCGCTGACAGAAAGAAGGTCCAAAGGGTAAGTCTATCTCCGCTTTTCTTTATATCTACGGATCCTAACGGTTTTCGATACATCAGCCTAGGTTGTTTCATCTATGATTCCTCAAAAATGTAATTATTCGTTCACACCCCCGTCTCTATCGTCATCCTGCTGCATGCATCCTGATTGTCATCTGTATAATCATATAACATCATTGCATCATTTTCATCATTCTATTGGTGTGCCATCATGCAGTTTTCTTGACACGCTCTAATTCGTATGTAACGGGTGAGAGCATCGCCGCCCTTCCCCCTCCCTTTCGGTCCTCTCACTGCACCGCTGCACGGTATCAAATCTGCGGATCGCGAGTCACTGAACAAAGTGGATAAGCTCGGATTCCTTCGTCCAAAAAAATCAACAGGCTGCCGAAGGCGAGGGGTGAAAGACGTCGAAAGTCCGATAGAACAACATGTAAATCGTCGGCCGTCAACAGGCGTCCGATCCGATCCCGCCAGTACGTTGTTGCGCAGGCGGCATCGTATCCGCGCGAGCGACTTGTGGAGCGCGGCAAATTATCCTTGCGATAGTGACCGCAGCAGCGACACTGCGCAGTCGTACATCGGCCCTATACGTCGAAAAGAATTATTTAATAGTGATAAAAAATGGCGAACAAGATCTCAAACCGTGCTAAGCCCACCATCTGGACTGAATGCATCATATCCTGCAGCAGAGAGACACGCAGCAGAAGATAAAAACTAAAGAACTCACCATGATCCGTCAAAACCCGACCTTACGCGCGGCATCCGCTAAAGTCTAAACAAATAAAATTGCACTCTATGTAAACAGCGCTCCACACAACGCACGGTAAGAAGACACGAGTCGGCGACCATGACAACAACAACAGCAATAACCAATAATAAAAAATGGGGACAATATCAACAGCGAATGAAAGACACGGCTATTCCAGCAGAAACGTGATTGTGACGATTACTCCAGATAAAATGCGGCGAAACAGAGATGCGAACGAGGAGATCTATGCTATATGGCGGCGCGGATACAGTAAGATATGGAGATGCAGGATGATTATGCACGTTGCGAACAAAAACATGAACGAGAACAAGGAAACGAAGACCGAATGAACATTGTAGATTCTTACCACATGGCACAAGATATCTGGCAGAGGCTGCCTTTGCCGCCACTCACCACTGCCCTGCGACTTCCCCGACCTTGGCCCGCTTCCGCGGATCACGCACCAGGAGCCGCTCGACGATCCGCCTGACATGCGGCAGCAGCGCAAAGCCGTCCCGTGCACGTCCGCGCCAACGTGTTCGTCCTCCACGGAGATGATGCTTGCAGAATCAGCTCATCGTGCCCGCCCTCCGCTTCGACCGGCGATGGCGGGCCGTCTGCGTCCTCGAGCTCAGCATCATCAGGCCACGCCCACTCGCCCTTCGCGATGCGCGTCAGCCAGGCGCGGCGCTCGCGTCGTCCCGATGTCTCCGGCGGCTCGAACGGAAGGCGGCGCGTCACGAGCGCGAAGAGCACGACGCCCAGGGCCCACGCATCCGTTTCACGTCCGTCGTAAGCGCCTTCCTTCCGCGGTGTGACTGTCGCGGTGTTCGCTTTCGGCGTGTCCGTGGCGGCGCGAGAAAGCCGATGTGCATGTGCAGCAGTAGCGTCGCTAGGTGCACGCGAAAGATACGCTTCCCATACTTGAGCTGCATCTTCGTCCACATCTTCGTCAGCGAAGTCGGACGAGGACGAAGCCGTGCCGGCGAGGATCAGTTCGGGTGCGGCGTACGATTCAGAGCCGCAGCGTGTGACGAGCCAAGGGTCGGCTGGATCGATAACGCGCGCAAGACCGAAGTCCGTGAGTTTCACGAGAGGCTCTGAAGTGGGTGGGAGAACTGGATCGGACGAAGTAAAGGGATTGTTGTGAGAAGTATGTCTGCAGAAAGGATCGTCTAGATCTGACACACGGGGAAAAGAACCGAGAAGACATACTTTCGAGCTTGATGTCTCGATGTACCACACCTCGTGCGTGCATCCATTCTACGGCACCGGCGAGTTCCTGCCATATTCTTTGCAGTACACTCTCGTTCAGGCGAGGGTACTGCTCGTCGGAGTTGATGACTGATAGCAGCTCTCCCCCGGAGATAAGGGGCAACACGACGACGTGATGTGTCTGAAGTGTAAATGAGGCGTGCAGAGTGGGGATAGAAGGGTGGGAAGTCGGCTGCGACAGGCGCTATGAAAGGACGCGTCAAGGTAAGAGCCAGCAATCAGGCATGGGAAAACGTACCGTTAGAATCTCCACTTCTCTCAGAAAGCTGGCACGGGTCCGGTCACGTTCTGCAGCTCTACCAGTGGAGGAAACGGAACTGCGTGCCAGCATCTTGACTGCACACAATTGTCCCGGCTTTGCATCATCTACACCTTTGCTGACATCCCGAGCCTTCCAGACCCGACTAAATGCACCATGGCCGACGATGTTATGAGCTCGTATGCATGTCCGCAAGCCTTGTCGGCATCTCGGGGACGTACGACATCGCCAGGCTTGAAGACATCTGATGGACCTGTAACTCTTTTATCCGCCACGTTCTTGCGATCATTTGTACCGGCAGCAGCAATATTGGCTGCTGATGATGGGGCGATATCCATCAGTGTCGCCCGAGGCGCGGCCACGCCTTCATCATGAAGTTCCACGAACTCCCGACGGCGCGGGGACGGGGAGGCCGATGTGAAGTCATACTCTGGTTCATCAGAGCGCGCTATAGAGTTGTAGCGCGACGGGAAAAGGCGCGCAAGCGGCGGAAGCCGCTTCCGGTCCTGTGGATCATGTGAGGACTGGGAGATCGAATCTGTTGGGGAAGGCGCTGTGGACGAGGTAGTGAAAGAGGGCGTAGAGGGGACGGAGCGGAGGCTAGGCGGTGGAGCTGGCTTGGCCAACGAGCCGGAAGAAAAGAACGATGCAGTGAGGGACTTAGAAGAGACAGGGGGATCTGCCGTCACAGTTGAATGGGGTAGAGGTTGGGTTGCGCTTAACGGAGAAGGAGCGGGTGTTGGTTTAGAAGAGGGTGACGCGAAAAATTCCGCTGTCCGTGAGCGGACAAGAGGAGGCGGAGATGGCACTGAGGCAGTACTGTCCGCCGAAGGAACATGAGAGTGACTTGCCGAAGCAGAGAAGGTTGAAGAAGATGCCGGCAGAGGTGTGGGGAAAGTCGAGAAAGAAGTGGAAAAGAACGTGGCAGTCTTCGATTCGGAAGACGAAGGCGGCGACGGCTGAGGGGGCTCAGCAAATGGACTCGCGAAGAAAGCGGCCGTCTTGGAATGCGAGGTGGAGATGGGAGAGGGCGCTGGCAGCGGTTCGCAAGACGTCGACGAGGAGCTCAGCGCGGTGAGACCCATGGGTGAGGTGGTGTCAAGGTCGATGAAAGAGCGGCTCCTCGAGGTCGCCGCCAGATTCAAAGGGCGGGGGATCGAGCGGGGAGATGCGGATACGACAGTCTCTGATGGTGACGGTGATGAAGGACTTCCTGGCGATCGAAAATCATAGCGGGATGGGGGTGATGACGTCCAAGGGGAAAACAACATTTCTACCGCGACTTTTGGGAGTATTCCACAGAATAGGGTGGGCACGGGCCAAGAAGGGTGTCGGGGAGAGACAATGAAAACTACAGAAGAAACATACGAGCGAAGGGAGTATAAATGGTGGGCTGGTAGAGACTGGAAGAGGCGAGTAAGGCTGACTGCATTCCCGAACGTGCTTCGGCTCGTTCCGGTGCTGACGCCGTTATCTGCTGACTAAGCATCCCGATTTTGTCTGAGCGGCTTGTTGTCGGCTCCGCCGTCGAATCACCGCCACCGAATCTTGTGAGGACCTATCCGACGTCGCTGGTGCAGCGATAAGGACACCTGGGAAGGCATTGGCCATGTTGAAGTGCTGGAAGGTCGGATTACATGGTTCATGCTTCGATGTCGGCAAGATCGGAGCGATATCGACTTGACACGCATCGAGTTGGTGCAGTCGCCAGAACTCGGAAGCATTTCATTGAAACTTCACAAGATGGAGTTCCAGAGACAAACGTGTTTGATGGATCCCTGCGCAGTCCATGTTTGGGTCACTGGAAGCAAGGTCAGCAGAGTCGGTTTCCACACACCTTCCGTGGCATGGCATGATCATGAATGACACTCACCTTACGAGTTATGAATTGACAGCACGTCCGTGCTGTGCATAAGTATCAGTGGGACATGGCGTGGTACGGCCAAGCTCCTCCCTGTCGCGCGATGCCAGCAGCGCAGCAGGATGCTGACGAAGATGAAGTGTGCACGAAGATGCTCGTGTGCTCTGCTTGAGGGACTCTATTTGCGTCCTGCAGTGCAGACGATTTATCTGAGCGCTACCACTATGTCAGATGATTCGCTCGTAAGGCCTTAAGGGTCGACCTTCTGTATGGGGTACCATAAAGTACCAGGGAATCCCCGACCGCGCCCTCGTCTCCTGTGAACTCTGCAAGTCAGCATTGATGGGTTCCACAAAACATCGATGCCAAGGCGGAGCGGGCACAGGCTTACCGATACCGAGGGCATACATAAAGTGCAGCGCCTTCTACCCGCCCAGCTGCCCAGGAAGGTCATCGCCTTGCAGACGACACTCTGATCTACTCGGGACGGACTATGCTCATGAAAATGCGCATATATCCTGGCGCAAAGTGGATGCGCATATACTCAGCCCGGGGAGGGCAATTGCGGACTGTCGGACCTTTTCAACCGTTCAGCAGCAATGCGCGCCGAGATCTCGAAACTTCAGAAAGAGTAGCCTCGCCTTTTGTACAAGTATGAGATCAAGAGGCGACTGCAGCGGACAAGAGAGAATTTCAAGAGCAAGCTGGACCCGGTCGCGCTCCACTTGGACAAACGCGACGCGATCATGTGCCTCTCGAAGCGCGTGCTCATGTGCAGAAAAGACGGAAAACATAGGTTTTCTCTGAGTCTCTGCTTGATCAGGAAGAGTGGCATAGACGGCTGAGCTCAAATCTGTCAGGTAAAAGATATCTTAAAACTAAACACTTGAATTTTGTACATCAGCACCAACCCAAGACACTTTTCCGTACGGCGTCTTCGTACTTCCCGTTTTCCCACCGCTCGTCCGGAACGCGACCTCATACAACCCTGGTCCATGCGCCTGCAAGAAAGCGCACTCATCTTCATCTCCCTCATTAGCAGCTTGCAAGACAAGGCGCGGATGCCATTCGGGCGGGTCACCATTGTTTACGTCCGGAAGCGGGTCCAGAAGCCAGACGTGCGTCGACGCCGAAAGTGCAATTGGGTCTTCGCCAAGGATGCTTTGCAGATCCTTGGACACGTTATCCAGCGTTGCTTGAGGCGTGAGGATGGTGAGGTGCGCGACGCTGTTGGACCCATTCGGGTGATGCCAGTTTGACTTAGGCTCCAACGGAACCTACAGCAGGATATGGACGAGGAAACGCGTCAGTGGACGTCATGCACTCACCCGCAGGCCCCTCGACGTCACGTCGCCGCAGAAGAATGGCACCTGCGTCGTCTTCTCCTGCCACTTCTCAGGCGCAGTGATTTCCCACTTGAGCTCGACGCCGTCACCGCGCCGTCGTCCGCCGGCCACCTCGTCTGCATAACGTACATCCCTCCCATCCCGTTTCGCGCGCGAGTTAATAATCGCCGAGATCGATGGGCTCGCAGACGGCGCGCCAAGGAACGAGAAGGCGACCCAACCGGGAACTTGCCTTGCCCACTGGTGGCTATCTCGCTTGGCGCGCTGCGGTGAGGATGGAGGGTAGTCGGCGGCGGGGTGGGTGAAGGAGATAAGCTCCAAGTAAGTTCCGTCTTGGAGGATCTGCGGTATGACGTTCTCGATGTGCAGGTGAAGCATCGGCTTCCGGACTTACTACTAGAGCATTCGCCGTGAGACCGTCGGCGTGCGTCCCGCCGTGGATTACGCTGCGATGGGACTTCGATGAGTTGACCGCAGCATGGAGGATCAAGTCAAGAAACAGATGATGCTGCCGCCAATAATTAAGAGAACACGCACTGGAATCCTAGATCGCGAAACTGCTTCGACGCCTCTTCGACCGTACCAGGCGGCGTCAAATGCACGATGTGGTCCAAAATCTTCGTGGACGGCATCTGAAGCAGTAAGAGTGGGGAGTAACGCTTGAGCAGCGCAGCGCAGATAGTCTTTCAACTGTACGCGATATCAGCTGCGTCGTCCAAGTACTCAGAGAGCACGCAGTGGACTCATTGAAGCAGGACTCATTGAAGCAGGATATTGCGAGCTTGGCGCCAGCAGGCCCGGCGGCTCGCAGGACCGTTGCAGGACTCGGGCCGCCTATATTCTGGCCGCCTGCGCGCTTATCCACGTGACCGCGAAATGTGCAGAACTTCAGTTCGTCTGGCGTCGGGGGCGGCATTTGATCTTGACCGCCACGACTGACCTTTGGCTTTGGACACTCATGCGCTCATTGTTTCCCTACGCGTTACCGGCACGTGTGACAATCCTCCAGACAATGGAAAGCTAACAAGCGCAATTCACATGACGGTATGATCACAGCCGGCCGAGGATACCTTCGCTATACCCTCTCATCCTTCTCCCTTGCATACACTGTCATGTCAGCCTTCCCCAACCAACATCTCGTCGAGTTTGAACTTGATACGGAGGGCAACAAAATTCCCGATCCTCTTTGGGGATACAGATTGACTGAGCGGTCGCTAGAAGCGCGCCACGATGTACGTTCCTCTTTATTCTCAATGTCGCGTGCGTTTCTCACCATATTGCAGTTTCGCCGCAGTCTTGTCAAAGGACGCGAGCCTATGCGTGAACTTCCTGACTCTTTTCGCGCCGACCCACGATTTCCTTACCAGCAGCCTCCAAGGTGGCAATACGGCCTCGCATTCACCTACGAGCAGCTCATGGACTGCGTCGCTCGCTTCAACATACCTCTAATTGAGGTGTCCCCTGATGAGCAGCATCTTCGACTCTGTGATGCTATTCTCAAGGTTAACAAATTGCTGACCGCCGCGTGCAAAATGGTCATCCATATCACCGTGCCGATCGACGAGGAGAACTCGTGGATGGTCGGGCTTTACGACAACTATAACTGGTGGTCGGAGCAGCTGGTTGACGAAGAGGAGGAGGAAGTCGTGGATATCATCAGGCGGGCGCTGAACATCGACTTGCCGCTTCAGTGGTACTACGATTCCAGGCAGCCTTGAGAGGTTGCTTCCTGAGGTAGGTTGCCGTCCATGATGCCCGCGTTCAGACAGGATCACACGATTTATTATCCTTTTACCAGGTTGCCTATCTTGCACACTTCTTATGCATGCTCTCGTCCGTCTAACCCCGGGTTTCAATTGGCGTTCGAGGTTACCTATCACGTCACCGGAAACGTGCATCTTCTTTGTGGGCGGTACGTCCTTAGTAGATGATAATAATCTACACAACGATCGCGAGTTGGACGAGCTGCCGAAGATGACCCCCTCGGGCGCGCTGCCGTCGATCGGATCCTTTTATGCTCGCCATCATATCTATCCGTTGTATATTAAAATTCAGCATATTCCATACAATCGCTGTCTGATTGCTGGATTATGTTTAACTGTATAAGCTGCTGGTCGACCGCGATGTTATGGACACGTTGCGTATAGTGTCTTCGAGTCTTGATCGTCTGAATAACAAGATATATGCTGGTTCAGAAATTCTCCAGCATCGCGCGTGCGTGCCGGCAAGACCGAAAAATCATATACTGAAACGTGAGGGATATGCACAACAGATCGAGACCGAAGTCAAGCGGCGGATTACAATGAAGATTACAGAAAACGGAGACGCAGAATACGCCTATTACTTACACTGCGCGACCCTTACCCTTCTTATCGTTGCCCTTCTTATCGTTGCCCTTCTTATCTTTGCCTTTCCAGCCTTTTCCCTTCCGTCTTTCCAGTTTCTCCTCTATGGCGATCTCAGCAGCCTCTGCGGCCATCTCATCAACCTCTGCGGCCATCTTAGCAGCGATGGCGTCGAGCTCGGGATTGGAAATAGGGATCGCAGAGAACGAAATCGGCTTGATCCCCGGAGTCGGCGAAGGCGGTGCGCTGGAGTCTGGCAGCGAAGCTTCATCGTCCGAGACAAACACATCATCCAAAGGCAGACCAGGGAGCGAAGAACCGCTGGAAGACGGGCCGGCCTCCCTGTTGATTGGACCTTCCGGCTCGTCTCTGCCTATCTCCTCCAAAGAAAGCGAGTTGCTTCTGCTCCGCGTCTTCCGTTCCGTCAATGGAAGTTGACTGGTGGATCTTTTCAGATGTGCTGTTGGCTTATAGTCACTGTCTTTAGATTCCTTCGGAGTTGGTGACGGATGAAGCAACTTGGCAGCGTATGCATCCTCTCGCAATGTTGCTCCAGAAACTTCTTTAGCGGCGTTATCTATCTGTTTCCTTACGATTCGCTGTTCGGGAACGATAGTTAACAAAAGGACATAAACACGAACGGCCAAGCATATCGTACCAGGGCAGTCTCGTCCTCCATGTGCTCGCCAGAAGGTACTTGAAACCATGATGGCTGTCGCGACTTGACATGCGGGGCCATAGTGATGTCCAGAGCATTCAAAAACCCGTTGCTAAAAGCGCAGTCACCTTCTTCGACAATGCGATGAAACGCATAAAGTGGCGTTGGCTTAAGCATCCGTGGAAGTCCTACAAACATAGTCAGGGAGGACAGAAGTTCATTGAGTCTCAAGTCCAAACCTTCAATGCTCTCTACTCGTCTCCTCTTTCCTAGCTTCTGAGGAGTCGACGGTGGAGTGTCCCCCGAGACATCTGACGGTTTGACTTTATGTGATGGAGCATAGGCATCCAAATTGCGAGGCATGTTGTACTCGAAAAACGAGAATTGATTTCCCATGATGAGGAAGGCGTAAACCTTCTTTGCTCCATAACGGCGAAACGCAAAGAAGGCCTGCTCGCTAATTTGGGCGACATGCTTTCGGATATCATTTTTCTCAGGGTCAGACGGACCAAAGCGCCAATCTTGCCATTCTTCCGGTGGTTTTATTTCCGCCAAGAAGATCAGGCCCGCAGGCTTGGAGGGGAGCCAGTTGGAAGGAGATCTGCGATTGAAAGCGTGTATGGCCCCAAAGTCAGGGTCCCTATACCTCCTGTTCGTCGTCGAAGTACTCCATTCCAAGCGTGTCTGAGGACAACACACAAATGAACCACCGTCTTCTCGGGATTCACATACGGCACAGTAGATGGAGATAATCCAGTCAGAGACGGTGTAGGACGGAGCTTCTGTCGGAACGTTTGCAGTAGCATAGGTGAGTGAAGCACACAATGACCGAAAGAAATGTTCCTTCGTAATCAGAATAAGCTGGTAGCATGTTAAAAGTTAGCCATATACCAGGCGCAGAAATAGTGGAAGAAATACAGACATCGGGGTCATTGTGGCAAGCAGCTCGTTGAGAAGCGTCAGCCATAGGTGCTCAGAAACCAGTAAATGAGGTGAATTGGCATCACCAACCGTTCTCTATCCAAGCTTTATATGCGCCAAATCAGGTACGCCTTGTAGTGCTTTGAGACATTGTTCCACAGCAGGCCGCACAGCACATGGCATGCATCGTTTGTGGACGAGGCAGATTGTAATCCCGGTAATTGTTATCGGGGCAAAAGCATATGAATTGGGATCAAAGCGGAGCAGAATTGCACCGCTTTCTTTTCGCCTCGTGCTCGAACAATGGGAAGTCGGAAGCTTTGGACAAAAGATATGAAATACCGGAAGACATGAGGAGGCCACGCGTAAACACACATATCACGTGACCGTGTTGTTATAAGGCCCAGCCTGTTGGATTTACGGCGCTTGCCCAACTCACGTCCTACGCCGCCCATCTATCATCATTCTACACGTCCTGCGCCCACTTCTATCATGTATCCCCAAATCGAACGGTATACCATCGAATATGAACGCGATGCTGAGGGAAACAAAATCCCAGATCGTATATCGGGTTACAAGTTGACCGAGCAGACCATTCAAGCTCGCCGCAAAGTCCGTCCCTGTTCACTCCAGCTCACGGATGCACCTATCTTACCTGTGTTCTCTAGTATCGCCAGGCTTTGATGAAAGGCCGCGAGCCCATGGTCGATCTGCCCAACCACCTTCGCGCCGATCCGCGCAGCCCCTACCTGCAACCACCCAAGCTGAAATACGGCCTTGCATTCACAACCGAGCAGCTACTGGATTGCGCCGAACGCTATGAGCTGCCACTGGAGGACCTACCCGTCGAGCGACACGCTCTGCACGTCTGCGATGCGCTCTGCGAGGTCGACTCACTGTTGTCCGGCGCCTGCAAGATGATACTCCGCATTTCCGTGCCGATCGACGTGGACAATGAGTGGATGGTTGCGCTATATGACAACTACAACTGGTGGTCGGAGCGCCTTGTGCCAGAGGAAGAGGAGGAGGTTGTGACCCTCATTCGGCGGGCACTGAAGATCGATATGCCTCTGAAGTGGTATTACGACGCCTCGCCTTCTTCATGAGCTTCGTAGCCAGGGCTGGTGAGTCGGCGTCAATTCATCACATGTACTTCGCTCACAGTGCTTTCTCTAGCATACCTCCCTTCATGTTCCTTCCTTGCCTGCATTCTGCTATTTACTTCACATGTTCATTGCTATCGTCCTGCTTTCACGGAGTAATCGTGTGTATGATCTCGCCTTAACGTATAATATTTGCTACGCTATTTCTACTCGAGTGCTTGCGTCAGGAATTTGTTGGCTACGATGTGCATGCTTGACCATCGCGAGGTACGTTTGTCAGTGTCCCGGTATGGTCAATGCGCATCAAAAATCATTATATGTCCTGTAGGACCATCAACGGCCCATTTTCATGCATCGCTTCTGAGCCTTGTCCCTCCCATCTCCCGTCGCACCTCTGCGGGGGCCAACTGAACGTACGTGGGACTCTTACACATATCGCTTTGTCCCATCCATTGTGTTATCGGACGGTAGCGGATCTCATCTCCAGCAGAATGCCGGCTACAAACTAACGCAAACAAAGCCAAGGGCCGGCAGGAATACAACGTGTGTTGTGCGCAACGAACTGAGCATGCTCGTCGCAGGTGGAGTGCGGTCGACAAGTGCGAGACGTCGCTAGTGCGAGCAGCAACCGGTGTTTGACGCATTGACGGTGCAGTGTTTCACGAGCGAAACACAGTTGCGATTTCCTTTCTCCGACAGGCGTTCAGTTAACGTCGATTTGATTCCATTTGATTTCGTTGGAAGTTTGGATCAGCCAAATCCTGGCATTCGATCCCATTCAATTTCATTCGCGCCGATTCTCACTGGGAGTACTGACCTTTGGCTTTGGATATCATAAGCTACTGTCGCCAAACCCTCGCGCTTGTTCACCCTTGCATACACTGTCATGTCCGCCTTCCCCAGCCAACATCTCATCGAGTTTGAACTTGATGCGGAGGGCAACAAAATCCCCGATCCTCTTTGGGGATATAGGCTGACTGAGCGGTCGCTAGAATCACGCCGCGAAGTACGTTCCTCTTTACTCTTAATTTCGCGCGCCTTTCCTCATCATATCACAGTATCGCCGCAATCTTGTTAAAGGACGCAAGCCTATGCGTGAACTTCCTGACTCTCTTCGCGCCAACCCACGACTTCCTTACCAGCAGCCTCCAATGTGGCAATACGGCCTCGCATTCACTTACGAGCAGCTCATGGACTGCGTCGCTCGCTTCAACATACCTTTGATCGAGGTATCCCCTGATGAGCAGGCTCTTCGCCTGTGACGCTGTTCTCAAGGTCAATAAATTGCTGACCACCGCTTGCAAAATGGTTATCCATATCACCGTGCCGATCGACGAGGAGAACTCGTGGATGGTCGGTCTTTACGACAACTATAACTGGTGGTCCGAAGTCGAGGAAGAAGAGGATGAAGTCGTTGACATTATCAGGCGGGCGCTGAACATCGATTTGCCGCTGCAGTGGTATCACGATTCCAGGCAGCCTTGAGGGACTTCGAGTCGTGGCCTGAATGTTCTCATTTGCGCGGACTCGCATAATGCATACTCTACATCATAATGCTTTCGTACCGTTGATATATTCTGTGTAGTCTGTCTTTTGTTTTCAGCTTGCATTTGATTCGACACCATTAAGCCTGCCGAATGATTTACGACGAAGGAATCAACGCTGGCATTTCGTGGAAAAAAAATGCAAAATATGAGATCACGGAGCAAGGTACAGATAGATTATAGAATTGAGACACGGGGTATGGCTATGGTTTATATACCACGGCCCTTGCCCTTCGTATCCTTGCCTGCCATTGCTTTGCGTTGCTGCTCAAGTGCACGAGCTTCGAGAGCGTCGCGTTCCTGCGCGTTCCGAGTCTTGCGCTTCGGCACTAGGACTTCCTCCTCTGCAAGCGCAGGAGCAAAGACCAAAGGATCAGAGTCAAGGCCTTCGTAGAGCGCGGGCCAATCGGCAGGTGAAGATGGACGGCTGGAGTCTGGTGGCAGAGGAGCTTCGTCGTCAATAGATAAATTGTCCAGAGAGTCGTTGACAAGCGAAGAACTGCTGGAAGAAGGGCCGGGTTCACTGTCGAAGACCGCTTCGTCTATATCTTCATTGTAGGAGCAAACTGAGCTGGCGCGGCTACTCCGCAGTGTGTTTCTCTCTGGCAGTAAGGCAGAGGCAGCAATTTCGAGCCAAGTCGATGCCTTGAAAGTCTTGTCTTTGTTTTCGGACACCTCGGTATTTGGAATGGGATAACGTTTTGCAACTGCGGCAGCAGCATCCTTCAACGCTTTGCCAGATACTTCGTCGGCAGCCTCCTTGATTTGATCACGAGCATGTTGCTGTTGTTTTCATCATTTAATGGGGCATTATACCAGCTAAAAACGAACGGGAACGCACCAAAGATGCCTCAGATGGTTCGTGGTTACCTGACGGAGCCTGGAACCACGATGGCTGGCACGACTCTACATGCGGAGCTGTCGCCGTGTCCAAAGCCACTCGAAAGAAGGGACCTAATATCCGACTCTCTGGATCGCAAACGTCCTCAAAAGCATAGATGACATTAGGCTCGAGCATTTTTGAGGGTGGCTCTGCAAGAATGATGAGAGCCTGGACGGGAAATGATGCAACGTGCCAAGTGGTATATACCTGGGAAGCTTTCGACTCTCTTTCGCTTCCGTGGCCCCGAAATCGCGGCCAACTGCTTCGCCAATTTCTCCGACGGGTCCATCTTGCGAGGTGGAACATATGCATCGAGGTCGTCAGGCTTGTTGTACTCAAAGAAGGCGAAGCTGTTCCCCATGAGCACAAAAGCATGCAACCTTTCTGCACCGTGATGCCGAAACCCGAAGTATGCCTGCTCGCTAATTTGCGCGATGTAATCTTGAAGACCCTGATGAAGAGCACCAGCACTTGCGGGGCTTCGCCAGTCTTCCATGGAGTCCGGCGCCTTGATCTCGACTACATATAATAGGCGAGGTGGTTGGGAGGGCAGCCAGTCCAACGCCGATACACGATCGAAAGCGAGCATAACGCCGAAATCTGCGTCCCGCCACTGCTTGCCCTTTATTGGATGGTGCCATTCCAGGCGCGCTTGAGGATAGCACAGAAGTGCGGACCCCTTGTCTTTGGGCTTGCATATGGCACTATGAATGGAAAGGATTAAGTCCGATACGGCATACGAAGGGGCCTCAGTCGGAAATCTTGCAGCGGCGTTGGTCTGCGAAGCATGTAGGGCCGTGAAGAAATCGTCCTTCGTAAGTAGAATCAACTGGAGAAAAAATCAGCATAAGAATTAGCAATTTAGATCACAGCTGAACAACTCAGAGTTCAGACGCACCGAAGGGTCATTGTAACACGCTTCTCGTTGAGAATGATCAGCCATCGGATGCGAGAAGGAGGGCGAAGGCAAACGAGAATGAAGGTAAGAGATCTGGGAGACCGCCGTCCTTTCATTTATATAGAAAAAGCGGCAGCAGCAGTGCTTTGATTGTTGCCTCTAGCAGGCCACAGTCCACTCGGACAGCTGCTATTCGCATTGTCGTTCTACGATTCGGAGGTGGACTGCCCTGAGTTGCCGATGATTGTTCTTGCGGGTATAGCACTTTTCCGTGAAAAGCGTAGCCTGCGCTAATTGAGCGCCAAGCTATGTGTCGCTTTTCTGCCGCGTGGCTCATTGTTCCATGAAACGTTGGAATGGTGGTGGTGAACTGGGTCGAAGCTCAGTCACCACGAGGCGACCACGCGTAACCAGTCCACAATCACGTGACCGCGAGCTTATAAGAAGTCGGCGAGAAACCTGGCGCTAACTTACTTTCCCTCTTACCACCCCCATACATTGTCATGTCTTCCCGCTATAGCCTCTATCTCGTTGAGTTCGAACGTGATGCCGACGGGAATAAGATTCCTGATCCTGTCTGGGGATACAAGTTCACTCAGCGGTCGCAGGAAGCGCGTCTCGAGGTTCGTCTCGAGGTTCTCGTCTACTGCCACAAAGGTCCCTTATCAACTTGCATCAGTATCGTCGCAACCTAGTCAAAGGGCGAGAGCCTATGCGCGAACTTCCAGACTACCTTCGCGCCGACCCACGGTTTCCCTACCAGAAGCCACCAAGGTGGCAGTATGGCCTGGCGTTTACCAATGAGCAACTCATGGACTGCGTGGCCCGCTTCAAAATTCCATTGATGGACGTATCTGCCAATGAACATGGCATTCGCCTTAGCGACGCTATCCTCAAAGTCAACAAATTATTGACCGTCACCTGTCAAATGGTGATCCATATTACTGTGCCGATCGACGTGGAGAATTCGTGGATGGTCTGCCTATATGACAACTATAACTGGTGGACGGAGCAGCTGGTCGAGGAGGAGGAGGAGGAGGTTGTGGACATCATCAGACGTGCGCTGAACATGAAGTCGCCGCTGCAGTGGTATTGCGATTCCAGACAGCCTTAACGGGCTTGTCGCCATGTTGTAAGTCGCCGAGATCTACTTCTTATTCTGCGCTGACTCGGGCGTTCCAGTTTGTTTCCTATTGCACGCTATCAGATCTGCACGCTACTGTATTATACGTCTTGACTTGCTTTCGGACGGAACACGCTGTACAATGGTCATTTTCTTTCTTTCTGACATCGTCTTCTCCAGTCTCAAAAGCGACCAAACTAAGTTCGCATGCCACGTTCTGCCGGGCCATACGAAACACCTGTCCCGTCCATCTATCTCACTCATCGATCAGAGCACCGACCTCCCGTATGTTTTAGCACTGATGCGATGGACTAAATGGCGAAGACCAAGCACTTTGGCAGACTGTCATGTTTTCATAACTATGCGGAAAGGTGAGTCGTACTCAATTTACACTTGCTCGATGACATTCGATATTCGCAGGACCATAACTACCGCTCGGAGGTATGTATTGCTAACGGGAAAGATATAAATACAGGTCACCTGCAATATAGCGTTTGTTCAAGGACAACAGACGTATGTCTTCCCAGCGTGAGCTTGAATATGTCCGTCTCGCTGGATTTGACGCGTTATCATGGTTAAGGGACATGTTGCAGCCCAGGGAAAGGAATGCGATGCGACAGAATGGAACCCGCTCATGACGTACCGTCCCAATGCCTCGCCACACCCTCGACCGACTGGAGATGTTAACTCAATGTCTACCGCAATTGCTTTGGTCTCCATTGACAAGCTGTGTGCCTCAAGTTGCTGCGCGGGAAAATACGAGACGACCGTGCGCTCTAGGAACACAGTCCCGAACATATAGGCGCGATATCTGATGGGTACCAAATCGCGCTTTATTTCTGCGTCAATCGCCATTGTTGAAAGTACAATAGCGTCGCGGAGATGCTAGCATGGACGTAAAGTACTTCAACGCGAGTCCACTGCATCATGTGACCGCGTCGCATAATAACACGGCAACGCAGCTCGTCTCGTCTGTCTCCACTACCATGTACTCTCACGCCAAACGGTATATCATCGAGTACGAACACGACGCCGAGGGAAACAAAATTCCAGATCGTGTTTGGGGCTATAAGTTGACCAAGCAGACGATTCAAGCTCGCCGCGAGGTTCGTCACTGCTCACACTGACTTGCAAATGAAACCATCTCACCTTGAGTCCCAGTATCGCTAGGCCATGACGAAAGGCCGAGAGCCCATGGAGGATCTACCCAACCACCTTCGCGCTTACCCGCGCCGCCCTGACCTGGAGCCACCCAGACTGCAATACGGCCTTGCTTTCACGACCGAGCAGCTACTGGACTGCGCCGAGCGCTACGAGCTGCCACTGGTGGACCTGCCCCTCGAAAAATGCAATCTTCGCGTCCGCGACGCACTATGCGAGGTCAATTCGTTGCTGTCCGGCGCGTGCAATATGATCCTCCGCATTACCGCACCGGTGGACGTGGACAACGAGTGGATGGTCCCGCTGTATGACAACTATAATTGGTGGTCTGAGCGCCTTGTGCCAGAGGAGGAGGAGGAGGTTGTGACCCTCATTCGGCGGACTTTGAAGATCGATATGCCTCTGAAGTGGTACTACGACGCCTCTCCTGCATGAGCTCCATAGCCGGCCCTTGTGAGTCGCCATTTTGTGTGCTTTACTCTGGTCATGCCCAACTATCTAGCGTCTCTTCAATCATGTTTGTGTCTGAAATGCAGTCTGTTACCTACCTCGGTCGTCGTCATATCGGTTCGCGCGTTTATGTGGTCCGCCTGCGCCGAGCGCCCGGAACGGCGGTCCCCGATGACGGTCCCTCATCATACTAGCCTGGTGCTCAGTCCTGCTAACTTACTTGCTTTGATGGATCAGCGATATTTGCATGGTAGAATTATAACTATTCAGTTTCTCTTTAATGAAATTCGACAGCCACGGTGCCACACCCGATATACTCTTTGACAGGTAAGGATTCATATTAGTATAACGTGCAAGCTACGTTCCCCCTTCGATCGAGCTCAACTCGCCACGGTTTTCCCCACTGACAACAGGCTCGTACCACCGCGCCGGGCTATCCTTAGCATCTACTGCTAGAAAACCCTGGATCCATTCCACCATTGCTTCCTTTGTGAATCCACTCTTCGCCATCCTCTTCGTGGCTTGGGTTACTTCATGATTAGAATAGATCCCCACCAGCACCGCACCGCGTCTCTGGCCCTCTCTTGAATACGTGACTTTAACATGGACAAATGGGCTGCGGAACAATTCATTCATGTGCGCTCGTGTCGCCTCGTATATACCCGGATCCGACTCCTCGGCGGTCACTTGTTCTTCGGTCATGAGCTGCGCTTTGATGACTGCGGTTTCTAGTTGCTCCGTACTGCAGTGAATGCCAAACAGGTATGTTTTGGGCATGCCCTTTGTGGCATAGCCGTGGTCTAGAAGGTGAGGAGGAAGATCATCGCAGCCCACAACCTTTATCTTTTCCTGCAGGTGATCGTTCATTGATATAAACCACACTAATGCATGTAATGGAGAGCTGAAATCCGAACCTTAGTCCGTCTCTGGTTCTGGAGCACCTCAGGATACTGAGGCTCCATTTGGAACCAAGTGTCCACGTTGCCAGTGAGAGACGATTCAGTTACGGTAGGAGTAGGAGACGGCGATCGCTCGGCAGGTGTCATGATGGGTTGGGAACAGTGAAGGAACTAAGAATTCGAACATCGCTTGCCAATCATAAGTACTTTCCCGAAACAGACATGCGCTCTGTAAATGATGTCGGGAAGGAACAGGTCTCTGCTTCGATCCAACACTTACTGAGAAAGAATAAAAGATTCTCAGTAGCCGTATATTACACACAGTAGTACAGAAGCAGCCCTCCACGCATAATTCGTGCGCACAGTGCACAGCAGCTTTGACCCCGCGTTTAGGGAGAAAGAATAAAAATTCATCAGTATGCTGCAAGAAAACAACCGCAGAAACCTCTTCGTTACATCATATAAATCGTCTGCAAACAGACTCCCCTCCGAGCCTAATATTCAGGGACAAGAGGCGCATACCACCGCACCTTGTCCTCAACGCCCAGAAGCTCCCGAATATATTCCACCATCTCCTCCTCTCCAACCCCCCTCTTCTTCATAACCCTCCGCACCGCCGTCCTATAATGATTCGGATATATCGACACCAGCGCCGCAGAAACCTGGTCCGCCCTGCGATGCGCAACCGTGACCCTAACGAACGGGCAACCGAACCGGCCGATCAGATGGGCCTGCAGGACCTCGTACGCGCTGTGTCCCTCCTTGGCGAGCCCGGCGTTGAGGACCGCGGCGTTCAGCTGTTCCGTGCTGCAGTGGATGCCCCATCGGTATTCTTTGCGTTCGAGGCCGAAGGTGGGGATGAGTTGGTCTAGGCAGTGTAGTGGGAGCTCGTCGCAGCCGTGCATTTCTATCAGATCCTGCTGCTGTGGGAGACTGTTGAATATTATACCTGTATTAGATCTAGCTGAGATCCAAACCGTTATCTGGTCCTGATCTCGTTGGTGGAGGCGGGTGTGCGACGAACGCGATTGTCACGTTGCCGAGCATAAGTAAAGCACGAAAGTCAACAAAGCGTCTGCTTCAGACATATCATGCATGCAAATTTATGTCAAGTCCTATGAAAGGATCAAAGATTATCAGCAGACAAAGCAAAAAGTCCTCAGTCCTTCACACCGCGATCCCGACCCCATATTGCGCAACAGCGGATCAAGCGACGCAAGCTCGTCCTTGATCCCGTTGCGCGCAAACGCGTCCAGGTCCTTCAGCAGCAGCGAGATGATTTTCTGCCCGCCCGTCAGCATCCGCGCAGTCCAACCAAAGTCACAAAGAGGAAGAAGGAAGGGGAGAAGGCGCACCTTGAACTTGCCGTCGATCTTGAGCATCATCTCGCCGAGCGCGGGCGTCCAGCTCGGCGGCGGGCTGCCCATCCCCCCGCCGCCCGCACTGCCGCCGCCGTTCGCGACGCCCCACAGCCCGTCGGACTCGCCGACGGGCGCGGCGCCCTCGCCGCTGAAGAGGTAGCTCACCTGTTCGCCGTGTCAGCCGGAGTGCAAGGTGGAGAGGAAGGAGGGAGGAAGCATACGCCGGGGTGGGGCGAGAGCCCGAGGATGTGTTGCGAGGCGTGCGGGAAGGCGGAGGGCCCGAGGAGCTTGGAGAGCTTGTGGTATGTTTCGGAGAGGATGTCGAGGAGGGAGAGGAGCGTTTGCGAGTAGGAGAGGGCGAAGGGCTGGGTGAAAGGTTAATGCGTGCGGGGGAGAGGATGGGGAGACGCACGAGGTGCGGGGTGACGAGGTAGGATGCGTCGGAGGAGTCGGGGGTCATTGCTATGCTGTAGTCGGTCATGCCGCCTGCTTGGCGCTTCTGTGGGCGTTTCCATATGCGCTGAGGATGTGCTGAAGGTTAGGTGGGGGTTGTGGTGGGGTGGAGAGGACGCACCATGCGGTTGATGGGGCGTTCGCCGTCTTCCTTTGCCTGCTCGTATTCCTGCAAGGTATTGAGAATGGCGCGGAGAAGGTCTGGTGGATGATGGATGTCGAAAAGGGTGGAAAGAGACATGCCGAGCGTCGCGAAACGCGTTGTACTGGTCGAACGACCGGCATGAAGAGATATAAGACGGCGATATAGAACTGCAGACCCACCGTTTCTTCATAGCAGCATCGCTGAACACGCGACCGAGTTCGCTGCGCGAGATCATAATAGTGTGGAACCAATGGCTCCGTCTAACGGCGCACACGAGCATCGTTCAAGAGCAGGACTCACAAGGAAATCGTAAAGACGCACCCGTCGTGGACATTACGCACATATGTCAATGTGATGATGCGCTTCTGCACCAGGTCCCGCAGATATTCGATCGACGCTGCCTGCGGGCTCGTCACGCCGCCCCCTACTGCCCCGGTCGAGTCCGAATGCATGCTCTGCACGTCCCATTCCCGCGTTGTCTGGGTCGGTGTGAACGATGCCGCGGTTGGCGTCGCGGACGACACGCCGCCTGCCATAGATGCTGCAAACGACCCATGGGTTGCCGTCTGGGGTGGTGGCGGCGGCGGCGGCACTGGTGTCGGCACGGGCGACGGAGATGTGGAGGGTATGGACGAGGGCGCGGACGAGGATGTGGAGGGTTTGAAGGACGAAAGGAGGTTCTGGGCGGAGGACTTGCGGCGCATGGTTGGGCGATGGGAAAGGCTGCCTTCCGTCGACATTTTAATGGAGTGCTTCGGCGGTTGTTGGGCCCAAAGAAGAGGATAGATGCAATGTCTGATGCTCCTGCCGCAGATGCGCTATGGGAATCTATAGGCGCCCGTGAGGCGCGTCGCCAACTCGCTTGTCGACCCCGCCTCCCTTTGCTCCTCCATTTGTTCTGCCCATTCGAGACCCGACCTTGTTCTCTGCATCAATTTAAGACTCTTCCTCGAGCTTCATCTGCCAATCTCGACGTTATCATGGTCAGCAGCGCGCGTTTCGCGCGCCTTCGAGCGTTCTGTAATCGATTGCGGGTTTAGCATTCGGGCTGCATGTGGAAGCACGTCCATCTGAAACTCAAGTCTGCATCCTGCAAGGCCCTGACAAGCCCTGACTGGTTATAGTTCTGCTTTTTTGTCAAGCGCCACGAAGCTCTGTCAGGTACGCCCGTCAGATTGATGGCCACCGCCGTGATCTGCATGATTCTGCAGCTGCGTGGTGGTTTGGGCAAGTAATTTGTGCCTAGATGCGTGTCACAGAAATCATGTTCTCGGATGGAAATGACATCTTGCAATTTCTTTTGAGACAGAGTCCTGAGGCAAGTTCGCGTCCTTCCCAGTCCCGACTAGCCATAGTCGGAGACTAACCGACTGATCTTATATTAAGCTACTGCGCGAATCAGGATGAAGACGATTGAGATAGGTGGCAGATTGCCTTCTGGAAAGGAATATGAGGGAAGGGAAACCAGACAGTTTATCATGACCAAAGTGACGCGCACAAACATGGCCTGGCTCCGGAGCTCATGATGAAGGAGAAGCATCGTAATACCACCACAAAGGCATAACAATCTTCAGTGCCCGACGAATGAGGGTCACGACCTCCTCCTCTTCCTCTGGCACAAGGCGCTCCGACCACCAATCATAATTGTCATAAAGCGGGACCATCCACTCAATGTCCACGTCCACTAGTGTTGTAATGCGGAGTATCATCTTGCACGCGCCGGACAGCAATGAATTGATCTGACAGAGCGCGTCACAGACGTGGAGGGCGTGTCGTTCGATGGGTAGGTCCTCCAGCGGCAGCTCGTAGTACTCGGCGCAGTCCAGCAACTGCTCGGTCGTGAACGCAAGGCCGTATCTCAGCTTGGGTAGCTCCAGGTCAGGCTTGCGCGGGTCAGCGCGAAGATTGCCGGGGAGGTTGTCCATGGCTCTCGACCTTTCATCACGGCCTGGCGATACTGGAATACATAAATGAGATGGGTTGCATCCATTCGCAGTCGAAGCGGTCTGGCAAAAACGAACCTTGCGGCGAGCTTGAATGGTCTGCTCGGTTAACTTGTAACCCGAGAGACGATCTGAGATTTTGTTTCCCTCGGCGTCGTATTCATATTCGATAGTATACCGTTTGATTTGAGAGTACATGGTGGTTGAGACAGACAAGACGAGCAGCGTTGCCGCCATACGTGTTATTATACGACGCGGTCACATGATGCAGTGGACTCGCGTTGGCACTAAACGGTCCTCGCTGACAGCATCTCCTGGACGTTCCATCTCACCTCGCGACATCGGATTCGACTCGACCCAACGTCTCTTCCTACCAACTCGCATGACCTGCTCGAATGACAGGACACTCATGATGCATCCTTATCTAGAAATTTCCGTAGACGCCGCGGAGTCGTTTCTTTTCGACATAACAGTCGTACACGCCTGTGTTGACGTGTGACTGCATCGATATCAACTAGAGATGCGAGCTTCTTTCATCCTATCTTTGTGACCCGTCGCGACGTTGACCTTGTATCTAGACTGAGTCTTGCGGCTACAAGTATTGGTCTTGACGATATAAAAGAGTAACTCATAACAGGTGCGACTCTTTGCTGTACACCCTAATGCATGGAAGCTCATTTACTTGCCATCCGCCTCTACCAGTGAACTTGTGATCCGCCATGATACCAGCTCAACGATCGCCATCTCCCACTCCTACCGTGACTCAGTCGTCGCCCTCTCGCTACGCGCATGCTTCGTCTCAGACGGATCCTCTGTGCCAAATGTCTCCGGATCAGATAGAGGTTCGTGTTTTAGCCATTCTATAGCATGAAGTCGATCACCGTTTCCTACACCTACCGTGAATCAGTCGGCACCTCCGGGCAGCATGAGTACTTTGTGCCAGAGAGTGCCTCTAAAGCGCGTACCTCGGAGTCAATCTGAGGTTCGGATCTCAGTTGCATTCTCGTACGGTTACGCCACTCATAAAGCGATCTCCTGTAGCAATGGGAGTTGGAGGAAATGAGCTGCGACGACCTTCCTCCGCATTGCCTAGGTCAAACTGCCGAAGTCCCTGGAATAGTGCGTAAAGAATACCGACGGGGCATTCAATGCAGCACGGATCAATTGCGCGCTATGATCCGTAAGGCCGGGCTCGTCAAGGAAGCAGAAAGGACAGATATGCACCAGGCCTTACAGAGTCACCTAATCCGCAAGTTCAACTTCCCGTTGATCGCCGTCAAAGTTGCGTTCCACAGGAAGGGCCAGGTATCCGCGGCAATGGTGTCGATATATCCCAATCATAACAAGACCGCAGCCCAGAAGGCTATGGGGAAGAGAGGAGTTAAGGAAAATGATATAGTGGGATACATTCAGCAACTTTTAGACGTAGGTAAAGAACCGCGGTGGTACGAAGAACCGCGTTGGTACGCTCCCGTTATCCCTGGTTACTAGACTGGGAGGGGTCCTAATCAAGGGGCTCTTTATGCCTTTACAATAATTCGGGACGTTGAGTCGCGCTGCAAGGGCCCGTGCGAGGCTACGGTGGCAGGACAATTTTGAAGGTAGGCATCAGTCGGAACATTCTGACCTTAGAATCATTGAGGCAGGCTGCTTTCGCCTTGCCTTCGGCGACGAAGTGCTGGCTGACCAGGACCGCCGTTTCGGGTGTGGGCTGATTACATTCCCGAGTCAGATGCTCTTATGCGCTCGTTGTCGCAGTTCTATCCCGTTACATGGCATCGAGCTCTAATCGAACATCGCCTTGTCTTCCGTAGCCTAGTCACACAACTTGAAGTTGGCCGTGTCACCAACTCCGTTATTCTTATCCAAACGTTCTAGATGTCTCGCGCTAGAGTTGCTCGCCCATCATACACGCTTGTGCCGCGTTGCATTGAAGGGCGAGTTGTCTGACATCAATTACGCTTTCTTTCTGGTAGGCGAAGGGACCGGAAGCATCAAAGTACGTCTTCTCTGTTACATATGCTACACGCAGCAGATGCGCTAATCTCCGACTACGAGTCAAGGATCATGACTCGCGTCTGCGGACCTCAGGTTGCCTGCCACCGTGTTTACTACCTGGTCTCGTGCTCGCAGACCCTCGCCTTCATCTGCACATATGTAGGTAACGGAACATCGACACTGATAGGTCGCTGAATCCTACATCTCCGTCTGCCCCGTCTCGTCCTGAAAGGGCATTCAACGTGTCTGGACGTGATGCCGTTACGACAAATGGCAAGCACTTATTACCTTCGTGATGACTAAATCGAGACGCTGTCACATACAGCAGCATATAAACGTTCACTTCGAAGCTCGTACTGCCAGCTCAACATATCCTCCCGCCGATATTTACTGACAGCACTAAACATGCAATCGAATCCTTCGAGCTCTACTACCGGGGGACCCGTCGCGCTTACCGGCCAATCTACACAACTCGCTGCACTCAGGAGGAGATATATTGTGCGTCTCACATGTCAACATACAGAGTTCTATATCAATCCTAACTGTGAACTTATAGCCACTGAAGACATTCAAACACGACGAGCTCCCCAAACATTGCAATGTGCGCTGGGCCCGCACGCGACAAGTCCACCCACATACCTCTATGGCATCTCTTGCTCAGAATCATTTCTCTTCGATTATGCCAAGAAACACGACATTAAATATGCGAATGATGACTTGGCTGGGAGATCGACTGTGTAGTGGAGGCGATTACGGACATCATGCAGAAAGCGTTCAATTGCCCTTTCATTACCACCAAACGTTGGAAGCAAGTGCAAGTGAACGGACAAATCCTAAATATGGTATTGCAGCGTATACAAACCAGACGATGTTGGCGCCGAAGTGGTTGAAGAAGATTGGAAAGACATCGGTGGAAGAGGTCATCTAAAGATTCAAGAGGCGACGGGGATTCGTGACGAACCGATGTGGCACCCCAGCATCGGAGTCGTGCCAAAGGATGTTGCAGGTCTCTGATTCGTGATGTGTAGATGCCCACATACGTAGTGGAAGGAACTTTATGCAATCAAGTAGAAAGAGTGCGACAGTTCATCGCAGGCCATCGCGCGACGGCCGACGCTCCGAGCGCCCGGCGCAGGCGCATCACTCCGAGTCGGCGGCTCCACGCCTGCAATTCCACGCGACGTTGAGCAGCGTTGAGCTCGTGTCCAACATCTCCCCGTCGTGAAATGTTGCCTGGTCGAATAACCAGATGCGGGCCATGCCGCCGTTTCTTCCTTGCCCAAATGTCAACCCAGAGTCGCTTCTCTCTGATACACTGGCGGGCCGCTTTGCATTGATAAGACGACATCAGCCATGAATGGCATCTTCCAGGAGCAGAAGAAGGTCAGTCATCTGGAACTGATTCTTTTTCCGATAGGCGAAAGGGCAGATCCAGTCATATTTATGTCAATGCGCGTTATACATGCTGCACGTGGCAGACATGCTAACTTATGACTACTAGCTCAGATTAACTTATCGGCTCGCGTCTGCGGGCTGGCTGTCGTTGCATCTGCCACCTGGATCGTGCAGTCGCAAACTCCCCAACTCCCTCGATTACAACTCAGTGACCGAAAAACAGCATGGGTAGACTGTTGGGTTCTGTGCCGGCCCCGGCTCCACCTCTGAGTCCTGTGGAGACATCCAGCGGTCAAATACTGAGATCCACCCGGAGTGCGAACCTAATCCGGTCTCAGGTCCGTGCATCTCACATCCTCAGCATAGCTCTGAATGCTCACCCTGTCGCGTGCTAGCTTCCGACGTTTACGGATGACGAGTTTCCCGAGAGATTGAAGAGGCTACCCGAGCAGCAACGAGACCCACCGCCCAAATTTCTCTACGGCGTCGCATGCAATGCAGCAACACTCGTGCGTTATGCCGAGAACAACAACATCACTGTGCTCCAAGGCATAGAATTTTCCGACACGGTCAGGAGCATTCGGGATCATATGAAAAACGCATTCGACACTCCTTTCGTGAGAATCTCACTATTAGACAAACGTGGGGAGCAGGGGCAGTATCTGTATGGCGTTGCGGCGTATAACAATCACTTGTATTATACGGCACCGCCGTACCTGGAGGCGACGAAAAAGCCGACGATACCCGAGGTCATCGAAAAGATCCGACTCGCATTGGAGATTTTTGACGAGCCGAGGTGGTACGCCGAGAGTGGCATAACGTGGAGCGAACTTAGGAGTTTCATCTGAAGGAATGGGTGGTTACTATACTACATACTTAGCAACATGATGTAGTCGTACCACTATATGCCCCACATCTTATTGACAAGCCATCCGAAACTAGAGATTACTGCTACCTTTAGGTAGTGGGATCTCTGATATGTGACGCGTGGGTTGGTACGTAGTGGAAGAACCTTTATAAAATTATTCGCGACGTTGAGTATTCCATAGTTCATCGTACCAGCACGGGTTGTTCCTCGCGCACTATGTAATGCGTAGGGACAACAGTCATCCAGATATCTTGTCTTGTCGTTCAAACGTTTAGAGTACTTTCCAAGGCGTTGTGTTTGCCGTCAATTTGGGCTTGTGAGTTAGGTCGCCATGGGTACTGAGCAGGCCATCATACCAGGACCGGCGAGGGCCGATCCTCCAAGCGTTCGATGCGGGTGGTCACTCCGAGTGCGCGAATGTGCACAGCCGTCGACACAAGAGCGCGCGCATGGAAGCAGCTCGTGGTTTCGACATGCGGTGGGATGCGGGGCATCAAAGCGCGAGGACATCGAGTGGCGAGTTGGGGAGATGCAGGACGCGCAGATGGAGGCGAAGAGCGTGGACGCATCAATGCGCGGTGCGTCCGAGGCGTCGACTCGCTGCGTGCTGGTGTCGATGGAAAGGGTACTGGCCTAGGAACGCTGAACGCGGGCGTGGAAATGGTGGAAGAACATGATGCGCGAAGCAGGGACGCGAGGCGCGGTGTGCGTGGTGTCGATACACGGGGCGCAGGTGCGGCGGCGGGCGGCGCGCTGGCCGACACCCCGAGGATAAAGCACGGGAGTGTGGACATGATGAGTAGTAGTAGGCGGGGTACGGGATGCCCAACACGGGCGACGCATCGTCGTGGCCTTGGTAAGACCCGTCAAACTGGTTCCGCAGGTGTGCGCGAGCATGGTCGCGTGCATGCCATGAGTGTGTGAAGGAACTCTACCCACGGCCCACTAGAATGGGCTCCGAACGCGAACGCCGTTCAGCAAAGGTGATTCGTACTTACTTGTTACTGCCCAACGCTGGCCCTTGGTCGTGTTCAACGTCACTTCCTGATTGCAATAAACGTCAATGGGTCATGGTAGGGATCAGGTCTTGAGGACCGGTGAATTTGACCAACCAGCTGGGGGAGGTCACACCTCTCGACGGAGTAAGTTCCAGGTTTGCCTATAGTTCACTCAGCAAAAGAGCGCGACAGAGCGGGATGCGATGGCGGGTTCGGAGGAAGATAAGGATAATAAAATTGACTTCTGTTTCTTCAACATCATCGGGCATGTAGCTCAGTGGTAGAGCGCGCGCTTCGCACTGGCTTACCTAATATGGTTGTCACGTGTGCGCGAGGTCCAGTGTTCAATCCACTGCTTGTCCACTTTTTGTTTTGTCGAGGCATGCCGATTTGCGCGTTTGCCTCGGAGATGCTGTAGTTATTGAATATTGAGCACACAGTCAAGTTGATATTTGCGGACTCTCAGTATCGGAGTTTCAGGGGCAGATCTATATCAAGTAACACTTGGTCCAGGGCCATCTCGTCTGCTAGTCGTGAACGCTGATGCCATCTTGCCCCATCACATTTACAGTCATCTTCAAATCCGCGTCGAGCCTGACTCCTCCGTTCGTTGAACTGAAGCGCGAGCTAAACTACCGTGTAGCGTCGAAAAGATGGAATCTGGATCCCTGCGGGCGACAGACGTGAATGGCGACGATACCCCAGGCCCTGCGGACGATCGTCAAACATCAACGCTCCCGGTTCCCGTTGAACTTCTCCACAAGATCATCCTCATTTACCTCGCAGATGCTTTCTGGAGCCTTATCATCGAGCCTGGTCTCGACAAAGAATGGGACCCACTCTCAGCACTGCTGCATACATCATTCAGATTTCGAGAAGTCACGACCGACATTCTCAGTCATATCGTCGGCCCTGCATTCGTGGACCCAGAAGGCGGGGTAACTCTTCGCGTATATTTCTTGTTATGATTTTTCTCATTTCGTATCACAGGAACAGAGTAAAGTATCTCGAGATCCTCGCTGAGGTCAAGCGCCTGAAGACCCTTGCAGAATCGGGAGATCCAAGTCAGCTATCTGACTCCGAGCTCACCGAACTCGTCACCGCACTACTACCTCTTGTATCTGCGGATGCCCCCATCCTGTGGCGGGCCGGTGACTTCGCCATCAACTCTTTGCAGTTTCGTCTATACGAGTTGAACCAAGATTGGGCCTTTGTTTGCGATGCAACCGACTATATTACCGCTAAGATCTCTCCGTGGACACTGAAAAATGGGGTCTTGTCCTCAATGAGAATCCCAACCCCGGTGTTCGGCGCGATCCTCAAACCGATCCAAGAACATTTCGTGTCTAGCCAACACTTGATCGGGAGGAGTATGTTATTTAATCATTTCGGTGGCCCTCTGCTGATTTATTGGCCAAAGTTTCTACCTTGCAAGCTCTATGCGATACTCTGCAGAGGTCAATGCCTATCCTTTCCAGGGTCTCCGCTGGAGTTGTGCTAGAGCAGCGACACTTTGTCGATCAGATCATGCAGGGGATGAACAGCATCGGAAAGAATATGGTCGAGCGAATAAAGCTGGGTGAAAGCGTGGTGAACGTGCAAGTGCTCCGTATCCCCGATAATGTTCTGGAAGGGATCAATTTCTACAAGGTTCTGTCGTATTCCCAGATACCACAGGATCGGCCGGATGATGACCCCTTCAGCCGCTTGTGCACCTGCGTCCAGGAGCTCTTGTTCTCCTATCTACAGGACGACCAGAAGGAGGCGGTCATGCTGAGGCTGAGGCTTGAGAAGATGAATCTGGGCAAATCTGAGGAGCCTGGTTCGGAATAGGCCTTCTTCCTTGTTCCACTCAACGTTGTGTTTTTCTTTTCCACCACTTTCACCACCTTCGTGGCACGCGGCTCGACGTCCCTTTCGCCTACTCCTCGGGCGTCGATCGAAGAGCGAGACGGCTAGTGCACTTGTCACTCTTCTATTGTATGGTGCTCGTCGTCACGACATCGTTGCTGCTAGCTTCTTTTCAAACCATCTTAAAAACAACCTGCGCATCAACGCGCTCCTGGATTACAGCGGCTATTCACATTCCTCATATTCTAGTTGCATGTCCTTTTTTCCCTTGTGCAGATTATCCGAATACAGTACAAGTGTTGGTACGAAGGGAGCAGCATCACCTCAAGCTGGTAATCCCTGCTCCCCGCAGGGACATGAGCACTTCATCGTCGCATAGCTGCCGACCTCAGAAATCGTGCAGTTGCTGAGTGCCCTGGAGCCTGGAGGTGCTGGTATCCGCACCAGATCAACTGATATGCAGCTCATTAGTGCTGGCGTGCCATTGCAGTGTCGCAAAAAGGAGATGTTGTTCCCAGCGGCGGGGCGCACGGCCACCCCTTAGGAAGCCTTGCGGTGCCATTGGTCTTACACCCGTAGCAGGCCGAAAATGCGCGGCGCTCACGCGAAGCACGACTTCCGTATCCAAAGTACCCAATCCATGCAGCAAACAAGTCCCTACAACTAAAGTGCATCGAAATTGATATGATGCGACGCCCGCCGCCGCTCCATCTCGTCCTCCCTCTGCAACAAACAAGCACATCAGCCCCGCATCCCCATCACCCAACCGAACCAAACCCACCTTCTCGTTTAAATGCAACACAAACACCACGACCGCGAGCAGAATCATCGCGCCCACGACGCTCACGCCCACCCACGGATCCAGTCGCCCGGGCGCAGATACAGCTCCTTGCGCCACTCCTCCGGCCCGACGTCGCCCTTCGGCGGGTTGATCACGATCTTCGAGTTCGGGATGACCATCTCGAGCCCGACGTAATGTGCTGTTTCGCGTGCTTCGTCGAGCCCGCGAAGAGGTTCTCGATGTAGTTGTTCGTGCGCCCGAGTCCGAAGAACGCGTAGGGCAGGTTGAGCGCCTGGTATGCGGTCTGCGGGAGCTGTGCGACTTGCGCGGCGGAGCGCCGGCCGGAGGTCGAGAGGACCGTGTATTTGAAAGTTGCGCCGGAGTAGGAGACGCCGAAGGGCTGGAATAATGATCATGAGTGTAGACGAGATAGGTACGGGAGGAAATAGCTTACGCGGTACTTCTCAGTGCTGTTGGGTGCGGTGCACCAGCCGCTGCTGCAGGCTCCATTCAAAACTAAATCATGACCACTTTAACAAGTCGAATCAGAACAAACTGAGTGACTCACCAATGGCTTTCATGAAGAATGCATCGTAATAAAGTTATTCTGCACGAACAGGATGTTACCCTGTCCCTGGTCGCCCGTGCGCTGAATCATAATATCCAGCGTGCCCTGTCGCATCAAAACCCATCAGCAACCACTCCGCCAAACAACATGAAAACAAACCCACATCCTCGTCCATATCCAAAAACGCCACGCCCCGCGCATCTCCAACGCTCTCCAGCGCCTCCGCGCCCTTCCGCACCTCGCTCCATCCTCGTCTCGCCCCGGGCGCGTCGCAGCCCACCACCTTGCCCTGCCCACAGTGCTCGGACACGACAAGACGCGCCTTGCGCGTGCGGTCGCCGCGCGCGCCGGTGATGAAGAGCAGGTCGGGGAAGCCGTCGAGATTGACGTCGCCGATGCGCGGTGGGGTCGGGATGGGCGGGGTCGAGGACGTGTCGAAGATCTGGAGATATGATAATGGCGATGAGGAGCTGGAGGCGGGAAGAAGGTTGGACATGGGGACTGTGACGAAGTTCTATATCGCATGACAGACAGAGTAATTAGATGTTATGACCGCGTTGGGAAAGCAGAGCTTAGAACTTACGGGTCCTGAAATTCGAACTTGAAGTTGGGGTCCGCGACACACAGCGCATCGGTCTCCTGCAAGTCCTCTTGCTCGTCTCGTTCTCCTGTCGTGTGTCCATCCGCACCTGACTTTCATCTTCCAGGACAACGCGCCGTTCCAAGGAGGAGATGATCGCATCCGAGGCACCTGAGCAGAGCGGCAGCTGTTTGTTGTACGCGATGTTGATTGCGCAATTGCTCCCGAGCCCAGTGGTGGGCGAGACGGCATCGCAGGCCGTGATAAGAAGGTCAATTGTACCATCTCGGTCTGAAGACGATCGCGTCAACAAAATGGCGTATACACAACAAGCAAAAGACGCACCCATGTCCGCGAATCCGATACTTTGTGTACCCTGGGTAGCTTTCCGCTCTGCGCGAGTGAGAACCCATTGTCCTTGTTGTTGACCCAGATCTGGAAGGATTTCGAGGTGTCCGGTTCGTCACAAACCAGAAAGAGGTCTTGAGGCTGGATAGTCAGTTAAGTGCGCCTGCTCTGAACAATATTAATAGATACACACCTGCAAGGCAGTCACCATTCAAGTCGACTACAGCGTTACTATGAGGGTTGGATATCTGGCAAGTAGGAGCAGAACCATTGAATGGTGGATCGATGCTGTATTGTCAGATAGTGTTAGTGTCTCTAACAGACATGCAGCTACCGTAGGGGAAGGAAAGAAAGGAAACTTACATGTCATATAATTTGTCGTTGTTACTCGAGGCATTCCAGACGTTGTGCCATACGTGAAGAGAAGGTGGTCTCCCCGACCGCATACCAAGTAAGTCAATCTTCATATCACCGTCAACGTCAAGAGGGATGGGTTGGGATAGAGTGGAACTCGGAAGTTCAATGGGGTCGAGGTCTGTAATAAATACCGTGCAAGTTCACCAATGATATCCGGTTCAGAGCTCATTCGACCGCTAGACAAGACAGACGTACCGAATCCCCCGCCTACATGAGCCTTGTACAGTGACATTGTCAACTGGCTGAAGGACGAGCTCTGTGCCATAACGAGGATATCGAGAGTGCCGTCCTGGGTGAAGTCGCCGGGCACGACATTGTGGACGGTCTGCGGATGGCGGAAGGACACAGAGCGTTGGAAATTGAAATCCTCTAGGCGTCACCAGTATGAGGACATTCATTGAATCAAGAAGATGCGAAACGCACCATGATTCCAGAGATAGACAGTGAGCGTATGCTGGTCCTCTCCAAGCATCAGCACGTCCAGACTGTTTCACAAGACCACAATAATTCTCAGCTATCACATGCCTCCCCGAGCAAGGAAATCCGCATACAATTGATCTCCATTGAAGTCCCCCCATGCGACCACGCGACCATCTCCATCAAGTCCCATCGACCCCGCACTGAGCAGCCCGCTCCCTTTAAAGCGTTTCGGCGTAAATGGCCATATCCACGATGCGGCTGTGGGTGACGCGAGTCCGATGGCGACGAAGAATGTGAATAAGAGGAAATGGGATAGTCGTGGGGGTCGTCGTCGTCGAAGTGACCTGTACATTGGTGAAAGGAGCGGGATATGTAGTCGGAGGGAGAGCATCCATGGACGGGCGCGCCATCACCTGCTATTACGCGTTCGTGACCGGCAACTCGGCTCCCAGGATCCTTTCAATCCTTTCAATCCACTGCGACACATATATTGATCCTAAATTCGATCGGCGTGCTTGTATCAGTAATGTACCGAAGAATACCAACATCTACATAACTCTTATTATAATAAGAAAGCTTTACAAAAAGTCAGGAGTTGATCCTGGGCTTAAACAAGATAAAGAAAAAGGTGGACAAGCAGTGGATTGAACACTGGACCTCGCGCACACGTGACAACCGTATTAGGTAAGCCAGTGCGAAGCGCGCGCTCTACCACTGAGCTACATGCCCGTTGATATCGAAATGCACAGCATAAACTCTAGGTTTTTAACACGCGATATCGAAAGGGCAAAGCTAGACACCTCTGGGGGCAAGATCTCGACATGTAACCTACCCAACCGTCTTGAAAAACAAACATCAGATCATACACGGTTGGGCAAACGATGAAACAATGAATCACGGATCTTCCTCCAACTCTTTCTCCTCGACAAGCTCCCACGATCGGTCCTTACCTTCTCCTCCAAGTGACTTAACCCTTCCTTCCTTCTCCAGCTTCCGCAAATGCAGATCCAGCACCCGCGCAGCTGGCTCCCACAATCCCACCGGATACTGCTTGTAAAGCCTCTCCGTGATTCCCCACGTCGTCCATGCCCTGTCCCCCTCGCCGTCCTCGTCTGCTTCAGCACGCCCACGACCTGTCCCTCGCGCTCGATCCGATGTTCGATGTACATCTTGATCGTCTGCCAGCCGTCCTTGACCACGGGGCCATGAGACGGGTAGAGGATATGTACCCTCCAGAACCAACGTTTCCCGACGTGGACTTGCCTGCCCAGAGCATCTTGCGCAGGCTCGCGAGGTAGGCGGCGAGGTCCTCGAAGACGGCTGTGCCCTGTCCGAGGACGCTGTCGCCCGTGAAGAGCGCGCGGTCGGGCGCGAAAAGCAGCGCGATCGAATCGGTGGTGTGGCCGGGCGTGTGGAGGACCTGAAACGTATCTGTAGGGTCCGAGGGCAGCGTAAAATCTGGCCATCTGCGAGGGGTGGAAGACGCCGAGCTCGGCGGGGGATGCGGAGGGCAACGTTAGGCTGTCCTTGGGAGTTTGCTGCGAGCTCCTGCAGATGCGCGTCGGCCTCGCCGGGCGGCAAAGGGAAGTTTGTGGACTTTCGGGCCGGAAAGGCGCTGTCTGGATTATAAGTTGTCCATAGCTCGCGCAAGAGCTGCAAGACGTGAGGGAGACCATCGACATGATCGTGGTGCCGGTGCGTGAGGATGATGTCTGAAACGAGCGGCTGCGTGGGGTGCGCTATTCCTGCTGTACTCAGAATGGCCTCCTGAGAACAGCAGGATACGCAGGCTCGCCGACGCCGGTGTCGAGCAGAACATAAGGGTTCGTGCAGCCGATGATGTACGTGTTTGTGCCTTGCAGCGTGAATTTGCCTGGATTCTAGATGCTGTTTGCATAAAGGATGATTCGGGATATGCATTTCTGCTGAACTTACCTGACCCAATACGCGGATGACCTTATCGCTGAGCTGGACACAAAGTCCTCAGCCTAAAAGGCCCGCTGTATAATCTGTAGAGCAGCGTAGAAGTCACGTACCCGAGTGATAGACGGCAACGCCTCTAGTTTATCCATGACGAAGGAGGTCAAGAGTCAAGACCGCAAGCTAACGCTTCAAAACCCACCGAGAACTGCGGCCGTTCTTATACACACGGGATATGAGCGATCCCAGCGCCCCGAAGACGCTGACAGAGGAAATCAAGAGCAAACGCGATCGCTGAGCAGGAGGTCCGCGAGTGACGCCATGGTCCACGGACCGTGCGTTGCTGACTCAGCATAGAAGGACATTACGGGAGTCTCACGGTCCATCGCGCCTCTTGCTCTCGACGTGCTCGTCGTTGACCACCATGTCTTCCTCACTGTCTCCCACGACGATTCCAGCTTCAACAATGCCGATAGATGAGACTATGACGGGCTCTGCATCCCCGATGCTATTCTTCAGAAACGCAAAAGGTAACGTCTTTTTGGCATTGTCATGATTGGAGCACAGCGTTGAAACAGCATTGCAGGTCTCGTTCCGTTCACCACTCAACGAAGATGCGCCCCCTGCGACACGGCGTCGGTCAGCGTCGCCACCTTCCAGCAAGAACGAGCATAGATCTTCCCAAAGTCGACGATGTCGACCCTGTGCGGCGCGCAGAGCGCGAGAAGCAGCTCGCCGCTCGCTTGGCCGCCGCCGAGCTCGAAAAGGCCAGTGACGGCGTAAAAGGCAAGGAGAAGGCGTCCGATACCCAAGCCGAGGTCGCCAAGCTCGCTGGAACACGTTCTGGTGGTGTGTACATGCCCCCCGCTCGCCTTCGCGCCATGCGCGAGGCTGCTTCTGCCGACCGCTCCAGCGCGGAGTACCAGCGTCTGTCCTGGGATGCGCTCCGAAAGTCCATCACCGGTATCGTCAACAGGGTCAACATCGCGAATATCAAGAATGTCGTGCCCGAGCTATTTGCCGAAAATCTCATCCGCGGGCGCGGCTTGTTTGCGCGTAGCGTCATGAAGGCACAGGCTGCTAGTTTGCCCTTCACGCCGGTCTTTGCGGCATTGGTGGCAATCATCAACTCGAAGCTGCCGCAGGTGGGCGAGCTGGTGCTTGTGAGGCTTGTGAGTCAGTTTAGGAGAGCATTCAAACGGAACGATAAGGTATGTGGCATCGCTTGTAAACCGGAAAGACATCATTCTCATGCTGTCGAATTTGTAGACTGTCTGCCATTCCACGACGACCTTCATCGCGCACCTCGTCAATCAAGGTGTCGCGCACGAGATCATCGCCCTGCAAATACTTGTCTTGCTGCTTGAGCGTCCAACAGACGATTCCATCGAGATCGCTGTCGGGTTTACGCGAGAGGTCGGCGCCTTCTCGCAGAGAACTCGCCGAAGGCAAATGCAACAGTATTCGAGCGCTTCCGCGCAGTTTTGAACGAGGGCACCATCTCACACCGCGTGCAGTACATGATCGAGGTGCTCATGCAGGTGCGGAAGGATCGTTATAAAGACAATCCCATTCTGCCGGAAGGACTGGACTTGGTGGAGGAGGAAGACCAGATCACGCATCAGGTGCAGTTGGAGGAAGAGTTGCAGGTGCAGGAAGGGCTCAGTGAGTATTTACGTCTTCGTCATCATGAACGTTTGGCTGATTCATTTCCAGACATCTTCAAGTTCGATCCAAATTACGTGGAGAACGAGGAGAAGTACAAGGCTATCAAGGCTGAGATTCTCGGCGAAGAGTCAGGAGAGGAATCCGTATCTGAGGAGAGTGAGGAGGAAGAGGAAGAGGAAGGTGTGTTTGCCATCTTCTTATCTCGACGATACTGGTATTAATTGACTCGTTATAGTCGCGGAAGAGAAGGAGGGCATCGAAGATCGCACCGAGACGAATTTGGTCAACTTGCGCCGTATCATCTACTTGACGATCATGAATGCACTCAACTACGAGGAAGCCGTGCACAAGCTGCTCAAGGTGCAAATCAAAGAGGGCGAAGAGGTATGTTTTTCTGCGTCCATCGGTACCGCTGCATCATTAACCGGACCACATGCAGATTGAGCTCGTGAAGATGATCATTGAATGTTGCTCTCAAGAACGCTCTTACTCGACCTTCTATGGTCTGGTCGCCGAGCGTTTCTGCAAGCTCAATCGCGTCTGGAACGAATGCTTCGAAGCTTGTTTCGAAGAATATTATACAACGATTCACAGATACGAAACAAATCGCCTGCGCAACATTGCCGGCTCTTCGGACATCTGCTTGCGAACGATGCGATCTCTTGGGCTGTCCTCCGGTGTATCAAACTCAACGAAGACAACACGACGTCTAGTAGCCGTATCTTCATCAAGATCATGATGCAAGAGATCGTGGAGAGCATGGGACAGGCCAAAGTGAAGGAGCGGTTTGACGATCCAGAGGTCAAGGCGCTTTGCAGCGACATGTTCCCCCTCGATAATCCGAAGGATACCCGATTTGCGATCAATTATTTCACAAGTATCGGCTTGGGGGCGCTCACGGAGCATATGAGAGAACATCTCAAGGTATGCAATTCTTGTATACATCTTTCTCAACACTGGTCACTAATCTTATTCTTTCAGAATGCACCTCGCCTCATCATGGAGCAGCGTCGTGCCATGCTCGAAGCTGCGTCATCGGAGTCAGATACGGACTCGTCTTCAGAGGAGTCGGAAACGAGTCCGAGCGACTCGTCCGAGTCGGTCTCTTCTGAAGTCTCGCGTGACCGCCGCAGGCGCAGGCCTTCGCCTTCGCCGACGCCACCGCGCCGACGCCCCGACTCGCGCGATCGTTACAGGGACTCTCGCGTGCGTGACGAGGACCGTTCGCGCCGCCGCGAGGAAAGAAGGGATAGAGACAGAGTGCGCGAGAAGGCACGGGAGCCGGAAAGAGACATCGACGTCGATAGGTATGCGCGGCCGAGAAGGGCCTCGCCGTCGTATCGCTCGAGCAGGCGGTACTCCGAATCGGTCTCTAGGTCGCCCCCGCCTGCGCCACGGAGTCGGTCTGAGCGGGGCGGGAGGGACAGGGAGAGGGACAGGTCGCCCCCGCCCCCACCACGGGAGAAGGACCGTGCGTACGTTGCAAGGGACAGAGAAAGGGAGAGAGATCGTGGTTACGATAGGGACAGACGGGTGGATACGTCTCGGGACAGGAGGGATGATTCTAGCGGGGAGATACAGCGATCGACGCAGGTAATTCTGTGTTTGATGGTCCGTGATATGGCGGAAAATCGTGATTATATCCGTTCTGGATTGTACTTGTAGAGTATATTGCTATGATCATGCGCTGCATATTTGCATGTGTCGAAGCTGAGCACTGAGCTTTAATAGGAGATCCATGTTTCATGAATAAAGGTAAAGAATCAGTATAACTCGAGTGTCCAGCACCCAGTCAATCAAGTAACTACACGATAATAAGTATATACAAGCGTCAGAACAGATCAGTCGTTGGCCGCCCTCGTCTCGTCATAACTCGGCGGCGCCAAATCCCTTGCCCGTTCTGCCCGGATAACCTCCATCTCCCGCCTCAGGCGTTCGACCTCTCTTTCCAGATTTCGGGAAGCTTCTGCTCCACTGGGCGTGGCGGCAGCGCTTCCCGGGTTTGGATTGTGCAGGTCTTCTCCTGGAGGGCCGGAGTACTTATCCCCAGTGCCGCCCGCCGCTTGCGCGTCGCGGCCGATTCCGTGTAGGCTCGACGGTGCTTCCTGCAGCATCGGCCTTCCGGAGTCTGACGTGGTCTGCGACGGTGTGGCGTGATGCTGTCCTATCACAAGTGCTGACTGACTGCCGCCTGTGGGACGTGCACGTCATAGTGCGATGTGAAAGGTGTGACCCAAGACATCTCCTGCTGGTCCTCAGGCTCTAGCGTGAGCGCTTGGCGACGGGCGCGTTCACACTTGCGGCGCCGAAGGAGCCAGATGATGAATACGGTGATGCAGCCGACGAGAGCGATGCCGCCGACGACACCGCCTGCTATCGCGCCCGCGAGCACCCTCGGTGAGCTATTCGATGTATCGGACGAGCTGAAACCGAGTTGCCCCCGATCTGGCTATAATGGCGAGGGGAGAGGGTGAGCAGATTGCGGCATAGAAATTGTCAATAACTTACTTCAAAACGAGAGGCGCGAACATCGCTCCTTGGGCTGGACTGTGTACCTTCATCAGCCTATGCTACGAAGTGAGGTAGCTGGCCAACATACCTTGCCTGTCCGGAAGATGCCTGCCCGGTATCGCTGTCGTATATGTCCGCGAAGACAGCATTCGTCCCATTATATGAGGCGTATGCTCTCAACAGCGAGATCATGGCGTTGCGCGTGGTGTTATCTGATGTAGAGCTGGCTGCGAACATATTCCAACCTAATTTACGTGTGAGTAGGTAGTGTATACATTCATCAGACGAAGAACAAACTTGAGCTAGCAGCACCGTTCAAGGGACTCTGGCTATCTATAGGTAGGCCGTATTGGTATATCTTCTGGCCAGACATGAGAAGCGACGTGAACAGATCACTTTGAGCCTGGAATACCTGCAGACGACGCTCAGCAATGGCCTGCTGAAAAGAGGTGTCATACTCACGTCTTGATCAACAATGCCTGTCTTAAGCCAGGCATCCGCAAAAACATTGTAGCCCAGAGTCCATGAACCATTGTTTCCAAATGATCCAAGCATTCGATTTTTGTCGGTCAAAGCTGTGCTTTTCCAGCTTGCTGTTAGCGCAGTCGCGTTGGCCTGGAAACCATGCTTATCAATGACTTGGGAGAACACTTTAACAAATGCAAAGAGGGTGTTACCGAATATGTTGTAGAATCGTTGGTCTGCTGCATTTTGGAACTGATCAAGGACATCGCCTTGACTGCGATTATCCCCTTGACAGCCAAGTTCGGCTGGATGCCTCCTTCCGCGTCAGCCGAAGCTCTAAGATCATTCGTTATCTGGAAGCGTTCGACTATCAGCTTCAACAACGCACTCCTGGAAACTATCATCGCTGATGTCCATCGAGTTCTGAACGAGGAAGTCGGCCCAAGACTTGAGGAGGTTATACTGTTGTCGGATATAATTGAGTACACAGTTCAAGCTCTTACTTTGAGCTGAACTCACATATCTGGTGACTAGGCTAGAATCGCCCGCCGTGACCATATGAGCATACGCCATGATGATCATATTTGATGTCTCTGAAAATAAGACCAAATCTCAGCCTGATAGAAGATGGAAAAGAAACGCGTCCCACGTACGCTCGATGCGCTGATTATGCATGCCAGTCGTTGGATTAACAGCAGGATATTGCTGGCCTAAGCGATCGCGTCAGTAGCAGGCTTGCGACCCGATGATTGACGTTCATTACCGGCATCCTGGGCAGCGTATGGATTTGGCCATGCAGGTGAGTTCTGGAAGCGCAGCAGAGGTTCAAGGAGAGGTGGACCTAGTGCCGGGTCGAGGTACATGAACATGGGCCATGCCGCGTATAAGATCTCGACAGGATTGACGCGCCTGAATGGTAGTCCAAAAAATGTTAATGGCGTCAGATACCTCAGGGCAGGTAAACGGGCCTTGCTTTGCTGTGGTGCCTCCGATATTTTTCATGAACATCATCACGTCGGATGTATTCCACTTCCCATCCGTGCCCATCGCTACAGTAAGCTCTGTCGCGCCATAGACCTGGCGAACTGCCAGTGACACCAGATCTTGATAATCCGGGACACGCCAGCAGCAGCATGAAGGATGCGGTCATCCAGCGTCTCTGCTCGCTGCCGGGCGTTCGAAAAGTCACTCAAGAAGTCATCGATCTGTAAAAAGGATGAGACGGCCAATGAATCTCCGGAATCACATTGTTGAAAACCAAAACTTACCGCACTGCCCATGTCAGAGTATCTTGTCATAAAATATAGGCTGTAATTGAGGGCGTTGTTGGACAAATCGACGTATTGTACAGCAGGATTCCGTGCATAGCCGACTGCAAAAACGACTGGCTCCGGGGTCGATTGAATTGAATCGAAGTCCCACGAGAAAGCGAATCCGGGCCAGGCCCTAATCAAAAGCGGGAAGGGATACCGAGTTTAACCATTCGAAGTCGTCCTCAGCGGAAAAAAGACACGTACTGGGATATACTCCGGAATGCTGTGTCATGTATGCCGGTGAGTGTCCCATTGGCCAAGAACCAGCCGCGACATGCTGCAGAATCGCCAGTCATGTCTGTCACTACACCTTTCTACGCATCACAGTTCTATATTAACGATAGCATATGCATAAAAACAAGAACGTACTGAAGGATTCGAGATTGTGGCGTGGTACGAAGTACCCCATCCCGCCTGGTCCGCAGTTTCAGTAAACGATGATTGCGATTGAGTAGATATTTCATGATAGATGCTGTTTCCGGAACGATTTGTATCCCAAGTCACGACAGCTTGGCGATCGCCCGAGGCCCATTCTTCGCGCGGGAAAGCGAGTTGGTAACATCACATAGAGGACACTCTGAAGAGGCTCACCTGCGCTGATATCTGCATAAAACGAGACCACATGTGGACGTCCATCCACTGAGGTGGCCTCGACGTACATATACGAAAAAGGCATCGACTGTCGCACCATATCTCCTGGCTGCATATTCGTTCAGCATCAGTGTCGGCATAGCCTCGGACACGGTGACCACCACTCACTTCGATGGGACTCAGATATGTCACATTAAGTCGCATTGGCCCTGCTGGAATCGTGTAGATTGTACGCGTCGGGGTAACCGTGACCGCCAATGGCGTAGTCGCATTTCCGCCTCCCTCGCCCATCCAATTGTAAGTTGTATTATCAACCCTCACAAAACCTTGCCATCCATATATCTGCGCCAGAAGTTGTGAATACGCCCCAAAATTCGTCCGAAGGAAAATACTCACGGAACTTAATGACCATCCCTGGGGCCACTTATCAGGGATTGGCGTCGCGTTCGTAGCTATCTGCCAGACGCTTAAGTAAGGAGACCTCACAGCAAGTGGATATATGGCGGGTGTGAATGCCTGTTGGCATGTAACTGGAGCGATGAGGTTGAACGAAAAGAGAGCGGTCAGGAAGTGGACGAGTGACCATGCAGCAACCATAGCCAGTCTGAGAATCACTCCGGTGCACCAAACAAATGCAGGATTGCGAATCCGATAATGTAGCCTGGCAAATATGTCAAGAGAACGGGGAGCCTCAAAGAATGGAAGGACAGGATGAAGGTGAGGCGACGGTGACGGTGAGACGGCAGACTCCAAGCGACGAACGATGAACCAGCACTGTTATCGAGATGGGGGCTGATGCTGAAGGCCTACTCTTGTCAGCTACTGTATGAGCCTGCGTGACAGCAAAGCGCTAGGATCTGCTAGGATATGTAACCGGTGGCTTTCTGTTAGGCCGCCTTGTCAGGGGCAGAGCGCTCATAAAGAACAGCAATGACACCATGTCATAAACTGCCTCAACTAGCCGTTGCCATGTCAGCGGCCAGCAATGATAGAATCGCTCCCCTGGACCCACGTTTTATGTGGTCTATACATCCTGTCTTTCTAAACCTGCATATGAGACCTTGTAACGCGGTCACTGCTGTTTGCACAGTATTAATCAGCGAGGACAGTACTGACCATTAATTGTTCTAGCCTCAGAGATCACATCGGCATCGCATTGAATGGCAACATTGACAGGTTGGCGTCTTCTAAGGGGAGTGCGAATAGGCGAGGTACTTATTTCACCTCGCTTGAAGCTGTACAACCGGCATATTGGCTCGAAGATGGCCGCCCATATACTTGAGCGTCTGGGGCTGTCTGGGGCGACCGGAAGCCAAAATATCATGACAGTGCGAACGAAATGGATTGCCTCGGCGTATAGGGAAAACCCGAGCTACAATGATGAGCGCTATGAGCTAGTTGAAAATGTGCGCCCAACGTGAGCCAGTAAGAGAAGAGACAACTCGAGGAGACGTGAAAGTTGAGCAGCAGATAAGCAGTTGAATGTCATTCTATAGTGATAATGTCACGAAAACTCCAGTTGAGGGAATACCTATGATAAGTGCGCTTTAGATCTTGCCCTTAATGACGTCCGCAGCTGGAGTAGAATCGATCTCAGCTCTGGGTACTATGTGCAATAGGAACAAGACGATACCCTGTTCGGCGAGAGCGTATACATAAGCTAGAAAGGACACACGCGTATCAGTAAGAGACATTGATGCAGCGGAGAACCACTCACTCTGCGTGTGGCTGGCAATGTGGAGAGGTAGCACCGACAGATCTACGACGCGAATGTTCTCCATGCCATAGACTCTGAGCTTCGGATCGACGACGCCGTTAAGCTCCTTCGGTAGCATCGAACAGGAGCCAGCCGTATCTGCGAGCACTTGTGGATGAAAAGACACATAGAAGAGTATAATTCACGTACGGAAAGTCATTTTAGCTGCCTTCTTGATCCATGCTTTGAAATCTTTCTCATCTTGTACGCCTGTACCAGGATTGACCTCTTTGCCTGCATGCCAATTTGTCTCGTCAGACATAATCTCAGTGCGAAAGTGGCCGTGCAGTGCACACCGAAGCATTCGCTGATGGGTTCGTTTTGCGGGATAGCACGAACAAACTTCAACGTTTCGTACAGGGTTATGAGATCTAACAAAGCGTGAATGAATAATCTGCAGCAGCGATAGATGAACAGAACATACCCAACTCATCCTCAAAATAATGCGGATCGATATCCGGTTGAATGGTGGGGTCAGTCGACACACATGCTGAAGTGCCAGAGTCAGCGACAGACAAGGCGTGAACGATAGTATAGGGCGTATCCTTACAATGCTTCCTCTCGACCAGGGATGATTGATGCCAGCTACCAACGTTGCATACTTCTTTCCCGGCTCTGGTAGATCTGGAGATCGGCCGAGAAACCATGAGCTATGTTGACACAAGAGAATCGACTGTAACCTACTCGGCCCGCTCATGAACGCCGGGAGAGCAATGTACTCCAAACTCCCAGCCTTGTTCTTCAAATTCCGCATTTGAATCTCGTATTGCTTCTTCAATGACGGGCTCAGGGTGTCGTAGTTCTCCTTGAACCTAGTTTCCTGTCTGGCGATAATCTCTTGTGCACGTGAGGTGACCGAATCGAGAGGGAGCATGAAGAAAGACAGAGGACCAAGCAGCATGAGCCCTTTGCCTTCAGAGCTGATGGAAGAAGTAACGTGTCAAACTGAACCGGTGGACGAGAAGAAAGATGACGCACACCAATTTGGCTTGTTCCTCCCAAGTGCCGACGTCATGGAGAGGATCGAGACTGAGATAGTGATTGGGTTCTTTGAGCTCTGAAGCGGCGTAGGATGAGAGAAATTTCAAAAGAGAGCTTTTGACACCAACCGTAGCTCATGGAACAAATCACGTGCTCTTGGACGTTATTTCCAACGCCTGGGAGCGAAGTCTTGATGGGGACTCCGATCTTCTCGAGAACCGCAGGGTCACCGATGCCGGAAAGCTCGAGGATCTGAGGCGATTGGATGGCCCTTCGTAAATCGAAGTGAGTTTAGGAGATTCGGACACATGATGATCAGGAACCGTACCCGGCACACACCAAAACTTCCCTCTTCACCTGAACCAGACATCTCTTATCGTGGTGCAAAAACTCGACGCCTGCTGCGACAATGTTCCCGTTCTCATTCTTTGTGTCCGACATGATGATCTTGCAGACGACGGCATTGGCAAGAACATTTAGATTAAGCCTGCTGTTTGCTTCCTTGAGATATTGCTGAGAGCATGCGGAATCAGGGTCAAACGAATTGAATGAGAATAATTTACTTGCAATGGCATATGAGCATTGGTGTGTCTGCGGGTTGATGGTGTTCAAGGGTGTAAATGTCCCAATAATTCGGCCGCAGACCTGGGAGGAAATGTGAGTATGAGAATAAATGCCTGCCGCTTAGAAAAGCGACATACAGGTTCCTCAACAGTTTCGACATTCATGTGATTCAACGTCTGTAATGAAAACGTTAAATGACACTCTCAACTGATGCAAGACTTCAGCGCACATCTCGAAGGGTGAGATCCCACCCTGACCGGCCAGCGAGAAATCCTGTCTTGATAGGACCTGACGGTTATGAGCGTTCAACCCATTGGTCTCGTGATATGGAATCTTGCTCACCATTATAACCGTGGAACTCCGGATCCCACGTCAAGCGATCCGCCAAAGTGACCTCTTCGGATGGCGGTATGAAGCTTTGCAAGATATTCAGAAACCGCAGACCACATAACATATTGATGACCTACCCTTCGCATTTCTTTGAGTACTCGAGGAACCATTTCCAATTCCACCCAGGGTTTCCAAGCTCCTCAATAGCTGTTGTGTAAAGTTGAGAAAGGGATTATGGACTAAGAGCGGAGAAACTCCGCACCGTCAATGTCCTCTGCGGGCGGTCTGACCCAGACGTAGAAGTTCATCATAGAGCTACCTCCTACGCCTTTACCTCTGTTTAAGAGGTCGGAATCCGCTCATAAACTGGGTGGCAGAAGCAGGACGCACCGAGGCCATATGAAAACAGAGTCGTCACAGTGCTTTGCGGGGCCTATCGAGAGGACTGAGAACAGTGAGCCTATTGCATAACAGAATGGACGCACTGTTTTGAAATGGTAATCGTATTGAGGATTCCCGAAGCTCAAGCCATAGTTACCAGGGTATACTGATCAATGAAGAAAGTCGGCATCACATCGGCCACAAACATGAGTAAATGTACTCACGGACTCTCTGGTCACCCGCATGGTCTGAACCAGCTTCCAGGACGCATACAGTGACGTTTGGGTCCTCAGTCAGGCGCACTGCTAGAACGAGGCCTGCGGTCTATTTTGGGACAGCATAAAAACGCATGGCCAGATGGAAGAATTCGCGACAGGGAGAAAGAACATACCCCGCCTCCTGCATTCAGATCAAGAAGTTAGCAAGTGATCAAGGCACGTCCAGGTATCTGGAAGGCTCACCAACAATAACATAGTCAAACGCCTTATCCGCGACTTGCTCAATCGTTGCGTAAACCATGATGCTGACAATCTGAGGTCGAGGTTCGACGGACAACTAGACCCTTCAGCTCTCAGCCCTGCAGATATAAGGCGGCCCTCGTCTCCCCTGAGAACGGTCTGCAATATAAACCGGGACACGCCAAGTACACGTCGTCCGCCGACGCAAGCGCATGGGTCAGCAAAACCCACCAGTGCACGCGTACTTTCATCTTGAATGCTCGACAGACCTGCCTGCGCATCAGGACTACGTATCTGCGCGAGGCCACGAGGCGACCATTGCTTCACGCTTTAGCCAAGAGGAAACGTGTGTTTGGCCGACCATGTCGGAGGAGTGTCAAAATTGTCTCGGTTGGACTCCCGAATCGGCATTTCGTCAGTGCAATGGGGCAGGGCCGGGCACTGAGCTACGGTTACCCATTAGCGGAAGCAAATCAGAGACCAGATCTTCGGAATGCCGTTCTCCTTTCCGCAGGTTCGGCGTCATCACTGCGGAGTCCAGCTGTGAGATCTTTTGGAAATCTCTCTGCCAACTGAAAGAGCAGGCCATCCCCTCCGGATCAAGCTGGTTTCTCCCCACGAGGAACCCCGCAGCAAAAAGACAAATAAAAGACAAATCACGATAGATGACAAGATTGGTGGGCAGCCTTACATAATTTAAGCCTCTTCAGTTAACTGCGGAGTGGTGCGCCTCGGTGGACCCTCACAAAATATCCAGAACTTAGAGAGCTGAGATAAATCATAGCCGCCGGTTGTGCATAGACCAGTTTTGTACTATCATTGACTTCCTTCAAAACGAAAGACTTCTTCCAATTCCTCGCAGTACATTAGCTTCTGGATCATGATATGTGATGATAGGACGTTCACCTTCCACCACGGAATATCTCCGCCACTCCCAGTAGCACCCTCGACGAAGCTCTCCTGCATTCCATCAGTCAACTTCCACCATCGCCTGGTTTCCTCATCGTTCGCCATTTCTGCCATGTCTTTCTGAAAGTCGTTTCCGACGTACTTGAAAGTTGCGATCAGAAGATGGAGAGGCGGATAGTAGTGAATGGAGTAATCGATGATGTGGGCTCTCTCAATCGCGGCGAGAACACTCGGCCACACATCAGCATGAATCGCTTTGTATTCAGCCTCAGCCTCTGGTTTGAGCTGATGATCGTAAAAATCACTGTCAAAAACGGTAGGCAGTTCGAGATTTGAATGCGGTACCTTGATGATCTGGCACATCCGCTTTGCCTGAGAGGTTGACATGGCTGTTCAGCGCGGACGAACGCAACCGCTCGCAGATAGAGATAACTGATGCACTGTACCAGTATGTTAGATGGTCGTGACCAGCAGCGAACGAGCTGCGGCCCGTGATTTCCATCTCATGACCCTCCTGGATTTCTGACCATGCAGTCTTGTGGCGGACTTTCGAGGACCCAAAATTCACTAATATGTCCAGGAGAATGTGGTAGAAAGATGCATATGAAGAGTTCGATTCTTGGATACTCAGGGGAGTTTCAATTGAAAAGCTGTGCAGCTATATCTGACCAAAATATCGTTCGGAGGAAAATCACTGCAAAAAAAAAAAAGGTCGAAAAAGCACGAGTAATTCAATCAACCCACAGGCAGCCTTGGTTTCTTCCAATCAATTGTTTACAAGGGGAATCCTCCATCGAGAAAAAAAACTTCAGAACACAGCAGATTTACAGCCAAAAAATGATATGAAGACTGCAGGTCGCAACAACGGATCGAGAGTCGAAACACAATCAACGCCACATTTTGAGCTCCGCCGCGTATCACTTCCACTGCCACCGACGTGGTACTGCTGTACACGTCTTTCCTCACCGTCGCCCGCCCACTTCATATAGCTTGTTCATAGCCTTGTTCGCTGCACACACCTTCATCGACACCAATATCGCCACCAGCGTTTAACACATCCATCATGGGCGAAGTTAGCAACTTTGATTACCTGTTCAAGGTGTGTGGTTGCGCAGACGAGCTTGAAATACTTGCTGAACGCTTCGTGATATTCGTTATAGGTCGTACTCATCGGAGACTCTGGCGTTGGAAAATCGTGCGTACCACACTTTGATGCTGTGCTGGAAAACCGCTGACTATCTCTGTCGTTATGTAGAAATTGTGCGTACTTGGGACACCCTCTACCCCATGTTCAGGATGAACTGTGATGGACGCTGGTGCTGATCTGTCTTCTGTGCGTTGCCAGTGCTATCGCGATTCACGCGCAACGAGTTCAATCTCGAGACCAAGTCGACGATTGGCGTGGAATTTGCCACACGGACGATTAGCGTGGATGGAAAGACGCTGAAGGCGCAGATCTGGGATACTGGTGAGCTTCTCATTTTTGCTTCCTGTTCCGGGTCCGCGTCAACCGCAGCTCTATTCTTCATGGTCTGCATGTCGTGCTGCGATAACCATGGCGCTATCGGACTTCGATTGCGCAGTCCGCAGGCATGGCCCACGTCGGCGGGATATATCACTTCAGTCGACAGTGCTATGCGCCTTGGTGTCGGATTTGACAATGGCAGACTGTCGCGGATGTGTTCCATTGCCTCATTCGTGGTCCGTGGATTCTGAGTTGGTGCTGATCATGTTTGACTATTAGCTGGACAAGAGCGATACCGTGCCATCACTGCTGCGTGCGTTATTTTTTTCGTAAATCTCAATTTCGCCTGACGTTGAACCATTCTCCAGGTATTACCGAGGTGCCGTCGGCGCACTTCTCGTCTACGACATCGCTAAGCACGCGACATACGTCAACGTCACGCGATGGCTGAAGGAGCTGCGTGACCATGCGGATTCGAACATTGTGATCATGCTGGTTGGGAACAAGAGCGATTTGAAGCACCTGAGGGCTGTGCCCACGGAGGAGGCAAAGGCCTTTGCCAGTGAGTTGACTCCGTGACGAGCTTTTGCGTCCGTCGCTTACGCCGTTGAACTTAGCCGAGAACGGTCTCTCCTTCATTGAGACATCCGCTCTCGACGCCTCGAACGTCGAGTCGGCCTTCCAAACTATCCTCACCGACATCTACCGCATCGTCTCCGCGAAGTCGCTGGAGGCGTCCGCAGACCCCATCAAGCCCGGAACCGGCGACACCTTGACGGTTACGCCGAGCCTTGACGCGAGCGCTGCCCAGAGCAGCAAGTGCTGTTGAGCACTGGGCTTTTCCGGCTATCTTGGTGCAGGTTTGAGGCGGCGTGTTGGGAGCCTGGCTGCTCGGTTTAATTTCGTCGTGGGTGGTTAGGGCTGGATACCTGGATGAGCGTGTCGATAGATGGGGGACTACCTGCAATGTCGATGGCCTTATCGTTTCTTTTTGTTAACCTTTCCTGTGCATGTGCATACGGCGTACACTCAGGCTACTTTTGCGACTTCAGATTCTCTGTAATAAATTTTCTAAATTGTTATACCCCGCACCTGTGTGTCAATCTCCTTGTTCTGCCTTGATGTACATAGATGGCAGTAAGAATGTCGGTATTTGTCAGATGAATGTACATACCTTGCAACGCCATTGGTAGCTTCGACATCAGAGAGCGAGGAAGACTGAGGCGTGGTTATCGAGTGTTACGCCGGTCTGTCGGTATGTGTCAGGCACTGGCTATTTTATTACACTTTCGCAGACTCCACTTCGTAATCCCTCCTGACTTCACCAACATGACAGTGCAGAACATGCGTTTGTCAATTATCCAGGTGAAGGAGAGACACAGGTACGTGAGGCATTGAAACACGAACAACAGGTCAGGCCTTGGTGACTTTGTTAACGGATGTGCGCTGATTCTTGATAGTTGTGGATGCGCAGTGGCTCCGTGTCGCCTTTGCGTGAATAGGCACAGTACATGAAAGACCGTCAATGTCGCGACAAAGGCCCTCAGATGGATCTGCCGAACATCGACGAGCGCCTGGAAGAATCGATGTTGAGGAATGAACAAGCCACCTAGTCTGCTTCGTCCATCAGTTCAATATTTTGCCTTTGGAGACAGGTCTTCTTTTGCGTTCGAAGTCGCTGTGGGCGGCGATAAACCGACCACGAGCGCCTTCGTTATTGGAATTTGCGCAAATTAGTGGATACAGCTCCACCCCAGAAAACGAGGAGGGACGCCTGATGCGCCAATGCATGCGATGTGGCCCGGTGGCCATGTTCCTCTTCCCTGTCTCCTTGTCGCCTTCCAGCATCTTCCTTCATTTCGTTCGCCTGCCTCTTTCTAGCCTGTTATTGGCTTCTCCGCAGCTTTCACTCCATCTGGGGCTGGAGTCCGTCCATAATCTGGCCTGACTCATCTTGCCGGGGCGTTGTCAGTACAGATTTGAGTCTAGCATGTCGACGGTTGGCCGGTCATCTACAGTTGCGCTCATCGGTGTTTCCAGGTGGTCAACGCCCAGACGACTCTTTATAAATCGCTCCTGAAGCCTGGCTATGGTTACTACTTCGGCCTGCCCATCGACAGTCAAAGGCCATTGAACGGGAGTGCTAGTGCCAGTTCGTGTTTCATTCTTTTTCTTCCGAAGTGCACGTTGAACCCATTCTCTCAGGTTGGGACGTGTTTGCCGCCAACGTCAATACCGATAAATGCACAAGCGACGCTATCATCTCGTTGGTGAGGACGCATGCCTCGTTCAACAAGAGCGCAGACATTTTCTCGGACTTATACGATGGCAGCAGTGGCGCCGTGGTTTCCGGGCAGGCGAGATGGGTTCAACCCTGACCATTCATCACCATCGTGCTGATCAGCGTATTAAAAGCGTCGCCCTCGGCGCGATGTTTGCACCACTCATCCTGATTACACTGGTATTACCATCAAATAAACCGCCATTCCTCTAGCCAACTTCAAGTCGGCTTCGCAACGCCAGGTCTGTCAGGAGATTCTGCGTCGCACAGCAGAGCTACCGCAGGCGCGATAGCTGGCGGCGGCATCGGCGGCGGCATCGCCTTGCTCGTTGTCCGGCACTTCCGCCGCCGGAAGCGCGAGCGCGAGCAGGCCGAGCACTTCGCGCTGGACCTCGGGGAGGCCCCACCCAGGCATCGGAGATCCCGCCGTTCGCACCGTATGCGCCGTATCATGAGAGGGACGCGTCGGGGAACACGTTCACACCGACAGTAGGACAGCACGAGCGCGAGCTTTCGCACTCCGATGGCGCTAGTTCGTCCGCCGGTGATTCGTCAATACCAACGGCCACGTCGGCTGGCACGCGCAAGCGCATGGAGGCGTACGGCCTGACTCATGCCTCGTCTCCAGGTCCTATAGGAGGAGCGCCAGACAGTCCACATGGTAGCTCCGAGAACAAATGACGCTGCTGCAGGAGATATCCAGAGGGAGTTGGAATGGCTTAGGCAAGAAATGAACATGCTGGGAGCTGGGCGGGAGAGGGACTTGCTGTCGCCGAGTTACGATGAAACGCGACAATAAATTATTGTCGCCCCGTTGTCTTTATACACTGGACATTTGATCAGGAATTGACCGGCTATACCAGCTACACACTGATTGTGTAGACGATAATAAAGCAATTGAGTATTGTAACTTAGTTCGTTAGGTATATTTTGGAAGGAAGCAGGCCGCCGTGGTAGGCCGTGGTGGCGTATTGCGCTGTTCCGTCCATTGACTCCGCTCCGTCCGAGTCTTGTCATCGTCTCGTGGGCGGCTGTCCTTCCCCACGGTGCCTTCCCCACATTCTGTCACCACCACCAACATCCACGCCTTGGGCAGACATACACGTTATGCCATCCTGAAATTGTGGTCTGACTTTTGCGAATATCCGACACACTGATTGGTCATAAATCATCCCCGCTGGTTTCTGCGCCCTACTGGCACCAGCGAGGCTAACCTCCCACTCTCGGATTGACGAACTAAGATCTCTTCAAGTGTTCAGGATCTTAATATTGGCCCAGCGATACCCACTTCTCACGAGGAGATGAGCTACAGCTATACCGAACTCTGGCATGAACCAGAAGTGTTCCTGCGCCCGCGCCCGTTGGAGCGCGCTCCGGGCAGCTTCATTCTGCTGCCATTGCTCCCAAAGCGACCTCCTCCAAAAGCGCTTCCAGCCGAGATTTGGTTGAAGGTCCTTGGATATGTATTTGCCGAGGAGGAAGGAGATGTCCTCAAACGGAGGGCGCGCCTGCGCACCCAGTGGAGGACGATCATTGTATGCAAGACATGGACGGTGAGTAACTTGCATGCCCACGGCGGGGCTTAGCTGGGCGTTGCTTCACCATGATCTAAGCTCATGACTGGCGCTCAGCCTGGCCTTGCTTGTTGACCATCTTTACGAACCATGGAACGCTGATGCTGCATGGCCGCTTTGCCCGTCTTCCAGGAACTCGCGTTACCCTTGCTCTATGCACGCGTCCATATCTTCTCCTTGTTATCTTTGGAGAAATTTGTCCATCACCTCTACACCTCAGACCAAAAATGGGACTCCATCCGCCGCATTCTCTATTCCGCACCCGGACGCTGGGTGCAGCGCCTCGATATCTCCGAGATCGTGTGCGCACACGACGCGGAGGTGCACCGTCTGGCCATCGACACGCTCCTCATGCGGCTCTTTCCGCTTCTCCCATTCCTCGTCGAGCTCAATTTGAGCTCCGAGATTACGCTGAGCGCACGCTCAGCCGGTTCATTGAGGTGCAAGGATGGAATAGAGCGACTCCGTAGGCTGAAGGGACTGAAGGTGTCAATACCGGAGGACCAAACATTCGAGATGGGCTCTGATGGGCCAATTTTGGAACTCCTGCGGGCATGCTGGGGATTAGAGCAGCTGGAGATGGTCAGTCCCGACGATGCAAAACCCGACCAGGAGTCCCTACTCCCCACGGAAGACCAGGGCCTGATCGAGGGCGAGCCTCTATCGTCACTCGAGGAGCCACTATACCTACCCAACCTGCGCTTCCTCTCCCTACTCTCCATTCCGCCGTCGCCCTTCCTTTCTCTGCTCCTCCGGTCACCCCTCCCCGCCCTGCGACACCTTATGATCACGCCCCTTGACGACTCCCTCACGCCCTATACCACCTCCATCCTCGCCATCCACGGCGCCCAGCTCTTCACCCTCCACCTCAACACGCCCAAGCACTGGCCCACAGGCACGCACCCGCCCACGCCCGCGCTCCTGCAGCGCGCCCCGACACTGAAGCACCTCGCGCTCGACTACCCGCTGCCGGTGCTGACGCTGCCGCCCGGCACCACGCACCCGCTGCAGATCCTGACGATCCCGCGCCCGAACGCGCCCTTCCTGCGCGAGCTCGAGGGCCTGCTCCCGCGCCTGCCGCGCCTCGCGCTCGTGCGCGCGCGCAACGTGCGCTGGCTCCAGCGCGGCGTGAGCGGCAAGGCGCTCGAGGCGGGCGTGCAGGGCGAGATGCGCGAGTGGCGCCGGCGGCTGCTGAGAAGGGGCGTGCGGCTTGTGGATGGGGAGTGGCGGGATCCGGATGTGGTTTGATCTACTGCTTGTGGTGGATGTCTTTTGCTTAGGGCATTGGTTTCGTGCGGGCTTGGGTAGACTGTTGATGATTTGATGTTGCTTCGTATGCTTCATTTTTTTGCCATGTTGTGCCTGTATCCGCTGCTTGTTTGTTCTACTTACTGTAACTCATGCACCACTCATCTACTAATGCTAACTAAATATCATTTGTTGGAACATTCATGCAGTTCGACATACTCAGTCGTCGCGGACGAAAAGATGTCCAACATCCTCCAGGGTTTACGTGGTGTTGGCGCCGCAATCTATCAAATTCGTTACCCTGGCTCATTCGCTGATTGACAGTCAACGTCGAACAAGCGCTCAAGCCCAACTCGAGTCACTAGGAGTAGTCACTGGGTCATGCCCGAGTTTCATTCAAATACACCCCGGGAAGAATGCAGCATGTATAAATACCCCCACTAACATCGCAACTAGCACGGCGTCTTCTCTGTTCGACGAGTCACCATGAGCACCAGCTACCCATTCAGCATATACAACGCCTTCACGGAGTCCATCGCCGGCGGCAACCCCGCCGCGGTCGTCCTCCTGCCCACGCTCACCATCCTCCCCGACGACACGCTCCAGACCATCGCGCGGAACTTCAGCCAGCCCATGACGACCTTCGTCTCATTCACCGCGCCCGCGCCCGCATCCTCGGGCGCCGAGGACCCAGGCACGATGGTGCTCGGCGTGCGCTGGTTCACCGTCGAGGCGGAGGCCGCGCTCTGTGGGCACGGCACGCTCGCAGCCGCAGCCGCGCTCTTCGCGGACGCGGACGCGCCCGCCGTGCACACGCTGCGCTTCCGCACGCCCCGTGGGGCCGCGCTCGTCGCGCGCAGGGCCGCCGCGGGCCGCATCGAGATCGCGCTGGACGCGGCTGCGCTCGCGGCGCCGGGCGCGGCGGACGAGGCGCGCTGCGGGCGGCGCTGGTGCGCGCGTTTGGGGAGGAGGTGGAGCGGAGTGTGGTGGTTGTGAAGCAGGGCGCGGGGACGGAGCATCTGAGGAGGTATGTGCTCGTGGAGCTGGACGTGCCGGATCTGAGCAAGGTCAAGTTGAAGCCGCATGGCCTGGTGCGTGGCCTCGTGTATCCGCCTTAGGAGCGTCCTGGATCCATGTGCGTGAGCGCAGGTTGGCTCGCCGTTCGTGGTCCACGTCCTTACGACGCGCTCGCCGACGCCGGACGTCGCGTTTCATTCGCGGATGTTCGCCGCGATCGGCGAGTACGTCTTCGAGGACCCCGTCTGCGGGTCCGCGCACACGTTACTCGCGCCGTATTGGAAGGAGAAAAACGGCACCACTGGGGCGGTTACGGCGAAGCAGGTCAGCTCGCGTGGCGGGGACTTGCTGGTCTCCGTCGACGAGGCGGAGGGGCTCGTGCGGCTGGCAGGACCGGCGAAACTTGTCAGCAGAGGGGAGATTTTCCTGTAGCAGGTCAGAATATACGATAACATTATATGCAGATATCCTTTCTCGGACTTATAACAATACGCATAGACAGAGGAACTCGTACAAGATGATCAGTGCACCATGGCTAATATTCGGTGGTAGTCTTCTTTGACGCTCCGGAACGTCTCCTCTAGCTTCTCAAGCCGCTCTTCCTCTTCCAGCTGAGAAAGCACCTCCTACATGGCAGAACAAGTTATTAGTATACAGGCGGCTGAAACAACAAGTGCGACGCACATAGTTGAAACGGTATAATCTCTCCTTGACCTGCAAGCGGAACGCACGTGCAGCACGCACGTCCGCTGGGTCAAGATGCAACAACTGAAGCATTTCCAACAGCCGGTGGAATTGCCGCTGTAACCGAACCAGTCTCAGCATTTTCATTTCACTGGTATGCGAGACGACTCACTCCGGCGATCTTGAGGTCTTTGCGCCACTTTTCCGACCATGCTTTGTCCACCGGCGGGCCCATCTTCGCTTTGCCTTTTCCGGCGGCAGCCTTCCGGCGCCGCGGGCCCACCCCGCCGACTTTTCCTCCGTCGCTCGACGCAGTCACGCCAGCGTCGCCGAAGCCTTCACGCATAAATTGTTCATGTCCGAGCAGCATCTTCAGATCGTTCCGGTCGCGCAGGTCCTCGAAGGCCTCCGCAGGGTCTTCGATGGTCAGCTCGGCAATGGAGGGCTGCGCGAGAACGTAGTTGTAGATGGCGTTATACAGGCCGGCTGAATGGCACGTCAATTTGTGGATAGTAAATAGGTGTGAAGGAGGAGCGTACAGCCATGACCTTTGTGTTGGTATGGCGGGACGATGACGAATTGACTTGGTAGTTGTTAGCATATATGCGAGTGGGGGGAGGCTGAGCACGGCGTACCTGAGTCGTAGACGGACTTTGTCTGGAAAGCAGTAGAATGGGTATAGAGACGAGTAGCCCACGAAGTGGTACGTCTCCACCAACGGCGTCGTCCTTCTCTTGCGTTTCTCGAATCTGTCGAAGATGCTTTAGAGTCAAAGCAGATGGGAACAATTGGAACATGCTCACAAGACAACAAACTCCCAGGATTCTTCATCCTCGTTGATGTACGAGCCCCCCTCAATGTATAGCAGAACGAACAACTGCATGCGCCGGTGATACATCTTGAATCCAGGCGTATTCCACGTCGCCTATCCCATCAAATAGTAGCTGTATCAACATGATACGTTCCACCTTATCTAGAACAACAAAACGAACTCACATGGTACGCCTCGAAAACAACCGCGTCTTCATCCCCCTCTTCTAACGCCATCCCCCTTGTCCTTTCCTCTTCCAGACGCAGGCCTTGTATATGAATAAATCTTCTCTCCCAGGGGCTGGAACGTATCCGCCTCCTCCTCGACGCGTCCCAGGAATCCCTCTTCCGTCTTATAGTAGTCCGGCGGGATGAACTTCTCGAGCATCCCACGCACGTCGTCGACCGCGACCGAGCCATCCAGGGAAGCCGAATAGCGGATGTCGAGATAATAGGCGAGTGAACCAGAGGCGAAGCGCAGCTGTTTGACGCGTTGGTGGTTGAGCGGCTGCTACAATGAGGAAGAATGAACGAAACGTACGTCGATGACGAGGTCGCTGTAGCCATACACCTTTTCATCTTCGCCATATATCTGGGAAAATGTTTGAGATTGTATCATCGAAAGACGCGAAAGAACACGTACAGGGTAGGTGAATGTCGGGTGGAAGCCTTCGTACGACTCGTCTTCTGCGAGGACTTCTTTGTCTTTCGGGGCGCGTACTATTCGCCAGTTTGCCAACAGACACGTGAATTCATCAGTCGCGGGATACAGGATAGATAACATTGCAATGCACCTAGCGACAGTGTCAACGCTGAATTGGTTTCAGCCGTCCATTGAGCCATGATTGGAGCGCGCCAGATGGTTCGGGAGACTGATATTAGTTAGCTCGACGATGACCTCAACAATACAGTGTCCCCTCGAACGCTTTTGATATACACGGGACAGAATAGAGAAACGCGAAGATATCAGTGCGACACCAGGTAACGGGATAGGAGAAGTCAAGTCGCGGTGTCAATTGAACTCGGTGACGCGCGTTTGTGGCTGGAAATGACGCGTCCACAAACGCCCACAACTGGCGTAGGCTCATTGCTTCATCTTGGATCTGACCAACGTCAACAATTATCATTCAAATTACATAGCTTGGGTGAAGAAATGGTCGGAGATCCGTCCATTATAATATGCTCTGATGTTACAAGGCGAGATGACCATCCATCCCATAAATAAAGTCTTCACAACCTCCGGCAGAAATCTGGTAGAGAACAAAGTAGAGCCCGCTCCGACCATCAAAATTCTGCACCTCCCAGATAATCTTCCATTCATCTAACGAAATCCATTCATCAGAACAGGCGATAGGACAATAAAGGCGCAACGAACCTCCTTCCTCTAGGCCCATGTGCAACATCCGGGTGTTTGTCAAGGTCAAAAATATCAGGTAGCCTTTGCCAAATCTCTTGTCTTTTGACTGCCGTTATCTGCCGAAGATATTCATGACAGCGAGGACATAGCTTGCCAGTCGTATCCAGGTCCTTCAACCAGTCGAGGCTGGGTATGGACGGACGGTCTCCCATCACGAAAGCCTCTTCGCGAAGAAAACCCAGCTCTCTGCGGCATTCTAGAGTCTGGCCGCACCGAGGGCTGAACTTGGCATCGAAAACGGCCATGAGCAAGTCGTGATGGGCCACGGTGAGGCGTGAAAACCTGCAGAGCATTTCTCCATGACATCCCCGTAGAGGTCGAAGAACGCATCAAATTCAAATTTCTGCCTCTTGAGTCTCTTTGCATATTGTTGCGTTTCTTCCAGAGCCTGATAAACGCCCACCATCCCAAGCCTCGACTGGCAACAAGCGTAGAGAATTGACGGCAGGAAAGTGTCGAGATCGTGGTCCATGGCTAAGAACGCGATCAACATCGCGTCCAAGGTCCGATTGCCTTTCGATTCGGCAACACAGCAAGCTCCCAGACGGTCTTCAAACATCTCCAAGTCCGGGGGGTACGCATCCAGGATACGGTCGATTGCTATTTGGCGCAAGGGCCATATGCGGAAGTTTGTCGCCAAGTGCAGCCATGCTTCCAACTCAACGGTTTCGGGAAGACGAGACAGATCCTCAAAACTAGGCACAGTGACAAGTAAGGATCCTCTTATATTGGCGGGTTTTGATTCGAGACGGATACGGACCTTCGTTTATATAGAGCCCTCAATATATGGCGCAGCTTTCTATCGCTGCAGTCGATTTCCAGGACTGCGCAACCTTCAAACAAATCCTCCCCTTGCTCAATTGATGGAACGAGGTCTTGGAAGTATCCAGATGCTCCGGCCAAGACGGATACATGGACGCGGAAAAACTTGCCGTTCGCTTTGAGGAGGATATCGCCGTCGTTATACCAAGGGGAGCTACGCTCTTCGAGAACCCATGTATGAAGCTTGTCTTGAGTCTCCGGGTCAAGATGCGTTTTCTTCTGTGGACGGGAAGATGAGCCCGCGCTCTGCGCCTGACGTTTGGGAGCCATGTTCCCTGCTATGCTCTGGTCAGTGGAATCCAAGAAATTTCAGCAGCGGGCTGCAACATCGAGTACCGAACATTCGCGCACCTTCAACTTGTGCCTAATGACAATCAGCCGTAGTCGTTAGAAGGGCGAGCTGAAGAAAGCTGGGCACAGTTACTTGAAGGTCGTCGTCAAGTTAGCTATATATGCCGATGGTGACGTCGTTGTACGCGACAACATATATAGAGTCTGGCGCTTGTGAGATGTTATGTGCAGTATGGGCCTACGTAAATATTTGTCGGCACCTGTCGTTCGTTCAAACACATCCACCACCGATGTCCTTCATTGCGAAATCCATGTATTATTTTCGACAACTGTGCAACATCACCGTCGTACTCCCAGCAAGCACAAGTGACAATTGAGCTTTATTTCCATTAGATTCCACTGAGCACATCAAAGCAAAGGATGATGTTTTGGGACGACTTTGGGACGACCGAGACGTGATGGAAATGTGCAGTCGGTTCCATTCATCTCGCAAATTTTCCTGAGAGATTGCTGCGAGTTGCAACGCTCTGCCTTGAAGCTCATGACAACAACGCGATTCCTCCCAGGTAAGTAATTACTACAACATTTTCGGTCCGATAGATAGCGAGAGCGCATGTTGATCATGCAAGCATGGAACCCGCGATGGGGGACCAAGCTCGGAGTTTTCTGGATGACGTGATGCGGAAGAGTGATGAAGAATGAACAGATCTGAAGAGGCAAATCGCACCGATGAAATGCGTCATATCGCATTCTAAACTCAAAATAACATTTCGATTTTTAGCAGATTGAAATCACAAACAGAGTAAGAACTGGTGGGGCACCAGGTCGACCAGATATCGGAATGCCTGCAGCGGACAATGTCTCGAACTGAAATAGTCAAATATCATCATCAAATGCGGTATAAGAGACGACTATAGCGTACCTTGAGTCGTCAGAAGTTACTCGGGAAGCATCCTACCCATAATTTCCTGGCTCACGCTAAAAATCTCCGGCAGATTCTTCCAGATATCAAGCCGTTTCCGTTCGATGATCTTCTCCAAATGCGTGTGGCAGCTTCGGCACACTGTCTTCCTTGCATCCAGTTCTCTGAGCCAATCGGAGTCGGGAATGGTTGCAGAATCATGTAGAAGAGCATCGGTCTTCAAGGCGTGAAGATGAAGATCGTTGAGCGCCATGTTGCATTTAGCCTTCTGTTTGCACCCAGGGCTACTCGCCTCGCGTAAGACACTGGCAAGTAAGTCGTATATTGCTGTGGAGAGGCGGGAACGACCTGTGTGGCATCTTGCTCGGATCTTCGAACAAAGCACGTAGTTCGCGTCATATGTGTAATCCTTCTCGTCTTCCAATTTGCGCATGAAAGCTTCGGTGTCCTTTAATGCGTCAAGTACGTCTTGGATCTCCAGCTGACAGCAGGCATAAAGAGCGATGGGAAGGACGATCTCTATCCCATTGGCCATGGCTAGATATGCCACCAGTACCGCATCCATGTTGAGATCATCGTCTGAGTCCGCAATGCAGCACCTCGCCTCAAAACCATTGTAGGCATCCAGGTCGGGAGGATATGCGGAAGTCATGCAGTCGATAGCACGTTGCTTCAACTTCGGCATAGAATATTCTTCTCCTAGATTTAACCATGCCTCCATGGCAATGAATTCCGGAAGGGTGGACTCGGATTCATAGCTAGATTTAGGCGAATGACGAATAAGCATCCTGCAGGAATCCAGTGAAGAAGCTCTAGCTCACCGCGGTTGGTATATGGCCCTCAATAAATGTTCACATTCAAGGTGGTGTCCACGAAGCTTGAAGGCCGGACATCCTCCTATTTGCCTTGCCTCGTCTCCGATAGAGTCGAGCAAGATCTCCAATGTAGGCGAGGCTTTCGACAAAACAGATTTATGGACCCGAGATTGGAGCGGCGGTACGTCAAGGACGACGTTCCCATCATCAAACCAAACTGCACCATGCAGTCTTGTTTCAACACGCTGTCTTTTGGTGGGGCGAGACGCCTTGTCCTGATGTACGTCGGGATTCTTTTCCTCGTGACTCTTAAGGGGATTCTCGTTGGTTAACATAGACCTCTCGAGTCTCTAAACGGATTCAAGGTCAACTTCGCGACGCTTCAGGGGACGAGCTGCGAATATCTCACATACCTTTGTAAAAGCTCGTTCGTCGCTTCAACTTGAATCGCAGAGGGAACGGGCCACCTCGATCAAGGGTTCCAAGGCGGGTTTATATAGCGACTCATGGCCTGGTGACTTCTAGAATTGTGACATGGAAAGTCTGTCTGATAAGCGGGCACCGGTCTGAGATGGGGTTCCCTGAAATGATCCCCGTTACTGACCTCGCCGTCGCGGCTACGTGTCCAACAATGAAATCCGGTCATACCTGCACGAGGATAACAGATCTGAGGGTGACAGATGAGCTTGATAAGGACGATTTCCGTCGCGGAGGTCTGTAGCCATCGTATCAATTGTATCATGGCGCCCATGGGCCAGGATCTAACCCGTAGTGGTAACAGATTATCAATAACCAGAAAATGGTGGCACCGCTAGAAGCTATGCAGCATGAAGCCGACGACAGAGTATCACAACGGAATTATGTCGTTTGCCCTCCAGCCCATGTACCTTTCCAGTTCCTTTGCAGATAAGAAACTGACAAGGCATCGCAATCCCAAGTTCCTCATGCGTTCACGCTGCCCATCTTCTGACTCGAAGCGCAGAAGTTCCAGAAACCGATAGAACCCTGCCATGCGCAGCTCATAGTCCTCGATCATGGGTTCGTCTTCAGGGTCCATATCCAGGATGGCCAGAAGACTGTCGCGTTGCGTTGCGCCGTAGTTCTGTAGACTCTTGACGAGCAGAGTGATCTTTTCATCGAGCAGCACGATTTCCGCCTGATTCTCCTTGAATGAGGTAAGATCGTCAGCGCGGGAATAAACATCGACCAAGCTCGAACGGCGTACATGCGTGAACATGCCTGGGCGGAAAAGAACGTCGAAGACATCATGGAGTTGATCCATAATTGTCTTGAATAACCGGACTGATGGATTCATGAGCATAAAACGAAGATGAAAAGGAGCTATTTGCTCACTTCGAAGCCAAATCAACGTCCTTTCTTAATCTGACGCCATATACGTCCCAGCAAAAGGTCCTGCATATTTGCAGGTACGGTTGACATCGCTGTCTCATTGAGACGGCTCACATGTCCCTCGGTAAAAATGGCGGCCATGATATACTGCAAGGAGGCGTATCGCCAGCATAATTTCTCCAGCGCGCTGTTGAATAGGAGATGCTTCGAGATGTGTATGAAAGGGCACATCGGTGATCGAATGAGGCGCTCTTGGGCGACTTGAAGCCCATTGCTGAGAAGTAACTCAGGTGTTATAGCGCTGGCGAACGCATATCGGCAAAAGGTCACAAATGCAGGTTTGTAGTTTGTGATGATACTAGAAGAAGAGAAATTTAGATGGACATGGTAGACGTCGCGGATCACAATACACTCACCGCCCATTGCCTCGTATGAAAGTCTCTCCCCAAAGATAGTGTAGCAGCTTGATGGTACAGGCTCGGATAATGCGCGACGTGTGGAGGAGGGTGATGATGGCATCCCACTCAATCCCCGAAAAACACGCTGGGGTCTCTATGATATCTGCATGGAAGTCTCCAAGGACTGTCGCAACAATATCATAGACAAGTTCTGTTGGCAATGCAAAGGAAGGGCGGGAACTCGAAGTGCTCATAATTCGTCCGCCGCTCGCAGATAAACTTGTTCGATGTCTTTTAGACGCCGTGGGCGCTTTGCGTCCTCGTTGCTTCTTCGGTCTACCGGGCATGTTGTGTCGTTATAACTGAGAAATGGTAACAACTTGAAGAATGTGTATAACAGTAGTAAGAGTTTGAATCAAAGACAGTGATGTTGGTGATCTGGTTAGCGTTCTAACGAGGAGGTCGCAGTCACAACGCGACAGGCCTAGGAGTCAGCGTCATACTTCTTGTATCGCTCCCAAAGCGTAATAAAAGGAGGCCTCCCTTGCTCCCATGAGGACCCTTGCAGATATGCTATTTTGTTAGGCAGAGCTTACAGAGCCCTGAGATAGTATACGTATATCATTATGCATCAAATCAAAGCATTATCCATAGCATGCGTGTACGCGACAAGAAAATTAGTATACGATTACAGACTCGTTAATCCTTCAATCTACCTGCGAGGCGCACCGATAAATTACGTTCGAGATCCTTGCACGGTAACAATGACAGCAAGCCAACCGTATTGCCGAACCCAGCTAGGCAGTACGACGGACCACAGACGAGTCGCGACACGCGCGTAAACGGCAACCTCTGCACCCCAGGCTTGACGCGGAGAGGCCGGTCGGAGGACATTGATGACCGGCGGCTCGAAGCAGGCGAGGCTGTCGCGCTCAACTGGTCGTTACAGCCCTGCTCAAGCGCGGCGAGCGGAAGCGCCTGCAAGCGCGCCAGCGCCGGGTCAAACGTCCACACCTCCCACCGCTCCAGCGTCGCCTGGCTCAGACTCGCCATCGAGTCACGCCCGAGATGCACCCTCGCATCCGACACCGCGATGGCCGCCCGCGGCTTCCGCCGCAGCCCCACTATCCGCTTATCCAAGACGTCCCAGCTCCCGCGCTCGACAGTCGTATCGCCGGCGCGCATGACGACGAGGTCCTCCAGTTCGAGGGCGGCCCTTCGCTTGCATTAGGGGTATAATGCGGCCCGATCATCGTCTCGCCGGTCTCACCGTCGAGCTGGATCCCCAATACGCCCATGCCGCGTCGCGAGTGGAAGTCCTTCTCTGAGGCTCGGCGCGACAGTCCTCCATGCGCCGATATCGGAAACGCCGTATCCAAGGCCGGAGAATGGTCGGACAATGATGGATGCCGCGAGCGTGAGATGAGCCCGCCGTTTGATGATGCCTGGCTTGCGCTGCGCGAGCGTCGTCCTGCTATTGGGCTCCATGCCGATGACAGCTGCGCCTGATTGTGGCTGCACGAACAGCGTCGCGCGTCTGTGGGAATATACGCGCGATAGAAGAGAACGACTTGTCCGACAGAAAGCGAAAGCGTGAAGCTGTCCACAGGAAGCTCGCCGCACTGCGTACATGACTTGACACCCGCAGGGCATATTCGCAGATTACTGATCTGCCCATGTGCCTCGTCCAGTATCGAAATGCACTCCCCATTGCTGCCATCCCACAACGACACCACGCCAGCTTGAGTGGCCGCAGCTACGATGACGGACTCCGTGCCTCCCGAACGGACGATGCTTGCGTATATCTCCGTGATGGTGTCCGCGGGATTTCCGGCTAGAATTTGACAGTCGATAGCAAGAGGCACGTCCGAGGATGACGCTTCCACGAGTTCTGCGGCCCCATCGGACATACAAAATGTAGCCAGGACGCGGATGTATTTTGAAGTCGGACCAAGGTCGACGAAATGATAGGAGCAGGCCTCGACGGCGAGATAATTGTCGGACGCTGCGGCCCGGCTGTGCTCCACTTCGCGATGACGCCATTCTCGTAGGCTGCCAGAACGAGTGCGGGTACTGGCAATGGTGCTTGTCCCCCAGCACGAGCAGGCGTGAGGACGCCTGAGGACATCCCGCCCAGGAACTGAAGACTCGTGACGGCGGACGATGCGCTTTGCAGCATGAGCACAGGCAGAGGCTTCGCCAGACCATCGTCGAGCGACCAAAGTGCGATAACGCCGGCACCAGTGCCCACGGCGCAAAGCCACCCGCGTCATCGACGGTGAGCGCCGTGATCGTGGATGCAGCTGACGATGTGCTTGGAGTCTGCAGCAGCAGTTCAGCCGTGTCGATGTAAGCGTAGACCTTCCTGTCCCGGAACCAGACGGCAACTTCGTTCTCCAGACCAACAGTGGCGATGATGATTACCGTCCTTGTTGGCAGCGATGAGTTCAACATCGCTCGCAAGCGCACGCGGCAGCGTCATGAATGACATTTCCTCCTCGACCGGGCTGTCGTCCTTGACTGGCGCATCTGGTTCTGCACGATTTCGCTGCGCTTCGAGTCGTTCGGTGTCCTTGAGCAGATAGAGCAGCAACCGTACAACAGCAAGCAGGTCAAAGTGATGGGGAGCACCACGATCCGCAGCATCCACACCGTGGTGCGCACGATCCAAGGCTGCGATCTCGAGCGGGGAGAAAAGGGATTGAGATGCTGTCGTTCAGATGTGTCGTTCGCATCCTGAGAATGGAACAGCAGGATGGTCGGCGACTCGACGCGCAGGTGGACGAGGGGTCTTCACTGGATTCAGCATATGCCAGATATGCCAGGCAGGTGCTGCACGTTGTTTAAAGTCTGAGATCACGCTGTCTTGCTGTACATGGGCATCATTCCGGGACAACCGAACACCTATCCCTGTTCCGCGAACGGCAGGGTAGGTGGCAAAATACAGTGTCGCAGTTGTCGCCAAAAGCTGTCACATGTTGAGCGGATGCAATCAGACACGAGATGGAGCACTCACCAGAAGGAGGCTAAAGTTCTTCGTCGCACGACCGCGGAGCAAGCCATGAATGCGGTTGATGAACTTTGCCCATCGCGATTTCGATTGCGTGACTGCGAAACTAGGCCCCGGGGCCTGAGACTGCAATGATGGTGTCCCTTTAGCATCCTGTTGCAGCAGCTCGTCGAGCTCCAGCCTCTGTAGATCAATTGACAAGACAGCCACGAAGAAAGTGTGGACCAAGAACCAATGCGCGACCAGCACGACGACGGCAAAAGCACAAAATTGTCTGATGGCGCCGTCCGACAATTTAGCTATGATGCCGAGAATGATGTTGTATGAAAGCACTTTGAGAGAGTTGGAGGTGCCCGCACCGCTGAGTCCCTCAGCAATGCGTTCTTTGACAGGAAGAGTAATGGAAGTCTTGACGACGGCCTCAACCTGATATCAAACAAAATTATAATTCAGTAAACAGTAAAAAGAATCCAAAAACAAGATATACAGACCAGAGTGAACATATTTTCCATCCCTATGAACAGGATAACAAGGGGAAATAGTTCCCTGCAAAATTAAATTTAGTGGGTCGACTTCCTTAGATAAGATAGGTATTTACCAGGGTATCATTGTCACCCGAAATCCTACAAGAGCACACACACTCAAGCTCGTGACCGTACTTACGAGCATTTCGACCATTCCGGTGAAGATAAGACCGATGCCGTTATGGACAAGGAGGGAAACTCGCGTGACTTTCGTGAAGAGCACGACGAAGGCGAAGTAGGCGAGATACAGAAAGATCGTCAAGAATGGACCATTTGGGCGAAGACAACACGTTTGTCTTGAACTGTCGAGGGCATGAGGTTTGCAGCCGAATCTGAAGTGGAATGAACTGACCTCCAAAGCGATGAGTGCTGGTTCCTGAGCTTCTGCCATTAGATCCGCGGTTCCTGCAGTCGCTTGTTCAGAATTCGGCGCCAAGCGGAATGGCCGGACATGCCAAGACAGTCCGTCTCGGGGAAAAAGAACGTGAGCACCAAAAACATCGACTGATCCACTGTCCTGCTTGGGTATTCAACTGTCTCGCGGCCAGCAAGCACCATCTCACGGGTGATGGGTATTCCGGAAATAGAAACGTCCCTTGACGTGCTGAGCGTCTGCATGATATCAGAGTCGGACAGCATGGCGCTCTCGGAATGTTTCCAGAACTCGAGGGGGCTGATGACGAGACAGCGTCCATCCGGTTTTCGTAGGCATGGGAGTTTGTGAGCGGCAAGGCCATCAGTATTCTCTGCTCCAAGTGCAGCGCAGACAGAAGCAGGTCGTGACTGAGGTGCCAGCTGTTTCGTCCGCCGTCGGATTGTGTATCAGAAGGCGCTCTAGACGGAGAGTCTGCTCCTTTCCGCAACGAGCACGGGCTACAGAGTCTTCGCGTACTCGCAGGTTATCCTGGCCGGTCCAAACATTCCAAAGGTCATGCTGTGCGTAGTAGTTGGAGATAGCACCTGCTGCCACGAATGGGTCGAGGATTTGGGAGAGAAGTGAGCGAGTAAACGGGGTTGGGATGACGAGTAGATGGCGAGAGCTGGATAAAAGAGGGAGGTGATGACGACGGCAGATATTAGTAGGACACGGATTTGGTGTGTAGCACAGTGACTTTGAACAAGATTAAGTCAAATCACAATGCATAAATTTACTGATACGACTCACATTCCGAAGTGATGGAAGAATATATGGCCTAGAGTGCGTACGCGTTGCAGTAGGGCCGCGAACGTATCCATGGTATGAAATCAGATCTCGGTCGTGATGATATAGGCCTAGTGTAGTCTTGAGGGTCGTACGATGTTGTATGTCGCGTGTGAGCGCGCAGTCTCGTGTAGCAGCACGGCTGTGATGGGTGTGCAGTATGGATCCCTCGCGGTCGGGTGAAGCATGGCAATGGCTCGGGAATCAGACTAACACATATAGCCCAAGAAAACAGTAAGCTTGACCTTTCGGGCTCCGATGATCAAAAGCTAGAGGTGGGCTTACCAGACATGGTACGAACGGAGATGAGGAGGAGGAGCAAGCTCTGTTCCGCGCCTGTCTCGGAATGCCCGGCAAGAGAATGCAAATTCTGTGCACACGGAAGCATTCTATATTTGGCACATGTGGGAAGAAAGTCGCCGCAGTGACCGCGCAAAAGCGGCCTGTATTCGGCACAATATCGTATGATTCGCTTTACTTGGAAGCGCCGCCTTGCGTCGGCAGAACCCTTGCTTGCTGATTATGGGCAATGCACAGAAGGCTAGGGAGGAGGTTTTTTTTTTTTGACACTTTCTTTCTCCCTTTTTGTTAGAGGTATTTTGCAGTTGTCAGTGATATTGCAGATGCAGGTGAATGCTATTTGAATCGGAGAGGTATCGGAGCTCGAAATGGTCGCTGTCGCTGCGGATGCCGAAGGCTGTGTCAGCCACCCAAATGCCAGGCAAGGCTTCAATTTCGGGGGTGCAATAACCCTTGCAAGCAAGGGAATTTTTGGGTAGCTATTGGGCCCAATTATCCCGTTATTCCGATCCGCACAAGTCCCCCAATTTCCGTGAACGTCGCGTCCGAATTTCGTGTCATCGTGCAGGCGCGCTGCTCGCTGTGTATCTTGTTTACCAACCACCACCATGATCCCCACGTCGTCGATGTCCAGGAGTGTGAGCAGGATAGCGCGGTCCGCTGCTAGGAGCAGATGTACGTAGCTCGTTATACGCATAATTAGTACCCACCAATGCGACTTTATAGCGTTGCATGCTTCATGTAGACGCAGCCGCATCACTAACTTTGGGATGCCTGCTATGTCTCCGACGATGAATGAGGGTGGAATCACATCGTGGAAGAAGAAGGAGGGCGATCACTTCACAGCAGGAGACGTACTGCTCGAAATTGTGCGTCCACAACCTTCCTCAACAGACTCGTATCACTGAGAGCACCGCGGTGCAGGAAACGGACAAGGCCGCGATTGACGTCGAGGCGCAGGATGACGGTATCGTGGGCAAGATTCTTGTGCGTCCCATGAATCCTCCGCGCTCCCGAACAAAGTTGACATGCAGCATGAACCTGCCTCCAGATGCCAGATGGCACCAAGAATATCCCTGTCGGTAAAACTATCGCCCTCCTGGCGGAGGAAGGCGACGACATCTCCAACCTCCAGGTGCCGAAGGAAGAGACTGCCAAGCAGGAGGCTGCGCCCCCACCAAAGTCCGAAGCCCCGCCTCCGGCCGCACCTGCACCTGCACCCACAGAAAGCCGCCCCCGAAGCACATCGAGCACACGCGCCCGCTGTTTCCATCAGTCTTGCGGCTCCTGCAGGAGAATGACGTCGCGGATGCGGAGAAAATTAAGGGGACGGGTGTGAGGGGGATGCTGACGAAGGGCGATGTGCTTGCGTACCTTGGCAAGGCGTCAAGTCCGACAGGAACATACAAGGAGGCTGCCTTAGCAGAGAAGAAACCAGAGCCAGTGAAGAAGGCGGAGAAGGTGGAAGAGAAGGTGGAAGAGAAGGTGCGTTCCGTTTAGTCTTTTTGGATTATTCTCACATAATGTTTTGCGTTAGCCCCTCGATGGTGCTGCCATTCGCCGTCTCATCGTCGGCAGTATGTACCAGTCGTCTGTGAAGGCAAGAGCAGCAGCAGGTATGCTTTGATTGCTCTGAAATTCTCCAATGCCTAATCTGATGCAAGCAGCGCCATCTCTCCTTCCGATTTCGACTCCATTATTGCTGACTACCTGCCCAAAGCTCATCGTACCTCTCCATCCCAGCCGCCCGCCGCGCCTCCAAAGTCGAAGGACGCTGATTCATTTGACGACCTTGTCTAGATACGCGTCTCCATATTATAGGGCTTCCAATAGACTTCTGCATCTCACCACTTTCATCTACTAATTATGGGGCGACGGACCAAACAAATCTTGCGAAGCTAATAAAGTCGTATGATTTGACATTCCAGGTTAGTAATTTATTTTTGCTGGATGGTGAGTCACGGGAGCGAGCACCGCAGAATTCGACAATCCAAACATCGACCCATCCTGGAAAGCAATAGCCTCCCTTTTGGTAAGCGTTCATGGATTCAACTGATCTTCGAATCTCCAAAACAACGGTGCTTTTTCTGATTTTCATTGAATCTTAGCTTCTTGCCCGGTTTCGACAAAATCAGGGAACCGAGCAACGTGCCCAGTCTCACAATGTTTCTTGCAAAGCAGTTAGAAATTTTCGGCGGTTGGGATTCCTTCCTCACGTTGGCATCGCAACTACAGTTCTTCTCCTCGCAAGACTAAAGCTTTACAAGCGTTTGGGACAGCAATTTTAAAAATACACTGGTATACAACGTCAAAGTCTATACATCTTCATCAAGAGGCAAACACTAAAAAATCAGCCACGTCGCCCTCGAAACGACCGATGCACTCACCCGAAACTCGATAAACGCATCACTTGTCCCGCCTCGTGGTTTTGGCGACGGCATCAAGAATTGCAGACTGAGTAATCCCTCCTCATCGATGCGCAGGGATGTTTTGGTCGAGTGCTGCAGCGCACGGACGGCGCGTGTGATGTTCGAATATCGATAACTGCGCTTTGGTGATGAAGGCCGAGCATCGTGACATGTGAGATGCACGCACCTGAAGCTAACAGTACGCGTACATTCGAACGTTTCGAGCACTTCTCTATCATTTGGGTAGTCCATCTGACGATCGGAAGGTCAGCCGCAGTAGTCAGAGTGAACGAAAAAATTGTCTTACTTCTGTACTGCCGAATGAGCCTACGGCTTGTATGCGCAGCATCGGTTTCGCGGTCGCTCGTGCGGCTGTTCGAGCAGCGGTGGTATTTGTGCCGTGTGCTGTGGGTGGATTGCCGATGAAGGTGAGCTTGTCAGATGATGGGTCGAGCTCGGACAACGCATCGCGAAGCCAAGATGACTGAAACGGGCAGGGGATCAGTACAAAGTAGCACTTTATTAAAGATGTGACAGACCTTCAGAATAATTTTGAGTGCTCTGTTCAGGATGTAAGTTGGTGCGAAGCAAGGAAACCGAATGGGACTTACGTCTGTTCAGCATCGAATGGCAGTTCTAAATGTGGCTCCGCATCGTACGTCGTAATCTCGCACGTCGCCGTCGGTCCAGCTGCATCCTCCAATCTACGAAATTTAACACCGTCAATCCAATCGAAAAAAAGACCCAGCACTCACACCAGAAGCGTCAATGGGTGTCCCTCCCCCGCATACGAGAGCCGCATCCCCGTCCGCTTCTCCCCACCTGCCGGCCCAAAGAAATTATCGATTCGTCCACCGTGCCCCTCATCGTCGTGTGCATCCCCATCGTCATCATCCCCTGCCTTTCGCCATTTCTTATGCTTCGCGCCGCCCGCTCCCGCGCCAGCCGTGCCGAAGATGTTGAGGCATTCGATGAGCGTGCCAAGCGGTACTTCGAGAACAGTTGGGGGAACGTCTGACTGAGAGGCAGGAACTGGTGGGGGTGTTAGGGAGGATGATGGGGTTGATGGTGGGGAGGCGGGCGCTGGCGGGGGTGTGTAGGTATATTCGTCGAAGATGTCGGCGAAGACGTAGGCAGTTGCTGAGTTCCATAATCAAATCATTAGAAAATCCGGCATGAAGAACAGAGAAAGTACCAAGAATGGTCCGCGCTTCTTCAACTGTGACTGTAAAACCGCTGTGCGTGATAGTAACGGTAGCGCGCTGTGATCCGGTTGAAAAGGTCAGTCGCCGGGAAGAGACGCCAGAAAAAAACTTGCGTTCGCGAAGTTTACACCTCGTAGCAGTCCAGAGAAGTATCTGACATCATGCACAGATGTGGAGAGGACCTAGAAAGTCGTTATGACCTGAGGCCTCCCCCAGTCATTAACGCGCATCGCTCACCGGCGCGATGTGCTCTTCTTCCTCTTGTGAGGTTTGAGACATTTTTTTATGACTTAAGAGTAAAGGATTTCAATCAATGCCTTGAGGTACTTTGATGAAGTCAGTTGAGGTGGTGGCGGAATGCAAGACGCGTCGAGACGCGCACGCGCAACGACGCGTTCATGACATAATCCATGCACGTGCGAACACCTAATGCTGCCCTCGTCATGCTTGTCTTCCAGCGTCTTCCTTGCACTGCGCCGCGGCTGGCAGACCGCCTCTTGAAACACCTTGCATTGCGGAGGACTGGGGCTGTGCTTTCGGCGTTGTGTCGTCCCACTTTTCACCTATTTTTCTTTTGTCCCAGCACCCTGAAGCAGCTGGCTGATCATGAAGGCAAACCAGGAGCTGACCGTCTATAACTGGACGGAGGACACGCTCGTCTTTCACTCCACAGATGACCTGGACCATGCACTTGAGCCTCGCACCTCAATCAACGTGGAATCGACGCGCAACTTCACGCTCTCCCCATTCAAAGAGAAATACGCGTACGATTTTGAGTCGACTGAGGGCGTGAAGGGGCTGGGAATGTTTGGCCAAAAGTACGATGTAAGACTGAAGAAGCGCGGGGCGGCTTTCCTTCAGGCGATGGTCTCCCAAGAGTGTCCATGGAGGATATATCGTCGAAGGTACGTGTAACATTGGTTGAAACTGAGAATTGGACTCAATTGTCCTTGTGTCAGCTCTCGAGGAAACGCCAGAATGTTCTCATCTTCTCAAAGAGAAATCTGGCGTCCTTCTTGTCTGAGATTCCAGATTCACTTGCACTGTCTGCTGTCTGTCTTCCAGGTATGTTTACCATGTTTACTGACTTGAGAGCTTCAATCATGACCTCATTTCCGGATAGGTACCCATGATACGTTCGTTCGTCTTATCTCTCAATTTTGACATGCGATACTCAGACACACCGCAGCATGGCATTTTACGGATGGCCGATGAGCCAGTGTCAGGCCGAAGATACGCATCTCGCCGTGCAACTTAAGAACCGGGATTCGCGTTCTGGACATCCGCCTGGCCGTCAAGGAAGGCCAATTGATATCTTACCATGGCCAATACCCAGAACGCACGCCATTCATCTCCATTCTCCACGACCTTTACGCCGTTCTTGACTGACCCTGCCTCTTCCCGCGAAACCATCGTCGTCTCCATCAAGCAGGAAGACTACGACGACACGCCCGGGGACATCTTTTCGCGCACCGTGCGTGAAGAGATCGAAGCAAGTGAGGGCGGGCTGGGCATGTGGTATCTCGCGAACAAGATCCCGCTGCTGGGCGAGGTGCGCGGCAAAGCAATCATGTTCAGTCGGTTCGGCGGGACGGCGCCGAGTGGCCCAACGCGCTCGAGGGCATGGGCATCCACCCGACGACGTGGCCGGACAGCGAGAAGCAGGCCTTCTCCTGGGAGCTCAAGAACACGCTCGTGCGCACGCAGGACTGGTACCACATCTCGTCGTTCCTGGACATCCCCGAGAAGGTCCAGCTCGCGATCGCGCTTACTGATCCCACCGCCTGTGACGGAGCCCCCGATCCCGGTGCTCTCGATCACGTATTTCTCCGCGTCGTCGTTCCCGCTCGCGGCGCCGTCGGTCATCTCGACGGGCTTTGGGTGGCCGAGCATTGGGCTCGGCGTGGAAGGGGTGAATAGCCAGATTGGCCGCTGGCTGCTCGATATGCTGAGCGACGGGTCGAAATCGCAAGGCGTAGGGACTTGCGGCCTGACGGATGGGCCCAAGATTCGCGGATGGACGTTAATGGATTTCTACATGGAGCCTTTTGGGTCTGACGTTGTTCCATTGCTGGTGGAGTGCAATTTTCGTGGTCGGACCAACGAGGAGGGATGGGCACAGTAATACCAACGACCCATGAACACTTTAAGACTTGACCTTGCATCTTGACTTATTGCTGGAGCTTGTATTTCCTGTACACACACGGATCGATATACTGTACAGTAGATTTGGATGGTTCCACTTGGCCTTCACTACAGCCCATACATACGACAGGTGGCCACTCGGGACAAAGTTCGTGCAGACAGTGAGCACTATGCAACATTAACTGTGCGTTGTGCTAGATCGTGCTGCCCATTGCAAGAACCCATCCCTGCAGCCCTGTGGTCTCTTTGAACGGTGATTATACACGCTTATTTAGTGTTTTCCGGATAGAAGACTAACACGATCAAAACACGATCGTGACCACTGACAGGTTGCATAGATGGGTCAGTTGGCCGACTAACGTTTCCTTCCTATCTGCCATTCCCAATCTGCAAGCCATCATAATCCTAAGATGGACCCTACCTAGTTCCTCAATGAAGCACGATGGCGAACATGGTATGCAATTTTCTGTCGAGCGATCGCTGTGAACAGTGTTGATTCTTTTATTTCAAGTCGTCCCATTTCCCGTTGCGTTAGCGTCCAACGTGCACAGCAAGCCATCTTGAGGTCCATCACGTCGATTCGGTGTCCATCATCATCATGCTTTCACCCTATTTCGCTTCACTGACGACATGGACAGCACATCGATGTTTTTGGATAGGAAGAATCGGGCCACTGATTGGCTAATTTCATAGGCACTGCACGGTTGGATGATGTGGAATGGGGCAGGGAAAGCAGCTCGATGAAATGTCTGGAGACCTAGGTGTTCGATTGTGCAGCGATGGTGCTTCCGAGTCCATCCTTTAACAGCCTCCAACGCCTCGTCTTCTATTTCCAGCCTGCCAAGTCTCTCATTCCCCTGGGCGAGAAAGTCCATATGGCAGATGTCACGGTTCGTCTGACTTGTTGTTCTCTTATGCTTCCAGCCGTATGGGTTGATCCGAGCTCATCGTCCGGATCGGAGAATGCTGTCTCGCGTTCCACGGTCGTATGCGACGACCGGCAATAGAAGGAAATTGTTTTTCTACCGATAAGACACGGAGCATCTATCGCGTCCGCTCTTGTCGCAGCTTCGCGTAGCTCCATCGCAACTTGTATGGAGCAGCACTCCCAAAATCTCAACCTTGCCAGGGCCGAGCGATGGTACTTCCGGTATCCCCGAGTCAGGTGAGTAATTCATGTATTCCAAGTTCGTGAAGATGCATGTTTTTACTAGTCGGTTTCCGGCGGGCGCGGCGGATATCAACGTCTTCCGCTATATATCCAACCGCCAGCAAGTTCAACTCTTCAAACACTATCTAAACGCCGCTGCACATCCTCTATAATCTACAGCACGGCATATCTACCCACCATCTAAATCCATCTCTACTATCTACAGTCTACATCAATGGATCGTTTCCCCGTCGAGATCTTCCGCATCATCTTCTCCTTCGCATGCACCGACGACGGCACAGCAGGCCGCGCCCTTTCCCTCGTCTCCCGCTGGACACATGCTGCCTCGCTTCCGTATCAGCTCCAATCCCTCTGCACCAACAGCCCCGCACAGATCGTCGCCCTCGCGCACATGCTCGAGCGGCGCCCCGACCCCGCCCGCCAGCCCGTGCGCGTCCTCACGCTCACCCGCTGGCGTACGCTTTCGCACACATGGAACGGAAAAGACACCCAGCGGCTGTTCATCCCCGCCGCCGCCGTCGACACCGACACGCTCGCGGACGGAAACCCAGAGCGCACGCGCGAGGTCGCCAACGCCGTTGAACGCGTCCTCCGCGCGGTCGCGCACACGCTGGAGGCACTCACGCTGGACCTCCCCTCGTTCGTCAGCCACCCGCGCGCACTCGTCCCCGTGCCCTTCCCTGCGCTGCGCGAGCTGCACATCGCGCGCCTCAACGTCGCGTGGGCGCAATACTCGGATAGCCCGCCTGCGTGCCATCTGCCCGCGCTAACGAGCTTGCAGATCGATGCTTCGGGGTTCGGCGGGGATGTGCGGAGTGCCATGCTGCTCAAGGACGTGCCCTCCATCGCGCCCGCGCTAGAGAATCTGCGACTCACCGGAGTCATACTTGGCATAAGCCTCATTGAGGCACTCCGACACCTTGTGTATGCTGCAGATCCTGAAGGCAGTTCGGTCTTCTCATCCCTGCGGGTCGTGCTTACGGTTGCGCCGCCGTGGGATTTGTTCGCGCACCATGCCATGTTGGAGGATGGCTTTGATAGGGCGTTGTTTGAGTTGAAGGATTTGATATTGCGAGATGAGAGGCGGAGGGTCGTCCTGCTTCGGGATTCTGATGCATGACTCTACTTGGCAACGGTTGATTGTATGCCGCCGTATATACAACCTGGTATTATGCAGGAGGCACTGGACGGCATATCTCACAGGCCATCTGATTCATAATGCAAAATGATAGGGGAGATAGGCGCACAGATTCACCAAATGGCAGCAGTCACTAGTGAGGTCTGGTGAGGAAAATATATGGCCTACCGTGTAAAAGCGTAGAGAGTCAGTCGGTGCTTTGAGGGCTAAAAATATTTACTATCATCAGCACTTCTGATCCGACCCTGGCTCGAACAGAGGACCTTCTGTGTGTTAGACGATGTGATAACCAACTACGTCATCGGACTGCTTTTGATTTGAAAAACGTATTCTATTAGAGTGCTCAACACGCACGAGTCGCGAACCGGTGCCAGCGTCTTTCCTCGCCGCTCTTCAGACCTACTTCTGCCGCTCATGGTCATCCATCCCCTACTGGCAGTGTCTCGTCTGAACAACCGCGGACATCATATGCTTCCTCCAGAGCTCATACAGGAAATCATAGCTGTCGCACTGGGCCAGTTCTCATATGAATGTGTGGTGACACCGGACGTAGCAAATCTTGACTTTCTCTTGACTCTCCTTCACGTCTCGTATCTATTCCGGGAGTGCACTGTAAACCTGTTGAATGTCGTCTTCCGAGATTCCTTTCGAAGTGAAAGGGGCGGAAGGTCAGTATCGTTCTGTTTTCTACTCGATTTTGCTCATATTTTTTAGGATAATTGACAACCCGAAACCGTCGGTCGCCGTCATGCTTCGCCTCTCCAAGATTGCGCACCAGTCCCCGAATCTTTTTCCAAGAATGCACTTCTGAGCTGCTCGAGAACCCGGCCTTGCAATACCCACGTTCTTCCCTATCCCGTCTGTCGATGCACTACCTCAGCAACATCACCCGCGCCAACCTCGTGCTGACGGGTAACCGGGATGATCTCTTCGATAATGTCTTCACGAATGACGATATCCAAATCGCGATGAAGCATTATCTGGAGATCCCCTTCCGGTCTCAGGGTTGCGCTTGCAGGGAAGATTATGGAGGAATTCGTTGGAAGATGTAGTGTGTGGATGCGGCGTGGGTGTTATTGTCCTGGAGTTTGATTTCGTCCAACTAATCCATGCTTTCTAGTACGATTAATCAAGACCACATCGCTCCATGCTCGGACGATCTATAATGTGCTGGCCTTCACACATGCCTTCTGGTCTGTGAGTACATTTTGATCTAGTTCTCATCGTCTTCAAATCGTGATCTTGATCCTTTAGCGCATTGGAGAGGACATCGTTTTCGTTCAAAGACAAATATTTCAGCACTGCGGATATTGTGTGCTGTTGGCACGCCGAGATGCAAAAGCTGATTCCCTTCAAGCGACCCGAGATTAGCGAGGCAGAACTCAAGCAGACCGGTTTCTTTGAATGCTTGGATCTCGTCAAGTCGGTGAGCGAGGAGGAGGAGAAGTATTTCGGCATCCGCAAGGGTGTAACGGATTTGTTGAAGACTCAGTTTTCGGCGCAGGAGCACGAGAAGTACTTCTCCTGGGATTTTCAATCTCAGGTTTGATTCGGACCCGACTGTTCACTCCAAATGCTTTCTATCGCTTCTCTTCCATGGTTCTTGCCATACTTTATGTTGTGTTGTACATTACTCCTTGTATGTTACTCCTTGTATACCCCCACGCGTTGCATGTCCATCACTTGAGTTTTATATGCTCTAGCTGCCAATGTTTCCCATGCATGTTATATACTATGACACAGTCCTACGCTGACCATTTGACGCAGAGCCCTCGATGTGTGGAGTCCCGATCAGAATTTCGGTCCCGAGCGAGGTGAGTGTCAGGCAGGAAGATTAAGATGGGCTACTATCTGACCATCACTCGTGGGTCGTGGCCCATGACGTGGTTGACAGATTACGCTCATCTTGACGCTCACTTACGCTTCTCGGGAGTATGCAGTTACTTTGCGGCGACTCGTCGGGGGTCAACGTTAATCAACTGAGGTGCGTCTTGCCTCAGGTATTTGGGAATTACCATTTTGATCACTGTTGATCTGACAGAAGGTCCTCCACAGATTGTGCATGCGTGCGTTGGATTTTGTCGACCAAGATCCCACAGGGATATTCATTCCGTTTGCTCTGGCAGGCCATATCAGAATGTTCGGGGCCGCACGCAAGCCTCGGAACTGCTTTTCAGCAGGGCCAGCCTTGCTTCATTACGCGGTCTGACTGCCAATCTCAGCACATATATCCTCACCCATCGTGCAGCCAGTCGCAACCCGAAAAGCGGCGCCGCGCGCCCTTTCGTCCCCGCACCCCACCATGGACTTGTACCTCGTCCCGAACGACCCGCTGCATACGACGCTCGTCTCCGCGAACGGTGTCGCGCACTATCAGGTGCGCACGTCGCGTCCGCTGTCCTCGCTGCGCGCGTGCACGACGCGCATCCAGCGGCCTGCGGACACGGAGGCGGAGAGCATCGTCGGCGAGGTCACGTGGGGACCGTCTCGGGCAAAGGCCGTCGTGAAGAGCGCGCTGTTCAATGTCCCCGGCGGACATGGGCAGGGGTATGGGCATGAGCGCGAGGTGCGCGTGAAGGATCTGCTGTGGAAGGAGGGCCCGTTCGAGAGGTGAGTGTGGCGCGCGGGTTGGTGGTGCGGGGCTCACGCGATACCAGGTCGCGGTATTTCGTGGGTGACGATACGGAGACGTACAAGTGGAAATTTACAAAGGGCATGGGATTCCAGGTATGCGGCAAACACCTGCTTGCGCGTTGATTTCGTTGCTAATGTGCGGCGCGTAGCTAATCCACATAACGACGTCCTCGGTGAAGGCGTTCTATAACCCCGCTCTCAAGTACGTCGCAGAAGGCATGTTCAGGGCATGCTGAAGACGTGCCTGCGCATCCACCCGTCCTGCGTGCTGGATATTGACATCATCGTGCTCACATTTATTATCATGGAGAAGAAGCGACGTGACAACCTCGACGAGGACAACATCGCGTCCGCGCATGATGAAGAGCCTGTAGAGGCTGGGACGGAGGCGGGAGGTGGGTAGGGCGCGCGTAGAGCTCAGATTCCTTTTGTTTTTCTTCTGGGTTTTTGGTTGGATGATTATACTTTCCTTGGGCTTGGCACTGGGACTCCTACAATGAGGCGATTTGACTTCACAGCAGGCGGATGATGCCAAGGGCCCAAAGCACAGTCATTTGTCGGCAAGGTACACAGGCTGACTCCATTGCTTGCAGCCTTTCGATTGATCGCTGCAGCTTGCAGCTTGGCAGAACGATCGCAGTCGCCCATTACTACGCGTTTGGGGAAATGTGGGTCCGGCCTCGGCATCGTCCCGAGCGTCTTCCAATGAATTCGTCGATTGCTTCTCACTTGCACCTGCATCGTGGTGGGTCATTCAGGGTAAACTCAGGGTTCCAGATGATCCAGCGCCTGTTGTGTTTGTAGGACTCAGTTGCCTTATAATCGATTGATTCCAGGATCGGGAACATTGGATTCACTTGAGCTCGAACCTCTTTGACTGTTTTGACACTTGCTTTATACCTTTCTGACAGGTAGTACATCCATGATGTTCACTAAAACACTTGACAAGGTGGCAGGAAATACGTTTGACTATGTTATAATAGGTCAGGACTTCCATCTTTCCGGCCCGGATCATTCATTGACACTCATTGTATCCAGGTGGAGGCGTATGTCCTAGCTCAGTTGCACATCCATGGCTTCTGTCTGACCGTACATTCGCGCATATAGACTGCAGGCCTCGTGCTGGCGTCTCGTCTCACCGAGGATCCAGATGTCGCGGTCTGCGTCTTAGAAGCCGGGCCCGACCACGGAGACGACAAGAGACTTTGTATGTCTACTATCATGGCTCGATCCGACTTCCGCACCATTGATGTACATTTATTCCGTCAGCGGCGCCAGGGCATTATGGCTTCAATCTAGCGAATCCTCAGTATGACTACGCATTCACGACGGTCCGTGGTTAATCTTGATCGCAAGTATATATTGTGCTGTATCTTGGTGCTCTGCAGGTTCCGCAGAACCATAGCGACGGCAATGTCGCATTGTGGCCGCGGTATGCTCGCTTCAGCTTTCTTTGCTGGTATAATGTTCAATTCTTTGCAGGGGAAAGGACTGGGCGGCAGCTCGTTGCTGAATTTCTACACATGGAACAGACCCTCTGTGGAAGACATAAATGGTGTGCTTCTTCATTTGCTTGTGAATGTCTTATTTAACTGTGGACCGCTTGTCAGCCATCGAAGAACTGGGAAACTCTGGATGGAATTGGGAGCGATTCCTCAAATACTCGAATAAGAGCGAGATGTGCGTCGTGGCGACAATTAAGAGTTTTTTCTGTCTGATTTGGATCATTACAGATTTGTGCCACCTTCGAGCCAGGTCGCCACTGCAGACCGTCTAACCTGGGACCCGAAATACCACGGCTTTGATGGTAATTTCATGAACCTTCGCTGCCCGTGATCGACGATTCATCTCATGATATTTGTATAGGTCCGATAGAGACGGGGTTCGTCACTGGTCGGTCAGGCTGGGAACTCTTGTTTCAAGATGTAGGTCCTGCTTGCCCTTCTCAGGAATCGATGCGCTGAAAGTAACTTTTCAGACTCTAAATGGGATGGGCGTACCGACTGGCGAGGATGCTGTGCGTTGTTTAATCTCAGTTTTTGCGCCCCTTCTGATACCCTAAGTCAGAACTCAGGTCAGGTAGGTAACCTTCAGCTGGACCGATTGGCGGACAGTGAATCACGGCTCCATCATCGCAGGCAAGCGGGACGTTCTCCGTCCTGTGTTCCATCAATCCGAGGACCAATTTGCGCTCAGACGCAACAGTGGGTATATGAAATATGTTCTTTCTGGATCTGAGCTGAACTTCTCGAGGACAGGCATACCTCAAGAAGGCGGAGGGTAGAGAAAATCTGACCATCCTCACAGAAGCCATTGTGTCCAGAATCCTCTCTTCCGATAGGGAAAAAGGAAATGTCAACGTTGTGGCGACTGGTGTCGAGTTTCTGCACGGCGGAAAGAAACACCAAGTCGGTGTGAAGCGCGAGGTTCTATTGTGTGCCGGGTATGTAAGCTGTCACCTCTTCCCCTTCGCCGAATCTCATCATCTTGTATAGCGCAATTCAATCGCCACAGCTGCTCGAGCTGTCCGGCATCGGCGACCCCGCCGTACTGCAGAAGATCGGTGTCCCAGTCAAAGTGCCACTTCCGGGAGTTGGGGCTAATGTCCAGGAGCATACGGCCATTGCTCTGAGTTACGGTGCGACCGATCTTTGTCTGATTATATGCGCAGCTTACGCATCATCTGATGTATAGAGCTAAAAGACCCCGATAGGTTTCAGAGTCTTGATGCCCTGCACGATCCCGCCACGTACAAGGAACAGGCTCAACTGCTGTAGGTATCCCATATACTCTTCGCTTGCTCGGATACTAACTTTTCCATCTTTACAGGACCGAAGGCAAAGGGAGTCTCATGACCCTCGGTGCTCTGTCCTACTTCATGCTCCCGCTCAAGACCATCTCCTCGCGCGCCGCGGAGCTCATCGCAGCACAAGAAGTGAAATTAAGTGCGCGGAAACCGTCGCTAAGTCCGTCGCTGAAGCGACAGTACGAGATCCGCATGCGCGATCTCAAGCGCGGGGCCACGACGCTGGAATGCGCCACGGCGCCGTTGTTTGCGAGCCGGCCGAGTGAGTGCGAGTGGTCTGGTCGCAGGGGGTGCTGATGTATGGGTGCTTGTTCAGACCCGCCGGAGCCGGGGAAGAAGTATGCGTCTTTGTTTGCGATGACCAACCACCCGTGGTCGAGAGGGACAATCGTCAGTGCCTCGTAAGTTCCGTTTCTCGTGGCTGATATGCACCGCAGCACGCCGTGTCTACCGATCCTACAGTTCCGCCTGCGATCAACCCCCATTTATTCGAGGATAATTTCGGTGCGTTTCTTGTCGACATGGCGTTTTGTCGATGGCCAAACGCCTGCGCAGACTTGGCGACAATGCTTGAGCTGGTGAAGTACATCGGACAGTCCCTCAACATGAGCCTTTCAGCTCCTGTTTCGGTGCGTTGTGCTGCGTTATCGGGTAGATCCAATGCTGATATTGCGGTCATAGGCCGCGAGATTAATCCTGGTCCGGATGTGCAGAGCGACGACGATTTGGAAACCTGGATCAAGAAGTACAGTGGCACTGCCTCCCGTGCGATTCTGCTTTGCCTTCAAACAACGCCGCCTTGCTGACCTCTCGAGCAGATACCGGCTGGTTCCTGCTCGATGCTTCCGAGAGAGCTGGACGGGGTCGTTGATCCGAAGCTTAAGGTCTACGGCACGGAGAACATCCGCGTCGTTGATCTGTCAGTGCTTCCGATTCAAATTGCTAGCCATGCGCAGAGTGAGGAATGCTTTTCCTCGGGTTGTTGCATTTCTGAGTTTATTTTATGTCACAGCTTTTGTGTATGCTCTTGCTGAACAGGGTACGTTTTGTATCGATCATATGGAGAGTTCGAAACTACTCACGAGATTCTTTGTCCATAAACAGCGGCAGATATCATCAAGGGAAATATATAGCGGTTATGGATTCCATGTTAGACCATTGATGATTTCAACGAATGTGCGGTATGATCTTACATCTAATCGGTTTATCTGCTCGATAAAATGCTCAATGAAATGTGGTGAGCTTTCATCGTGTGCCGCTCGATCGCGGCGGGAGTACGAGCTAGAAGGTCGGTCATGAATTTGCATTGCTGCTATGAACGGCGATAATCTGACAGATATATCCGCAATGCATTACACGTCGGGTGAGTGTTTATTCTCCATTTTCAAGCCTTGGGACAAGCTCTGTACTGCTGAAAGCCCGGCGTCCGACACCAAGTATGCATGGTCGTGGAAGATACGATCATATGATTCATATCGACGGAGACAATTAAGACCCAATGGCAAACCGAGAGCCCTCGATTTACCATTGGCTCTTGAATCAAGATATCCAAATGAGATTACTCATGAGATACTGGTTATACAATCCATCGCCGCGGTATCTCTGCATATCTGTTGGCCACAGGATTTGTGATGTTTAGATACCTGCGCGCTCCGTGATGTAGACTGTAAAAAGAATACCGGTCCGTCGGCGCGGGTGCTAATTTGTGGCTAAAGGCCACTGATAACGAAATATGTGGGAATGAAAGCTGATACATATGGATGCACATGATGGCGAGGAGATGGTGCGAGTTTACGAGGAAATGAATGCGGACGGGCATGTGCGGGGATCGATGAGGAAGACACACACGTGACGTCAGAGGACGCGCAGAACGCGCTAAGATCGCGCAAGCCATCCTCCTACCCCTTCCACGGTTCTTATAAAGCATTCCTTCCGTTCTGGCTTCCCATATCCTACGCCTTTCCCTCTACCACCAACTCCGACCACCAGCAAAGCTGTCGGCCTCGTTGTCCCTCGGTAGAGCTACATTCCGATTACAGCAGGTGAGCAAGCTGCAGCGTCACCCGATTGTGAATCGCTGACCCAATATATGCGTCCGTCAGATTTCCAGAGCTTTTCATACCGCTCGTATTGTAAATATGCCTCCCATTACAAAGCCGGTCGATGGCGAGAAGTACGACGCGATCTTCATTGGGGGCGGTAGCGCCGGGGTTGCGGGATCTGTATGTTCCACTCGAGGTCATCGTCCGACGTCAATTGCTCACAGTTCCAATAGCGTCGCGCAGCTTCCTATGGGAAAAAAGTCGCCCTCATCGAAGAGAGTGGAAAGCTTGGTGGAACTTGTGTCAACGTCGGTCAGTGTCTCACCGTCGTCCTGCTCCAGCAGAAATTCTTCGTCCTCTGCCTATTCGGCTTTAAATCAGAAGAAACATGCACGAGACGCGTCATGTCGCGTCATGTCGCTGTTATCACGTTTCCATGTGCTGCAATGACAGTGGGCGTGTGATCAGGATTTCTGCTGTGGCTGTACTTCGTATATTACTTTGTCACTCACGCTGTTGTATACATACAGGATGTGTCCCTAAAAAGGTGAGCATGCCCATATCTAGCCTCTGAATATATGGCTCACGTAGTGCACAGATTATGTGGCATGCCGCTGACATTGCTGACAAAATTCGTCACGCTGGTGATGGCTACCACTTCGAGGTGCCCAAGGGCGGCGCTAAGTTCGATTGGAAGACCTTCAAGCCGCAGCGCGACAACTACATCAAGTTCCTGAACAACATATATGACAATAACGTCGAGCGCGAGGGCGTCACATACCACTCTGGACACGCAGCGCTGACTTCGTCCAACACGGTGGACATCACCGAGACCAACGGCAATAAGTACACCATCCACGGCGACACGGTCATCCTTGCGACGGGCGGTCGACCCATCATCCCATCGGACGAAAAGATTCCGGCGCGGAGCTCGGCATCGATTCGGATGGCTTCTTCGACCTCGAGGACCAGCCCAAGCGTGTCGCTGTTGTCGGCGCGGGCTACATCGCGGTCGAGCTCGCCGGCGTACTGCACACGCTTGGCTCCGAAACGCACCTTGATCATCCGCAAGGACCACGTACTGCGCACTTTTGACCCGACGCTGCAGGAGACACTGACGCCGTGGATCGAGCACACGGGCATCCACCTGCATAAGAACAGCAATGTCATCAAGGTTGGGGGCGTATCGGGTCAGACGCTCACCGTGACCACCGACCAGGGTGCCGAGATCGAGGTGGACACCGTGCTATGGGCCATAGGGCGTCGGCCGAACACGGACAACCTCGGGCTCGAGAAGGCCGGCGTTGAGACGGACAAGAAGGGCAATATCAAGGTCGACGAGTGGCAGGCGACGAACGTGAAAGGCGTATATGCGCTCGGCGACGTACAGGGTAAGGCGTTACTCACGCCGGTGGCCGTCGCGGCGGGCCGTCGCCTGTCCAACAGGCTGTTTGGCCCTCCGCAGTTCAAGAACGACAAGCTCGACTACAACAACATCCCCACCGTCGTCTTCTCGTACGTCGCGCTGCGTTCCCTCTCCTTGCACAATTGCTCATGCGATGCAGGCACCCACCGATCGGCACCGTCGGCCTGACCGAGCCTGAAGCGCGCCAGAAGTACGGCGACGCGGTCAAGATCTGTGCGTTCATCCCGCCTCTATCATAGCTGATCGCTGACTGCTTTGCAGACAAGTCTTCCTTCCGCGCGCTCTATTTCTCTATGATACCGCCTGAGCACAAGGAGCCCTCCGTGTACAAGCTGGTTGTCGTCGGGCCCGAGGAGCGCGTCGTCGGTATCCACGTCATCGGTATGGGCAGTGACGAGCTCATGCAGGGCTTCGGCGTCGCGGTGAAGATGGGCGCGACGAAGAAGGACCTTGATGACACCGTTGCGATTCATCCGACGTCGGCTGAGGGTACGTTCATTTGTTGTGTGCGTATGTCTTGTGGAAATGGTACTGATGCGTGGGGTTGCAGAGCTTGTTACTCTCCGGTAAATTATATGTTTTCGTGAGCGCATCGGGCGCGTTGAGACTCTCGTCCGATGAGCTGCCCGTGTGGAAAGAAACCACTTTGTATTTGTACAGTTATCCCATAGAAACAGTGTGCACAGCGTCTGTAGAGGTTCTCCATCCATTCAGGGATCATGGACTATTGCAGTTACAAAAGAGGAATCAGATCCGCCATATGTGACGATGCCGCCGCATCTGCGACATGTGTTCCGCCCGGATGTCATCGCGACTGCCAGTCGCTGGATGTGTCTCTCCATACCACGAGCTGTTGTCCTGCTGACATCGATATCGTCTCAAGACAGATCTTCTTCTGTGTTCTGCCCTCATCTGTGTGATGGGCAACAAGATTTTGAACGGGAGCCTGCAGCCCGCTTCAGTGCACTCGTATCCACCCAAACCTCAAAGCCCAGGAGTCCCTATCGAACTTATCCGCAAAATTATATCGCTCTACCTAGCAGATGCGTTCTGGGACCTCATCGCGAAGCCAGGTCTTGACTGCGTTTGGGATCCACTTTCTCCTCTGCTGCACACGTCCTTCCAGTTCGGAGAGCTCACCACGAGCTTCCTCATACCCATCGCTGGCAAGGCGTATGTACAGCCCAAGTCGAGGTAAAGCAGCTCTACATCTCCTATGGCATAACCCTCACGCTATCCAGGAGCGTAGACCACCGGCCTCTCCTCGCCGAGCTGAGGCGCTTGAAGCTCATCGCAGAGACGCATGAGCCGGAGGCCGTCTTTAACGTCTACGAACGATGGTTGATTTCTTCTTTCGAGTTGCCATACTCCCCGATCATCGGGCTCGCCTACGAGCTCAGCATGAAGACGCTCCATCTTCGCCTTTATGAGCACGCAGGAGAGTCGAGCGTTCCGACGGAGGAGCATACGCGCCTGATGGGCCGTCATGCGCTCCTCGAGTCGATGGGCCGCGGGTCTGCTCGCGACGTGGCGCCTTCGATCAGTAAGACGGTGCTTCGGCCTTTGCAGGAACGCGCGATGAGCTTGCAAATCCTTCTGCAGCGCAGTACGTATTTCTGCTCTTGTGCCGCGCATCTGCTGAACATCTGCGTCGCAGTTGTGTCCGTGCAGGTGCTGTGCGACGCATCCTGGAATACTTTCCCGGCCTGCTGAACTCTACCGACGACGGGATCGCGCAAAGCCTGCCGGGGCTCGATGAGCACCGCGTCAAGATGGAGAAGGCTGTTGGAGATGTGGACAAGATGGTCGCGGGGGCGGCGGAGATGGGGTACGCCGTCGCGCGGCTGCCGATCCCGGATGCTGCTCTGCAGACCGTGAGGTTTTCGAAGGCGCTGGAGGCGCTGGATTCTCCGCCGGAACGAGCGGCGAGCAGCTCGCTGGTGGCGTTGTGCCGCTGCGATAGGGAGCTGTTGTTGGTGACGGCGGGCCAGATTGTGGACCCGGTTGCTGAGGAAGTGCGTGGGCTTGACTGTCAGGGAGAGATTGGTGACTAGTCTTTGAAATGAACGGGAACGGCATGCTGCCACGCTAGATATATATTACGCACTGTGTCTGATTTACTTGATTTACTGTTCATCTACTCGGTCTCGTACAAATTTAATGGTTCAGTCAAGTTGACCCTTGATGCGGCCGCGATCTAATCTCAGTCCCAGAGGCAGATATTGGTGGTCGCGCTGAGCCAATTTTCCTACACAATGGTCGACTCGTCCATCGTTGGGAGGTCGACAAGATCTGCCGATTTGTGTGTTTGCCGAGATGTTGCAATTGTTGATGCCAACAACATGCGATCATTTTTAGAGCGTGACTCAACTCCGCTCCGCTACGGTCTTCCATCTCCTGCTCGTCTGTCTTGAAACGCCTTGCAGGAGTTCAATCCAATCCTGCGCGATGGACTTAAATGACAATGTTCCCGACCGTGATTCGGGCAATCGTCTGAATCACACATCGCTGGCGCCATTCCCAATTCCTGTCGAACTTCTCCACGAGATCGTCCTTATCTACCTCGCAGCCTCTTTCTGGAAACTAGTTGCTGAACCCGGGCTGGAGATAGACTGGGATCCACTTTCGCCATTGCTCCACGCATCAGTCCTGTTTCGAGAGGTTACGACGGACATTCTTTGTAACATCATTGGCCCTCCGTTCGTAGACGCACAGGCAAAGTAACGCTTTTCATGTTTCTGGTGAATTTGTCTGATAGCTCTATAGAAATGCGATAAAATATCATGACGTGCTTGCTGAATTGAAGCGCCTGAAGACCCTTGCGGAATTGGGAGATCCAAAACAGCTCCTCGACCCTGAGCTCGATGAGCTCGCCACTACACTATCGCCTCTCCAGACCGCGGACTCACCCATCCTCTGGCGGACAGGCGAAGCTCGCCGTCACTACTCTGCACCTCCGCCTCTATGAGTGCCATGAAAATGTTGCTCCCGATGTGAACAGGCGCATCAACCAGATGATCACCCAGTGGATGCTTTTTAAGGGGATACAATGCTCTGTAAAAGCATCAAACTCGGTATTTCAGGCTATCCTCAGGCCATTTCAAGAAAAATTCATGGCCGGGCAGCATCTCTTTCAGAAGCGTACGTTGTCTGTTAGCTCTGTTTACACGTTGCTGATTTGTTGGCCCCAGTCTACGGGTTGGTGACTATATGCGGACAATTGAGAGGCTGTTATTCATCCTTGCTGGCGTTCCCGCCGAAGTCATTCTGGCGGAACAGCCTATTCTTGACGAGGTCTTGGAGAAGACGGCAGAGTCCAATTCGACTATAGACGGAAGAATGCAGCTCCTATTGCAGTTCGGCTTCGACATCCCGGCACTCCGCATCCCCAACGCTGTCCTCGAAACTATCAAATTTTACAAGGTCCTGTATAATTCGCGTATCCCAGAAGACCGGCCGCATGATGATCCCTTCGTCGGCTTCTGCCAGCGCGTTCGAAAGCTTTTGTTCTCTTATCTGCAGGAGGACCAGAAGGAGACAGCTCTGCTGAGGGTTGATCAGCTGCGTGTGGAAGCGGAGGTGCCCATAGATTGGGACGACGTAGATGATTTCATCTATAATTATACAGATTCCGGGAGCGACGATGAAGGGCTTGATTTGGATTAGGTTCGAAGATCTGCGTCTGTCACAGCGCAGAACGCTTCTTCTATGGGAATCGACTCCGCCTGGCCGCGACGTTTGTATATCCCTCGAGCATTGTAGGCATGATATCCAGTACAATTGCTGCTTCCGTCATGATGCCCGACATTGACGCGTCGCCGCTTTGCGCCTGGATCCTATCCGAGGTTCAGCATGAACGGATAGCCTGCGGTAATTATTCATGTCCATATCATATTCAATCTCTTTCCTTAATTTTCATTTTGCTGATCGTTCAAAGACAGTTGTAGAAAAGGCTGTGTGGCATGTGCACACCGAGGCAGAGATCGGAAGTCATGACAATTGTTTTCCAGTGACACGTCTTGAAGGCCGTCTCGTGCGTCAGACGGCGATCTTGCGGACAAGATTATCCCGTTCCTCCGGTCTTGGCGCAAGTCCATTTGGTACTTAAAGTCCCCAATCCTTCCCAGATGCTGCCAGAGCAACCGTCCGTCAAACTTGTCGAGCAGGTAGGTAGTGTTCCCCCATATGCTCGAGCTGGACCGTGAACTAATTTTGACGTCCATGGCAGACATGGCTTCGCAGGAGCAATCCTTCGTGACATCAACCTCGTCGCCTGGCAGCATGAATGATGAAGACGCGGAATCTAGTCAAGAGGACCTTGTCCCAAAGCCCCGTGGTGCCGTGTGGTATGAAGGCGGCAATGTAATTGTCGTCTCAGATAAGGAGAAATTCCGCGTTCATGCCTCCATATTATCGCGGGCTTCTCCTACCCTTAGAAAATGGTCTCATCCGCACAGAAAACAAAGCAGGGAAGAAATGTTTATTCGGTTATAAAATTCAGAAGTGGAAATCCTTTGGAAGTCGAGCATCTTTTGCGAGCTATATATAGGCCAAGGTGTGTTTATTATCGGACTTCATCGTGCGATACACGCCTAACTCAATACTATGTGCATACCAGCCCCAACTTTATGTGTAGTCTCCCCGGATTTATATCCATATCCGCTCACCTGTATCTCGGAAGATGGTACGACGTATCAGGGGCTCAACAACAAGCCATCAATCACTTGATGTCCATTTATCCTGCGGACCTTTATGATTTCGAAGGTCGAGAGAAGGATTGTTGCCTCGCCGAGTCAATGGTGACAGCTTGGTCGACGCTGTCCTGGTCGCTTGGCTCTTATTCCCGGAGTCCCAACAAGACGTTGATCTCGGCGACCTCCTCCCGCGCGCACTATATGTCTTCTGCCAAGCAGATTCAGACACCATGCTTCACGCTATGACCAAGGCAAAGAGTATTGAGCGTGGGCTGGTGTTGGAGTCTGGCTTTTCCTACGACCAAGAGAACATTCTCTACGAGTGGATCCGTGACCAGTGCTTTACCAGCCGTGCCCGCCTTGTCAAGGAACGACACGAATTGATGTCGAGCATTGTCTCTGCACAGAGCCCTCACTGTGTTATGGAATGTTAGATCGCCGCGCAAGGCATATTATAAAGACTGGCGTACTCTTGGATGACTGTCCGGCCATTCCTGACTTGGATTGGTTCCAGGATCTGGATGAGAAGTGCGGGCTGTGTGCCCACTGCCAATTGGACGCCCTCAAGCTCGTGGAGCAGGAAAGGCTTGAGCTATGGGGCCGCCTTCCGGAGATTTTCGATCTTGATAGTCAAGGAATGAAGTATGTCATTCCTCGCTTTATTATCAAGGTGCTTTGCCTGATGTTTAGCTGTAGCCGATGGACAGCTACAGTGCAAGAAGCCCACGCATTTTACAGGAGTCTCTAGATGGGAGATGTCTGCAATTCAACCGCTAATCCTTGCTTTCGGTTGACAAACATTTGTACTGCCGATAGGTGGCCGATAGTCCACGAAACAAATTTTACTTGTATGCTGCTCTCTGAATCAAGGAAAGTCTATCGCGCCTTGACCATCTGAGGCTAGAATCACAGTTCATCCAACAACTCCAACATATTTGTAGGTTCGTTCCAAACTGTTCGTGCCTCTCGCGGCCTCTCGCAGGGCCATGGTACTAAACATAATTGATGGCCTAATACCAGATGAAGTACACGGATACATACGGGGAAAGCCGTCAGTGAGCTTTGCACGTTCCTGACCCATGCAAGGTGGAATTTGACATCGGAAATTTGTCGGAAGCACCGAAGAACTCCTCCGCAGCTTTGAGGCGATGCAGGAGCCACGGAGAGCCAAGGGGTTCGAAGCAGCTTTGTGGTGTTGTCGCTAGTAGTGCCGTGTTAGGCCAAGAAGTGTATTGAGGTGATATGGTGGATAGAAGCGTCGATCCTAGCACGAGGACGCCCGACGAGCCATGTAGATCGGATATTGTCGTCAAACGAGGGGCCTTCCTCTCTTTTCAACACCCGAGAGGAAGTGGACGACTTTCCAGCTCATGGCGAAGGCAGGGTCCCACCGCTGCGTGATGGGAAATTTTTGAGCGCAATCCGGCCGAAGTATATTTCACAAGAAAACAAACTTGACGTAAAGTCGTGTAGATCGAAACTCGTTAGATGACTGACTACAATGAACACCATAGACAAGACCCGGCATAGGTGGATTGGATCGAAGGGGAGCGATGTAGCATTAACCTGAGTGGATTGAAGTCTGCATTTCGAGGAGCTAGACACAGCGGCCAGACGTACATGCGAGGCGTTTCAAGACCCCCACGTGTATCAGAAAAGTGTGCCAAGGCTGCCTTGAGCGCAACGAAAGTCTGAACAGAAACAAAACAAGCACTCGAGAAGGGGAGCGGAAATGAACGTGCGACGCGGAACACTCTGTCGCCACAAAATATAGAGAGCTCGCCGGAGACCTTCTCTCGACTAGTACAGCAATGGGATGTCGAAGCGATGGCTCGCAATCTCCGGATGGGCGACTGAAAGCTGCGATTTGCGAGAGGAAGACGCGCAGGACATGTCGCGTGACGGTCTTACCAGGGGCAGATGAAAAGGATGACGTGGCCCCAGACAAGTTCGTGAACCACTTGAGACGGCGCAATGCCAAGCTTGCTCACGCTTGCCGTTCGACCCACAATTCGGAACTCCCGTTCACTGAGAGAGTGCAGCAGTCTGAGGGTGATCACTCGGGAAGACCTGTTCGAAAAGTAAAAATGGTTACACAGCTCCGGTACGAGTAGAAGACAAGGAAACACACACCAACATCGAAGGATGGTGTCGTGAATCAACCGCCCACATCTGATGAATCACAGCAAGACTGAACTATCAAATAAGATTAATCGATATATGCCTTTCTTCTGGACGTTGTTGAAGTGCGGCAAGTCGTGCGCAAGATTATACGCGTGCACAAAAAACCTCATTAACACTTCAGACAGATACAACCTGGGAGATCCACCGCAACATCCAATGTCTCCATGTGCTTGCCGATGTCTGTGACACCTGTCGAAGTCGCCACGATAAGGCGCGATATCAGCCCCAGCCCGGTGCGAATCGGCAAAATCAATACTCCGTCAGGCTAAGGAGGTCGCAGGTGCATGCATGGGCGCGCATACTGCTATCATGATGGTCAGGAAGGCCCCTGCAGCGCTAGATGGGACACGCACCTTATACGCCTGGGCATCATCCTCGTTTGTCTCAGGCAATGCGGACCCCAGCTATTCTTTCATACAAGAACTCTCGCTCAGGCTCATCTGACTCCCGAGGCTCGAGTCGCATGACATTCCGAGTCTCGCCCCGGCCATCATGACCTTCCGAGCGACATAGCACTAGCAGGACCGGCAACCAAAGGCATCCAAATGGAAGACACGATCGAAGGAGCGAAATGTTCAGGACAGAGTGCGGTGGTCATGAGGTTCGAATGCGATGAGCATTAGACAATCGACGCGACTTGTATGGTCTGAATCGTCGAGAAGCCTGCGGCTGATCCTTGTATAGACGCCATGATTAATGAAACTTCAGAAATCGGTTAAAACTATACCTTCCTAGACTAGATGGACCAGCCGCCATCATTCCGGACATGCTCGATACGGGATCCTATGTAGCCTCAGCTTCAATGCAACCTGATGAGAAGGAATAACACCTGAACTGTTCAGAGAATAGATGAGACCTCGAAAATGACAATTGAAGTTACGGATGGAAGCGACGCACCTCTAGGCTCTGAGAAGACTCGAAGCGCTTTCATCGCCGCTTCCCTACGCCGTTGATGGCCATCTGTCCGAACATACCGCTTCAACACGATAGATTCTGCGCGCCCACCATGATGGGTGGTGAGCGCCACGACGTTACCTTCCAACAACTTCTACACTAGACAAGTAATGCCCTCGGCCCGCTGTCACCCACACGACTGATTTCCGGGCATCTTCAGTTCCTTGGACCTGTACAACGAAGAACGACGGCTGGTGGTTGATCGTAACACAGCGATGCTTGAATGCTGTTCAACGGCTGAAAAACGTTATACATAGGAGGCTGTACGTCGTCTGGAAAGTTGATGTCGAGTCGTCGACCGCGGCTGATCCGTCAGGATGCCGACGACAACAGCGCCTAGATAAGATCGTGGAATATCTCGCATAGATATTAACAAAATACTTCTGTCAAGCGGTTAGCTTGACCACCACCATCATCTTCTCGGGACGCCTGCCACTCTGAATCTCTGATTACACGTCGTGCACTTGCCAGCGCATCTTTCCGAAGCCGTTCGGTGACCATGAGCGGAGATATGCCTCTATGGATCTATGTACGTTATCGTAAGTAGATGCGCTATGTCATCTCGTACCGTTCCCCTGGTTGCACCGTCTGTAATTCCTGAACTTACTTTATCCCCGAATCGCCAGTGCTTGTGTCGGAATTGTGTCCGGGCATCCAACAGTCGTGGAAGGCAAACCAAGCTTAGGCTTAAGATGTGCGCTGTTTCTCCGAGGATTCACAACGCCCTGGATTTTTTTCGGGAACTGTGGCTTCGTGGTGAGTAAAGCCCTCTGTTTAGATAGATGTTTCCTTGAACCCCCGGAACACAGGCACGACGACCGAAAGATATTAACGATGCCCATGGAGCTTTCAAGCTGCTTGTTCGTCGTCTGGCGGTTCTAATGACGCCGTAATATCAAAGCCTCGTTGTGTTGCATTGCCTCCAAACCCGCCACCAGCACATCTTATCGTACGCACATGCGTCGATATTACTTGCTTCAAGGCACCGAACACCGTCTGGGAGCTGAGGATCCGCAACATGCAGTAATGACACCACGCCTGCGGCTATCTCTTGCTTCTCAACTCCTTGCCGCTACGTCGCCTGCTATCTCGCTTCTCTCACCGTGCCTCCGGCCCAGCTGTCGATAAGCGGACGGCCCATCCCGCCGTTCCCGCACCGACACGTCTTCCCAGCATCTCACACCTATATTCTGCGTGCGCTCAGCAATAAATTTGGCTTATCTCTGCTTCTCGGCCTAGCTCTGCGCATACCTTGCTTCCGTTCGGGATCGCTCGAAAAGAAGAACGCACATCATGCCGGCCTGCCACGAAGCCCAGACTCCATCTCTCACAATTTCGTGCCCCTCGCTTTTCCTTATCTCTGCGCAGCTCGGATTTGATACCGACACAGAGTGCATGACTTCCGCCGCTCCGCGGGGATGCCGCCTCGCTTACTTGGAGTTGTGGCATCATACGAAGGCGGGAGAGCCCCTTGGCATCAAGCTTCAAGCAGCCAATGAACACGCATGCACGCCGAACGTTCCGTCCTCCGGTGCACCCACGCTTCCGCGCATCACCCATCTTAGCTACAACCGCGCAATAGCACGGAGCGTGGCGCACACATGGCCCCATATCTCGTACACCGGTCTTCTCATAAAACAGGCCAACGCATGATTAAGGGATGCCCCTGGCTGCCGCGCCCCGGACAGAGGTCCCCGCGAATCAACCCACGAAACACCGCGACGCGCCTCGCGACGCCAACTCTGAATCAAATCACACAGCTGCGTCGCGTTACGTGGTCCGCCGCTATCGCCCAGTGAGCGCACGGGCGCGGCAGGGCTGGCGAAATCTTCTGGGGCGGCGGCGTGTCGTGGCGTGGCGTATTGTGGGCTCGGGACATGTACGGTCTTGTCGCCGATGTATTTATTTGGGTGCGCATATATTCGTGCCTTCCTCAACCTGAGCGGGCCGCATCGCGCGGCTCAGCTTCCACTGCTACCGACGTCGACGCCGCAAACTCTATCCAAGTCCCATCCGCGCTTCTTGCCGTGCTCAGAAGCCCGCATCTGCCGCGAAGGCTTCTGCACGCGCCAATGATGCATTTATGATGCGCTGTATGACGGTTCGCGAAATCGAAATCTTCAACCCGGCGATGCGCCCGCCTAGCGCAACGATTCGAAGTGTATTCCTGCCCCTCTTAGATCAGGCTGGTGGATCTGGCGACAGGTTAGATCGCGAGGCGGGGGTGGCAGAAGGACACGCCGAGATCGCCCGCGCCGTGCCCGCGATACCGCACGGCGCAGAAACGGGACGCACGGGCGCATATCCTTCCGAGCGGGATCCGATCCCGCGCGGTCCTGGATGGGCGGCGGCGTGCTGGCCGAGTGCGCAGTGGAAGATCACGATGATGCGGTATGCGGCGGTGGGCGGTGAGTGTATTTGGGAGAAGGGACCCGTGCGCACGCACCGGACGGCATTGACGATACTGATGACGAAGGCTGGTTCAGGGCGGAAGGACGCCTTAGATGAACAGACGGCGTGCGAGTTGCATAACAGAGAGGCGCTGCAGCTGCGACACGACACCGCGGGTGCGAATCGGGTATCGCGGGCATCTCCAGCTGAGCTTCGAAGACGCGATGCACTGGATAGACGTGAATGAAGAAGGCGAGGCAGCGCGTGCCACCCTGAGTAGACTGTTAGCTGCACAGCGACGGGGGATACATCGGCACACCACCGTATCTGCAGAGCAGGATTCTGGATTTAGGAATGACGGCATGGCCTGCAGGAAGCAAGACATGCCGCGGCGTACAGGCTATCTGGCTTCTGGCAGTGGAGATGCCGGCAACGACTGCGATGATGAAGAGAGATGCACACACGCCGTGCAGATTGGATAATGCATAAGCAGGGCGCGGTCGATCCTGCGCTGCCTGCGCCGAATCAGGCATTGCAGCGAACGAGCAGTAGTGTCAAGAAGCTGAAACGTCAGCTATCAATAGGCGAGGGCGACGAATCGGTGCGTGTCTGACGATGTCACGATCTTCACCGTTGCGCAGGGTTCGACATGACGGCGTCTGCAGGCGCGGGTGGGAACATAAATGCAGCATATAGAAAGATGGGTCGCCAGACGGTGCGGCGTACGAGAACCGAAGCGGCGTAGATCGGGGCCTCTCTAGACTCCAGACCAGGCAGACGAAGACAATCCATGGCTACTCGTCGAACGTCGGGCGGAGGAGGAGCAGGTTGAGAGTATGACTGGAGACAGCTTATCTGGAGGCGGGGCGGGGCGTCATGGTGAGAGATCGTGCCCAGGATGAGTTGCCTGCGGTTATCTCGTCGGTCTTCCGTATGCTTCCCTGGACCGACACAAACGGTGGAACAGGACGAAAAGTCAGGCGAATGTGTGAGTGGGAACATGATAGAGCACAAGGCGATGAGAGGCAGGGCATATGACGTAGTCGAAGCAATGGGGATCGTTCATCTAAACTTTTAATGAAGCAAGGCGCATCAGATCCAGGATCGCGACGGGAAAATACAGATTGTCTCGCCGTTTCGTACTCGCCTTCATGATCCTTCATGACGACAAGGAACGGCTAGCGCGTTGTATCGGTGTCTCGGAAGAGATACCCATGCCTGCTATCACGTCCGAGCGCGGGGACGTGCGAACTATCCCGGAGTCATGGAAGACCAGCCTGAGTCTCGAGTGAGATGCAGCTGCCCGATGCGAGCCGAGGTTGGCACCGCTCCTCAAGGCCTCACAGCGCAGCCGGCTGCGAAAAAGGCGTCGACGTCAAACTGCAGCGGCAGCGAGTGCGTTCAAATGAGCCCTGTGGCGCAACACTTGGCGGGCGCAGGGACGGCTTCCTGCGCGCCATCGATATTTCGCAGCGCCTGCTCGCACAGCCCGTGAGATGCTAGAAGTCAACCACCCACAAAATTAAAAGTCAACGTGCGTGGGGGTGCAGGCGTCGCCCCGCGCCCATCGATATCACTGAGATCCTAGGAATTAATAAAAGTGAGGACTGGGAAACTTAGCGAGATGAATGGAGGCGATCCGATGAGGTCGGTTATAGGCAGCGCTGGGAACGTAGGTGTAGGAAATTGACAGCCTGGGATGTCGTCGGCGCGGGCGTGGTTGATGAAGCTGGGTACAGAGCTGGGTGAACCTGCAAATAATCATGCACTATGTGCGTGCAGGGATCGATGGTGATGCGCATCGGGGGCTGGGACTGGGCACGCCGATATTGGTCTTGCTGCGTGTACGATGGGCGCATCTGCATCTGCAGGGACAGAGATTGGCATCATAAATATGGATCGATAATGTGTGATGCAGATGCCGAGGCGGATGCGCTCACCGAGATAGAGTCTGATGGTGATATCACGGTCAGCAAGAGTCCCTGCACGACCGTCAAGTGCGCTCATCCACCTACCGACTTGTACACAATTGCAATCCTTGGAACTATACAGAAGCCAGCCTCCTGCGTATTGAAATAATAGAATAATCATAGAGCTGAACCCTGCGCATCCCGTGGCCGAACGCCGGCGTAAAATCCGCGCGTGCGCTAGCGTGACCGCGCACAAGACCAAGTGGCGCGGCCTTGGCGGGACTTTAGTAAAAGGACGCAGCATATAGTCACCTCACATGCGCGATCTAAGTGGCGCAGGCAGGCATGTCCCTTAGAGAAATTCGCGTCGAAGTCATGTCCCTCATAGTCAGCGATATGACGTGATCAAATTCAATTATTGGTCTGAGGACAATCGCCCGATCTCGACCTGACCCGACATTCGCCCGAAAGTCCCTAAAAATTCAAATTTCCCTCCATTATCCTGTCCTGAAATTTAGGCTCGACGCGCAGTGCCGACTAGAGTCTGATGGCATCACGGTCAGCAAGGGTCCCTGCATGACCGTTAAATGCACTCATCCACCTACCGATTTCCACACAATTTCAACCCTTGGAACTGCCCGTAAATGTTGAATTAGCATTTATGATCATAGAGCTGAACCATGCACGTCCGGTGCCGAACACCGGCGCAGAGTCCGCGTCTTGAGTGGCGCATTCCAGAATGCAGAATGCGCGGCTGTGCGGCGGCGGATGTGCATTGCAAGATCCGGGCGGGTGCTGCGGGTCTGCAAAGCCATGCAGGACCGGGGCGGGAGCGATTGGGGTGGAGACGGTGCTGCGTGATGGCTCGGCGGTCCAAGAGATGCACGCGTCGGTGCGGGTCTTAGTCACAGACTGCCAATGGCCTTGCGAATCTGGACATGCGCAGGGATGAAAGGGACCGGGATGGACAAAGTCCCACAAAGCAAGCCGCGCACAACGTGCCAGGGACGCTGTCAGGACAAGCTTGCTTGTCTTTCATTCATGAAGAAGAGAAGCGGCGCGTGGATCTCGATGCGAATCAAAGGCCATCAACGCGGGATGCAGGGCGTGCGCGCCGCTGCTGCCACGGTACGCGCCCCGATCGCGTCGCTCGGTGGTTCCCGAGAAAGCAAGGAGGTGCGCGGGGGGGCGGGCTTGGCGGATGCGCCGGGCTGCTGGGTGCGGGGAAAGGAGCGGAATCAAAGTTGATGCGGGGCGGGCGAGGGAGAGGACGAGGGGACGTTTCGTGTCGGATGGCGAGTCGGATAGAAACGGATAGGGGACGAGAGGAGGGATCTAGAAAAGGCTGGAGAGAACGTGGGATGGAAGTGAAGGGCGGCAGAAGCGGTGAAGAAGGAAATGAAGATCTGGACGGACGGGCGGAAATGGAACTCGATCAGATTCAGCACGGTGGTCGGGGGAGCGCGATGAGAAGCACGTGCATGAATAAAGGAACAGCGCCTGCTCGCCCGCCCAGGCTGGTTACATATTCCCCTCCATCGCCCTCCCTCCTTCATCCACCCAGCATCCCATCTACCGCAGCACACGATACCAAAGCCATGACCGCCGTTATGCAGGCCCCTCACCTCACTCACGCTCACACCGTGCCCATTCCCACCCGCAGTCAGCCGCAGGGCATCCTCCTCAACCCGTCCCCGTCCGCACGCTACTGCCCCCTCCCCTCTCTCGCTTTGGACTCCTTCCCAAAGCCAGCCCAACATTCGTCGACTCAGTCGCTGGCATCCACATCATCGTCGTCCTCTGCGTCTCCGTCACCATCCTCGTCAGCCACTAACACTCCACCGCCGTCAATGCCCCACGACACCCATCTGACCCCCCGCGCCCTCGCCCTCGCCAACCGTGCTCGCAGTGGCTCCGCCCCTGCCGGCCGCCGTATCCGTTTTGCGCCCCTTCCCGACCCCCGCGCCGAGGAGGAGGAAGAGCTCGACGATGACGGCATTCCTTCGCACACGCCCTCCCGCAGCGAATCCTCCGACTCCCTCCCCACCCCCGAGTGCTCTACCCTCCTCCTCCCCGACACTCCCACGCCCTCCGCCTCCTCCCTCGCCACCTTCACCCTCCAGGCGTCCCCGCTCCCCAAGCGCAACCCCTCCCCGTGCTTCCCCCACGCCCCCGCAAACACCACCCTCGCCAAGAAGCTCTTCCGCCCCTTCCTCCTCCGCAACCCCCCCAGCGCCGACCAGCTCCCCGGCCTCGGCCTCTTCAAAACCGGCTCGCGCGAGAGCTCCCGCTCCCGCACCGACGAGTCCAGCAGCAGCTGGGGCGCGCCCCTCGGCCGCTGGACGTCCGAGAGCGCCGTCGAGAAGACCCGCCGCGGCAGCACCTCCTCGGCCAAGTCCGCGCCCGCCCTCGACGTGGCGAGCGCCCCCGCGACCCCGCGCCGCACGACGCGCCTGCTCAACGGCCGCGTGTACGGCGGGCGCCGCAAGAAGCGCGAGCAGGGCAATGCGTTCGCGAACGCGAAGGACGAGGACGAGTTCGTCGAGTGGGGGTATGGCGGCATGGGCAGCGTGCGTGCGGGCGCGGGCGTCTGGAGCCGCTTGCAGAGCGACCAGAAGGTCGTCGTCGGCGCGCTCGAGGGCGAGCGCGGGCGCAGCATTGCGCGGCCCGCGGCGGCGAGCGGCGATGGGGACGACGGCAGCGGGATGGCGTGGGTGCGCAGGCGGCGCGAGGAGCGCGAGCGCGAAAGGAAGGTCAGGGAGGAGCAGGCGAAGGCTGGGGAGGTGGTTGAGGAGAAGGTGGAGGTGCCTGTGACGGCGGAGCCGGAGGAGATCGTGGTTGCGCCGCCTGCGGGCGAGGAGAAGGGCGAGGGCGCGCAGCATGTGCATACGGCTGTGAGCGTGCCCGCGCCGTATTATCGCCCGCACCATCACGCGCGCACGCTTTCTATGGAGGGCAACGGCACGACGCCAACCCCAGTCGCCAGTCGACGGCGGATGGGAAACCAGCCCTTCCTGAGGCTCCGGCGCCCGCGTTGGTCGCGCCGGAGCCGGAGGAGGAAGAGGACGACGAGAGCGAAGAGGCGACGAGGATGACGAGGAGGAAGTCGACGACGAGGTATGTCTCGCGTCTGTTTCCCCAACTTAACGCTGACATCGAACAGGAGCAGCACCGCAAGACTGCGCTTGGGGCAGGGGTCGAGATCGTCGGGCGGCACGCGCATCACCGCGAGTAAGCCGTTAGCCTGTCCACCCTGCATTGCCAATGCCAAAACGCCTGCGCGCGCTCACACGCCGCGCCCTGCCCGCCCGCGCTGCCTCACTTCCGCCCCACTCTGTACTATCATCATCATGGCATCTGCCACGCCAATTGCGCTTCATCGTAGATATACCCTTCATGTGTCTTGCTCTCTTCATTGATCTGGGTGTACAATACGGATCGCATTCTGAACTTACGCCACTCCATTTTACTGCTTGTTTCGGCCGCTTGTTACGCTACGTTATGACCTGCTCGTTAATCCCGCCCGCTATGCATCGTCTTGTTACCATCTCGTTTACTACCACGCGCTCCCGTTGCTCTCGCTGTACATATCGCTCTTGCTTTTCGCATATGATTCCCGGTTGATTACCCGCATTGAATTGTCTTCTGCTGGCTTTTTTTGGGAGATTTATGCTTAGGTTTTGTTATGATTCGGCGGTGTGAGTGGAGGAAGCTCAGGCTGAAGCTGAAGATCAAGCCCGCTCATGCTGGCTCTGGCTATGCGTCCCTTCATCACATCTCGTCTTGGACCTAGGCTGGCGCGATCGGGGCTCTCGTTTTGCAGAACGCGATCGGAGCAGGGACTCGACCGGAACGTGCGTGTTATTGTTTCCGACCCTCAAGCTGGGTGCTCGTGGACCCGCTGTCCTCGACTCGGCGCGGAGGATTCTATGAAAGGAATGCGGGATCAGGCTGCAGCTGAAGATGAAGCCACCGACGCGCTCACGCTGGCTGTCGCCGTGTGTCCCTTCATTGCATCTCGTCTTGGACTTAGGCTTGCGCGGTCGGGGTTCTTGCTTGCAAGACACGATCGGAGCGGGGAGTGGACCGGAACGTGCGCGTTATCGTACCCGGCCCTCGACTGGTGCCGCCTATGTGGACCCGCTCGTCCTCGACTCGGCGCGGAGGATTCTATCGATGCGGATCTCGTGCGTCGGTTGACCAGGCGGAGCGTCCGAGCTGCCGACAAGACTTGCTTCGAAGGACCGCCGAGACGTGGACGCGAGCGCGGGCTTGCATCTAATCGATGCTGCGGCGCCGGCGTTTTCTGAGCCTGCAGAAGACCACGCAGCTCCCGGGGAAGGACGTCGATGGCTTGGCTTGGCCTGCGCGCGGGTGTTGCGGGGCTACACGTGGCGGGATAGACATTCTCTCGACCATATGTGGTCTTCGACAAGTGTAAACTGCACCCAGCGGACCTGCTGACCTCCACGAACACATATCGTCGAGTCGTCCTGGTGGCTTCCCGATAACAAGCAGCGTGTCGATCGTCCACCATCCAGACAACGGTTCAGAGCTTCCTCGCTATCTCAGGTACGTGCGATGCGAGTGTTGATGTCGAAGGCCGACGAACCGTCTGTCCCAGGTCGATGGATTCTATCGCGATCGTGCTGGCTCTCGGTGCGTACGTGTGCTCGAGGATGTCGTTGACGCGTCTATGAACTGTACATGGACGCGCAATCGGATCGATGCAGCAGCGCCGGTATGGGTCCAGGTTCGGCGCGTTATAGCAGCTTGCTTGCCCAGACGCCTCCCTATGAGGAGCACCAAACACCAGACGTCGTGTGTCTGGTGCTCCTCGTCGGCGTTCGCGCTGCCCTCAACGCCCCCACCTCAAAAGGGACGCGATATCCCGCTTTGCGTCGGCCTAGACCCGCGCGCGGTCGTGGGCTGTCAGTCTTGCAGATCGGGACACTGATTCACTTCGGGCGGGATCGTCGTTCTGGAAGGCCGCGAGATAAGTGAGCAGCGGCACGTTCTGGGCGACGTGCCGCCGGCGTATGTACGTGGTTCCGGACGCGCATCGATGGTGGCTTCTTGTGGGTTGATTTCCTAACGGACGTCGGGGATGCGTCTGCATGGGCAGCGATCCTTCTCCGGTCACGGTGCGCCTTTTGGGTGGTTGCCTGCTAATTGGAGCTGAGCCGACCTCCGGATTCTGTCCCTTGCCTTCGCGTTTACCGCACGTGTGTTGAGCAGGCTCTCATGCAGATCGAAGAAATGTGCTTAGCATGCGTGTGTTGTAGGTCCGCGAATGCACGGGTGGATCTAGTGGGTAGCGTGTAGTACGCGCAGGCCCTGGTGTCGCCGCTCAATTGAGTTGAGTATTGAGCGCAGGCCTGGGCACGTATGGACTCACCAGGCTGCGAACACCCCCGTCGAGCTGCAATGCAGCGCCGGCGTGTTTCTGTTGTGCACCGGGAGATCCGAAGGCGTTGGCAAAGGTTGGGCCAAGCTCAACACGGGTATTGCTGTCTGTTGTGTTGCACTCACTTGGTTCACCGTTTGTTTGCCGTGCTGCTTACCCTCGTCTCTTGACATTTGACTCAGAGATAAGCATTCTGTAGCTTCCGCGGCACGATAGCCTTCCATACTACGCAGGCGTGTCGATCCGGGGTGCAGTGCTAGTTCATCTTGGGCTTCGTTCTGGCGATCTGAGGGACCCGACATCACCCCGCACGCTGCAGATAAACTGCTCGGTGCTTGCGTTATCTCGGGAGGACCATGGTCAACCTGCGAATATGAGGTCTATGTAGTGTCTTGGCCGGCCTTCGCTACACTTGATATTAAGCACATCCGATCGCAAGAGGTCGATCGCCTTCGTCGAAGAAACACGCTCGCACCCTCGAAGTTGAGAGCCTGCTGTAATGAAGCCTTCGAAAGCTTCGTGATAATGTGGCGTTCGTTTGCCACAATGCAGTGTCTTGATACCGGTGGTCGAAGGGCAGCTGGAGTTGACCCTTCGAAAGCTTCGTGACAACGTGGCATTCATTTTCCACGATGCAGCCTCTTCATCTCAGCGGTCGAAGCAGCAGCGCTACGCGCGTGCTCAAGTCGCCAGTGGTGTGGAACCGCATATCCCGCTCGGGTGTCGCTATCGATCTGTGTCTTTGAAGGCGGCCTTGGCGTACTACATAGAAGCACGCCCTGGACGAACGTTGCTTTTCCAGCGCCAGAAGTCCGTTCTAGATGCAAGGCTGGCTGTGCGCGATCGCAGGGCTGGAAGTTGGTCAGTGCCGTTTGCCGTTGGCTTAAAATTGTATTTCACGCCACAGTTTTTTTCACGCAGAAGACATGTGGACGGACCTGAAGAATCACATTCAGATGAAGGAACATGGACACCTAGCGAATTCTTGCGGATACATCGTCGCTTCTTCGAAAAGCTGACCTATCGCGTTGCCATCTGGGAAAGCGTCGTTAGATGACGTGACGCCAGATTGTGCTGAAAATTTAGTGAATCACTCACATCGAACTCCTTCATTGAGGAGGTGGGCGTACATCGAGATAGGGTCGAGTTGGGAGTTGATACCGCATCCAGCTCTTGAGTAAATTTGCTATGCATGTTACAGAGGTCCCCGTTAGGTCCATCAAGGAAGATACAGTGACGATTGTAAGCTGCGGAAATGACTGCAGTCGGTTTCCGTACTTCGATGGCCTTTTGTTGAGGAATAGGTATCCTCCTGGTCAAGATCGCAATGGCGACCACGATATCTTGGACTTTCTCGACCCGCCTCAGCCCCGGAAACCGAGGTACGAATCGTCACTGCAAAAGGCGACGCCATAGGGATTGATTAATGATTGTCGTGACATCTGACGAAACCCGGATGCCACGTCTATTTGGGATGCAAAGAACCTGTCATGTCCCCAACCGTCATTGCGTTCGCTTGGAGGCGTCAATACGTCGATGGCAGTCTGGATGGATGCCGCCGCTTCTAGACTGGACTGGCCTCTCCAGGTTGCCTGTTCAAGCTGGCCGACAATCCACGAGCAGTCACTGCGTTCCGGGTACTGCTAGTATTTTGTCGAGGAGCTTGGATTAGATAAGCTAGTCGCCAAATTCAAGTATACAAACTACGCGTCATCGAACCAACTAAGGAGAGACGATTCACTCGAAAGGTGAGCAGATCAGCCATTCGAGAACTTGGAGTAGCTGGCCACTCAAAGCCACTCCGCCTTGTAATACACTGACCTGTATAGGATTTCGACCAGATGCGCTAGTCGAGGTGAAGGTGGGTGGGAGCTGGGTCAAGGGCTTGTCAAAAAATCGTCGACTTCGACGATTTTCTTCCCAGCCATCGTCTTTCCCCCCTCCCACCTTCGCCCACCTGCCGTGTCTGCTTACTCCCTCCATGTCCTTCTGACACGGTACGCCCGTTACTCTTTGAAGACAAGTCCAGCAAGCACCGAGGATGCAACATTGTCATCGGTTGAGTTATGCAAGTGCTCGAAATGCAAGGCGGGCGCTCTTTCTGGCAACGAGGGCTGCTACATGGGAGCTCGATAAGCACTGCCTCGAGGTGAACTTCGCACTATGCCTATGTACCAGCGCGGTAAGACTAATGTCGGCATGGTGCCGTCTCAGCGGGCATCACGCTGCGCTCGTGCTCTCGAGTGCTGCTCTTCCGCATCGCGCTCGCGCGCATTGTCGGTCCTGCGCATACCACCCCCCTCTTGTCCAGAAACGTCGCCACCACGTTCGCGCTCTCGCCCTCGCCCTCGCCCTCGCCCCCGCCCCTCGCCATCTCGTCTTTCACGTCCCCTGCGGTCGCCTCGACCGCTCGAGATAGAACGGCGGCGCTCGCCTACATGAAGATCTGTATGGATGTGGGATTTGTTGCTGCGTCGATATATGCGCCCACTTGCGCGCTCTCGACCCGAATGCGACGCCGAACGACTGGGGGATTGTGATGCATGATAGCGCGATCGCGTGCGATCGCGACCGCGATGCGTGGATCCTCAGGTGCGTCTGTATGCATGCGCTTTCGTGGCCTCTCACACGAGCCGTCCGAAGGTGACCGCGCCTTGCGACCACAGCGGCTACCAGCTCTACCAGCCCTGCCTCTGCCTCTGCCCCGCCCTTGTCCCTCCCTTTCTTACGTGGATAAGGATCCCCTGCAGGCACCCCATCTCCGTACGTGCTGCGAAGCTTCTTCGCGATATACCACTTACAGTGCACTAAGTCCAGCGTAGCCCACATTTCGCGCACCGTCTCCTCAGCATCACTGGGCAGATATTCATAGTCGGAGTCGGACATGGCTTGAAATGAAGATTAGATGATATGGGGAGGGGTTCAAGGAGCCCTGTTGCCCTCATGCTCGTTATCTCACCTTATTGTCAGGTCGTATATACTCTTCTAGTTTATTCACTGTCAATTCGAGCTTTGATTGGTGTTCCATAACGGGTACGACCATCGCCAAAAGCGGCAGCGCGGACGTGCGTGAACAGGTGGGTGAAAGGCTTACCTAGCCCGAGCTACTCCGAGTTAATCCAAGCTACTCCAAGCATAAGTACATTGATTCTCTTATTTACTCTACCACCGGAGCTGCCTAGCTATTATTGCCTCGTTTTTGGGCGCTGTGCTGATACCTTCCGAGTTTGCGTGGGCCGGCTCATATACGTGAGAACATGCACCAACTCAGACGAGCTCCGACTCTTACCATCAGTATGCGGAACGCAGTGAGTGGATCTAGGCAAGCCCTTCCTTCCCACAGAAGCATCCTAGGTAAAATAGATTCAGAAGCTTTCTACCATTGCCCAACAATCAATTGGTAGATACATATATGAGGTCGTGTACACGCCACGCACCATAGACGAATGCAAATTTGCTATCGCCAACCCATTCCTTGGTGCGAGGAGGCCGCGATAGATGCATGTAAACGTTCCGAAAGCGCATGCGCCCATTGGATGTCCATAGCTTGATCGTAAAGCGTCCGGTTCTCACCAGCTCGTGATATCATGACGAATTATGACGGAGCGGGCGGGCGGCGTCTCCGCGGAGATGGGGAAGTTTGGACACAGTATCGAAGTGCCGGTTGGAGCTTGTTCGTGCGGAAATATCTACTGCTTGCGGTATATCCAGAGTCCGCGGGGGCTACGCCAAGATGATGCAGGAGGGAGAACAAGGAGGAACATACTGGCTCCGGCCTTCGAGCTTGGCTCAATGTGCGTCTGGGGACCGCGAACGGAAGTAGGATGTAAGGATATCCACTATACGGCTCTTCCAGGAAGTAGAGATAATCGTGTAGTCCCGTATACCGGCCGACAGAGACCATGTTGAGAACATAAAATACCAGATGTAAAAATGGTGCGGTGAAATCTGGGGGGATCGCTCATCATCGCGCAATGGCAAAATTTCAGAACACTGCCGCAGGCATAACGTCAGTTGTGGACGTTCCAGATCATGAGCCCCCTGGATCGTGAAGTTCTCAAGGCCACATGAAGCAAAAGCGTACGAAACATAAGTCGGCCGCCACGGCCAATGGAATACTGGCAACCGTCGACAGCGCTAAGACCGCCAACGCAAAGCCGCTAAAGATGGGCATATGGAAATCCGACGAATGCGCCTGACGCCTGACGACACTCGAACGTGGTGCAATTGCTGTTTCAACGATCTTCCTTGCGCTGGCCATCCTTCGAGACAAAACTTCTCACTATCGTGACCCTGTTCGCACAAACGAGGAGCAGATGTTTCAGTCGCTGACAATCCTCGGAGAACCTGCGCCCACCTTTATTCAGAATACAGACTGTTTCGCCCGTCCTCGATGCAGGCTCGGGCTCGGCCAGCTTGGCAGGCAAGCCACTCTGCCCGCAAGGCATCGCGCGCGTCCGAGTCCGAGTCCGAGCAGCCGCGTGCGTCCCATTTCCGCGTCGTCACGGCATCGCAAGCAATGTATCTGGCGACGATCTCCACGTCCTTCTGCCACCGCCCCATCCCAATTATTTAGCGTTGTGGCGCCACGCGATCTGAGATGGGTGCGTACGCGCCCGTCGCGTGTGCCTGTGTAAAGATTTCGGCGCGCGTATCATGCGCATCATAGATGCATCATTGGCGCCGCGGAGGGTTTTCGAAGTTCGAGGCGGGGCGGGAGACTTCAGAATGAGAACATAGAAGCAAGTGCACGACGGGAGGGAGGTTGCGGCGTCGACGCCGGTGGTCCAGGCAGTGGGGCGCAGCTCCAGCGCCATCCGAGTACGCCCCAACCAGACCCACCGGCGACGAGCCGTACATGTCCCGAGCCCGCCACGCCGCGCCGCGCCACGGCCCCATAAGATTTCGCGCCCCAGCCCCGCCAGCGCCGAGCCCACCGCGCACGCGCGAGTGTTCACTGGCCGATAGCATCCAGGCCACGTAACGCCTACGGCAGACGCGAGTCCGACACGTTCGATGTGACGAGAGTTGGCGTCGCGAGGGTCGTGTTTCGGGCGTTGATCTGGGCGCGGCGACCGCAGCGTGGGCGGTGACGAGACGTGGCCAGGGCAGCTCGCGTAATTGTGCCATATATTGGTCTGGCCCTGTTTGTTTGCCGGGGTGTACGGTGAAATGTCGAAATGTCATCAATGCTTGGCGGTGGCCACCGGCAAGAGCTGCAGGGATGATGAATGGGGTGTACGAGATATGGGGTGTGCGCCACGTACCGTGCGCTTTCGTGGTTGGAACAGAGATGCACGATGCGAAAGAAGTTCCGCGCGCGGTGGACGACGGAACGTTTTGTGTGCATGCGTGCCCATTGGCTACTCAAAGCCTGATGCGAACAGGCTCGCACCCACCCGTGGTATGATGGCTCCAAACGCAAAGCGGCATCCCCGCGGAGCAGAGGAAGTTCGTGCAAGTTTTTGGTGTCAAACGCAGAGATAAGGACTCGGAGGTGAGGCAACGACGGGGTCCAGGCTGCGTGATGGGTCAGGATGATGTGCAGTCTTCTCATCCTTCTTCGCGAGCGATCCCGAGGGGAAGCGAGAAACGTCATGGTGCAAGTTGACCGAGAAGCAGAGATAAGCTCGCTGCTGCGAAACACAGGGCACGCTAGAACTCTCGATGCTGGGAACGGCGCGGTAGCCCATACACAAATCGACAGCAGGCTGGTCGGATGCTAAAAGGAATTGACGGAGGATGGCTCGGGAGGAGGAACGAGATAGTGAGCAGGTACGACGTAGCGGCAGAGAATCGGAAATCAGGAGACAGCCGGGCGCAAGATGCCACCGCTGCATGGTGCAGATCGTAAGCCCCCAGACGTTGCTCGGTGGCTCAAGGCAGAGAACGCAGATGTTACGAGAATATGGCCTAGTGGAAATATTGGTGATGAACGGCATGGGAATCTAGCAAGGCGCGATGGAGGTTTGCATATTGCGGTCTCACTAGAACCGCGAGATGATGAATGCGCGACGCAGGGGACTTCCGCACGGGCGTCGCTGACGGAAATCCTTCAGAGCAGCAGCTGCCCTGGCCGTCGTGCCTGTGTTCCGAGCGAAGGTCAAGGAAACATCCACCGAAACAGAAAGCTTTACTCACCACCAAGCCTTCGTTCGCATAAAACAGTTCAGGGCAGTACAAATCCTCGGAGAAACTGCGCTCACCTTCAGCCAGGACACGCATTCTCTTCGATCGCCATTGGATCCGGGCACAATACAGCGAAACGGTGCTGAATCATAAGGTTCAAGCATTGCCATTGCGAATGCTTCGACCGGGGGAGGGGTACGAGATGAGACCGACGTTTACTGGCGATACCGTAGATCCAGAGGCATATTTGCTCCCAGGGTCGTCAATGCTTCCGGAGAGATGCGCTAGCAAGTCGCCCGACAGGTCTATCCCGAGGAGATGATGGTGGAGACCGAAAGAGCTCTTTACGAAAGTTGTGAATCGTGTAATCTACACGACGTTGGTTGATGGTTGATCTTATCTAGATGCTGTTGACGCCCACAGTGACCACGTTCTGTCGGTGACTTGGACGTGAGCGACATCTCGGTGACAGCGCTCGCGTTTCTTCCTTTTGCACCCTTTGAGCATGCTTTCTATTCTTGAACAGGACACAAGCACCATGAACATCCAGATGCCGGTTGACCTCAAGGGTTGATTGGGCGCGCTATTCACTTGCGAGACTGTTCTCGAAAGACGTCTTCGTGGCGCTCGAGATGGTGAGTCGTACTTCTTCTTCGTACTTCTTCTGAACCGCTGCGGGTGTGTTCGAATCAATTATGGCGGGAAGTAGCGGCGGATAGTGCTCGATGCGAAGGCGCTCCGATCCTCAGGTGAGCGCTCCATCTATTGACCAGGATCTGCATCATTCATCACGGGGCTGATTTGATTGATTGTTTTCCTGGCATATCAGGTTGTTCGTGTACAAGCTCCAGGCCAGGATCTTTATGGCGGCGTCAACCAGAACTCCTCAGTGATCGGATCGTGCGCGACGCCCAGGTATCCAGAGACTCATCATAGTTGAATCTGACTCAGATGATGCATCTTGCCATCTAGGACACACATATTGGTTGTCTGCTGCGAGGTGAGTATCCCAGGCTACTATTCAGGACAAGCCTTCTGATCCTACCCATATTCTGTTTGGGTGGACGCATTCGGCTCCAGAACCAGTCAGCGCCATCGTCATGCGGGAGGTCATGATGGCCGGCGTGTGAGGGACGGCGTGCTCCTCGAAGATCGAACGTCCAAAGGGCTTTCATGAAAGAGTAGCCGGAGTCCGCGATGCCTGAGGGAAACTAGTGTACATGCTGGTGCGTGGCAGTTGGTATGAGTGGTGTGACTAGTGCTCCAGGGTCCACTCTGACTATGTATATTCATTTCTCTCGCATCGAGGCCTTTCCCAGCTTCTCAGTCGGACGAAGCAGGATTTTAGCGGCTAGAATAGGCTCTATACCTGCTTGCGGCGCCCTGTAGTTGCGGCGGGTGCCACAAACAAGGTAGGTCCTTCCTTTCATGCTACTGCTCGCTAGGCTCCGAACCTCCTGGACGCTGTCGCCTTGAAGCATTAATGCTCTCTCCTGTAGAAGTGGCGAGACAAGTAAGCTGATCGCTCCTGGATGTTCCAGAATGCGACACATGTCGAAGGCCTTCTCTGACCTTTCACGCTTGCGCGCGCACAATGTCCACTTGGGCGGCAGGTGACTATGGGTATTGTGTGCACTCGAAGCCTTTCCATCGACAACGTGCGTACTTTTATCCTTGGCATTTATTGCAAAGTCACTCATTTTTAGACCCTCGTCATATCCAGGTCACCTGACCTCTGTTATAGACCTCACCGGGCGGGAGTTCCGGTTTGTGGACTCAACAACAACTGGAAGGGAATTCTTGGTCTTGCGCAGTCTCTAAAGGGCTGAAATCTGTCTATGGGCACGTCATCTTCTTGATACAGACCTGTACGAGTTCGTCACACGACACTTCGTTCGCGCCGGTTCCCACCATCGCAGGTATCTCTCGTCCTTCTGGAGATTTCGATTCATCCCTTCGAAGCTGGATTCCTTGATCGGTGCTCCGCGTGTTCGACGTGCTGTGTCCCGATAGACTACCCGTGTCCCACCTTCATTTCCGACTTCGATCTCTTTGAATGCTCTGGTCTCGAGACTTCCTCTGGACTTGATATGGGTTTGACTTGCTTATCTGATCTGGTCATGCTCGCTTCATCGTTGCGACTTTATCCACGTACTCTCCAAAGCTGCCTTCGATGGATGGTACCTGGTCTGGGTGGCCAAAGTCGTCTCGTTCACATCGTTGCCTTGATCCACAATCTAATCTTACAGATATCATTCCGTCCGCTCCCCTTAAGTTCCCATCTCGAGTCTGGCATACTCCCGCATCATAAGTCTATTTGGGGATTGGGATGCGCCATAATACTTCCATTAATGTCCACTCCATATAACAACGAATGATCCACGATACCGCACTGATCCGTGATAATGCAATCGTGTTCAGCTAGCAAGTTGGCCTAAGGATAGTTTCATCCTGCCTCCCAATGTACATGCTGGCAACAATGTCGGTGAGTCGTCGGTACCACCTCCGCCACCGCTAATGCTACAATCAAGCAGTGCTACTGCAGTGTAGACCGTGTACGTTGTCAACGTCAGCGCCACCACTCTCAAGCCTCACAGCAATGGTAGTTCGACACGTCCGATGGCCCAAACTTGTACCATCCCAGTTTCCCTCTCTAGTACAATACTGCTCTCCCCGTCAATATCTCCCCACCTCCACAGGCCCCACCTCCATATCCTTCTCTCTGTACATCCAGTCAGGCATAATAAACACGTCCGGCAAACGAACCATAAACATCATCTTTTGCTTGCGTGGCATGTTGGCCAACATCTCCATAGCAAGCCGATTGCAGATTCCCACAAGGGGGCTAGTCTTCGGACGATATGCCGGAGGCTTCAAGCACTCTACTGCCTCGTCGAACTGAATCACGTCGAATGTAGCTTGCGAGAGCGAAAGATTGTCGACGTCCCAGCCTCCTAGACCCGCGGTGCTCAACGTGGTATCTGCATCTGTTCGGAGAATATCGAGGGCCTGGAAAGTCTCGTCAAGAACCGCCTGCTGTTCCTGGTCCAGGACGATAGCCTCGTCCGAAAGGCCCCACAGTATGTGTATTATTTCAATCGTTCGAAAGCATAACACCATCAATGCCATCGCTGTAAACATGTTCAGCACCGTTGTCGCAGACAAAGTGCGGGGTGCAACATACCATGCTGAGTGAGATATTGCAGAGACAACACATGCCCCAGCAGCGGGTAAAAAAGGGCCTTATTGATGGACGGGCACACCGTGGAAGTGTCCGCGGCTTTGTACCAGGCTATAAACTGCTTGGCGACCATTTGACTCGTCCCGACTATTTCGACGGTGGTGGGGCCCACTGGTTCTTCAAAGAGACGCACATGCAGATTCTTGAGCGCGACGATCTTCGCCCACAAGAGGAGTGGAGAAGTAACGCTACCCGCCGGCCCGACGAACGAATCTATGATTTTGGACTGCTCAGGCTCGTGAAGCTGTATTGGGTTGCCAGTTCGTCCGAGCGTCTTGACGCGTTTCAACTCTGCGAGGACGGCTTGATATTTGGTGACTGTCCAGGTCGATGTCCTAACAATATGCCCATCTCTGGTGAGCTTTGCATTATGATATGTATATATTTGGGCCACATACCCTTGGTCGGTCTTCATGGATGGTTCGTCGAGTATCTGACTAAAGATATCTGCTGTGACCTCTCGAATCTGTGACGATGCATGCAATAGCGGTGATATCGGATCCCATTGGACGTCGAGGCTCGGGTCCACGATCAGACTCCAGAGTGAATCGACGAGACGAAGCAGCAGGATCTCGTGAAGCAACTCGGTGGGAATTGGAAGCGGCGAAGTGCTGCGATGCTGGGTATCCATGATGGGTCCAAGTGAGCTATGGTCGCCCGGGCTCGAATTTGTTACGTATGTATGACAATCCTGCGTAGATGATGGCAGTATGGGTGTGGGGCAGAATTCCCAGTGCGGACACCAGGAATATCCAAGAACGCCAGAACCCGTGTCTTCACGATAGTGAGCTGGTAGTTGAGCAGAAATAAAGATATATGTACGACGGCTCCGTTACTAGATCGTCGAAAAGAAAATTGGCCGAGGAAGTGCCCGGTTCCGCGGCGTACAATCATGTAGTATGTACGCATCGGTAGATGTCGGCAAGGACGTCCGAGGTCCACGTTGGTGCAATCCTGTGCAACGCCGGCCGCGCCAACCTTGGTGCATTGACGCGCTCAACAGTCCAAGCAGAATCACACGTCCTGAAGCCTGGTACGACTGCTGTCGGAAGTCCACCACCACGTCTAAGTACGCCATTAGTTGTGATCTATACGTTGCCCGCCCCGCCCCGTACTGACTCTTATCGAGCTTTGCCATCTCAGCGTCTCATAGCGCGCCATCTAGAATAGGAAGTTATGTCTAGCCCAAGTGATACTGCAGAGTCACGGAAACGTCAAAGGACCGTCAAGGAGGAGCCGCCCACTGATGAATCCTTGCAATGTCACCCGGATCTTTGCTACGAAGACGGGAATGTTAACCTGATTGCTGATTCAACCCTGTTTCGCGTGCATCGGGGCATGTTGGCGAAGTTCTCGCCCGTCTTGAAAGCTCGCATCCTCATGAGCTCCGAAGCTGATACGTCCGAGCCTTTAATATTGCACCTGGATGATGACCGTGCAGACGTGGAACAGCTGCTGTACAGTCTGTACGATAAAAAGTGCGTTTCAGCAGCAGTTCCTTGTCCCAGGTATCTAAAAAGCATTGCTTGTCAGGTCGACACAGGTTTCGCAGGCGTCCGTTGGCTTACTCTCCGTTTGGCTTCGAATGGGCCGAAAGTATCAGATTACTCACCTTGAAGAGGAAGCAATGCGGCGTATAAATCTATTCTATCCACCATCATTTGAAGACTACACTCACATATTCGAAGACGATTCGAACATTCCTTCCGTAGTCGAGATTGAGGGGGAGCTAGGAACCAAGGAATGCTACACAGAACATCTTACGCTCGCTCTCTTGGCCATCTCTCTTGGGCTCCGTCGAATCTCCATCCTGGCAATGTACGAATTCAGCATCGCGGCTCCGGGCTTCGAGGACATTGAAGAGGCCCTGGCCATTAACGATAAAATAATCAAAATGGTCAGAGATCCACAATCCCAGGCAATGTGGGTGAGGTGTTTTCTTGGCCGGGCCCGCCTGGAAACCATGAATTCCGACCACAGACTCTCCTTCCTTGACGGCAAGCTCAGTCAGAAATGCAAAACGAGACCTGTATGCGGCGATGTGATGCATACTCTGATCCAGGAGGCACATAGAGATAAAATGTTTATCAATGGTCATCGGGTTCTAGATGATATCGCGGACAGTTTCATCCAGACGTCCGGCAAAGGTGCATGCAAATATTGCCAGGACTTTTGGATTGCTCGTCACCTCAAGGGCCGTCAAACGATATGGAATACTCTTCCGTTAATCTTTGGGGTGCAGCTCAATGACGGCGAGTGGAATTTCGAGGAGATTGACGGCAACGATGAGACGGAGGGTAATGGTGGTCGCAACAAGTAACAAAGACCGGTAAGTGCGTTTTTATTTGTCATGATTGTTCTACGGATGTATTGCTGATCTACTCAATAGTGGTACATCATTTTCGCGTTAGGATGAATAGCATGTCAAATGTCGAGGATTACATGCGCAGACAGTCTCCAAATTTCGTATCCCATTGATTTAATCGAACCTGTGTTGTTGCGATATTTCCACCAGTGAGATGTTGCCTTTAATTCTTAGGGACATGTCAGAAGAAATCTGGTATCTCTACCTGAAAAACTGGACGAATCTGATGCCGGCAATACATCACAAGTAACAAGCAAGACAACGCTTAAATCTGCGACTGCTCGATCGACCTGGTCTGCCAGAGCTTGACTGAGCCTGTCCCTCGAGTAGATGGACCCGCAAGCGGCACAGAATATGCCAGCTGGAGTCCAACTGGCAAGGACCTCATCCGCAACCACTGCTGACCGATGCGGGCAGAGGCGTAGCGCTTGTCTCGCGCGACTGAGATACATCCATGCCTGGCGAGGGGCCAGGACAGCGCCAGGATATCTTTGCTCTTGACAGCTCTGACACACAATGTCCCGCTGCTCCTCACTGATCCTGCATGTCTCTGCGCGATGCCATGTTCGATCCGAGACAACGGCACAAGCAGCCTCGCAACAGCTATGATGGTATTCCAAAAGGCTGTGATACGGTCGAGCAAAGACGTGGTCCAGCTCCGGCGAGTCCAGTGACAGAAATGAATGGTGTGTGAATCGCTTCGCTACAGCAACACTGACGTCGCGAAGCTCGCAGCGGACTGCTACAACAGAGGTCCCGCAGGACATCCCGATCGATGCACGGTCAAGTGCCGTCTTCGTAGCGCTAATGGCGATCGGTACGTCATACTTGCGTGCAGCTTCCAGGACAAGCTGAATATCTTTGAATTCAATTAGGCTAGGCCTGGAAATGGGAGGGCAGAAACGCAGGAGGAAATTGATGGTGCGTGTGTCTTCCGTCATCTCTACCACCGGTCGTTGAGAAAGAGGTTCGAGAGCCTACGGGAGACTGAACATATCGCTGAAAAATGGCGAGGCGAGGGACAGTATGCTCCTAAACATATCGAACTGCACGTTATCCGAGGAACGCAGGATGACATCAGCGGTCATGTTGTCAAAGGGCGCGCCCGCAGTCCCTGGCTCAGATTGAGGAGCTTCGCCTCCCAAATCTGCAGGGGTACTGCGAGAACAAAGGGTCAGCATTGCACTGAGATATGAATACATACGCGTACATGTTGTCGGAAGCCCACTGCTTATCATCCCAGTCGGAAGCGATGAGGCTGCGTCTGCGGGAAAATTGCAGGAGTTTGTGGTATAGGCGTGCGGAAATGCAGTCGAGTTCGATAGAATCTTGTAACAGTTGTCTACTGCTGAAGTTCCGGGCGGCACTGGTACAGACATCGTACATTTTGCAGCGGCTTGCTATGGCAAAGACACTGAGGGAGTCGTGGCCACAATGTCTTCTGAGAGCGGCGGATGCAACGCTCCGGACTTCGCCAATGTTGTATTTGACAGCCGCAGGTAGGATGCAGCGGATGTCGGATAGCAAGCTGAGCTTGGGGGTGGGAATTGGGTAGCAGCAACGCAGAATATAACTGATCATGTAGGCGTCTTCCGGCAGATCGATTGTCGGCGGGGATGAAGTGGTGGCAAGGGCAGCGATCATAGTCTTGAACACCGGGGATGCGAGCGAGAGAATGATTTTGTATACGTGGAAGTCGACCAGATCGGACGACCATAGAACGAGATATGCATCGTGATCATCGAAAGGAGGCTCCGCATCTACTGGAGTCGAAGATGAGCTCCAGCTTGCTCTCTTGCCACGTCGCCACATGGTGGGGTTTGACGGACGGAGAGCAATGCGGGCTACATGCTTATAAAGTATACAAAGCGAAGAAGTCTGAAGACACGAGCGTTGCTTCTGTGAAATAGGTGGTCATTTTATCGTCACCTGCGTGATAAGACTGCCATTCCTGAGAACGTGGTGAGTGTGCGATAGATGTGCTAGCTGTAGATCGAGAAAGATAGAAGCGACGAAACTATCGAGAATATCTATCGACCTTGATCCAGGCAGCCGGGGGAAGCAACGATCATAGTCTTGATAAACGCACGGCGACGTTAATCTGCCTCGAATGCATGAACTCAGCGAGTAATAGCAAATCCCTGAGAGAAATAAATGTGTGAAAACGACAGTTGGGAGCAAGACAGGAGGCATACATCGGGTGTCAATTGCTTGCCGTTGGGCAATGCCCCGCGCATATAAGCCTCCCACAGAGAAATGAGAATAAATAACATGGTGACGTCTGGGTAGAATAAGTAAACACGGCCATCCCGTCCTGGGAATGTCATTGGTTGAGTAAGATACATAGCTGTCAACAGACGAGAACACCAGTGAACGAACCTTCGTATGCACCTCGTATACACTCCAGCCCTCATTGAACAATCACAGCGGCGGATAATCCGCCAAGGTAAACATCTTCGGAATCTCCTTCCAAAGTGCTATTCTCTTCTGATCAAGCATCGCCTGCAACGCGTCACAGCACTGCCAACAGAGTTTATCCGCCATGTTCATGTAGCGCAGCCACGAGAATCCCGGGATTCTGGGAAAACTATCAAAAGCCTTATTCTTGCGCGCCTGCAGAAGAAGAGCATGCATCCCCTCGGTGCATCGCGGTTTACGACGACATGCAGAGCACGGTGTACTGCACAAGATATCGAACATCAGCGTGTGGCGCCCGGCGAGAATCCTTGGGTGACCCGCATGTATTGCCTGCAATATCGTGTCGCCGTGTTCATGGAAACTGTCCCCACAAATCTCCTCCGCAAGCTCAAGACATGGGACGAGGTGATCAGGGGTCCATATGGTGCAGATGCAGGCATAGTATGCGATCTGCGCAATAATAGGCATCTGGAAGGACAGGGCTAGATGAGCGACCACTAGTGAATCAACGAGGGCATCGTCGTTTGACTCGGCGAAGATGGTGTCGTCCTGGTTCGCCTCGAATTCATCCAGACTGAGCGAAAATTTCTTGCCGATGCGCTGGTGAGCCTTCCGTGTCAAATATTCAATCTCGTATTTGCGGCCGAGCTGTAGCCAGGCCTTTATCATCGAAAAATCGCTGGTATCCTCCACCATCTCAGAATAACTAAATGCGAGTGTTCAGTCAGCACGACGAAACGGTCCAGATCCAAAGCGACGATGATCGTACGAGCCTTGGTCGGTATATCGTCTGCAACATATCCTCCAGATCGCCCGCATCATCATCGAGCTTCACAATAGGACAACTTCCCATGGTCGCTTGATCGTACTTCTCCGGCGACGAGAGCATCGCCTTGAGAACGGGGGAGTGCTCCGACAGAACGGACTTGTGGACACAGAACTGGCTCGTCTCAGCTTGAAGGATGACGCTCCCGTCTTCATACCAAACCCCGCCGCGCTCTATCACTGGAGCTTCGGAGGGCAAGAAGATGGCGTCTCCGTCGGCCAAGACATCTTGCATTCGCCGTTTCTTCGGTGCTGAGGGCGACGACACCTCGCTGACGATCGTTTCGGAAGACATTTCTGGGAACAAATCTCAGTATCACATTGCATTAGATCTCAGCATCCATACCTGTTGCAACAGAGACCGTTCTTGCTTGCTGTCGTCGCGCTTGGAGGAAATCTCTGAAGTGGAAGGAAAGTAGAAGCAAGCGCCTATCCAGCGTCGTAATTGACGCCGGTGCGCCACAAACGCGTCCAAGGCGCGTCGACGCGTTGATGTAACTTACAGAGATCAAAAGTCAGTAACCCCAAATGCTCGCCCTCAATCATCAAGACATGATGTGTGATGAGGCGTACCGCGATCCAATCGGCTATAGAGCTGCTTCGCGAGGGCCTCCCCACATGTTCAATGGTAATAAACATGTTATCACGATACACTTCGAGTCAAATCAGAACGTGCGTACACAACTACATCATTAAAAAAGCGGAAGGCGAAATAAGGAAAGTGCGAGGCCCATCATATGTGGGGTTTGGATAGAAATAAGAAAAAAGATGAAGCCATCCAGCTAAGGCTTAGAACATCGCCTCCCTCGGCCCTTCATCCAGCCTATCCGAAAACCCCGAGCTGAATCCCATCCAGACTGAGCTGGCGGGTGATACCGGCATGCGAGCCGCAGATACGGAGGGCGGTTCAATCCAGCTGCCAGAGCCATCGCTCCATGCGTCCGGGTGCGAGAACATGTCGACGTCGGATATGGGCGTCGTAGCGCCCGATGGGAAATCGGACGCTGCGAAGCTCAACGGCGAAGATGCAGGAAAGGACGATGAAAAGTCCAGGGTCGGCAATACGAAGGACTGCGCTGGGTCCATGAACTCCATCCGCGAAGCGTGGTCTTCTGGCCTAGTGGGCGGGGATTCGAAGAACTCAGCGGAACTGAGCTGCGACAGCACGTCCTCGACATCCGTTTCCATACCACCCTCGTCTTCGCCTTCTCTGAACTCCTGCAGCACGCACCACCCCGTCCCGCTCTCTCCGATGACGCCCCGAACTGAATTCGCATCCCAGCCCTCGAAGCGGACCCGTAAGACATTCGCAGTCCCCTCTGGTCCGCCGTATACATCGCAAGCGGCGCCGGACTGCCACACCTTCCCGGCATCCAGGCGCGCAAAGATAGTTGAGACGCGCAGGCTGTGCTTTGTGTGGTCGTAGTGCAGCTCCGACAGCGCGGGGATAGGTAGCGGGTGCTTGGAGGAGGATGGGTTCGACGGGAGGGGAAGGCGGGAGGAGGGCGTGGGTGCGAGGGGGATGAGGAGTTCCGTAGTGACCTGCGAGCGGGGGCTCGCGGGGAAGTAGTGGTCGAGCTCAGCCTCCGCATCGACGTTCTCCGACGCCGACGTCGCAGCATCGTGGAAATGGACCTTCTCCGCCTTCGCAGCGCGCTTGCCCTTCTTCTCGCCCTTCTTGGGCTTGCCGAACTGCAACTTCTGCTCCTCGCGCTTGCGGATATCCCAGTCTGCCTCGCTGAGTGCACGGCCTGCGATGGGGACGTTCTGCACGAGGTTCTGGAATATGGGGCGCCCTGAGCTGAAGTTGCGCGCCGTGCCCAGGCCGACCTGGGTTACGGAGCGGGGTACGACGGGCGGCCGCGGCAGCTTCGGAGCACCGAGCGGCCTCGACAGTGCGAGACGGGTCCCGAAGGAGAGGTTCTGCTGGATGGTGGGTGCACGGGTAGCTCGCACAGCACTGTGGAAGCCATGGCTAGGACCGGATCCTCTGAGCGTACCAGGGGTGGTCAAATGGCCTACGAACGCCTGGAGAAGACCGCGGGTCTGATGAAGAAGGCGCTGAGCAGTCGATAGGTTTGTCTGAGCTGGTACGCGAGGTGCGAAAGCAGAGACATGGATAGATCTGTGGGATATATTCGGCGCTTGAGAGAGGTAATGGGACGCTTGGCGCCCTAACAAGGACGTCCAGTGTCCCGACGATGCAAGCGGCATCGTGGATTTGCTACGCTAGTAGCCTCGCTTATTCCGTTGATAGTGATGTTCTGTGCAGGCAGGAAATGGTGAGGCGTTGAAATGCGACGGTGGTGAGGAGATCGTCTTATAGGGGCGTGCCGGGGCCGGTGCAGTGCGTAACTCAGCCATCGGGGCTTGCCGGAATTTCCTCCCACGGATTAGTATCCTGTGTTTAGGGGTTGACATCTCGACAAAACATTTCGGGAAATGTGCTCCAGGACTAACGGCGACATTCACGTTAGATAGAAAAGACGTCAAGTTAACATACATATATCGAACGGCTTATAGTACATCGAGCAGGTTATAGTACATCAGATACAAGCCAAGCATAGCACTTGGGGATGAGCCACATTGAACTTCCTCAGCACACCTCCTGATTTCGCCTGAACCGAAGGTTCTGCCTCTACTTCTTCCCGAATAACTTGCTGAAAATCGTGGCTTTGTGACTGAATACGCAGAAAAATCAGCAGCTGTCAGTTGTTCAGCGCACGAGCCGCTTACCCCAGATTCTCTCTGCCTGGGTCGTGGAAGTCACTAGACACGATGGGTCAGGCTCCTGACCGACTGGTAGGCAAGAAAAACGCACATGTAGCCTCGGTGATCCGGGACGCCGAGCTCCCTCTCAAGATACCCAAACAACTCGTTGCTGTACTTCTCGTTGTTCTCGGCAGACAGGTTGTCGAGAGTCGTCTTGCCACCACCGTCAGCATCAATCTCGTGTGAGAGGATAGTAAACGGAGCTACTCACGATGACAAGGACGAAAGCAGGGTCAAAGTTCCCGGCAAACGTGAGGAACTCGTTGTATTGGTAGGAGATCGAGATGTACGGCTCCGGTTTGTCGAGAGCCTTTGACGCGAACTACCGAGACAACCGCGCATGGTGAGAACGCGAGAAAGTCGCGCAGCAGGTAGGGGTATACCTTAGAGAAGTCCAAGGAGAACTTCTTCGGGTCTTCGACCTGAACATTCTTCAATGAGTATCCATGCAGCATGCGCATATGACCAACAGACCTTAACGTTGGTGTGGAGAATGAGAGCGGGCATGGCGACGAAGGTATAGACCAAGTCACTGTGTGAATGGAGGGGTAATGATTGTGTCGGAAGTCGGATCCTTTTAACTTTATACCGAAGCAGGAGTCCGTAGTTCCGCTCCTGCGATCATCTGACATCATACCGCCATGATCTCATTTAAATTACTCCCGGGTCTGGAATCGGACAGCGATCTGGAAATAACGCGCCAAGCAGCCGAACGTCGAACGATATGTTGCTTTGCTGATATTTCACGGTTATGTCATGACACAGCGACACACTGCGAATGATTCACTATTCAGCCGGAAAGGTAGCGGGTGCGGGGGAAATGAGATCAGTTATCAGTCATCAGCTATAAGAAACGGTTCGATAGTGCGGACGATAAGTCAGAGGTAGGCAGGCAGCCGCAAAAACTGAGGTTGTTGGAAACGAAGGTGAGAAACTGTCTCGAGACGGATATGCGCAGCATCCGCAAGGTCTGAAAGCGTTGCATGGGTACCTAAGCGTGCGTGCGCATCATACGATGTCCCTATGAGAGCGCAAGCGGCGGCGGCGGAAGGAGCGTGAGGGGCCTCCACGGGCCGAGCAATCTGAATGGACAACGCCGCCAGCGGCGGAGTTGCAGGGCACGAGAGAGCTAGAAGCGATTCACGCACCTGTACAGCATATTCAGTGTCGTGATGAGACAGCCCACAACAACTTGCAGCAACAAACTTATATGAAGCAACTCATACCAGGTAAAATTAGTCTTGGTCCATATCGTCTTGTTCCGGTACTTCAACAAAAATCTTTTCTGGACCCTTGCCATTACTTTGGCCAGCCTGAGCAATCGCCGCGGGCCCGCTGCGACGCTTCCCCCTCGCAGCCCATTTGCCACCAACAGCCGCTTTCTCATCTACGCCATCGCCAATCTTGATGACAATGCTCAGTGTAGACTTGCCTCGCGTTCGATACGATATGTCTTCGTCTTCGTCCTCGGGGATCAGCTCATCTTGTACCTCGACGGTTCCTGTAAGAACCTCCGTATGGATTTCATCGGCGGAGAAGGGGAGAGTGAGTGGTATTGATACAGCAAGTGTGCTGAGATGGGGTATAGCAGCACCCATGGCGCTGAGGTGTAAGGTCTTGTACCTGCCCGTGCATGGTCCATTCACCGTAAACATCAAATTACGTTGGGGGTACTCACCCGTCTTTCAAAACTATGTCTTTACATCGTCTTAGATACGCGCCCAATGGTGTTTTACGGGTGACGGCGATGTAATTTTTGCCCTCATGATGAGCTGAACGCGGTCCTGTTGCAGACACCGACGTAGGTACAGTGGGGAAAGGCCTCGGCGCGGAAAGTTTCTTAATTTTGTGCCTTTCTTTTGCCTTAGACGAAGGGGTGACAGTGGAATCAGTCGCCGCTATGGGTTGGTGGGTAGTCGGCTGAGCGGTGGGTGGTGTATCATCTGCGGCGTGAAGGATAGCTGAAGCGCTAGTGCCAGCCTGGTTGGCCGAAGGTTTAGGAGCTTTGGGTCGTTTACGCCGTTCGTTGTCAGCAGCGTCGCCGAGCTTGCGTTTGGCAGCGCCAGCCATTGTCGGACGCAGTGGCAGAGACGGACTGGAATTAGTAATCACAGAATTGGACGTGGCAGAGCCTGCCCTAAACTCGGGGCAGGCCTCGGTCAGCATTTCCTTGTTTAGGGCAGCCTCATCTGTCTGGGACCCACCACAATCAGATCCATCATCTTCGCGGGCCTCCAGGCCATTTTCTTTTCTCTGTAGCTATCTGTGTTTCTACTCTTTCCCGGAGCTTGAAGCACCGTCAAAATGAGTCAAGATCAGGCGGAGCAGAACATTCAGATGTGGAAGGTCAAGAAGCTCATCAAGAGCCTTGACTCTGCCAGAGGGTACGTCCTGATCAGCTTTTGGTGTCGTCTTGGTCTAACATCCTTTGGTATTTCATAGCGCTGGCACTTCCATGATCAGTCTGATCATTCCACCAAAAGTGCGTAGCAATCCAATGGGCTCTGAGAGCTAGTGCTGATCTTTGACCCAGGATCAAATTTCTCGCGCGTCTGCCATGTTGACGCAGGAGTATGGAACTGCGTCTAACATCAAATCTCGTGTCAATCGGCTTTCAGTGCTCGCTGCTATCACCAGTACCCAGCAACGATTGAAGCTGTATAATCGTGTGCCGCCAAATGGCCTCGTGCTTTTCGTCGGTACCATTCTGACGGACGAAGGAAAGGAAAAGAAGGTGTCATTCGATTTCGAACCGCACAAGCCCATTAACACGTATGTTTTCCCGACTATTCATTTTTTTAAATCTGCTAAATACGTACGTTCCATTTCGCAGATCGCTGTACCTTTGCGACAACAAATTCCACACTGAGGCTCTCTCGGAACTCTTGGAGTCGGACTCGCGCTTCGGTTTCATCGTGATGGATGGTAACGGCACTCTTTTCGGCACTCTTGCTGGCAACACGCGTGAAGTCATTCACAAATTCACCGTCGATCTGCCGAAGAAGCACGGACGTGGTGGTCAGTCTGCCCTGCGTTTCTCTCGTCTGCGTGACGAGAAGCGCCACAACTATGTCCGCAAGGTCGCCGAGCTGGCTGTCCAGCACTTCATCACAAACGACAGAGTCAACGTCACCGGTCTAGTTCTGGCCGGTAGTGCGGACTTCAAGACGGAGCTCAGTCAGAGCGATATGTTTGATCCACGCCTCGCGGCAAAAGTCATCAAGGTCGTTGATGTTAGTTATGGAGGCGAGAACGGCTTCAACCAGGTACGTCATCTTAGCATCACTTTGGCGGACCCATGCTCACGACACGTTGCAGGCAATCGAACTTGCTGCCGAGTCTCTGGCGAATGTCAAGTTCGTCCAGGAGAAGAAGCTGATTCAGAAATACTTCGACGAAATCAGTCAGGACTCCGGCAAATACTGCTTCGGTATCGAAGATACCCTGAAGGCGCTCGAATTGGGTGCCGTCGAGACCCTCATCGTCTGGGAGAACTTGGACATTACTCGTTACGTCCTCCGTAACGCCGCTGGAGGTAAGTCGTTATGCGTGTATAATACTTTTGCATATATCTTACTGGTGCACAGAGGAAATCATCGTTCACGCCAACAAGGAGCAAGAAAAGGACCGCGAAAAGTTCATCGACAAGTCGACCGGTCTCGAGATGGAGCAGGCTCAAGAGCCCCAGTCGTTGCTCGAGTGGTTTGCTGAGAAATACAAGGAATTCGGCGCGAACCTCGAGTTCGTGACGAACCGCTCGCAGGAGGGCGCGCAGTTCGTGAAGGGCTTCGGTGGCATCGGCGGCCTGCTGCGCTATAAGGTCGACTTCACAAACCTGACGTCGATCGACGAAGAAGAAGACGAGTTCTACTCTGACGATGATGGCATCTGACGGTTTTGCGGGCTCCATTGTGGAGCCTCGCCCGGGGTGACGTCGGTAGGGTTACGCCGGGCGGGGCGGAAGGGAGGAGAGACGGGAGGTGCGCGGCGAGAAAGGTTGCGACAAGTCGCGCTTCAGGTGCTGGGACGAGAGAACGAAAGAATAGTGTGTTGGGGTTGCTGTTCACGAGGTCTACGAATTCGAAAACATTCGGGCGCCGAGGTGAGTCAATGATCCATTTGCATTGTCCTCTCTGCTTAGGCTCACCATTCCCTTAGAGCCTGCTCTTTGCCTTAGACAAGCAAATGGCTCGATTATTGATGCGCGCGCCGATATTGCTGTTAGTCGTGTGGTTCTGCTTGCTTGATGGAAATGCAGAGCAGTTGTGTTAGTGTTGAGTCTTGACTGTTTTCTTGTGCATGCATGTATCTGAATACTTTGTATGCTGCTGTCGTCTATTTATGTCTCAGAAAAAAATAAAAGAATATGTATTGTTTATTGGACTTTTTGAAGCCCGTTCGTCGGTCGTGAATTAGCAACTTCTGCGGTAGGTGAAGACTTTGCATTTCCTTTGAGGAGGTTTATCACCAGAGGAAGGTCCAGCTGCGTTGGCTTTCCTAATCAAGTGGTCGAAAGCATCGATCAGCCAGGCATATACGTCTCCTCGACCTCGTGGACCAGGCACATGTGACAAGGAATCAGAGCGTGGGTATTAGCTTTCTTTTTCTAACCGTCCTACCGTCTATCCTCCACGTCCAGACTCTTCTAAACCGTCGCCTGCGAACGACCGCGCGGATATGGACTTCATCCGCACCCGCGACGATGAAGAAGATAGGTACGTCCCATAACACCATGCGTCGCTCTTCTCGAGGATCTCTTCATAACAGCCTTGCCAATTGCAGCCAATGCAGGCCAGGCGATAATCGTCTGGACTGCTCAGCATGTTCGTCTGCTCTCGTCTGGTCGCGGCTCTGGCTCTGAGCGCGGCGGTCGCGACCGCCTCGACCTCTACCTCTGATACAGTCGTGAAACATAGCTGGCCGCAGATCCCGCATGGTTGGGAGTATCACGCTACGCCAGAGCCTGATCGTACTGTTTCTCTGCAGGTTGGGTTGAAACAAGATCGTGTGGATGAGTTGATCAATGCGCTTCACGAAGTCAGCGATCCGGCACACCCACGATATGGACAGCATCTGTCGAAAGAGTAGGTTTACGTCATTTGCGAAACCATCCTGAACTTTTCGCTCAGCAGTTTGCGCATATTGCAGAGCAGTCGAGGAGCTCGTCGCTCCTTCTAATAAGACGATCTCGCAGGTCCACGATTGGCTCCGGACTCACAACGTCCTCCTGGACGCGGTCACCTATTCTCCCGCGCGCGACTGGCTCTTCCTCCCGCCTCTGCCCGTCAGTACCGTCGAACGCATGCTCTCGACGTCCTTCATGAGCTATCGGCACGTCTCCTCCGGCGCACTTAAGATGCGGACGCTGTCATACAACGTCCCGCGGCACCTCGAGGAGCAGATTGATATCGTGCATCCGACGACCGTGTTTGACGGAATGAAGGACATGCGGGCGACTTTTCGGCTGAGCGATGATAAGGCTGTGGCTGCCGCGCCTGGGGATGGCGGTACTGTCAAGGGCCCGGCTGGGCAAGATATTCCGGTGAGCTGTAATACGACGGTCACGCCGACGTGTTTGCAGGCGTTGTATAGAACGGAGGGCTATGTTCCTCAGGCTGCGAAGAAAGGGAACAGGATAGGTATCGCTGGATATCTGGAGCAGGTGAATACTCTTTGGCTCCACCTCGGTTCAAAGACTGACTTACAGATTGGTCGTTCAGTTTGTGAACTTTGCAGATCTTCAGGTAGACTCCTCGTCTCCACGTTGTGAAGATCCTGATCTGTGTTTGGTTTCCAGTCTTTCTTCCGACAGTTCAGGCCAGATGCGATTGGGGCGAACGTAACCGTCATGTTGGTGGATGGCGGCCTGAATGACCAGAGCATCGCAGGCACAGAGGTCGGTAGTTACCTCATGTCTGCGTCGCTTCCATCGAGACAATCTTACTCCCAACAATTAGGCCAATCTGGATGTCCAATATACGGAGGGTATAACTTTCCCTACGCCAAACGTCTACTATTCAACTCCGGGCACAGCGCCCACCATTAACGACTCGGTGACGCCTCCACAGCGAGATGAGCCCTATCTCACTTGGTTGCAGTTTGTCTTATCCCATCCGGATGTCCCGCAGGCGTTCACGACAAGTTATGGGGGCGATGAGTATGTTCAATACTATTCCCGCAGACTTTGCAATCTGAAGACGCCTTGTCAGACAGACGTTCCCAAAGGAGTTCGCTGTGTGAGACGCCAGCATATCAGAATTTGAATGGGTGTTCCTAAGTCTCCAATCCATTCTAGCCGTGTGTGCAACACATTTGCCCAACTGGGCGCGCGCGGAAGCTCTGTCATGTTCAGCAGCGGCGACGGCGGCGTTGGAGCAGGGACATGTCAAACTAACGATGGCACCAACAGGACCATCTTCCAACCGGTAAGTCTGCGCCGTTCATCTTCCCCGAAATCCTTTCGGCGCTGACGATGCGGGCGCAAATCCCAGGTATTCCCAGCAACGTGCCCGTTCGTGACAAGCGTGAGTACGACTGCGCTCAGATGACTTGGAAAGGATGACCGTTTGAGAACAGGTCGGCGCGACGTTCCATATCGCCCCGGAGGAAGGGATCGGCTTTTCTCAGGGAGGTTTTCGGTGTACTTTCCGAGACCTGATTATCAGGCACGGGCCGTGCCTCCTTTCCTCAAGGCGTTGGGTTCGACATACGCGGGGCTTTTCAAGTAAGAGGCCACGATAGCGCTTTGTCTTTGGACGTGACAAATTCTGTTTCACAGCCCAGCCGGACGTGCAGTTCCGGATGTCAGTGCTCAAGGCGAAGGGTCAGTCCATATATTCTCTGAGGCTATGAACTTCAAACTGAGTTTGCGTTATAATTAGATTCCAGGTCGTCGTAAACGGCACTGTGCATTCTGTTGGAGGAACTTCCGCGAGTTCACCTACGTTTGCTGGAATCGTGACACTTCTGAACGACTTTCGGATCGCGAACGGAAAGCCGTCACTGGGATTCTGAACCCCATGCTCTATTCAGTGGGGCTATCAGGTGCGTTTTACTTGGTTGAGTGCCACTTATGCTCACGTTTAATCTGATTCCTTCAAGGATTCACGGATATCTTGTCAGGGAACAATCCTGGATGTGGCACATCTGGATTCAACGCGACAGAAGGATGGGACGCTATCACAGGGCTGGGTACGCCGGACTTCGTGAAGTTGAAAAGCCTTCTTGGGTGACAAGCTCGCTTTGACGGAACGATGGAGCGCCGCTTTGCGATGTCTCGTTTCAGCATGTGATGACTGTGTACATACCGCAGACGCAATTTGTTCTTTACCCTCCATACTTAGTTTTTGGGAGTTGCAAAGCGATAGAGTTTGGACAATGGATTTGGAGTGGATGCGGGCTGGGTGCGACGCGTGACGTCATGTTTTTATGCGACGCGCTCGGCACGCGTCGTTAGGGGCTATTGGCACCAGGCCACCGAACCGGAGACTATGGCCATGGTACCTGTGGACGCATGTGTTGACGACCGAGAATCATTGTTCTCACCCATTATTTATAAGTCGCTTGGGGAGGATCGCATTTTTCACCTCGAATAACCCCCTCCTTACTCCCATACCCCATTTTGCTTCTCCGTCTCCATACATCTGTTGATACCATGCCAGGTTCGTGAAGTTCATTCTGTTGTACTAGGAACACTTCATTTACTGATGGGTTCAGCTCGTAAACGTTCAGCTGACGAAGCCGGTGCTACCACCAGTGGTAAAACAAAGGCAGCTCGCACAAGCAGCCCGACGAGGCCTAAAGGCGGCAGGAAAGGACCCAAGGTACGTGATGTGTCCTGACTAACTCTGTGCAACGTCATTCTCATGCGGTCGACAACTTGAAGGCGGGACTAAGCGCCAACGCGTTCAAAGCACGGGCGCTGCCCTTAATCTTAATCTTACTCACACTCCTCCGTCAATCCCGGATGACGAAACCGAGCCGGCAGCACCTACTGATCCAGGGTTCATTGGGACAACGGCGTTGGTCCCCACGACGTTCACCACGGGCAGCTATGGTTGGAAGGGTAGCAAGCGCATCACCATCGAGCTCCCAGACCCGGAAGGTGGTGAGGGCAAGGAGAAAGTCCATGTTATGTTGACGTGTGTCTCAGTCTTGATACGATATCGAATGAATATATTGACGTCTGTTGTCCAGGATCAATGCTACCGTCATGGGCAGCAAGCAGGCAAAGGACGACGGCAGCGACGAGAAGGAGAGCAAGGAGGCTGCTGAGGAAGAGCCTGCGGAGACCGAGGATGGCTCTCCTGCTGCTGAGCCTCAGGAAACTGAGGCGGAAGCCTGAACCATTGTCTGCGAGAGACATGCTGGCTCATTTGCTTTACTGTAGATTCGTCCATGGGTAGCCTACTGACGTGTTGTGTTCAGCATTTTTGCTTGTTTATATGGGTGTAATACAGTGATAATATGCTACAGGAACATATAATCTGGTCTAGTTCTGAGATGATTGGGTTGGTAAAGCGTGCCGAAGAAAAGCGAACTCACAGATCTACAGATCGAAGTCCGAGTCCGAGTCTGCGTCCCTTTTGGCTGCATCTCGGATGTTCTTGGTTGAGCGATTTGTCTTCGTGGTTGCTGATCGCATATCGTCGTCGTCGTCGTCATCCTCCTCCTCACTGTCACGATCTCTCGATGTCGATCTTCCGCCCGGTACTCGCTCCGGTGGATCGATGGCCCCATGCATTATGAGGAGGGCCTCCAGTTCTGTAAGAGCAATGAATTCACGCCGCAAGACCCCTGATGAAGGACATACCTTCCATCTTATGCTCTCGATCAGCACCCCAAGATACGACTTGGCAAATGATCTTGCCCTTCCTGTAGCATATAAACGTAGGGATCCTGGTGTCCGGGAGATTTTCGATGCATTTGTCCCCTACGATGGAAACGAACTTCGTGCTTGGATATCGCTTAGCTAGCATCCTTACGTGCGCGAAGGTAAGATCGCTACGCGGGATCCTGTTAATTAGAAGCCGCGATCAGAAACGGGGAACAGAAGAACGAAGGTGATTCACCGACCCATCCTTGTAGAGGAACAAGACCACAGGCGTGCCCAGCTCCTTCTCATCGTCCTCTTGATTCACTTCACTGGCCTCTGTCAACTCCTAGTGTAGTCCTCTCTACCAATCGGGATGACCTCGCCGAAACGACCCCTCGCCTGCTCCCGCTTCAGCTCGGCGAGATGCATTTCTCGCATCTGCAGGACATATCGCTCCAGCTCATCGTCCTTTACGTTCTCCGCGAGCTCTTGCAGTTCAGCCGGGGTAAATTCATCTACGACGTCGTCGAGAGACGGCGAAGGAGGTGGCGATGGCGTTCGCGGCTTCGGCGGAGTGGAGGCAGAATCCCGTGCTTGCGCAGGGCCTCATTGCTGATGATGTTGTTGGTGGGGTTTGCTAAGACATGATGAAGCTGCTCACAATTCGGTATCTTCGTTTGGGTTTATCGCCATCGTGGTGGTTCGGTGTCGAGATGGGTTCGACGGTGAGAGAATCGCGGAACGCGTCGCCACTTATCGACCCGACATGGCTTGATCAGGACAAACAGTTGTCTCTTACTGACTTCAGACAGTTCTCTGCGCACGGCCTTGCTGCCCTCTCAACTACTCCTTGCTTATCGATCTCACTCGTTCACTCGAGGCCGTCATGACTGTTATTTCTGAAACCCCACAACCTGATCGAATCATCACCCCGCGTCTCTACCAAGAGGAGCTTTTCCGCAAAGCTCGGGACGAGAATGTTATCGCAGTCGTGGGCACGGGCGGCGGCAAGACGCTCATCAGTGCGAAACTGATGGAATGGATGACATGCCAGGACGCTGCTGCGGACAAGATCATCGTATTCCTTGCCCACAGAAAGCCCTAGTCGACCAGCAAGGCGAATTCATCGCGGCGTGGACACGCTTGCGCGTTACCCACGTCCATGGAGAAACAGCCCCGGAGATGACAGATCGTTCCGCCTGGGTGAGGCTTTTCTCCAATCTGGACGTGATGGTCATGACGCGTGCGTGTTTTTCTATCATGCGGTTGTCTACTTCGAGTGCTCATGCCAGCGCTTGCAGCCCAGCTATTTCTGAATACCGTCACCCATTCGCACTGGAGCTTGACCAAGGTTATTCGCATCCTTGACTGGTTTCACCTTTGGTTGATGGTCGTCCGATTGACGGTCATAGGTTTCGTTGATGGTCCTCGACGAATGCCATCATACCCACGGGAACAATCCTTGTAATGCCATCATGCGCGAATATTTTCAATGCTCCGCCGACGAGAGGCCAAAAATATTCGGTATGACGGCTTCGCCATTTCGGCGGCCTCATAGACCCAAGGAGGACCTCGCTGAATTGGAAAGGAACCTCGATGCTCGAGTGATTACCGTAGAGGAGCATGCAGAAGACCTGCAGAAACACTTACCGAGACCCGTGGAGGTATGCATACGCCGTTTTGAATGTCCTGGTGCTAGTCATATCTTATCTTGAAATCAGGTCCTCAAAGAATACGCTTCTCCACCAGCTACCTACCCAGATTATCCACTTCCATTCATCTGGAGCCGGTTCGATTATACCAAGATACCAAGTATATATGATATACCCTGGTCACAACTGCAGGACCGACTCGCAGTCATATCGCAGAGCTTGGGTCCATTCGGCGCAGAGATCTACCTATATAATCGAGCTGCAACGATATCTGGTCCAGCTTGCCCTTTCCTCCACCGAAGATGAGATCGATATGCTACGCGAGCGCTTTCTCGACATGGGTACCTCCAGTGGTTCATCATTCTCTCAAGACTTACAATCATCTGAGTTGCGGGACTTGCACGAGATCTTGCAAGAGTACAAACCTTTCTATCAGGATGATGCCGAAGAGGCCAGCCTCCCACCTGCATGCTATTTCAACCCAGGATGGTGTACACCCAAGGTTCAGAAGTTGGTAGAAATCCTCGCGTTCCATTCTGGATTGGCGTTCCAGGGCATCGTTTTCGTCGACCAACGATGCGTGGCTGCTGCTCTGGCGAGAGTTATCGCCCGTGTTCCACAGCTGAAGGATGTCATCCGTTGCTCCGAGTTCGTTGGGCAAGCCACTGGCGACACCAATCCTCCGCTTGCCATTGGAGGAAGGAGGCAGAAGGAGGTCGTGAAAGCATTCCGTCGTGGCGAACTGAATCTCCGTAAGTTCCTATTGCTTGTACGAAGGTCGCTGTCTAGCTGAACTAGCAAGCAGTGATAGCAACGTCAGTCGCAGAAGAAGGGCTTGACTTCCCAGTGAGGCAGGCGCATTGATATCCTGACATTACAGGACTAATTTGCATCTAGGCGTGCGACCTAGTCGTCCGATTTGACCCCATGAAGGTGGTGACGAACTACGTGCAGTCTCGAGGGCGAGCGAGGCACGAAACGTCTACTTTTGTGGTCATGATCCAGGAAGGCGATGTGGCGAATCTAACTCTTTATCAAAGTTTCGTCAAACACGAGGAGGAATCAAACATCTGTATCGACGGCCATCAGCAGACAGCGTTGAATCCCCCGGCGAGGCTAACGACGATTATGTCCATCCGGAGGACTTACTACACCGGGAGCGATTTGTCGTGCCGTCTACCCAGGCGATTCTGACGTACGGCACAGCCATAACTCTTCTGAATCGACTATGTGATCTCATTCCTTGCGATAAGTACACACCCCCACACAAGCCGAGATTCGAAGGAGACTTCGAATCCACCCTCTATCTTCCCAGTGCCCTTCCGCTGCCTCCGGAGTACCTCGCCTATACCGGCCCAATACGACACTCCAAGAAAGAGGCCAAGCGTGCAGTTGCGTTCCAGGCTGTCAAGGCCTTGCATGGTCTCGAGGTGTTCGATGATTATCTCTTGCCAACTTGGAGTCCCAAGGCCCACATGGAGACTTAGATGGCCGACCACTCCTGGATGTATCCAAAGTCCCTATCATGATGGATGTCGATGTCAAAGATCCTTGGACACTTGGAGCGCAGCTGTGGGCTCACCCTGTCGTCGTGGATGGCCGATGCACAGCAGCGCTCGTGACTGGTACAGCGCTCCCGCCTACTGAGATGGACGTGGAATGGGCGTCCCGTGCAGACCGGCCCAGGTCGGCGTCTTCTCTTTGCCGAAGATGACGAGCGGGAACAACGCACCCTGCTGCAAGATTATACAAATGTTGGACTATGGTGGTGCGTGACGAGCCGGCCCATCTCCTTGCCGCTGTCTTGCTTCTTGGTCCCTGTCGATCCGCGGACAGGCATGCTGGACTATGATGCAATGCAGCACGCCGTTGATCGTCCTCTCGGCGATTACGACTGGACGACGATCGACGAAAACCATCACGGTCATCTGCTCATCATGAACAGGTGGCAGCATGGTCGACCTTATCTCATCCACACGATACGACATGACCTGAATCCGATGTCAAAACCTCCAGCTGGTTCACGAGAAGAGCAGTTCGCAACATACCGAGACAAATGGATCGAGAGATGGACTAGACGACGCGTGGTGCCTGATATCCCCGTTGACGGTCCTCTCGTTGAAGCTCGTATCTTTCAGCGGCAAACATCTGGAGCTTATCATCTGTTTCCGGATGGCCCCTATTGCGACGGAAGCCAGCTGGACGACGAATATCACCTACTCCCATTCGCATGTTGCAAGTGGCTTCGCATGCCTGAGGCCATGTTCTCGCTCTTTTCTTTTCTTCCGCGCTTGTTACATCATCTCACGGATGTTTGGCGAGTCACCCAGGCTCGCTTTGATTTAGGGCTCCCTGCTATCCCCCGTGATCTGCTGGTCGAAGCTTACACGCTTCCAGCGGCATGTGCGGGTTTCAAGTAATCAACGCCTGGAGACGCTAGGCGACTCTGTGCTCAAGTTCGGTACTTCTGTTCATCTATTCAATAAGTTCCCTTATCGGCATGAGGGGCAACTAGATGCTCTTCGGCGACGATGTGTCACCAACAAAGCCCTCCTGTCACATGCGAAAGAGATAAATCTCGAGCGTTATTTGACCAGCGAGGGGCAAAACATCAAGACTTGGCGATACACCGTCTCCGAAGAGGATGCAGCTCTAGTTGAATCTCATGCTTGTCGTCATGTCAGGCGTAGATTTGACCGGAGAAGTTTACAGGACTGCATGGAGGCCAGTATCGGAGCAAGTTACGTCGCAGGAGGCATTCCGATGGCTTTGCAAGCTGGAACTGCTCTGGGACTCAATTTCGGAGGTATGGTCCCATGGTCTGTACGTTATAGCCGTAATCCTCTGGCCTGGACTATACCATCGCGCTTCGATAAGCTGCAAGAGGCGCTAGGATACCGATTTCATCGACCGGAGCTACTTATCGAAGCCATGACGCACCCCTCTTTCCCTTCTACTGGGTCTTCGTATCAACGCTTAGAGTTTCTCGGAGATGGTATGAAGTCCGTTCAAAGCCAACATCTCACAAGCTGACCCACCGTGTCGCGTAGCTGTGATCGACTTGGTGGTCATGACCTATCTCTTCAACAAGTATCCCAAGGCCACTTCGCACCAGCTATCATGGCCACGCTCCCGCGCAGTTTGTGCGCCTGTCCTGGCATACGTCGCGGTGAAGCGTCTCGGTTTGCATCAGCTGATGATGGCAGCTAGCACCGATCTTAGTGCGGCGATTAACAAGTATACTCCCATTCTCCTCCGTATGTCATCCAGCGATATAGTTCTGCGGAGCTGGGCGTTCGACCCTCCAAAGGCGATCAGCGACGTGTTCGAGAGCCTTATCGCTGCCGTATTCATCGACTCGGCATATGGCTTTGACAAAGCCTCGGCAGTGGTCCAACTGGTTATGGACGACATCTTGGAGGTTCTGGCGCCCGATATGCCTCCTGATCCTGTGTCGCAGCTCATGGTGTGGACTGGTCAATCGGGCTGCAAACGGATCTGCGTTCGGTACGTAACTGATCGTCCGCTGCGGTCCTTATGGTTTTGGCTCATCTTCCATACCGCAGGAAATCAAAGAGTCAACCAGAAAGCAAATTTGATACCGTCACCATCATCGTTCACGATGTTGAAGTGGTGAAACCTCTGACTGCGTCGAGTATATCCGTTGCGAAAGCTTTTGCCTGCGAGGCCGCGCGTATTGAACTTCAAGACCCCAGCTCGGATAGATCTCTATCGCGCCTGTGCACTTGTGGTGACAACATGAACGTCGACTTGACTTCCAAATCAACATCATTGGATATTCTGGATCTGGATGAGGATGCAGATGACGGCACGGAAGAGGGCTATCTTGTCTTGTCACAGACGAAGCTGGAAGAAGTCATAGAATCAGCCGTAATTGAAGATACTGAAACAGCAAGTCATGACGACGATGAAGGAGAAACGGACTCACCAGAACTAGCTGCGCACGTAGTTTGAATTTCATATCTGCTTTGGTTTCATTTCAGATCATCCGGATCACATCTCTTCGAGCTGAACATTGCATACTCGACCCTAGTAGGCTGCTTTGTCTTTGGTTGCGAGCGACCCACTGACTCCTTGTCATGATCTAGGGTTTGCACGTGGACGTTAAAGTACGCTTCGTCTTCGCAGATATGACGTTCAGGGAGGGCAAATGCTCTCCTTTGGGCTGGTTTAAACACTTAAATTCGGATTTGAACCTGCAGCATCGCTTCTGTCACGCACATTCGTGATGAAGTCCGTCCACCTCGTAGCACTCCTCCTCCGTTATTTGACCGACATGACTTGCTGCCATGGAGCGCTAATTGCCATTTGCTACAAAGTGAATTTGTATGGCGGTGCATGCGAGATGCTGTCATCATCGATAGATCACGCAGCCTTTGCGCTGACAAGGTATTTCCGAATCGAACTACATTGTTCTGAATCTATTCTTTTCTACTTTCCAGTCCCTACCGCTGCCTCAAACGCTTGCTACGTACTCCTGTGAGAGGGATAAATTCTTAATAAGCGCTCTCTACGGTATCTGGCTTGCATTGAATTGGAAATCATCGTCTTGTTATGCATTATTGACAATTATGACGCAGATCGGCATGGTCGTCCGGAGAACGGTTTGGTTTCAACTGCCTTCGCAGTTTCAGAAGCTTCGTGACGGCCGTGGTGTGAATCCCAAGATAGGACTAGGCAACTCGTGTCGTCCGGAGCATCAGGCTTATCGCTACGTGCATGTACTCCGTATGTGCCTATTCCCAGACGTTCTCGGTGACGCCCATCACTGACAACGAGTTTGAACTTACCTCTTGGGAGACTTCCCGCAGAGCGATAAATACGTCCCCACCCACCATGATAAGCCCAAGAGCATCTGGCACTTCCATCTTTACTTGCAACCCCACATGCGTCTCCCCATCACCTCCAATTTCTTCGATTATGGCGTATTCACTGTCCTCCAGCTTGCGTTCTCTGGCTTCTTTGCTCAACTGTCTATCAGTCCTATACGATTTCTGAAGTTCTTCGCATCCATTGGCGCCGTCACGACTCCTCTTGCATCCAGCTATGCCATCCCTATACCTCTCGGTGAAAGTAAACACGATACCCGTGTCCTTATTCTCGGCGGTGGCGTCGCCGGCATCTCAGCTGCCAAGGCCTTCCACCAGCAGGGCATTGACGACTTCATGATTGTCGAAGCTCGATCTCAGCTAGGCGGCCGGATGAGACCCATTCTATTTGGCGCTCCTGAACGACAGTATATGATGGAGACTGGTGCCAACTGGATCCATGGAACGCAATCTGGTGAGGGGCCGACAAATCCTATATTTGCGCTGGCGGAGAAGCACAATCTCTCAACGCAGGCAAATAGCTATTATGGCAGTATGAGTGAGTCGCCGTGCAATCGCTCTGTGCGCCGCGCTGATGAAAGACTAGCCACCTTTGACCATACGGGTCAGGTTGACTACATGGACTCTTTCAATACTGCCATCAAGGACTACGCGAAATTGATGGTTGGTGGAGGTACGCCTTGCAGTCGATTAAGTCTTCTATTCTTCTTCAATCGTTTTTCTCCTAGGTGATCGAGTGCCAAGAGGTTTAGTCGACACGACGGCACGCATAGGGTATTCGTTGATAGGAGGAAAGCCCAGAACTCCCCAAGAACGTGCCGCCGAGTACTACATGTTCGACTGGGAGTACGCTCAGACGCCCGAACAGACGTCTTGGATTGCTTCTTCTTGGGTAACGTTTCGTTCTCCTTCAGGGGAGCCGTCTGGACTTTGGTCCGAGGAGTTACATCCCTCGCGTTCTGATACCAGTTACGGAGATACCTTCTTAGAACTTCGCTACTTATGCCATGCCTCCAGGCCAACAATCTCACTTACAACGCCGATCAAGGCGGTTTCTCTCACGATAACCTTCTCTCCGTCGATCCACGTGGCTTCGTGTCGATCCTGCAGGACGAAGCTGCTGAGTTTCTCACTGAGGAGCAGGTCGTGCTCAACGCCACCGTTAAGACCATTAAGTACTCTAGAGATGGAGTCTCAGTGATTTTTGCGGATGGATCGAGTTTGAGTGCAGACTATGCCCTGGTGACATTCAGTCTGGGCGTCCTGCAGAACGATGATGTTGCTTTTGAGCCTCCCTTGCCAGATTGGAAGATGGAAGCTATACACGGCATGAACATGGTGAGCGATGAGACCTGGTATCCATTTATTGACAGTTGGACAGACCATCCGATCAGGCGACGTATATGAAGATATTCTTACAGTTTCCTGAGAAGTTCTGGTTTGACACTGAAGTATAAATCTCGTAATTCTCTCCGTGTTGAAGCTGAAAATTGTCTGCAGTTTGCGCTCTATGCCGATGAGGAGCGCGGTCGATATCCAGTCTGGCAGAGTCTCGACATGGAAGGCTTCTACCCCGGATCGGGTATACTGTTCGTAACCGTCACGGTGAGCTTGTCATTCCATGCCGATGACTCCTTATGAAATATGTGAGTACATACAGGGTGATTTCGCAAATCGCATTGAGGCCTTCACCGACGAGCGAGTCAAGAGCGAAGTTCTCGACGTGCTTCGGTCGATGTATCCGAATACTACCATTCCTGAACCGGATGCGTTTTACTTTCCCCGGTGGCATAGTGATCCACTGTCCCATGGGAGCTACAGCAACTGGCCGGCGAACTTCGTGAGCGGCCATCATGCCAATTTGCGGGCGACGGTGAGAGAGAGGCTGTGGTTTGCGGGGGAGGCAACAAGTCAGAAGTACTTCGGTGCGTCCAACAGGTTATGATGCATGACCAGTGTGGACAGCGGCTCATATTTGCATTACATTCCCAGGCTATCTCCATGGTGCATATTACGAGGGCCGCAGGACGGCGAAATACGTGGCTAAGTGCGTTCGGAATACCAATTGCAAACAACTCGAGCACATTAAGGAGGTGCTGGATTCGGGGCCGTATAACACGAACACTAACTGATCTGAGGACAATATATCCCGGTCGTATGATTCTTCATCCATTTTCAAGCTACTTGTCTCTCATGTAGCTCGCAACCATACTTATGCCTCCCTACTTCACCATGTTCGGGTAAACAGTGTATAATTACGATGATGCAAACTGGTGGGACGCCACAAGAGCTCCATCATTGCTGAGATGCATCTTTATTGATCTCAGGTGCTCGCGGACTCTGATTCTGGATGTTTCTGAATGAGCACTTGGCGATGCACTGTACGGTATCCACTATGACCTATTCGGCGCATTGACGACCCGGAAACACAGGCCGCAATACGCACGCATCGATATCAACATCGATGCGAGCCTCGCGCCTCCCTTCTACCGGCCTTCCCTTCAATCGGAGTAACTGTGCAGCGATTGTGCGTGTCTTGGGCATCTATCGACCACCTACGGAGGTGACCGACATCAGAAGTTCACGTGGGGACAGAGAACACCCTGGATGAACGTGTCGAATGGGTCTCCACGTGATCGCGATCAGCGTCAAGGGAAGATGGAAGCATTGCGAATCTGGGTCATCCGACTACAAAAATCGAATCTCTTCACCCCTTGGGAGCGCTATCTTCCGCCCTCTGCCCATCAACTACACTGGCATCGGGTCTCATTTCATTCAAACTAAACGCCCCTATCCGCAGAATGGCAGAACTGGCAACTCACGAGTTCTTGGGACGTCTCAAGGGTATCTACCCCGGTGCCCCAGAGATCAAGAAGTCGACCGATGGTGAAAAGATTGCTATTTACCTATCAGCTTGCGTGGAATGCTGACGAGCCGCGTAGTCTTGAAGAACCCGTGGTACATTGTGGCGTCGGTCGCCTTTGCCACCGGAAACAGGCCGGACGCTGTACCACGCATCTTCAAATACGTCCTTGCAGATCTGGAGAAGGCGCAGACTCAGTTCCAGGTACCGGCCGAGCAAGCACATGCGGAGAAGCTGCTGCTCGCTCGCAAGTTTCGCGAGTCTTTATTCAAGTCAGGGATGGTTGCGGGATACTCCAAGGTCATCTGTCCTGTCCAATGGCATATTCCATTGCATGCTAAAGCTCCCCCTTTGAAGGCGATCAATGGACTTGTCTCTCTTCATGAAGCCACGCCAGAGGAATTGCGGGACACCAAGCCACTGAGGTTCGCAGTCAAATCAAAGGTCTTGATCGATTATATTGAGACCTTGAACGCAGAGACACGAAGATGCCCATAGAAGAGGTCGAGAAGAAGGGAACAGAATTCTTCCGCTCCCTCTACGGTGAAACGGCGGACGGCGTCCAGAACCTTCTAGATGCCATTCATCCCGATATGGGCAGGTGTTCTGTCTATTGCATCGTGGCCAGTCTAATAAGTTGATCATTGTCAACAGGATGGTTCAGCAACACCATTGCGTATGGCAGCGTATATGGATTCACTGAGATCACAGACATACTGGAGACATCATACACCTTAGTCGGGACGTTAATCGCAGGCGATACACCTCGACAGATCAATTGGCACCTAGCGAATGCGCGCCGATGTGGGGCAAGCTTGGAACAAGGCAAAGCTGTGCGACAGATTGCTATGGAAGTTTCAGAGAGTGCAGGCGTAAGATGGAGGGATGGCGTCCCAGAGGTCGAGTGATTAATGTGGATAGACAAGTCAACACCTACACGTTAACCTGTATCGGAGATGATATGTGTCTAGAAAAGCTTTGAATTTGAGTCTATATGTAATATAGATAAATATTAGGATCTTCTGCAACATACTTTGAATCATCTTCGTCGCGTCAGTTTTCGAGCTTTTTGTCTCAGTTTGAAATGGTTCCAAGATTCTCTCAAAAGAAAAGGCTCGGGAAGTGGGAGCAAACTGCTTGTCACGACGATGGAGGTTAGCTGGACGGCGCAAATTGAATATAGCCTCGGTGGCCACTTGGCCGGACGTAAAAATGTCCAGTCAAAGGGAATCAAGGCGAGCAGGATACGAGCGATTTTTTTTTCGCGTCTGAAGTGATGACCGCGACGCGTCGGCACGTGGTGTACCGCGTCAGGAGCCGTGGACCAGAGAAGAAGAGGTTGGTCCACGTGGACCATCGCCACCGGGAAATGCCGGCAAGGAGCGGATTTTGAGCTCGCGCGTCTTCGTTCAGCATCCTCTTCCTTCAGCACTCTCGAACACCCTGTCTCTTTGAAGGTGAGCTCAACCTTCAAGACGCCTAAATTATGGCAGAGGACACCCCCTCCGATGCCGGAGCACCCTCCATGGCCCCACAGTAGCGTCAGTATTGGGTATCAAGGGCCACTTGCGATTCAGAGCCCATGGCTCCAGCCAGAAGGCGCATGTCGTGTTGCGACGTGTCGAACTCGATGACTCAGAAGACGAAGGAGAAGGAAAGCCTGCGTTCTATTTCAGCCTCTTTGCGCAGAAAAGAATCGAAGTAAAGCCTGGTAAAGAGATCTTACTCACAGTCGCGGACGGGCCATTCAAAGATCAAGCCATCATGTTCGAAGGAGATATACCTGGTGTTGCATCGGGTTCTGATGAAGAAGAGACGCAGGTGGCTGACGATGAGGAAAACTTTGCGGCACAGGAGCAGTCCATGCCTCCCAAGATGCGTAAGCCTTGGGTAAAACGTACGGAGGAGCCAGTTATTGCAGGTGAGTAATCCACCCTTATCCCGCTGGTAGTTCATCTCTTACTGTCTAGTTCTCTTAGCTTCTCCTATTCTAGTACCTCCCACCCATCACTCGGTTGGCGTTCAAGCGCAAGCCGAGTTCGCATCTTTCTCCACGCAAACAACATTTGATGTTGAGGGAGAGATTCGGACCCGGGAACCTCTTCAGACTGATTTGGATGATAATATGACAGACAAATCTACTCCTATGGAGTTGTCTCCCATTCAGTCTGTCCAGGAACTCGCACCCGTTGAGACTATTGCGTCAACATTGACCATACGATCAGCGGAAATGGAACAGGTACGTGTCCATGAGCACCTCATCCTAGGTATGTCATAACGAGTAGGTACAGCAGTCGGAGCGCGATCGTAGTTTATCTCCGATGGAGTTGGATTCTCCTCCAAGTAGTCCACCTCAGTCTCCTGTTCGCACCCCTGCGGACTTACCTCCAGTGCGATCCCAGATGAAACCTGACGCATCTCCGGCAGAGGTACGTGACAGAAATCCTTACAGGCCTTGATCATCGTTCCACTTACCACATTTCGTTTTAAAGAATGCGAAGTCACCAATCCAAATTAATGGGTTCTCAACTCTCCCTCCGCCCATCGTTGCAGAACCACCATTTGTCCCGTCATCCCTTATACACCCGATACATGGTTTGTCGAATGAGGTGGCACGAGAACTGTCTAGCATCGATATTCCAGGGTTTGGTAGGTCGATGATGGATTCTTCACTAGCTGGTGCTCCAACGAAATCGCCTCCACGCGCTATGCCTGAAGCACGCAAATCACATTCTCCTCCACTTCCAAAAGCATCAGACTTGATTTTAGGTCCTTCCAAGCCTCCTCCTGAAGCGATCCAAGCCCCGGTAGCCTCACGTTCGGATGAAGCTACCACACCGGCCCGTCGCTCCACCTATCCTATTGTTCCCTCAGGACGCCCACCTCCGTTTCAGTAACTGCTGCGCCAAAGCCGGTCAGGAGGAAAATACCCAATCCGTTTGTTTCTGGAGGATTCATGACGGATTTTGTTGGTCTATCTTCAGCATCTACGTCAAAGCCCAGCACGCCTCTGGCTGACGGGTCCCCTGGACCGGCGTTTACTTCTGCAACTGGCACCTCTGCGACTCCTGTTGACCATGCTAGCTCTGCGCCAACGTCTCCGATCGCTCCAACCGCCGACATGGCCTCAGCTCCAGTTTCTTCGACCTTTCGCATGTCCCTTCTGTTCCGCCCCTGTTCCTCCTGCTGTCGCTCCGATATCGGCCCATCCAGCTCCGGCATTGGCACCCGCGACTGTGCCAACAGCATCTGTTTCTGCGACTGTTGCCGATTTTACTTCTCCAGCTTTCACTGAATCTCTTCGTTCTGCGTTGTCTGCTCTGGTCTCTGCTCAGGTATGTTCTGATTGTGTATGATATTTGTTTTGATGGTGACTGATTGATGTTGATCATCTCAGGCAACTCCTGTCCAAGAAACTGCCTCATCCTCCGACACCAGAAGTCTCAGCACCCCAGATCCAGTCAGACGTCAAACGTGAGCCATCCCCGCTCACGATCTCTCCGTCTATCCGTCGTGCGGTGACCCCACCCGACGAGATCCCTGGACTTTCGGAATGTTTGACAACTTCCCCAAGCCTCGCGCCCGGCCCCCGCCAGATGAGAGGTCTCCCGCCCCACTGCCGCGGGTCCCTGAGCCATCGCCCATCGCAAGACCTATTAGTCCACCAATGTCGGTTCGAGCCCAGGCAGCGCCAGTTGCCGAGCCCCCCACACCGTCAACACCGACCGTTCAACAGTCACGGCCGGCTCCGCCTCCATTTATGCCTGCAAGACAGTTTACGCCTTCGGAGCAGCCTCCGTCTATGTGGGGCGTTCCATCGCGGCGCACTTCTATAACTAGCATACGCAGCGCATCTCTTGCAGATGTCGGACGTCCTTCCTCAGCCTCTCCCTGCATGCCTGTGGCACCGTTTGTACCTCCGTCGTATGCGGCATCATCAACTCCTCCTTCCCTCCCTCCTCCGCCAATATCCTTCCCACCATTCCCACCAACCGGGGCACCGGCCCTTCCTCTACCGAATCTGCCACCACCTCACTATCTTCCGCCGAGTATGCCTCCGCCCAGGATCCCGCCACCAAAGATGTTTCCTCCTCCTCCACCCCCGCCTAATCTTTCCTCGGCAAATGCGACCGCTCCTGCCCTGCCTCCACCGCGGGTCCCCCCCCCGCCCCCGCCCCCGCCCCCTCCTCCACCTAATCTTTCAGCAGCAAACGCCATCTCTCCTTCGTTCTCTCGCTACCCTAATCGCCCGACGCCCTCATTTATGCATCCATCATTCCCGCCCCCGTCCGCCACACCGTCTTCGCAACCTCTTTCCGCACCGCCGCCGATGTTCCCACCGCCGCCCTCCGCAATGCCCTCGATGCCACCGCGCTCAATCCCGCCTCCGCTCTTCCCACCGCCACCGGCAGCCCCCTCCGCACCCCCTGCGCCGCCTTCGTCCATGCCGCCCTATGCACCGGATTTTGCGACGTACGATCCCTCGCAGCCGTTTATCCCCGGCCTGCAGGGCAAGTCGACGTATAATGTGAGCACGACGCCCACGCCGTCGAGTCCGAGCCGCGAGTTGCGTGGTGGTGAGCCGGTGTGGCCGTCGCCGCCCGGGCTGCGGGAGGCGCTGGCGAATCTGAGGATGCAGATGGCGTCGCCGCAGCAACGGCAGCGGCAGCGGCAGCAGGAGTTGGAGCAGGAGTCGTATAGGCAGCAAGAGCAAGAGTCGTATAGGAGGCAGGAGCAGGAGCAGGAACAGGAGTCGTATCGGCAGCAGGAGTCCTATCAACAGCAGGATCTATATCAGCCGCGCGAGCAGGAGCCGTATCAGCAGCGACGGCAGCAAGAGCAACAGGAAGAGTCGTATCAAGTTCGGCAGCAGGACGGATATCAGTTCAGGCAGCAGGAGATACGTCAGTTTCGACAGAAGGAGAAGCACCAGTACCAGCAGCAAGAGCAGTATCATCACCAAGAGCAGGAGGAGGAGCGGTATGTTCTGCAGGAGCAGGAGCCATATCAGCAGCAACAGGATCCAAATCAGCAACATCAGCGGTATGTTGCGTCTGCTGTCCCTCCCTCCCAGGCTATGCCTCCGAGAGCCTTGTTGTCACGTCCCACCTCTCGATATTGTAAGCATTTTCGTCCATTCATGCCCTTCCGCCAGTTCCATTAACTGATGTCTGTACAGCGCCTCCTACGCCTCCTCCAGTCCCATACGGCCCGAGCATCGACACTGCTAGCATCGTTGCGCCGCAGCCCGTCCCCTCAGGTATTACGAACGTGCTCAAGCGCAAAGTCTCGCCGCCCGTGAGCGCGAGCACGCTCGTCGGCTTCCAGCCGTCGTTCGATTCGCACCGCTCGTTCCAGTGGCCGGCGCTCACGAGCAACATCTCCGCGCAGATCAAGGGCGAGGACGTCGGTATCCGCGGGATCGTGTTCAGCTCGACGGGGAACTACATCGCTGTGAACTGTAAGTGTCTCTTCTCCCTTTTGGTGTGGTGTGGTATAGTTGTGCTGATGCGGGTTTGCAGGCCATGATTGTACGGTGCGGGTGTGGGATAATATTTTGCATACGGAGATTGCGCGGCTGTCGCATGTTGCGCCGGTCGTATCGGCGGCATGGTTGGAAGATGATGAGGGTATCCTGTCACTCTCAGAGAATGGGTCGTTGGGCAAGTGGACACGGACGGTGCGTATTTTTGTCACTTGCACGTTGTCGCGCCTGGATTGATTTCGTTCTCGCATACAGCCACAGATGCCGGGCGATCAATGGCAATGGACGAAGATTGCGGAGCCGAGCAACGCTGAGCGGAAGCCGGAAGATGTGCCGACGGCAATGGCGTACATACGGGATAGAATCGCCGTGGCGTTCCCGCGGGTGGGTGTGAAAGTGTGGATGTTGAATAAAGGTACGCCAGGATAGTCCGACTTGGATGCAAATTGCTTAATTTGGTGCACTACGAACAGGGACGTGGCAGCCGCAGCGGTCGATTCTGCGGCAGAATGTGACGGCTATCCACTTTGTTGAAGATGGGGATGCGTTGTTGGGTGGGACGAAGGACGGAGTTCTGTATGTCTTTTTTGTCAGTCTTGGTGGGCTGCTTGCTCATGGTGATTGCAGGTGGTACTGTCAAATACCAAATGGAACGCTTCGCGCGTACACGTTCTTCAAGTCGACAGTGTAAGTTTTCCCTCTTCTTGCTATAGCAATCTCGATCTCACTGGCTGGTTTACGCAGGTATCACATCGATGTGAATCATTCAGGATCACATGCTCTTGTCGCTCAGACTGGAGGCCGCACCCACATCGTTGGTATCCGCCAAGACGATAACAAGGGCAAGATCGAGCAAGTCTATGCCCTGAAGGACTCCGATAGCCATCCAAACGCGACATACGATTTCGGCGCGTTGTTCACGAGCAAGGATTCGTTGGTAATGTTCGGCACCGTGGATGGGTGCGTGTTGCTCTGGGACAAGGACAAGGCAGTGATCTCGTGCGGGCTGGATCTTGGAGAGGGTGCGGTCGCGCAGGCTGTGGGAGTACGTCGTCCCGTTTTGTTGCTTCAATAGCTTATAGCTTATCACCTCTCTTCTGCAGAGCTTCACTTCGCGGTCTTCCTCTTCGGAGAACTGCCTGGTGACCGGCAGCAAAGATGGCAAGCTGACCTGGTGGCCGCAGCCCAGCATCTCCGATAGTACGTCCCCTGGTTCCCGTTTGCTCCACATCGCTGACGATCCGCGTGCAGTTGAAGAGTTTTCTCACAAACGGATGAAAACCGGCGCATCGTAAAATTTTAGCTAACTTAATTTTCGCTCCCACTCGTTCACGTCACCATTCAGTCATTTTTGTCGATAAATTATTTCATCATGACCTGCGTTGCAGCCCAACGCATAGCGTGTAATTGTAGGGTACATAGTTGATATAATCTGTTTTCGTGGCCTCGCCGGAACCTGCGTGCAAATGCAAAAGGCGTGCGGGAGACTCAGCATGTGGCTCGGAAGAAATGAGTTTGTGCCTGTTTGGGCGAGGCGAGGCGGTGGTTGAGGGCCGGCCGGCCGGTGCAGCAACAGCCAACAGGACTCTACTCGTCGTCGTCGTTACCTCCTCGAGGACTCCCTCCCCTGCTCTCTTCCTCCTCGCCGTCGTCCCCGACCTCAAGCTTTCTGCGTCGTTGTCCGTGCGTTCCTTTTTCTAAGTTCCGGGCGTGCTTTCGCGCCCTGCACGCCAAGCGACGATCGCTCACGGCCCCAGGTTGCGTTTCAGCCGACTGATCCAGTCAAGGCTATACGCCTCCGTTCGTCCTCGAATAAAGCCATCGCTTCGTCGCAACGATTCCGCTCCTTCCTCATCTTCTAGAAAGGTAGGTTTGCATCCGCTTTCGTGCTGCCCTGCCTCGTCGGTTAGCGCAGCTATCGTGCGATGCTATCTCACACGCCATTTTTTCGACGTGTCGCGTCGCCTGTCTGCATGCCTCATCTTGTCTTGCGTCGCATCACTGATTTGCTGTTGTCGCTGCCATCTCTTCTCTGCAGTCATACTAGAACCTTCGCAGCAATATGCAAACAATCAAGTGTGTAGTTGTAGGAGATGGTGCGGTGGGAAAGGTGCGTCGCCAAGTGTATCTCAACCGTCGGCCGAGAATTCACCTATCGCTCTGCTCGCAGACCTGTCTGTTGATCTCGTACACGACGAACAAGTTCCCGAGCGAATATGTCCCTACCGTGCGTTTTATCACATCTCCACGTCCAAACAGAAGTGCAGACCCCTCTGTTGCGCCCTAGGTGTTTGATAACTACGCGGTGACGGTGATGATTGGTGACGACCCGTACACGCTGGGATTGTTCGATACTGCCGGTTCGTGATCCGCGCCTCGCCAGCGGGCGGACCATGCTGATGCCGTCATCGCCCTGCACAGGCCAGGAGGACTACGATCGGCTCCGCCCATTATCGTACCCGCAAACAGACGTCTTCCTCGTCTGTTTCAGCGTGACGTCCCCGGCGTCCTTCGAGAACGTGAAGGAGAAGTGGTTCCCGGAGGTGCACCATCACTGCCCGGGCGTGCCATGCCTCATCGTGGGCACGCAGATAGATCTGCGGGACGATCCCCAGGTGATTGAGAAGCTGCAAAGGCAGAAGCAGCGGCCTGTCACGTCTGAGCAGGGCGAAAGGCTAGCTCGGGAACTCGGTGCGGTCAAGTATGTGGAGTGCTCGGCTCTGACGCAGAAGGGCTTGAAGAACGTCTTTGACGAGGTGCGCAGTTTTCTTGGCTTTGTGGCGTGTGCTCACATTCCGAGAACGTTCTAGGCAATTGTTGCTGCTCTTGAGCCTCCCGTTGTCAAGAAGAGAAATAAATGTGTCATCGTCTAAGATACTCGCCACGATACGAGCCCGTGCCATTCACCATCCATCTATCTGTTTCTTTTCACGACCATCCACGATTTTCCCTCCCCATCTGCCTTTTGTTCCACTTTGCTGCCTTGCTTCTTCTTCTCTTGATCCCCTTGTTCTGCGTGCTGCCCGCGTACTACTCAATACCTACCCTTTCTTTCGTACCCCGCGTGGCTGCGCCCGTGCGCCCGTGTTGAGTTGGTCGCCCTGCCGCAGCTTGTCGCCGGCACGGGCCCTGCGCCAGCGTTTCTTCTGTTTGGCTGTTCTGTAATTGTTCTGTTGTGGGGAACTTGGGTACATGGGGAAAATCTAATACCCGACTATAGGGATGGCGTGCGCTGAACGTGAGGCTGCCTCGAGTGAGAAGGATGTGTTTGCGCGAGGATCTTAGGCTGGCCAAGCATGCGTGCTGCTCACTGGCTTGTCATTGGCACTAGAACTTCGTGCTTCGCGTGATCTTATGGGGATGATTGGGTGGTTAAGAAGGTCGGAGAGCTAGAAGGCCTTTCGATTTCATTGATTTGTTCGGTGACTGATCCTATCCGTTTCCGAGTTAAATTGGTCGGAAGTGCGGCCGGAACGTTTGCATATCCGAATCGCCACTCACCTGTTGCTGCGCGATGAACCAGCCCGCGAAAGCGCATGCAAACCGAGTCGCAACTGATGAAGAGCGTTCGTTCCTACACAGCAGTGGACTATATGTACAGGGAAGTGGCATTGGCACTGACACTGACACTGACATGGACAATACGACACCAAGCCTGTCAACGAGAGCCCTGTCTGACAGCCACGATAAGAAGTTAGGTACTCGAGCGTTTCAATTTACGTCAATAGTCTGTGACGTCCATGACGTCGTAGCATAGGTACAATCGGAGAACAGACGGCATCGAACAAAAAAGGAAATCATGGCTTCGTCGTAACGCGGAGTCTGTGGATGTCCGAGCAGGATTGAGCGCGGCGCGGGGACTAGCGGTGAGGCTACTCACAAATTTTTCTATGGGTGTAGGTAGGATGGGTGGGCGTGAATACATGCAGCATGGACATATCTATGTGCACGGGCAGGCATAAATTGAATTCAGCGGGGAATTAGGACGGCGGGGGATGTCACGCTATGCGACGTACCAGGCTTGGTGGGGGTCGGGGCCCGGCGACTGTGCAAAGACGCTCAGCACAAGCGCAACAGCTAAGACATGGAGCACATACACATAGGACGGCCAGTACTTGTTGGCGTCTTGTCTCTTTGCATGGTCGACGCCGCGCTTGATCTGCGCCTGCTTCAGGCCCTCGACGGGCGCAGCCAGGATGTTCGTGGCCATCACGAGGCAGATGAGGACGAAGAAGACGCGCGTAAACATCCTGCTGGTGGAAGAGCTGAGCGTGGTGAGTCTTGTCGGCTTCACCGGATCTGCCCTGGAACCGGGAGGTGCGGGGCCTTATATGCACGCACAGTGTGCCCTACCTAATCTACGCACAAACAATGCACAATTGCACGGACGGAGCGCGGGTGAGGCAAAGGGCTCGCCGCATTGTGGACCTTGCGGATGGAGACAGGATGGACTAGAATCCACGAACCACGTTGAAGGCAGAGAGTTAATTGGGCCCAAGTTTTCGGTGGAGTGGAGCGGATCGAGAGACACCTCACGTCCTCGGAGCCCCAGAGCTCGGTACGTCCGCGATGCATATGCCTAAGTTGTTGATCGTGCGCAAATATTGGGGCGGTAAATTCTCGGACTAGGCAAATATGGCGTCGGTAGACGCTGTTCTCGGATGGATAACGCCAGGGCGAGCCAGCGCGTCTGTTAGTGATTGATATGGCAATCGTGGGTTATATTGAGGCTGACTCACGAGGAAGAGTACGACAATTTGGGTGTGCCGATGGCAGAGATAGTGCATTGCATACCAGTAGGAAGGAGTTAGGCCGCACTAAGGTTAAGATACAACGTTCGATAGCAGCGGCACACCGATCTTCGCGGTCCTGGATCATGAGGTTGTTTGGAGAACCCTCTTCTATCTGCCAAAGTCAGTCAAGCTGTCAATGCTATACGGGCTCAGTCAGACAATAAAGGGACCACAAGGCCGAGGACAACAGATGTTATGTTTTTAGATGTGATTTCTGGAGATTTTGGCAACTTCCAAGCAAGAAGAGCGCACTGACAGACCGCAGCCACCGATAGCAAACAGGACACAACAGCCATTTCCTTTTCCGTCTCTCTACTGGAACGTCGAGGACAGTCAAGTTGTGGGTCAGCAAGTATTTCTGACTTCTACTAGTCCTTCTCGAGACCATCATGTCAAGACCACAGGATGACAGGAACCAGGAGGCCACAGTTTACTTGGTGAGTCAGCGTCTAGCAACCTCTATGTATGGTGGCTGAAAACTGTGTTCATGACAGGGAAACTTGGACGAACGGTGTACGGACGCGTTGGTATGGGAGCTTATGTTACAAGCAGGTCCAGTTGGTGAGTGTCTGGATGAACGTCACCATATTCATGCTCTGACGCGTTTATGTTTGCCAGTGAATGTCCACCTGCCCAAGGACCGTATCTCCATGGCACACCAAGGGTACGGTTTCTGCGAGTTCTTGACAGAAGAGGATGCAGAGTATGCATGTAAGATCATGAATCAAATCAAACTGTGGGGGAAGCCCATAAGGGTTAACAAGGTCCGTTTCACTCAGGTCTCCGCCGGCACCGCAAAGCCCATCTCCGCTTTCCCGCCGTCCGCGGTGACCCGACCTGTCTATTGCTCGTACCGCGTGCTGACCGTCGGTTCCCCCTTCTGCATAGGCTTCTTCGGATAAAAAGCAACTTGACGTCGGTGCCAATCTGTTCATAGGAAATCTGGACGAGAATGTCGACGAACGGCTGCTATACGACACGTTCAGCGCTTTCGGAGTAATGGCCACCACTGCAAAGGCATGTACCCTTCCTCATCCATCCTCTCATCCTCCGCCGTACGGCATCCGCTATCTCTAACCTCCAGCTGACGCATACTCATCCAGATCGCGCGCGACCCCCAAACCGGCCAGTCCAAAGGCTACGGCTTCGTCTCCTACACAGACTTCGAGTCCTCCGACGCCGCCATCGAATCCATGAACGGCCAATTCCTCATGAACAAGGCCATCTCCGTGCAATACGCCTTCAAGAAGGAAGGCAAGGGCGAGCGCCACGGCACGCCCGCGGAGCGGCTGCTCGCCGCGCAGGCGCGCAAGCACAACGCGCTCCCGGTCGCCGCGCGCCCGCCGCCTGCGCCCGTCGCGTTCGGCGCTCGCCCGCCCATGCCCGGATACCAGGGCCCGTACCAGGGCCAGTTCGCGGGCGCGCTCGCGGCGCCCCCGCCGCCCCCGCCTGGCTTCGCGCCGCAGGGCATGCCGATGATGCAGGGGATGCCGCCGATGGGCATGCCGCCGCCGCCGCCGGGGGGCATGCCTGTGTACAGCCCGGGTGCGGGGTATCCGCCGCCGCCGCCACCTGGATTCGCGCCGCAGGGGATGCCGGGGATGATGCCGCCGCCGCCACCGGGGGGGCAGCAGCAGCAGTATATGGGCTAGTCTGGTGTCGTTACTTGTTGTATGCTTCTTGTTGTTAACTTGTTTTTCATTTATCATTTGCGCTTCTTGGGGCCATGGAGCGAAACTGGGGTCTTGTTCCGATGTCGTCTCGGTGCCGCTTAGTGCCGCAGGCCCGCAGAGAAGTCAGTCTCGTAAGATTCGCAGCATCAGCCCGATTTCATTTTGAGAACTACAGTAAGTATGTGATGAAATGAATGGAAGGTTATTAGTTGCTACAAATCTTCTTTGCTCCTCCACAACGAAACTCTACAGTAATACCATGCCAGAGATCAATCATGCCCGAGACAACCACTCCCTATCCGCGTCGATGCCAAAGGTATGTACGAAAGTAAGCAGGATATCGAAAACATGCGAATTGATAAGCCAAAATATGTACGATGAAAAAGAATGCGTGTCGTGAGCCTTCGATTAGGCCATAGTATGTGGATGAGATGCAATTAAAGCACGGCCACCATATATCCGAATGGGCATTATTACGACCCGTCGACCCCAGATGCAATTAGAACGAGCGCAGGCAGACGAAGACACGAGCGAAACAAAGAACGTTAAACGCAGCTAAGCCGGGCGGAGAAGCGGGCGAAACAAGCGCGGTGTGGAGCGAGATGGCGAGGCCGGAGGGGCGACGTGCTCGTCGTAGCCCACGCACTGCAAAACACGGCTCCGAGGCAGCGTTCGCCGCGCGAGAAGGCCTGATGCACGCTGGCCACGGGCACGTGGGCGTTCAGCGCGGTCCGCTGGTACACCGCGTCGCGCAAGGGCACGTTGGACTGCAATCCAGTCGGAGAGAGTTAGTGCGGACGGGTGATTGCCTTTGTGGCAGAGCACTGGGGAGGGAGGAACGACTCACCGGCACCGCCGAGAAGAGTTCCCACTCCTCCTTGGTGGACCGGTGCCATGGCCATACGCGCAGAGACGGGACACGCTGGTACGTGCCGAGGTACTCGATGTCACTCGGCCGCTTTATGAACAATTGGAATGCGATGCCGGCCTCGGGAATGCGGAGTGCCAGGGAGCGCTGGTCGTTCGGCGGCAGAAACGCTTGCTGTGTCCGCAGACCCGATTCGAGGAACGGGAAAACGTATCCGTGCTGACGTGCGTGGAGGTACTGCATGTCCGGCAGGATGTCACCGGCGGGACGATAGTTCCCACGATCAGCCCGTTGCATGTGCGCAATGGTCAAAACGACGACCACGACACCCGCGCGCTAAAGAAAAAAGGAGGTGAATAGACGCTTCCTGCGACCAACAAATGATACTTACCTCGTAACGACGCAAAACACCCTCCATCGATGCAGCGGAGAACCGAGCACCTTGCATTGCTGCTGGAACGCTCGCCCCGATACGTCTGACCAGCTCTTGGAGCCTGTAGCTCCTAATCATCCTGCAGCTAACGGCCAAGTTGCCAGCTGGCCATATTTGGTTCGTAACGAACTGTGGGCTGTGGAGCTGTACACCCGTTGAGAATGGATACGGCCCAAGGTCTGCGAGTGCCCTTGGCACATCGTGGACAACGAAGAACGCCAGGCCGCGCGCGAACGAAATCACGACGCGTCCGAAGACGCAGCGCGCTTCGTGTTCGAGGTGGTAGACTCTCGACACCGTCCATGTTTGCGCGGCGCATCGACGGGAGAGAAGCGCAGCGGACATGGCCCAGATGCCGCCATCCGAGGTACAATCCATGTTGTGCTCGGGATCGAGAGGCTGTAACTCTTCTACCAGCGCCCTCCAGGCCTCGCGGGTCTCGGCCGAGCTCATTGGGCGCGCAACTAGCTGCTGGACTGAAGCGGGTGGCCGGCTGTCTGCATCGACAAGTCCGCGCGCTCCTCGTACGCGAGCAGTCGCAGAGAGGATGATCCCCTGATCTAGGGAATATTACGCGTCGAAAAGGAAGGGGTCGGCCGACGCGAATGAGGAGAACATACCCCGTGCAGAATGACGCAGTATGCAACTCGTGCTATCTCCGCAGGGACAGGAATCTGCCTTCCCGCCTCTATCACCTGCGTGACTTCTGGGGAGAAACTAGTGTGTGGGGGATTGGAGGACATGAAAACAGAGAATGCGAACCTGGTGAAACACCGCCCGGCCAGAAAGCCTTAAAGCCATAGCGAGCTCAAGATACGTAGTAGGGATGTACAGCGTACATCGACGATACTCAAATAGCCGAGCAAATTTGTATTGAGCCATGGATTCAGCTTGTCGAGGAACGGTGATGGGTGGTGGTGGAGGCTACGAAGCAAAGGTTGCGCGCATGCGCGCTTGCGCGTTCGTCACGCTCAGTTTTTACCGCTTACGGTAACAACGCAACTTGCCGAGCGCACTCCGCTTCCATTTCCTCACCTCCTGCTGCACGGGCACGTAACCTCATCTACGCTGCTCAACGACATCCCCGACAGACGTGTTTTGACCGAGAGAACGGTCTTATATCCTCGGTAATATTGTCTCCTTTGCAGTGTTATTACCGTGTCTCATGAGGACAAACTGCCAGATCACCAAGGAATATCTGGAACAGCTCGCTCAAGATGTCTACGACGCTGGATTATGCATTGCTGGATAGCAAGTAAACCTTGCCATTGAGGTGAAATTGAACTGTCTTTCATTGATATCAAATCTTTAGGTACCGGAGTCTACGTCCACCACCCGGATTTTCCTCCATCTCGGTAGGCTCTGACCAACCGCGTTCCCACTCCCGTCGACTCATACTAATTCCGACAGGGGAAAACTCCTGCGAAATCATCACCATCATCAGAGACAAACGCATCGTATGAACAGCTAAAGGAGAAACGCGCATGGGACTTCGCAATTGCTCCCGCGAAGCAGCTCCCGATGCAGGCGTTCATGCTGTACATGTCCGGCGGCGGTGTGCAGATATTCAGCATGGGCATCGTCTTCATGCTGCTGTTCTCGCCATTCAAGAACATCGCGGCTATCAATACAGGTGAGCTGTCTAATAGGTTACGCGTCCGACACAGGACGCAGGCACCGCGTATTCTGGCAGTAGAATGCTGACTGGAAATCCTACCTCATTCTATGTATCAACGGACCATACCACACAGCCTTTGCACAATTCGCGCCATCATCCGCTAAACCCGTCTCGCCCACCAACCTGTCATCCCCGGCAACAGCCCTCACGGTCTCTCCCTCTCCAGAAAGCCGTTTACGTCATCACGAATCTCCTCACCCTCGCCCTCGGACTGTGGAAATGCCGACAGATGGGCTTGCTCCCCACAGGCACGGGCGACTGGCTCGCGTTCGAGACAAGAGGTGTTTCGCCGGAGCTGACGCTGTTCTAATGTCTGGTTATACGTACTTCAATGTTCTTCGCACGCGATGACAGCGCGGGTGAGTGTACCATAGAGCTGAGGCTTGTAGAATGGAAAGGACGGAGCCGAGACGTCGCAGGATGTCCGCGGTGGATACTTATTTGCAATGCGCACTGGTTTCACGGTCGCGGAATAGCCTGTCAAGAATCGCTGAGATTGTTCCTAGGGTGCGCGACTGCTAGGTGCTACGAGGAACGTTCTATCCGGCGTGCGGACCGCGTGTTCTCTTGGTCTAACTGCATAAGTATTCATTGGCAACAGCGCCCATGATTCAACTTGCCGGGTCGGTATACGTAGTTGTCGATTGCGTATGTTACAGGCTATTGACGGATATCACAGAGACTTGTCCACTTAACATAGACCGGCGTGAGCTCTGTGAACGGACGGGAGGCCTGTCAGCAATCTGCCAGTAACCTGTGGTAGGTAATAATGGCAATTGTTATACTGTCTTCCAATTCGTCAAAGCCAAACCTACAATCCCGCTTTCTACCACACGTAGATGACCTTTAGACCTGCTATATAATGTCGGCCTCCTTCGAATCCTCAGACGCGCCTTCAGCCTTTGTCCACGGTGCTTGAGAATATTTATCGAGGTGCGGTTTGAATCTTATCCAGGCCTCCTCACACCTTCGTTGTATTGTTAATGCATCATCTGGCGAAGAGTATTCTGATTCGACTTTGTTGACAAGCTGCTCTTCCGTCTGGATATCCTCAGTGATTGTAAACGTGATTCTTCTGTATTGAGAATGTGCCTGCGATTGTCAGCTGAAAGAGCAAAAATTGTGACGAGCAATATTTGGACGTACAAGGACGACAAGTCGATTCCTCGTGCAATATTTGTGGATCTTCTCGCAGCCAAGAAGATCAAGTCCTGGATCAGGGAGCCGACTTTGATTATCTCGCTGAACGGGACCCCCATAATTGATTCTTTGAATTGACAGTCGTCGTGCTGTTCAAGCGTCGAAAAATCGATGAGGACGACCCGTTTGAATTGGGCTTGACGAGCGTATGCTCGGAGAGATGTTGCGATAGTTGAAAGGTGTTTGCAGATGGAAACGGGCCAGCGCAATCCCAAGTCGTACCCTAGAGTTCCATTCATATCATCGCAGTCAGATATGTTTTGTATACAAGGTAGCACACTTACTTTGATATCATGGGCTGGAATGTGTCATCATCAAGACAAGTTCCGCAATCTTCCAGCAATAAACACGACAATTCCTTGTCGCCCTTATCGCCAATGAACCCCTTGAAGAAGCCGAAGAATCGCGGTACAACATCGCCTTGTAGTGTCTTGAGATAGTTGATATAGCAATAGGCCTCTATCTCGTGTTTTTCGCCTCACCTCGCGTGTCAGACCAAGCTTCATTATGACAGTCGAGTCAGAACCATCCACAGTGCATCGGCAGGCACTGCCTTCCAGAATCTCTTGCTGGGTGATAGACCAGCTTTGCCTTGGGTTTTGCGTCGAGGTTCGAGACGCCGCAGGGAGCAAATCTTGGGATTGTAAGTGTGTAGGGTGGTCTGTCGTCGGCGTTGGGAAAGTGATCGCCACGCAAGAGGATGATTTCGAGCCTGAGGACTCGGACATAATGACGTTTGATAGGCTCAAATGGGCGAAATGCGAGCGAGAGAAAGACGCGGAGAGCTTATCGTTGTACAGCAAGTTCGCCTTATATCGTTTGTAAGCCCTACCGGATGAAGAGTATGGGCGAAATGACGAGCCTTGTCGGTGGCTTAAGGAACACGGAGGGACTCGTTCTCCCGGTCGAATGAGGTTTTGAATCCTACGTCGCAGAGATCAGATACTTGGTATGGTTCCAGTGGCGATAGTTAATCAATGAGGGACTGACCTGAAGCGCAGATAAAGGTATCTCAATGCTTATGCTTACAGCTGGGAGACAACGACAACAAGAGTTGAATGGCTCTAGATCTGAGAGGCTTAGCGCTAGGGAACTGACCTCGTCGAAGTCTCCCATCGCTTAGCTGTCATTCGTGCCGTATTTACGTATCCAGCCGCATGCGAGATTGATTCAACAACATGTGCGCATTGCTCGCGGTCCAGTTCTTGCATCTGAAAGTTTCACTGAAAACAACACAGGTAAGTAACGAGTTCTCTGAGATAGGGCCCGAACTTCGTGCGTAGTAGTCCCCCATCCCCTTATCGATCTATCGATCTGCGCCTCGTCGACATCCTCGGCAACAGCCCACAGCCCTTCCTTGAGCTCTTCTCTGCTCTCCTCCCACTGCGCGCAAAATCCTCGCTATCTTGCCCTCGGACATCGATGGGTATCATCCATTTCGAGACTACATTCAGGGGTCACGGCAACGCTGCGTGCTGTGGTCCATCAGCATGGATGATCCGTGAGCGCTTGTGAGTCCCATGCGCGGGCAGGCGGAGTGAATGCACCATCGAGTCGGGGCTGTAGAATGGAAGAGATGGTGCGTGGATTGTCTCAGTTCTTACAACGCGGATACTTATATGCAATTTGCACTGGTCTCAAGGTCGCGGATCAACCCATCGAAGCTCGCTGGATCGTTTCTACCGTGAGGCGACCCTGACTCGGGGCTTTGTGATGGACAGTCGAACAGTGCTGTGTACGCAGAAGCTACGACGACAAGGTCCAAAAGCGTCCGTTGAAGAAGTCTTGATCCAGCACCATACGGCATCTTTGGTCTACTACCCCGTCCGCGACGATTTGATTTGCTGGTGATGCGTCTCTTCAATCCGTTTGTTTTATGTTGCATTGAAAGATGCTGAAGGGTTATCCGTGCTGGATTCAGCACCGTCTTACGAGAAGATCCCTTTAGACAAGAGTATTTCTCTCACGTTGGACTTGGTGATTACCACGCCGACACCGTCTCTTCCGCCTGGTCCTCGTCCACGGCGTGTGTATACTTGAGAACATGGGAGTCGACTCGATCTCAAAGCGTCTTGTCTCCTTAGGCGACGTATGATCGTCGATACCGGATTACGCCCATCAGAAGCAGCAGATGAGTCGCACTACCTTTTCACCGCGAGTTAACTAGTCTTGGTACTGCAGTCCCGGCATCTTGAGACGAGCTTTGCGGGCATACTTGGCATGACGACAGGTGAAGGCGGCTACTGCATCTCTGTCAAGGTTGTCCCACTTAGGGAAAGACACGGAGAATTCCGAGATGTTTCAACGCAGAACAAGGAACAGCGTTTTCCTTGTAACAGTTCTACTTCGAGCTTCTCATAGCTCTTAATGTGTTCCATCAATGTCCTCAGGACGATGTTATTAAGTCTACCCTGTTTCTGTACTACTGCATTTTGTGCGGCTCCGTCAACACTTTCGCCATTTCCTTGGTCATTGAGTCCATCTAATTTTCCTTCTGCTCTCCTGCCCTATCATTTACCAACGCCAATGCGCCACTCTGCAGTCACTCGTCCTGACCCTTTCCCATCACTCGACTTTCACTTGCCCAGGGTGCTTGAGCGTAGCTACCGAGGTCGTCCTCAATATACACCCAGGTTTGTTTACTCCACAGAATGACGTCTTCCTTCTCCTCAGGAAGGCTGTAGACCTCCAAGACCATCTTAGCAAGGTCCTCCCGTGATCTAATGCCGGAATGGATGGTGAACTTAGTGGTGCTGTACTCGTATGTGCCTGCAGTTCGACAGCCGTTCATCATCAGTCCAAGGAGGATATGCAAGCGAGACGGTATGGGCTCACTCTGTACGAAAAGCTCCATCTTCTTACAAAACCTGTACACTTCATCGCAGGGAATGCGCGTGGTACCTGGATCAGGAAGCCGCTTTCCTATGATGTCGCTAAATTTGATGCCCTCTATTTTGCCATCCGGAAACTTGCAATCGTGCGTCTCCACCTTGTTGAAGTTGATGAGTACAATACGACCGTCTGAACGTAGTAGCGTATGGCGGGCTGAGATGTTATTATAGCTAAGGCGCGAACGTCGATGAAAGCGAGCCAACGCCTTTCCGAGTTGAAGTCTAGAACCGCGGTCAGCTTTCATGATGTCCCGGACACGACAAATCGGTGATCATGTACTTATACTTATGCTCTTTTAACTGACCACTCTGGAGGTTGCTCCCGCAATCCTCTAGTAGTAAGCATGCAACCGTAACACCACGTTTCTCGTCCACTCCTTTATAGAAGCCTAAGAAGCGCGGTATTTCCTTGCCTTGCAATGCTTTCAAGTCTCGGATATAGTGCGTGGCCTCTTTCTCACGTCTGCGCAGCAACGTCTCATCCTCGCCTACTCGTGCCTTGGCGGTTTTGAGGATAACGGTGGCCGGATCAGTTTCCTGCCGTTCTCTAAGTCGGCAACGAAAGACATAGCGGTCGTTCAGGTTGTAACTGTCCATTATGACTTCGTAATTCCGTTTGGGATCCTGATTGCATGGATCCGTCAGGTCACCTGGAGTTGCCCATGGAAGTGCGAGAGTGAATGACCCCTTGGGGTCGTTGATATGCATCCGGAGTTCCGAAGGTGTCGTTGCAGAGCTTGAAGACATGATGTGGTTTACTAGTTAGGATGAGTTAAGGAGTCGCGGGTTCAGGTTGGTCAGAGCGCAAAATGGGGACAACGCTGATTGTCCTCGTCAGATTCCCATCAGGATCTCCATCATTTGATCCTACTGTACGTACAGGACTTTGTGGATGCCATGCCAGCACCATCTCCGAGTCTTCCGCTTTCTCCCCGTGTGCGGCGTGCATGCGCATATGCAAGAACATGGGAGCCAATACGGTAGCAAGGCATCTTGTCTGCGTCGACGAGGCATTGCTGTCGACATCAGAATACGCCGCCCATCAGAAGCACGAGACGAGACGAACAGACTATGCTTTCAAGGCAGGCTAACTGGTCTTGGTACTGCAGTCCCGACATCTCGCGGCCAGGTCTGCCGGCATAATTGACATTACGATGGACGCAGCATCTCTCTCGGGGCTGATATGTCCAGGTGATGGCTCGGAAACGGGGCTTTCGGAGACTAGGCTGCGCAGATACTGGATGTTTTTTTCTTCATGTCCAAATGTAGAACAAGGGCGACATACGTCTCAGCAATTCGGGTATGAGCTTTTCACCTCTCCCGTCCCCTGTATTAACATATACTGTCTAGATTCGTTGCTCTCGCAGAGCTCGCTTTAACCTTGAATGTTGTATTGAGCTCACCACCGACTGGGCCCCTTGTGCACGAACGTCGACTTCAGCTTTGATCGGGTGCGAGGCTACGAGGATGACATCCGCTCTGTGAGTCTTCCACCCAGCGCGCAGGGCGTGCTATTGATCTAATCGGATGAGTACTCATTGGCAACAGTGCCTACGATTTGACTCCCCGGTTCAGTGTACGTAAATTTTGATCATTCATATTGCATACTATTGACGGACTTCTTAGATTTCTTTCATCTAGAGGCATGCTCTGTAGGCGAATAAGATGTCTCTTGAAACAGCGCTGAGCAAACTCCTCAGTCGAAGTCTTACTTCGTCACCCCGTGCCGAACCCCCCTGACTCCACGTTCTACGATAATCCATCGACACATCCACATCCCTGATGTCCCTCATCCTTCGTTCTAGCATTCAATATTGCTTGCTTCGCCACCGCTCGGGGCTCCTCTGTCTTTATCTCGGTTTGTACGATATTTGGCTGCTGCCCATGGTGCTAGAGAATATTTATCGAGATTTTTCTCTACTCTCAGCCAGGTTCGTTGACTCCACAACGTTATGGTCTTCTCATACATCGGATCTGTGTAGACGCATCGGACAACGTGAGCAAGGTCCTCTGCCGACTTCATGCAGGAGTCAATTTTGACTTTGGAGCGGTTGTATTCATATGTGCCTGCGGTTCAACAATCATTCTTCTCATCGACCCAAGGACTGAGAGGGCTGTAAACGTACTAGGGATGAAAAGCGCCATATTCTGACAATATTTATATATCTCTTTGCAGGAAATGAGCTCCGGTCCTGGATCAGGAAGTTGCTGCGAAATAATGTCTCTGAACTTGACGCCCGACACAATTCTCGAAAATTTGCAATCGTGCGTTGTTACTTTGTTGAAGTTAATGAGAACAAGACGCTGGCCTGCAACGAGTATGTGATTGCGCGTGAGGCTGTTATGGTTGAGATGGGTGTGGAGATGAAACCGAGCCAAGACATTTCCGATCCAGACTTTGAATCTAGATATCGATCAATTGATACGATGTCCAAAGGACGAGAAGTCGACCGTATCACGTACCTCACGGTCTCCCATTGAGTACTGCTTATACTTTCCCCGCAATCCTCCAGCAGTATACATGCCACGAAGATTTTCTGCTTCCGAATCCGAGTCGTATACTCCCCCTTGTAGAAACCTAAGAAATGTGGTACTGCCTTGTCTTGCAACGTCTTTAACTCCCGGACATAATGACTAGCTTCCTTCTCTCGTCTGTTCAGAGCTGTTGTATCCTGGTATGGTGCACCTATCCTGGCAGTCTTTATGATAACAGTTCGTGGGTCGCTTTCGATTGTGGTGTGAGCTGGCAGCGGAAGACCCAGCGGTCATTCAGTTGAGCACTGTCAATTGTGACTTCATAATCTCGACCGGGATCCTGATCAGAGTCCGTCAGACGACCCGGAGCTATTCGTGGAAGCACGACCGTATAAGGCTCGCCCTCGTCCGCTGGTTTGACGACGTTGATGCGGATAGTGGAAGGTGACATCCTGAAGCTCGAGTTGTTGGCAAAAGTAGATGAACGGAGTCGGCTCGATACGCAAGTGATATTCTCTAGCTCAAATTTTTTATCTAGCTGCCACGAGTCTGAGTTCTCTGCACGAATCAGGAGCCTAGACTAGCCCATCGCGTGCTGGTTGGACGTCATCTATGCTGCTGATCTCCGACGTAAGCTATGCGTTTCCTGCCCGTCAGATCTCACCAAGGAGTTTGTCCATATTCGTTGACTCGTCCACCCTGGTCCACTCTACCAATGAATACTTTTCGATTTGGTCCTCAATCTTGACCCATTGTGGCCAGAGGTGCTCACGGATAAACGTTTCCGACTTTCTCGGGAACATATAGACCGCTCGGCGGCACACATCATCGAAAGTTCGGATATCAGACGTGATAGGAACCGGGCTTCCAAGGATGGAGAGCTTGGCTAGATAGAAGATTATGCAGTCAGTTGATGGCTGTGAGGACTACGAAGGAAATCGAACAAACACGGTATGACAAGATCACATGCTAGGCAAAACTTGTGGATCTCACCACACCCGATGAGTTTCGCACCTGGATCCGGAAGTTTCCCGTGGATAACATGGCCGAATTCGGTGATGCCGATAGCACCTGGGAATTGGCAGTCGTGTTCCTCCAAATCCTTGAAGCTCAGAAGCCTGATGCCATCTCGTCTGCCATTTGTTCTGCCATCTGTAACGATATGTTCGTATAAAATCTCGCCGTAATCGTGCGGTTGGTTAGTTGGTGAAAGGTTGCCAGCGTCATACACACGTTGGCGCTGGGATGAGATGGTGTCAGATATTGGAAGGCATCAGAAAGATGGCGACGCATACGTGATATTATCGATGTTGGACTCCATTCCTCCTCGGTCAATTTGCGACCACAATCCTCGAGTAACATGCATGCAACAGGGTCGCCCTCACCGTCTTCAGTCTCGTAAAAGCCTAAAAACCGTGGGACAACCTTCCCTTGAGCATCCTCTAGGTACCAGATGTACTTCTCCGCCTCCGCCAGGACGGCATCAAACGCTGGAGATCGGATCCCAAGCTTTGCTATGATAGTTTGAGAAGGGACCGGCCCCCCTTGCCACTCGCAACGCAGGACTGAAATACCGTTGTCCGAACGACTGAGCACTTCAATTTCTTTGATGTCCCACTTGTGATCTGGCTCCGCCGCTTTGTCACTGTCCTCCTCGTCCAGGAGACATCGTTCGAAATCTATGGTGGATCTCGTCTGATCGTGGTCTGACACCACGAAATCGAATGTGAAAGAGGACATCCTGGGGTCAGATTGGTGAACAGCTCGAAGTGTACCTTGAATCAGACGATAGGACGAAAACGACGGGTACTGTCCCGAATGCTTGTAGCATAGTGTCGGCCACGTCGGATAGGCAGGCGTGTCCCACTATAATTATGTCAATTGACTTGCGGCGGACGTAAACTCGAAGCAATGGCACTTTTAGATCAATAAGCCATCCTGATGGAAAAAAAGCACACGTACGTCTCTTATATGTCATGTTAGAACCTACGGGTATCGAGCACACTCGTGCAATGAGTTCGAGCTGGCAACAAGGCGCGTGAATCCATAGCTCTGAGATGCCATCGTGGGGCAAAAACGGTTGCCCGCAGAGCGACAATCAGGAAAGACCGCGAAAGGTAGAGCTGCTCAGCCGAACACGGATGAGCACCGAGCGGTACTTAGGAAAGTCTGCTCGGAGAGTCGACGGAGACACGCGCGCGGCGACTGCGGGAACTCCCGTACATACCCGCCGCCCGCCCAAAATTCAAAAACGGCCGCACGCCTTCCCATTTGGGCCATTTACTATTGTCCCCTTCGGGGTGACATACGAAAAAATTGGAACGATACAGAGAAGATTAGCATGGCCCCTGCACAAGGATGACACGCTTTCCCAGAGTGGTAGACCTACGGGTCTCAATGTTTATTTTGTTTCTGACTGCAATATCTGAGCGTTGCAAGCTGTTCCAAGTTTACCGAGCGACTAGGACTGCGATTACTTGAGATACTGCGGCTAGGGCATGCAAGAATCGGAAGACGAATTGATTCTACATTCTACATTCTACATATGCCATGGTACACGCAATACATACGGTATAGCGTACATTTTCTAAAGGACGTTCATTCGTAAATCATACAGATACAAGTCCATCTTGAATCCCATCTCCAAACCCGGCCTCACTTCTTCCCCTTTGCCATCGCCGCACCTGCCCCTTCACAAACTGCGCCCCCGTGCGCTTCACGATCGCGCGCCGCCCGAATCCGCGCACGTCCACGTACACCAGCACCGCATTGCGCACCGTCCCCGCCGCGAGGCCGACGTTGTGCCCCGCCGTCTCGCCGTATTTGTGCGTGATGGCCGCGGAGAGCGCGGTCCCGCCGGTGGTGGCGAGGCGGTCCGCGGAGGAGGAAAGTGACGCGAGGAGGAGCGCGGCGGACAGCGCGATGCGCGTGCGCGTGCGCAGCAGCTTCGGCTTGTCTGCGTCTTTGTCTGGGGTTGAGGCTGAGGTGGGAGGAGCAGGAGAGGCAGGGCGTGAGGGCGTGGGGGACTTGCGTGGGGGCAGGGCCGGCTTCTCTTTCTCCGAATATGCGGGCGGTGCTGGGGGACGTTGACAGGCTGCGCGGGGGGAGGGGCGGCTTGAGCATGTCCGTTGACGCTGATGGGGTAGATGGTTGCGTCCTCGGGGTGGATGGCTGCGTCTTTGCCCGCACAGGAGCCTTGCCTTTGTTAACCAGCGGATTTAGTGTGGGGTCGGAGCCGACGAGGCGCAGCAACAGGCCGTCGACGAGCGCGGCGGTCTTATTGCTCAGCGTGACCACGTGTCCACTCGCAGTGTTTATGCTGGAGAGGGCTCTGTGAGTGGTGGGCGATTGGAGGAACAGCAGTGTGCGGGAGGGCGGTGGGGTGGCGGATGTGGAAGAGGGCCCGGAGGATTTGGCGTCCGCTGGTGCAGAGTTGGGGCGAGAATGAGGCTCGGGAGTGGAGTGGGAGATGTAGTACTTCGAGGCGGAGGTCATGGCAGATTCGACGAGGGATGTTCCGCCTGAGATCACACCGCTGAGGAAAAGTCGAAGTCAGCAACCTGTTGAATGGACAGTAGCTGGGGATCAACGAACCTGACGAACACAGCACCCTTCATCATCCAGTCTCTCTGCTCTGGAGGAATAGATCGTACGATCAGCTCTTCCTCGGAGAGATGTTCCAGATCCTCTATATCCTCGGGGAGCTCGACGACGACTGGATCATTCTCATGGCCCTTTTCTGCGAGAATCGGATCCTCGCGCACGCGAATCCGATCATCCAGTGCACCGATGATCTCGCCATTGTCCTCATTCATGAGCACAAATCGCCCGCGTAGGTCTTGCTCTTCGCCGTCTTCGAGTGCGATGGCCCGAGCCCCGGAGGCCTCAGGATCCGTACCAAGCGACCCGGCAGGGACGAAGTCTCCACGGAAATTTCCATAGTCAGCGAGGACGCTGTGCAGGGTTTGATCTCGCTTTGTATATTTTCCTGTGCCGGGAACGTGAGCAACAGCTCGGTCGGATCATCGGGTGTGCTGTGGAAGACATATTCGTGGTCGCCCGAGGGCAATGTCGATTGAGTGATAGGTTGCCGAGGATCGATTGGGGTCTCGAAGGAGTCGAGCTTCAGAATGAGAACGATGTCCTTGGGTGCATTTGGGTGTGTGACATACTGAAGAACGAGCTCGCCGTTCAACGTGTCGGAGGGTGTAGTGAGCGAGGCATTGGGAATAGTAACAAGGACAAAAGCCTGTTTTGTGTCAGACATCGGATGGGATGCGGTGGGGGAAAGAGGTCGACGAAAAGAGGTTGACGAAAAGAGATCCAACTTCAGGATTTCAGGATTTCAGGATTATAATAAAAGCAGCGGCACCACAGAGGGCTGTGTACTGCTGTGTAGCGCCGAGCACAAGCATGACAACGACAAGACTTAACCCTATTTCAGGTCTCAAAGGTCTGACGCGCTCCGTTCCTGGTCCATGGCCGGCGTAATTGTGACCAGCATCCTTGAACCTTGACCGGAAATCAGGAAAGTGTTGTTCTGTCACCCTGCGCTGGATGGTTTACGCAAAACCACTACGTATATGCACGTACAGATACGTACAGGTACATACTTGACGAGCCATGCAAGCCATTTCGAGCTTCACTCATGTCCAAATGAGCATCAATGTCGCCCTTGTTCTAGTCCAGCGATTCACTGTTATTATACCAGGAAACCTATATAATCGCTTTGCCCGCGCTGATGATCAAATAACCCTCCCCATTATCCTCTGCTCGGCAGAACACTCACTGGAAATCAAACCACGCCCACCGTCTATTCGTAAAGACTATCAACCGCAGAACATCAATGCTCGCAAAGACGGATCACCACCAGTCGACCCGGGGTCGGAAACCTTCAGCCGCACGCGAAAGCCTGCGATATCGAAAACTTCCAGTTCAAGCTGTCCGGCTTTACATGCAGTCTGCCGGGGACAAGAAGAAGATACAGCCTCTCTATCGAGTCCCAGTGCTCCTTATCACCATCGATACACCAGAAGCATCAAACTTGCCAGGCAACGAGTCCTACGAATTTCTCTTCAAGTCGTCTGGGACGCAGAAGATGACGCTCATTTACCCTCCATTCCCAGGCAGCTCCTCGTCGACGGGAGTTCCTTCATCGACTACAACGTCTGGACTACCATATGGTCAGCTGGAAGTTGTCAACAGGATGAATCCTCATTACCGGGATGAGCAACGCGTAAACGTTTGGCGGCAGTCCGACGCTATCTCGGAGTGGTGTTATTACCTCGGATCGTATAGGATCGGCGTGAATACCTTGCCAATAAAGGAGGTGCTGGAGGTAAAGCGGACCTTTGATGTGACATCGTCTATTGCTGTGAGTTCTATATTGATGTGAGGCTGACCTGATATCCTAACATGAGCGGGTTCAAGCCGATGTCGTCCTTCTGGATTCAAACAGGTCCCGGGACGTGGGAGGAGAAATGGGAACTCTGGAAATACGAGAAGTTAGATCAGAGCACGGGTTGGATCAACTTTCAGAACATGGAACAATGTCGCTTGGCTTGCGATCCCGAACTTGTGTCGACCATTACGGCATATGCATACGCTCAACCAGCAGCAGCCTGACGCTGCACCAGCTGGCTTGCTGTCTGTCGTTGAGCAGGGATTGGTGCTGGTAGTGATCGTGTACAATATTTGCAATGCATGCCATTGAATGGTTTGATAATCTCGTGAGCGGCAATGGTCGCGTTAGTCAAGAGACAGGTCTGAGTAATATGTAGGAAAAGTCGCCCGGTATAGCTATAGACTCCAAAAATGACTGCAGTCGTATAGATCTAGCACTGGAAAGGTCAGTAGACTTCTATTGGGTCTTCGCTTTCTTGCTGCCCTCTGCGAAGGTCCCACAAATCAGTCCTATTGATTCGACGCAAACAACCGAAGATCTACTCACGAGTCTTGTTTCCCCTCGATGCAGGCTTCTCACTCTCCACAGGGATCCGAATCGTCACCGATGGCTTATCCCAGAGAATACCCTGCCCGAAATTCTTCACCGTGCGGGTGAGAAACAGTGTGCTCATGACTAGCACGCACACCGCGCGCGCCGTGTCCGCGTCGACAGGCGCCAGCGACCCGGCCCCGCCGGATCCGTCCTTGTCGAGCGACTGGAAGCTCATATGCGCGAGCCCAACCGGCGCGAAGAACGCGTAAAGGAGCGTGTGCAGCGCTGTGAAGAACGGCTGCGCGTGCGTGAGCGTCGCGTAGAGGCCCGTGATGAGCGGCGCGATCCACAGGTCGGTCGCGGTCCAGCCGTAGGGGAGCAGCTCGGGGGGCGTGGTGAGGTTGATGGGCGTGGGGTGCAGCAGCGAGAACGCGGACGTGAAGAACGGGCCGGCGTTGGCCGTGATCTGCGGGCGGAAGGTGAATGCCCTGCGCGGTGCCGTGTGGAGCGTGGTACAGCTTACCAGTGCAGTCAGTAGCAGTGTCCAAGGGGAATTGGACACAGCCGGCGAGGTGTGACGCGTCACGACATTCGGGATGAAGTCGCAAAGGAGCAGTGCACGCGTGAACGCGTCGACGAGTGCCGCCGGGACCTCGTTGTAAAGCGACATCGCAGGCACCGCGGGGATGAGCTCCACCAGCGCATGCACGCCCACGAACGTCGCGGGGATCGCGCCTGAGATCATGAACGACGGCTGGATGCCGAGCCATGGAGCTAGCGGACAGCGCAGCGCGAGGGCAGAATGTCCAGATCAGCACTCTGGCAGGAGGGTGCAGCACACACCGACGACGGCCTCGCCGCCATAGACCATGACGAGCGTCGTCGCGATGTCGCGCGCTCGCGCGCGGCGCTCGGCGAGCGTACGCCCCTTCCCAGGTCTCCTACTACTGTCCCCGTCCGCTGTTCCGCGTAGGTATTCTCCATGGAAGCCCTCACGCAGTTGGCGGAGGACGAGCGCTAGACGGGCAGCACCGAGGACGTCGAGCGCGGAAACGGGCGCGCCGAGCCAGCTGAGTGCGCCGATTGGTTGGAGGGTATGTTCGTAGACGGCGAGGATGGGGGCAAGAGCTGAAGACATGGCGAGGATGCGTCGTTAGAAAAAAAATCGCAAAAATTGACGGATAGTCGTGGTTAGACTGTGAATAGCGCGAAAAGAGCGAGATGATCTAGGATCGGTGGAAATTATGCTGCAAGATGAGGATCGAGGTATTCTAATATGCTGTGTGAAGAGACGCTCGCCGACCGCGAGTCTGGCGAGTGTCTGGCGCTTGTTCGATAGGCGCCTGCTTTACAAGCGATGATACTAGATAGACGCGCGAGGACGCGCCATGACACAGCGGTTTTCATTCACACCGCCATCATCATGTCCGCTCACTGTCGTCTGTTGTTCAGTATCGCCTCCAGTGCACGTCACGCTGATAGACGGGCAGAGATGTGAAACGAGGCAATGTGTCTCTCGTCTGCTCAACAGCTCCTTGTTATAGGATTAATTCATCATGGATACGTACAGCCGACTACAGCCCCGATACCAAGTCTCTGAGACTTTCTTCCATTTGAGCTCAGCAACTGAAACTAGTACCTCTATTGGTCTTAACAAGACAGCCCATAAGCGCGGTCTCTCTCGCGAGACTACGTCGTTTTCGCGTCATGCGCTTCAAACGCCTGACGGTCCTCAATCGAGAGGCTTTCTGGGCGATGAGAAGCGCGCACAGACGCATGCTTGGACGATCCTGAAAATCGCATTACGTTCACTTCTTCAAAAGCCCGTATCAACATCCCTGAATGAGGGTCATCACATGCAAGGAGTGAACAGACTCGAGAGGGTCTGATCCCCATATGAACGCACGAAGCGCCCGAGGATATCCAAATTGCTCGGGCATGGGCTTGCTCGCTAATGATCGGTTCACAGGCCATGGTTGGATCGATAAGCAAAGCCTCCTAAACCCTTGTCTTCAGTCCCTTCTTGTTGACCTTTTGAGAGGCATCGATGGGGGTGTACGAATTTGTATGTATCCACTCATTTCCGCGAGCAGCGCGTCGACGAACTGTCACGATGCGGCTGCATGTACTGTATTTATATCGCATCCTCCTCTTGAAGTTTTCCATGACTTCATTGATTGCTATCTTGCAATCTACGACTCATTTCCTTGCTTCTGTCCACTACTGGTGCTCTAACCAAGTTACGCGCATCCCTTCTTGACCAGTAACCACTACCTTCCCCTTTGGGAAAAATCATCGATATCAGCTACAACAATTCCCAGCATGTCGTCGCCCGGCGACAACCCTCCCCCCTCTTCATCCTTTCGCAATTCCTATTCCCCCCTTGCCCCTCCCGGTCAATCCAACCCCTCATCTCGTTCATCGACGCCGGGGCCTGCGAGGCCCCCTGTACCCAACTACATCCGTGCGCAGTCCACCCTACACAGTCTCGCCGAAGCCATCCTCCAAGGCACCTTCAAGGCTACCCCCAACCCGGAGCTCGCCCGCCTCCGCCAAGAAATCACCTACCTGACTCTCGCCTGGGATGGTCAGTTCCCTGTCTTCCCGACTACCGTTCAGCCTCCTCCCCCTCCTTCTGAGGCCCCCATGATCATCGAGCCCATCGATGCTCCACCACCCGACCCGCCCGCTCCTGCTCCTGTCTCTCAGACGGGTCCATCCCTGTCCTATGCGACGGCGGCAGCCAGCGTCGCCTCCTCCGAACCCTCTCACACGCCTCAGCCTCAAGGCAAGAAGGCGCCGGCATCCACACCTGCAGGCAAGTCGAAGAAGACCAAGTCACATGCCACTCGACCGGCCGCTTCAGCGGCCCCAGTCTCGCCCACCCTGTCAAGACTCGGTCGTAGACAGCAGAGAACCACCCAAGTCACCAGCGGTGATGAGAGCGAGAGAGCAGAGAGCGACTAGCAGCGCAGTGACCTGTATTGGAGGTACAGTACGGTACAGACGAAATGGACAATCTAGGGAAATAGGCGAGCGACAGGGAGCCTATAAGTACTGGGACGACAATGGGAAAAGAACAATGGACACCATAATGGGTCGAACAATAGAGTGAGAACAATGGTGGCCAAAAGGAGAACAATGGGAGGGAGAACAATAGGATGTCCCAAAGGGGAACAAGGGCATGGGTGAAGGATAGCCCCAGGTCATGTGAGGAAGTGAACATGTGATGGGGCTGCTGGAGCACATGACCGACGCGATGCCTTGATGGCAGAGAAGAAGGCGGAGAGAAATGGAGCGATCCGTGACATCACCCCCTCTCTAAAGACGCACTTTCGCCTGGAGTGCGTGATGAGCATGGACGGGGTCGAGGTAGATGAGTCCACGAAGATTGGGAGCCTTGAGTGCATGCGGATGGCGGGTGTAGAAGTCGGTGATTGCACCATGGGCATTGGAAAGGGAGGTACGTGAAAGCCACTGATTTTCCGAATCAGGGTAGCCTGCCCATTTGACGAGATATTCAATGCCGCGTTTGTTCCGGGTGAGACGAGCATCGAGGACAGACTCAACTTCGTACTCTTCCTCGCCCTCCACAAGGTCAGGTGGAGGTGCAGGGAAGTTGGGACCATGAGCATCGGTTTCCTTGTAAGGGGACAACAGGGACGTGTGGAACACCGGGTGGATACGCCAGGTGGGCGGTAGCTTCAGTCGATAAGAGACTGGGCCCAGGACGTCAGTAATTTCGAAAGGTCCCAGGCGTCGATCAGCAAGCTTAGCTTTGGGGCGCGTGGTTTTGATGTTCTTGCCATCGAGCCAGACCTTGTCACCAACCTGGAAGTGGATGGTGTCGTGCATATGGTCCTGGTTGTTGCGCTTCATGAGATCAGCAGCTGTTTGAAGGCTGGCCTGGACCTCAGTGCGAAGTTGTTCGAGGTGACGGAAACGATCCTCGACGGCGGGTGTAGACGATGTGGGGTTAACAGTGGGGATGGCAGTGGGAATATAGCCGAGGAGCATTTCAAATGGAGCTCGGTTAGTGGCGCTGTGGATGCGGTGGTTGTGTGAGAACTCAGCATAAGGGAGCCATTGGACCCAATCATCCTGACGGTAGTTGCAGAAGGTACGAAGGAACTGCTCAAGTTCTTGATTGACGCGTTCTGACTCGCCGTCGGTCTGTGGATGATAGGCAGTGCTGAGGGAAGACTTGATACCAAGTTTGTCAAAGACGCCACGCATGACTTTGCCTGCATACTGTGGGCCACGATCAGAGATGAGGCGTTCCCAGAGGCCGTAGTTCCGATAAATCCTGTCAAAAAGGATGTCGACTGTGCCATCACTGGTAATGGTCTCTTTACAAGGAGTGAGGGAGACGTGCTTTGTAAAACGGTCGACGACCACATTGATGGAGTCATAGCCTTGGCATTCTGGGAGTTTGACAATGAAGTCCGAGGTAATGTCTTGGAAGGGACGGGTAGGGATGGCATTGGGAATTGTTTCAACATGAGGGCGGTGATTTTGAACCTTGGTGGCCTGGCAGGTAGCACAGCCATCAACATAATCACGAACGAAGACGGACATACCGGGCCACCAGTAGTTGCGACTGAGGAGCTCATAGGTCTTGTAGCGTCCTGGGTGACCAGCCATGGGGGTGTCATGATGCAGCTTGACGATGTCCCGACGAAGGTCCTTGTCAGCAGGGATGTAGACTTTGCCACGAAAGAGGATGAGGCCATCCTCGTAGTTCCATTCTTGGAGGTTCTTGACGAGGGAGCGAGGACCATTGTTCAGGATCACATCAAGGGCTTGAACAACCTCAATGTCCTTGGTCTTGGCATTGCGAATGCGCTGGCGAAGATCAGCATTGCCAATGGACTTGACAGCAGCTGGACGTGTAGCACGGATCTGGAAGTACTTGGGGTCGAGGAGGACACGATCGGAGTTGTCATCGTCCACCCCCTCTCTATGGTCAGGTCGTCTCGACATGGCATCTGGCCGGTGATGAATACCGGGTTTGTGGATCAGGGTGAAGTCGAAACGAGTGAGGAAGAGAGCCCAGCGAGCTTGACGACGACTCAGCTTTTGGGCAGACTTGAAGTATTCCAGGTTCTTATGGTCGGTCCAAATCTCCACAGTATGGGGAGAACCTTCCAGGTAGTGGCGCCAGGCTTCGAGGGCGCGGATGATGGCCAAGAGTTCCTTGTCATAGATGTCGTAGTTGCGTTCGGGGGCGGTGAAGGCCTTGGAGATGTAAGCAACAGGGTGCCATTGCTCGTCCTCCCCGCGCTGGGATAGGATACCTCCTGTGGCATAGTCTGAGGCATCGACCTCAACCAGGTAGGGTTTGGACGGGTCAGGCATGATAAGGACTGGGGACGAGGTGAACGCAGCTTTAAGAGCCTCAAAGGCATGTTGACATTCAGTAGACCAGGCCCAAGGATGGTCTTTCTTGGTAAGGTCAAACATGGGACGAGCGACTTTGGAGAAGTCCTGGATAAAGCGTCGATAGAAGTTGCCAAAGCCAACAAAGGACTGGACGTCCTTGACGTTACGAGGGGCAGGCCATTCAGCAATGCCTGCAACCTTGACGGGGTCCATGGCGAGCGTGTTATGGGAGACGATGAGACCGAGGAACTCAACTGAGGGCTGCTCGAACGAGCACTTCTCTGGTTTGAGGAAGAGGTCATTGTCCTGGAGGCGTTGGAGGACCTTGCGCACAAGGTCGCGATGTTCTTCGAGGGTTTCGGTGAAAATGAGGATATCGTCCATGTAGATGACGACTTTGCCCGTATCGATGAGATCCTTGAAAAGTTCATTCATCATTCCTTGGAACGTGGCAGGGGAGTTGGTAAGACCAAAAAACATCACCAGGGGTTCAAAGAGACCGCGGTTGGTTTTGAAGGCGGCTTTCCATTCGTCGCCCTCCTTGATGCGAACGTTGTTGTAACCCCAACGAACGTCCATCTTGGAGAAGACTTTGGCACCCTTGAGCTTGTCAACGAGTTCAGAGATGAGGGGCAGGGGATATTCGTTCTTGATGGTGCCTTTGTTGAGGGTGCGATAGTCCTGGACGGGGCGTAGTTTTCCATCTTTTTTCTTGATAAAGAAGAAGGGACTCGCCATAGGGGATTTGGAAGGACGGATGTAGCCTTTCTTGACCTGGTCATCAAGGAATGAATCGAGGTCCTCCTGCTCAGTAGGAGCCATAGGATAGACCTTGCAGGAACGGGGTTCAAAACCATCTTTCAGGTCAATGGCGTGATCCCAAGGGCGACGTTCGGGGAGGCGATGGGAGGATTCCTCGTCGAAGACAGGTTGGAAATCCTGATACTGAGGGGGAACCATCTCGGCAAAGGACTTCTCTGCCGCACGAGTGGCCACACGCTCCGCCAGTTTCTGAGCATTGGTGAAAGAGCGACGGATACGAATGGTGTGTTGATAGTCGGGGTCGTCGTCTGGTGGGGGTGGTGTATCCCAGTCAGGGAGAACACCAGCTAGACGAAGGCCCTCTTCAACCCAGTCATCATCGACATTAGGTCGGGGGTCATCGTCCTCGGTGAATAGACGTGCAGGGACTTTGGACAGGTGGATGCGGCGAAGGCGGACACCTTGGACTCGGCGAGCGGGGATCACGTATTTGGGAAGTGGAGCAGCGACAAATGGTGGGGGCAGTGGGAGCAATGGAGGGGGGAAAGGTGGGGGGAGCAGTACTGCAGCAGGGCTGAGGACTGGTGGACGAGGGGCTGAGTGGCGGCGTTCAGTGCGAGTGGACAGGTTCTTGACCGGGGGTTTATTCAGAGTGCAAGAGGGAGGGCAGCGAGTCATGTCGACACGACGAGAGACCCAATCAATTTCAGGGTTGTGTTCCTGTAACCAATCGGTCCCAAGGATAATGTCGTAGTCGCCAATGTCAACGAGATAGAACTCAGCTGTCTCCTCATGGAAGGACGTCGAGTCCTTGGCGTAAATGCGGATGTTCTGGTTGACTGAATAGCGGACCCAGCCCATGATGTTTTCGGAGTTGTCCACATTGCGAACGGGAAAGGGTTTAGGGAGTTTCTTGAGGGGGAACTGGTGTTTCTTGGCAAACTCGGGGTGCATGATGATGCCTTCTGCACCACTATCGAGAAGTGCCTCAGCGTCGATTTGTTTCTTGATCGGGGTAGTGATAATCTTGGCCTGGAGCGTAATGGACGGTGTCTGACGGTTGGGCGTGATAGCGGACATGCGCAAGGACGATGGATACGATTGCTCACAGGGGTCGGATAGTACAGAGAAGCGATTCGACGGATCAAAGAAATGTTTCTTGCCACCCACGGACGACGTGACCGGGGGGCGCTTTAAAAACCCTCAACCATATCCTTTAATGCAGCCTTTGCCTCTTCCCTCTCTTCCTCGCTCAAGTCCTTCAACTGCGACGATAAGTCGGCGATGGACCTGTTGATGGCGGGGACAGCAAGGGCGGCGGCTGCATCTTCTGGAGCTACTCCCGGGGCAGAGCCGGTTTCTAGCGCTCGGACGCGAGGGATTGGGGCACGGGGGTTGGAGTCGGCATTGAGGGGGCAGTCGCGGAAGCCATGGCCCTTCTGGCGGCAGCGGAAGCAGCCGCCCTCACGCCTGAGACGCTCACGGTCAGACTCCGAGAGTTTAGGCAGTGGGGCACCTGTAGCAGCAACTGTGCGGGATCGGCCAGTAGATGTGGACTGAGGGGAGCGAGTGCTCACCGAGGTGCGCCCAGTTGTAGGGCGGGGACTCTGGAACCGGGTGCGCATGAGGTAGGCAGCATTCCTGTCACGGGCCCTCGCCTTCCACTCATCCAGGGTGGTGGGCGTGGGGTAGCTGCGCTGGCAATCATCCCGCAAGGCGCTGTTGAGGCCATGCAGGAACCAATCGATCAGGGCCACATCGTTGTAGCCGGTGCGAGGAGCGAAGGACTCGAACTCGGTGATGTAGTCGACTACTGGGCGCGTACCCATCTGGAGGGTCTGGATGGCGTGGGAGGCGTCCTTGGAGTCGTCAAGGGGGGAGAAATCCAAATTGAAGCGAGTTCGAAGGGCAGCGAGGTTGGCGTAGCGAGGGACATGGGCTGGAGATGTGGCTGCAGCCACAAGATCGTCATCCTCAAGGATCTCCTCGACACGCTGGGTGGCCCACTGGCCGGCAATAGGGCCCTGGCAGAGGTCGAGGAAGAGGGAGATCTGGGCGGTATCATCTTTATACCGGGTAGAGTTGGCGCGAAGGAATAAGCGAATACGCAACTGGAACTCCTTGGATTTGGAACGATCTCCCTCAAAGGGAGCAGGTTTGATGCCAATCTCGGGGTTGGACATCGTCGGGCGGCTGAACGGGGGAGCTGAGGCGATGATCGGTTTGACGTTGACGGTGGATGTGGATATAACAGTAGTAACAGGTGGAGCAGGTGAGGGGATTGGTATCGGGGTTGGGATGCGAGGGGGTAGCGGTGAGCGGAGGACTGCGAGCCGGGTAACTCGCTCTTGCTCGCGGGCTTCTAGGACTTGGTGAGAGAGAGCGAGTTCAGGTTCAGTGATGAAAACGCTACTGGCCTGCCAAAACCACTGATCTCTTCCTTCTACTAGGTTTGGTCTCCAGCCAACGACTAGGCGTCGAGAGTTGGAACGGTATGCGTAGTACTTCCTGGTAACGGCGTTGAAGATGATACCTGTTGGTACAAAGAGGGGTTCGGTGCGTGCGGGAGGGGAGTCGATACTAGGAGGGGCAACGGTGGGGAGTGGTGGAGTGGCTGGGTGTAGGCGGTGGTGTTCCTCTCTGGCAACGTCGAAGTCAACGAGTTCGAGGTAGGGGAAGTCTTCGCGCTCAGCGAAGTACCACTGGCGGGTGGCAGGGTCTTGGTGAGAAAAGTGGATCCGGGCGATGCCAGCAAGGGTGTAAACGTGGTAGTCCCCAAGGGACTCGAAGATCCCGAGTGGGAAGGGTGCAGTGGTCTGGAAGCGGGGGTCGGTGGAATCAATGGTGACAACCTACAGGAAGTCTGCCGCAACTGGACGACGTCCAAGGGCACGAGGGTACAAGGTGGTGGAGTACGGGGTTCTGAGGAATCGGTGGCCGAGGCGTTCTCTGGCCCACACAGGCTCAGGCGAGGGTTCTGGGGTGAAGAAACCTAGTGTGCAAAAGGGGAACGAGGTCGATGGCAGGATGCTCGCAGGGGATCCTCGGTTGGGTTGGCGACAGTGGTAGGCGATGTCCGAGGCACCAAATGTGAATTCTTGCAAGTCGACGTCAAAAGCAACCCGAATTCGAACGTATAAGGCAATGGAGATAGCACCTGCGCGTGGTTTCCACGATCTCAATCGAAACCAAACTCCTTCGGCTTCCCAACGCTTCACAGCACAATAGCGGAGGAGGGGAATGAGTGCACTGCCCTCGATGGTGTTGGCGATGGGGAAGGGGAGATGAGGTTGATGGAATGGATGTCGAGATACGGTGAAGATGTCGGCGGTGAAGGGTTCAAAGAAGAGAGGTATGATGGGCGATAGTAGGGAGGTGAGGCGGGTGTATGAGAGATTGTCCAGGTGTCAAGACTCGGTCGTAGACAGCAGAGAACCACCCAAGTCACCAGCGGTGATGAGAGCGAGAGAGCAGAGAGCGACTAGCAGCGCAGTGACCTGTATTGGAGGTACAGTACGGTACAGACGAAATGGACAATCTAGGGAAATAGGCGAGCGACAGGGAGCCTATAAGTACTGGGACGACAATGGGAAAAGAACAATGGACACCATAATGGGTCGAACAATAGAGTGAGAACAATGGTGGCCAAAAGGAGAACAATGGGAGGGAGAACAATAGGATGTCCCAAAGGGGAACAAGGGCATGGGTGAAGGATAGCCCCAGGTCATGTGAGGAAGTGAACATGTGATGGGGCTGCTGGAGCACATGACCGACGCGATGCCTTGATGGCAGAGAAGAAGGCGGAGAGAAATGGAGCGATCCGTGACACACCCCCTCTCGGCCCGACCCTCTCGCACGCATCGCCGCCCTCGCTGCTGCCTTCCCCGCAGCACCAGTCAGCCAGCTCATTCAGGTTGCCCGTAGCATGGGCCCCCTGTATCCCAACCTCAGCCCTCCTGGACCAGAACGGCCCCCTGTTCCTAAGAAGCCCACGGTCAAGCACGCCCCTACAGGTGCGATGAACACCATCACAGTTGCCCTTAGTGGTGCCCCTCTCAACCCATCTTCCATCTCGAACGACGGCACATTGTGCCAAATGTTCCAGGACTGGTTGATCTCTCACCCCCTCCCAGCTGCTGATGCTGATGGACTCCTCGTCGAGTTCGTCCGCTGGATGCCACCATCGTCCTTCAGGGTCCGATTCAACAAACGGCCACCTCCATCTCTTGACAACACGTTCAGGGAATTTGTTCTTCATTACTTCACCTCTCCTTCTGATGCTGCAACTGTGCGCGCTACTGCCGCTCGGTTCCAGTTCCGGAACACGATCTTCTTCCGTCGCATCCCTCTTCAGAACCGTGATGGCTCCCCAGTCACCTCCGACGCTCTCCTCCAGGATCTCCGCAAGGTCCCTCGGTGGGCGAGCATCAATATCACCTCCCCTCCGCGCATCCACACCCCCAAGTCTGCTCGGGGTTTTGGTGTGCTCTATGTGGATTTTGCGGACAATGCTCGTGGCTCCGTTCTTCGGGACGTCCTCAAGTGCTCCGTACTTCTGCATGGCGAGTCCTGTTGGGCACAGGCTGCCCGCTCTGCGAAGGATTACACGGTCCCACGCTGCACTACGTGCCAGAAGTGGGGTCATCGTGCCAACCACTGCCGGTCAATCTACAAGCGCTGTGCTCATTGTAGTGGCCTCCATGACGAGCGGGATCACACGTCCAAGGCTCCCTGCTGCTCCGGCACAGGGAACGTGACCTGCCCCCACCCAGCTGCCTGCGCCAACTGCCGTGACGCACATCGGGCTGACTCTTCGGAGTGCAGCTTTTACAAACATCGCCAAGATTACCCCTGGATTCGTTCCCACCAGCCGGGCCTTCACAAGCCCAAGTCGGGAATGGCCTCCGCTGTGTCTGCGTCGCAAGGCAAGGGCAAAGGAAAAGCGGGACCATCGGCGGACGTCGCCATGGATGAGATTTAGTTCTGTCCTATGACTACCTAGTTTCGGTCTGACTCTGTTTCGGTTATCCCCTCTCTCGATACACTTCTTGCATCTAACGATCAGCATACAGTCACACTTTCTGACCCAGTCATAAGGGCTTCATCAGTCCCAATGTCAATTAGGTCACGTTTCATATTTACGTCTCCAGCTACCACTCCAGTAGGCTACTTGTGTACTTACCAAAGCGCCCCTGGCTAATTACCGGCGCTATACAAATACTATTGATTTAAAAAAAAAAAAAAAAAAACCAAGTTACGCGCTGCCCGTGCTGAAACGTGACTGGCAATTGAGATCACATGATTGGATTACGCGAGGTCCGTCACGTCGTCACGCTGTCGTTGATGCGCCACCAGCGCGTTGACGCTGTTTACGACCACGACCAGCCTTCAGTGGGTTGATAGGACGCGTCGCCGACCATGGCGAAGGACAACGTACTGGACTTGCTCAGCCTTGATATCGGTGACCCGACCGATTTTCCACCGCGTGATGTCGCGCTTGGACTGCGAGAACTTGACAGCGCCTTGCGGTGCAAAATCTGCAGCGAATTCTACGATGCACCTGTCGTGCTGGCCTGTGGCCACTGCTTCTGCTCTCTTGTATGTCTTGCGTCAAATTATTGGATGGTAGTCGCGTCTGACACGTTTGCTTGACAGTGTACTCGTACGGAGATCCTGACGAAAGCGCAGTGCCCGACGTGTCGGAAAGAGACGAGCGAGGCACAGCTGAGAGTGAATTCCTACATGGAGGAAGTTGTAGAAGCATGGAAATCTTCAAGGTATGCATATCATAGCGACGTAAATGCCTGGTCTATTCTGACTCCCTTCATCAGAGAGCTCGTCCTGCGCCTCACTAAAGCAGAGGCCGAGCGTTTGAAAGCCCCAACAACCATCCGCAAAGCAAAGTCCAATGGAACGAATCAACACAAGAAGCGAAAGAGAAGCCCGAGTTTGCAAGTGATTCTGATATAGAACTCTTGGAAACGCCACCAGTAGCGGGTCCATCCTCCCCACGCTTCTCTGGTGTCAACAACAGTAGATTTTTTCTTCAAAGACACCATCGTCTCGGGAGAATAGCGTTGACGACCTGCAGAGTCATGTCGATCAACCCATCCGCTCATCTTCTGCGACAGATCCCGCGGGTATGCCGCCTCATCGCCGTTTGAAACCCTAGCTGATACCGCTCCTCATAGACAATGAATCCCCGTGTCCGATTTGCGGCAAGATAATGCTAAGGAATCTGGTGGGTGTGCATATTGATGAGGGCTGCAAGACGCCGCCTGCGGAAGATGACATGTTGGAGCAGAAGCAAAAGCAAGAATGGGCCAACCTCTTTGCGGGTGCTGGCGCTGGACCAAGAAACGGAAAGGCAAAGACAGGTGCGCTCGCGGATTTATTCTGTATGTGAAGAAGACTCATTTTCCATAGGGCTGGACCGGATGGCGAGTGCCTGCCCACAGTCTCCTACGCTATCATCAAAGAGAAACAAATACGTGAACTGCTGGCTGAACATGGTCTACCGACGACAGGTGACAGAGCCACGCTCACCGCTCGACATATGCAGTACGATTTTATCTCGGTTATAATGTCTTTTTTTCTAAAACACTAATTGTCATGTCATCGACGTAGCTGGGTGTCGTTGTGGAACTCGAATCTCGACCATAGCCCCGCCCACAGGAAACGTATAGGCGAGCTTAGGGCTGAACTGAAGAGATGGGAAGAAGTTCGATCCAATGGGACCAAGAAGGCTAGCAACGGGTCTAAAGCCGTCGTGAAAGATACTACCGAGTATCAGGTTCGTCGTTATACATGGCCTATTTTCCTTTGCTGACCATGCATTTTGCTGCTGCTGAAATAGCGGCAGAATGGAGCGCAGTTCAAGCAACTTATCGCTCAAGCACGGGCGAGTAGACCGAAAGTTGTTGCGGGTGCTTGAGTCTATCTGGGTCATCTGACTTCGTAGTCCCTGGTTTTATTTCAAGTGTTTATACCCAGAATTTGTTTCTGCAGTCCTACATGACCTTCAGCTCAGGTTGAAAACATGATATAGGCGAGTCGATCACTCTTATCCCGTTTAATGGCTTGATGCTCCTGTCTTCATCTCACATGTTTAGCTTCATAGGTATTCAGAAGTATGCATTCTATCATCACCGTTCTAATCCTAGCGATATTCTACTTTCTTAGCCTATCTTCATTCGTACCTTGCACGGCAGCTGAACCAGTCCCTGACATCAACTATCCAGAGTCTACCACATCACGGGACATATTCTCCGCCAGAGTAATGACATATTTCGTGAGTAATACTGCCGCCCGTGTTTTATCCTGACGTCGCTCTCGTCTCGTCATTTTCCATGGCATCTCTCTCAAATAATCTATTAATAACCACAGTTGAGTCCCGTTCATGGCACTACTATCGATGGCCCGGAAGTGCAATCGGACCCGGATGTGCAAATTTCTTTATTTCTGCCTCTGCGCTCTCTTCTTTCACTCTCAAAAAATTAGGATGGTCTCTCGCATAGTGTACAAGTTTGCATGTAAAGATGCTAGGAGATACAGTGAGAAACGAGAGCATCAGAAATCAGAATGACTGGGTTTCGGAAGGCATCTCAACGAAGGTTGAGATTTAGGAAGTTTTCAATCATTTGAAAGCACAAAAAAAAATTTATGACATAATATTGAACAATGGAGTCCCTTTCGTCTCTGTTGTATGGCTAGAATATGATGAGCTTTCTGTGTTTGAGCCCTTTGCAAGCTCGGGCGTGACAATGCTGCAGACGTGATTTAAGCGCCGCTTGAACTCCGCTCAGCTCGATTCGAGCTCACCGTCGAGCAGACACGAGCCGCGCGTCGGAGTTTCAACGCTTCATCGCGGCATCGCGGCAGCCACCGTGACATTGCGTGACTCTGGCGGGGGTTTGCAAGGGCTCAATGGCCGCAACGTAGCGCACTCATTCTTTGATGAAAAAAATTGAAACTTCGTAGAATGTGTAGTAAGGTGTATTTAAACAAGTATGCGAAGTATCAAGATAGGAAGCACGCTGACGAGCCCAGGGGAACAATGTGCAAATAAACTTTGCACTTCCGGGCCATCGATAGTAGCTGACTTGAAGCATCTTTTGCTGTCCTTCAATCCTCTCACGTGAAGTTGCCGAGCAATTCGCTAATGATCTTCAAGTTTATGGTAGGAAACACGATGCCAACCCTCGATATGAGGTACGCTTGACGTACTATTCCTGCAGTACTCTGGCTTTCTGAAAGGTCAGCTTGGGATCGCGTTTCTTCTTACATAAAGCGTGATGCACTTGTTAAAAACCAGAGCCTGCTCGGACACTCACTCGTCAGGACTTTCTGTTGCAATCTGACCATACCATCTTCTGAAGCTCAAATGTCGTCCTCAGAACTCTTGGATAGTATTCGCATTCGTGTCCCTTCTGCCGACAGCGGAGGGCCTTACACGGTTACACTTCCAGGCGTCACTCCTGTATTTCGACTGAACAAATGTTTTGTCTATCGTTGTCGACTCACCGAGGAGCTCAAGACCGATCCAAAGACGCTCATCTTGAAAACCGCAACAGCGGATCCGGGGGATGGTCAAAATGATAGACTGAAGCGACGTGAACGAGAGGCCGTCCGCTACGTTCGGGATCTCAGGGCATTGCAGGGCACAGACGTACCGCGGTTCTATGGTTTTTACAAGGGCGAGGATGCGGTTGATGACCATTGGGCATGCCTCCTGCTGGAAGATTGTGGGGAGAGTATTCTACCGAAGCAAATTAAAGACGCCAAAGCGAGTTATCGGTACGTGCTGGTCAGGACCATCGGACTTCGAGCATCAGATACTGATCGGGCACCGTCATATGTTCATAGTGTCAAAATCGGACATGCTTTAGCTCGGTTTCATCTCCACACACGCCTCAGCCATAGCAACATCGCGAACGAGCATGTGCTGGTTGCTCCAGACGGTCGTGTTGTGCTCGTCAACTTCAACAAAGTAGCAACGCATGACTGCAGATTCTCAGATGTCATAGAAGGCATCGAGTTCAGTAAGATCATTGAAGAGGAACTTCCTGACCCAGGGATCGAGCGAATCCACTGCAAAGAAATACATGAGAACTGCATAGGCCTCAATCTCGTCATCCCCAGTACGTTTACGACCTATCTCTCCGAGGCGCTTTTCTTGAATCGTCGATCGCAGGTGCATACAACTTCATGGGCACCATGTTTCCCATTACCTCCGAGATGCGGACATCCGACGACTACATCGCGTCAGTCCGGGAAGGCCTCGATGAAGAGACGCGTGAGGAGTATCGGATGGCCATTACGAAGTGGTCTGATGAGAAATGGCTGCTAATCGGAGACGATCTGAAGAAGTATTCTCAAGTGCCATGGACTAGGGTGGGGGATACATCTGGAGAGTAGCGACGGAACATCGACGGAACTGCATGTAAAGCCAGCCACGGTTGAGGTCGCAAACGAGGTATAAAAATAAGCGTGCTAGGGCATAAGATATTGAGTCAGAACACTCGTTCCGAGTCCTGTCAGTAGAATACCAGCGATGTCGTTGTGGAACTTTTGGATCATACTGTGGGCCATCGGCGCTTGGCTCTGGATTACTTATGAGAGTCTCACGACGCGCCACTTCAGCCTGTCAGATAAGGTATACGACGATCCTGAGGCACGATGGTTGAGTCCAGTATCTACTCTGCCTCCGGGAGACTACTTCAGCCTGGCGGCCATGCAGACTCGGAGTGCACCTGAGTGCACGCGTCTCACAACTGAACAACACGCATGCCATGCCATGTCTCCGCGTAGACATTTGGCGGACACAACGCATGACACAACGCACGCTCACACTTCCGCAGACTGCATGTTATGTCTCCCCTAGCCCGTCACCATATCTATCAGTGTCCGGGCGGGACATCTAGATTGTCCACGGACGCATCGATCATCCTGATTTCGACGCTGGCGACATGTTGCAGCTGGTACACATGCGGCATAAGTACGTGCGCTTCTTAGTCAAGACGTACTCTCGAGTCCTGACCCGATCGTCCTCCTGGGAGGCAGTTCAGTTAGACAGAATTAATCTGCGGCTGTAGTAAAGCCTGACAGAATTAATCTGTCACCTTTAGGATTAGCCACATTACGGTTCAAACCGTAACACGATCTCCCATCAGTCCAGACAGGTCAACTCGTAATGAAAGGTCCTGAGCCGCGTAGTCTTGATGAAAACAATGCAGAGACCGAGAATCGAACCTAGGACAAAATGGTTCATCATGGAGACACAACTAACCACTGAGCCAATGTGCTGTTGAAGTAAACATAAATCTATATATAATGAGTGGCGTTACGGAAAATTTTGACTTAGCAACATTTCTGTGGGTCATAACCTTGAGGATACACTAGAAAATTACAGCTTTATTCGTAAATATCAAGTTAGTGAATTATATGTGATGAACAATAAAAGCATCAATTACAGATACATTTGTCAAGACAGGTATATCTGTAAGAACAGATGTATCTGTCAGTATTAGCTTTGAAAGTTGTGTCCATAGGTTTTCTTCATTATTATTGTTTGTTGGTTATAATTCACTAACTTATATTTACGGATAAAGCTGTAATTACGAGTGTATCCTTCCAGGTTATGACCCACAGAAATGTTGCTAAGTCGAAATTTTCGCGAAATAACGGCTCATTATGCATAGATTTAAGTTGTTTACTTCAACAGCACATTGGCTCAGTGGTTAGTTGTGTCTACATTCATGATGAACTGGTGAATTGTCCTAGGTTCGATTCTCAGTCTCTGCATTGTTTTGCTAGACTACGCGGCTCAGGACCTTTCATTACGAGTTGACCTGTACTACTGTGGGAGATCGTGTTACGGTTTGAACCGTAATGTGGCTAATCCTAAAGGTGACAGATTAATTCTGTCAGGCCTTACTACAGCCGCAGATTAATTCTGTCTAACTGAATATCTACCTCCTGGAGATGCGAATTCGCATCCTAAAGATACAGAGACTGTTGTCAAAGCTGGCCAAGTCCGGAGCTTATCTCTTGTCAAAGCTCTTTCAGTCTGGGAGTCGCTTTGATAGCACAGGCCCATCATGCTCCAATACCCGGTTTCTTATTGTCACCATCATTTTCTGACCATTGTCTGGGCCAATCAAGGCAATCAAGCCCTTTGTTCACTGGATTTGTCGGGCTTTTCACCGTATCACTTACGCGTGGCCGAGCAAGTGGCAATTTCGTGCCATAGGTATAAATGAACAACAGACACATCCAGCGTGCTAATCGCCCCTGCCATGCCCTCACAGGACAGATTTTCCGTACGTTTCTGGTCTTTCTGCATGCCATTCTCTCAGCTCATCGGATTTGAGAACAGTTCCAATTCTTTGGCCTCTTTCCCACTGGCACACGTGGTGTCCTTGGCAGGATTGATGAAACGGTGTCTCTTCTTCAGTCGAGCCTAACAAGTCATTCATCACAGCGAAACAAACAATTCGTCGCTTCGGTTTCCACGTCCAAGCTTGCCGCGTCCTCGCGTGCTCAGGCGCAAATTTTCGGTTGTTGAAAAACAAGAGCAGGTTTTACCGAGGACCAGAGACGAGACATTGACAATTCTAAACCGGCGGCTGAGTTCGTGACGATCTGCAATCCACTGAAACTGAAGATTTTGTTGCTCGGTCGCTTCCCCGGCTGGATTGACGGAATCTCTGGCAAGGAGCAAGATTTGTGTGTTGAGCTACAAGGGGTATGTCAAGGCGGAAGTCGTGAGTCCGAGCCTGCTGCCACATTATGCAACTACTTATGGATGCATCTCTTTAGTATCGTCTGTCAGGTGCGGAAGACCATACTCTCCTGCTCGAGATCAAGGCCCGCAAAAACCCCGTCACACTCACCCTTCCTCATTCTTTCTGCGGGACTATCTGTGTGCGTACGACATCCGAGCAGAAGAAGAAGCGTTTTCACCTCCAACGTCTGACATATTCTGCGGCGCTTCGCAAGCGCATGAAATCTGGCCATATTCACTTTGGTCATCTTGTCGACATGGACGAGGATCAAGTGCTGATTGAGACGTCCGGTAAGGTGATGCTCTTGTTGATGGATGAAAATGACAGATTGCGGAAGGCCAAGTGGTCTCGAGGGGGAACGAAGTGGTTGTACGGAAACAAACTTCAGGTGGTTTAAGAGCTTCCACATGGATCTGCTGCACTCAATCCCGTCTTTCATTTTGTCTACATGTATAGTCTCGCTCTGTATTGTCCCCGCTCTGCCATGGATGAATTTAGTCTTGTCCTGCTAGTAGGACTTTTGTTCGCTTTGGTCGTGTGCCCTTGAAATTTAGTTGATTCCAGTCCATGAGTTTTGCGCTTCCCGGCGCACTCGGAATCGCTTGCCCATAGCGCAAAAGTAACGAAGAGAAAAATAAATATTGAGACCCGTAGGTCTACCACTCTGGGAAAGCGTGTCATCCTTGTGCAGGGGCCATGCTAATCTTCTCTGTATCGTTCCAATTTTTTCGTATGTCACCCCGAAGGGGACAATGTTGAATGGCCCGAATAGGAGGGCGCGTGGCCGATTTTGGATTTTAGGCGGGCGGCGGGTTATGTGCGGGCTTTGCCGAAAACTCTTGAGACGATGCTGTCGAGTGTTGAAGCTCTCACCCCCATCAGTTCAGGAACATTCAGGCCTCAGATTTTCAGTACTTGGGCTCTCGCGCGCTAGACTATCTGGATTCTCGAACAGTGGCATTTCGTATTCGAAACACTCGAATGAAGAGCTCAAGGCTTAAGCTTCGAATACCGTTACCTCTTTCTTCCAATCGCGCCCCTGTCGCATCTGTTCTCATGGCGTCATTTGCTTTTGGCTCGTTCTTAAATCGGTATGTGCCTCACGACAATCGCTTCTGCAACAAGAAAGAGAGACATGTACTTTCTCTGTTCTCTATGTGTCAGGCTGGCACGCCAGTCGGAAGCATCTGAAGTTCATGTCCCTATGCCAATCGGACCACTAGGTCAGTCCCCGTTCCTTCTGAATCCCGAGAGATCGTTTCTGTTGACCATTCGTAATAAAGCGCGTAATATGTACACAGCATCTACCTTGATGACATGAGTGGACGCCCATTGTTCATGCGAGGTTGCCAGCACGTGTGGAATGCATGGACAGACTACAGCGCCGTGCTTCAGTCCTTCCAATGAACGAACTGTCAGCCTCGCCGGATTCTTGAGTCCCTCTTCGACCTGAATATGTCTCATCTCAAGTACGACTTGCTACAGAGAAAAGTAATGCCTACACCACTGCCCCGTTCCAACGGTTTATCGTGCACAAGGATCTAGACAAAGCAGGGGGTCCAGGATTGCGAATGGCACATCAAACAAGGCAAACTTCTCTATTCCAATAATGTCAATAGCCCAATCTCTGTATATCGCTGGAAAGTCCTGTCAGAGCCACAGCAAGGGCCGAACCCGACGCGAACCGTTATTGCAAAATTCGGGGTGCTGCCTATGGCGTGCGGCGCTCTTGAGCAGGAGGCGATGACATATGTCCGTCACTTAAAAAAAGCTGAAGGGGTGGTCGTGCCTCGTTTTCTGGGCTTTTACAAAGGCCAAGATGCCGAGGGCGATGTGACTGGGATTCTTTTGCTCGAGGACTGTGGCCGTTCTGTAACCGGCCGCGAGTGGGACAGGAATATCGACAACATTGCGTACGTGTCGCCACTGTGTCTGTTGCCGCCTTCTAATGTTTCTCATAATCTGATTCCAGTGAAGAAACGTGCGTGGCGCTGGCTCGCTTTCACCAGCTGACTGGACTCGAGTATGACAACTTCTCATTCGAGCACATCATCAAAGTAGATGGAACAAACCATGACGTGAAGCTCGTGAGCTTCATCAAGGCCACAAAACACAACTGCATGTTCCCCAAATCTGGTGAAATCGACGGGATTGAATTTGGCAGAATTGTCCGTGAAAAGCTTCCGGATCCAGGTCTGGAGCGTATCGGCTGTGAAGAGATTCATGAATTTTGCCTCAACTTGCGGCTCGTGCTGCCTGGTGCATTTGTTTGTTTTCGAGTCCTAACAGACATGATCTGACTGAATAATCTTCCATCCAGTCAATCTTCTTCTCGATGACCAAAGTATCCCGATCACGTCTGATATCAAGACTTATGACGATGCGTTCTGGCGAGCGAAGGATAGCTATCCCGACACGCCAGATGAGGAGATCGTTGAAGATATTTGGAGTGGCTGGAAGGAGATTGAAAATCACGTCGAGAAATATGCATTGGTGCTGTGGACTCGGGCGTTGGAGATCTCGGGCTTGGTGATTCAGAAAACGAGCTAGAGGAGGAGACGGCTTATGGCTCGGACAATGAAGAGTAAGTCTGCCACTAATGATGGCAGCGATTGTGTGGACTCGACTGAAAAAATGACATGAGATCGGCATTGGCATAGTCCGGTGGAGTTGTGAGGACCTTTACACCCCCGACAGTGACCCTTGAGGTAAGTCTTCATCGTTTCAATGTCGCGTCGCTTTGTTGCTCTCGTCTGTCCTCATCCGTCTTCCATCTATAGGTTCGCGGCAACTTGTTAAGCTGCATTTATCTTCGCTTTACTCAATTCACCTCCTTTTATTTTCAAGCCCACGGAACAGTATTGATATCCCCAATGCTGTTAAAGAATCGTTTATTGAAAGGTTGGTACCAAGTTCTTGTCAATTTCGTACTCAAAAGTCCTTTGCCTCTTCGCAAAATGTCTCTTCTTGGTATACAGTATCAGTTCATCAAATCCTGAAGCTTCGGGCTCTTGTTCTTTGCAGAGTGGAGGAGTGCTCAAGACCATCAGGAACAGAACCGACAACGATTTCCTCCCCTATCCAAGGACTTCACAGAGGCGTGTCTGTGCGTTCGATATGTTTAGAAGACAAGGTATACCCTGAAAGTGGAGTTTCATGGTCAGGGTCTTCTAGCGATCCTGGAGAATGGATACCAGCGTCAATCTGTGAAGTACCTAGGGACTTCGATGCAATGTCAGTCTATCGACCCGCGGTAGGTTACTGAGGGAAACATTTATGGATCCTAAGGCCGGTACATTTTTCGTCTCCGTTGTTGGTTCCGGTAGCCGCTGACATCACAGTGCCGATTATGTGTGATTTTAGATGGGGCAGCGTCAATGCTTGGTCAATGTGGAGGTCAGCGCCTCCATGACGGCACAGGGCTAGGAACAAGGCAGCGCCGATATAGCGATCATGGACAACTGGCGCTCCGTGACATCTTGCACCGATCCCAACGGATGTACGTATCCTCTTTTGAGTGACTTAGATTGTTACTCTGTCAACCAACTGCGGTCGCAATGTAAACAAGCACGCGAAGACAGACTAAGACCCACTTTTACATGCTCAGGGCTGTGGTCCATCACCCTGTCGTTAGCATGGCTGCGGCGTGCTCCTGTGCTTTCCATCTCGTTGTTATCGTTCTGTGATGGAGCTGATGGACACCGTACAATGGTGATCCTCCACCCACAGCGCTACACTCCTCCCGTCCTTGATCCGGTGTGCAACCCAACTATTCCCGGACCTCTGCATGGCGCCGATTCTCTAGAGGCTGGGCGCGGTATCTTTGCCCAAATCCAGCACCCAATACACCGACTGTCGGCCTCGCAGAGGTTATCAGAGCAACATCGGTCACGCACGGTCTCGTCTTAGAAGTACAAGGCGAACATCTGCTGTATGCGGGCTGTTCAAAGCCGCATATTTCTGTGGAACAACAGCACCGGACACGCGCGGTCATATCGCACTGGGCGATTCGCCCTGATTCGGCGGAGCCTCGGACTTCCATTTTGAGGAAGACGTTGTTGGGCGTCAATGAATCTTTTTGTTGTGCAAGTACAAGGCTGACCAAATCAGGCGCAGGGAACACGATCTTGCAGAACAAGGGCCCGAAGAGGTCGTCAGCATGCACATACTTATATACAAAGGAAAAGGAGACGCAGAAGGTACTGTTCTGACTGCCCTCGCGTCGATCTACATACTTCGTTTGTTTTTTCTCTTTCTTCTTTGGTTACTTCGTCTTCATCCTCGAACACAATGTATCGTTACAGCCCAACAATTTCGAGTCCTAATTCCGTGAGTGTTCCATCCCGATCTGCGTTTCTGAGCATAATTTGACATCGTCTTTCGCAGGCATTATCCATCTCGTCTTGCGAAGATGGTTCAGGTTCGGAGCAGGTGAGTTATCGAGTTCCATGGTCTCGTCGCTGAACAAGATTGACGCGATCGCCAACCAGTTCAACCAGACATCCGGCACCCATAAAGTGCACTACAAACCTCATCAGCAATGGGATTACCTTGTCGCCGCAGACGACCATCCCATCGATTTGTCTCTGATGCTGCCGCATTATCGCGCGCACAACCAGCCCATCGGACACCGCATGGGCATGTATCTCCACAGTGAGCGCCATGAGATCAAAGCGCGCGTGGTACGTTCACCAGTCTTGTAGCTGGCGCTCTCGAGACACGGGTCTTACGACAAAATTTCAGGGACGCAAATCTTTGCATGCAGCCTTTTCCTGTCCGTGCACGCGTCGAGCGCGGCGCCCGTCACACTTTACCTGCCCTCCGACTTCTCCGGCGTCATCCGCATCCCCTCATCCGACAGCTCGAGACAGAAGATCTCCCTCTCTGCCGGGTTCTCAAACCACATCCTTCCCCGTGTCCGTTTCATGTCGTCATCATCACCCCATACATGTCAGGACGCGCAGAACATGCACGATGAGGTCGAAATCTTCGCGTCTGGCCCTATCACGCTGCGGATGTGGAACGTCGTGGACGGCACGCCGGAAAAGCGACGCGCGAGGTCTTCCGCCGCCATGCTGAAATGCGCGAGTTCGACTCATGCGAGCGGTCCGCCGAAAGCCAAGGACGCGAGCAGCAGCGCGTGATCGACTGGGATTTCCTGCTCGAGGATTAGACATCGCTCAGCCTTTCACCCTCGACACATCATCTCTTCGTTCTTATTGTATTGTCTTGGATCACCATTGGTTTTGTTTTTCTCCTTGACTAACCTGTGTCAGGACCTTCTCACCGTGTAGCTCTCTCCCATTGTATCAGAACCATAATCCGGCTTCTTGGCATCTCATCACGCTGTCTGGTGTTTGTAGCATACCCTCTCCCGCCCACTCTATCGTTAGATATACGGAACGTACCTTGTCTCTGGCTAGACAACCCATTTATAGATATCGTAATTACATACCACTGTGATTGGAAGCGCTTCAGCTGCATCGGATTTGTTGCAATACATCTTGGACGCGTCCGGGTTCAGATTATCGCCTGCATATGAAATACAATCCATTCTATTGATACATGGGCAAACCATCTGCCTCAGTAACTGTACGCGTGACCGCTCCTCAATCGAAAAGTGGCCGGCCGCGCTTTCCTGCTGAAACGAGACACCCTTCCAAAGCCTCGACGAGAGCAGGATTCTCCAGAGCCGCCGCAACGCGCTCTTTATCGTTCAGTTGCTTGTTCACTGTAACGTCTTATGAGAAATGTCGACGGAGAGTCTTAAATATTCACGTACCTGAGCTCTCGCTCTGATGCGAGCCCGGCTTGAGCTTGATATCTATCTTGAACCTCGGCGGCAGACTGCGAATAAGCCGTACTCGGATGGCCAGGCCTATGCAATCGAAGAATCAATCTCGCGGAGTATTCACTATGAGCAAAGAGCGTGCCTATGAGGGTAGACATGCCGCAATGTGGAACGGTCGGTGTAAATTCGACCAGGACGCGATTCCGCTCGTGCGATATATCGATTTGGGGAGCAGAGACCACTGCGAGTTGTTCGAGCGTCATAGTGCTATGTTCTGGGTCCGTAATAGACCGGATAAGATCTGAAGGATAAAGATGTCAACGGAAATATGAAGTAGGGTGCGGTGGTACTTACCGAAGACCTCATCACTGTCGATGAGCTCCTCATCCTCCGAGCCCAACCCAGAATCATCCTCGTTGCCGTCAACCCACAATGAACGCTTCCCGCTGGGCACCTTCCTTTGTTTGTGATGCCTTCCCCGTCGATATGACAATAGGATTTGCGTTGAAGAGCTCGGCCATTTTGTGCAACGCGGGAGATATGAATGGTAGACTCGAAAGTGACCTCGACTCCGAGTCTGAGTCTACAGGCGCTGATCAAGACGAAGGCTTAGAGATCTAATCTTATCTCGACCTTACACGTGACCGTTCCGCAAAACGCCGCTTCGCGCCAAGGACAACAAGCGCGCTTCGGCTCTTGACAATCTGTTTTCGCGTCTCACTTCCACCACTCCCCCATATCTTACATTTCTCGCGTTTATTACTTTCCTGACATATTCTGCAATGCCACCAAAGGTATGTAGTACTTTCATGGAATTTACTGTCCAATGAGCCATGCCTGGACTCATTGCCATCGTCCGCAGAGGAAACGCGCAGAGAACGTTGAGGCGTCTTCTACGACGCGAACAACGAGGAGCTCAGCGCGTCTGGGAAAGCAGAGTGACGATGGTGCGTAGGATTGCTGTCTGTTATTTTCTTTTATTGAATTCAAGGACACTCGTTGAACAGCCAATACGAAAGTTTCTGCTAAAACAAGCAAGTGAGCGTTTGCAGTTTGGTTCGGTACCATATTCTAAGATAGAGAATAGGAAATCCGTAAAGGCCGACCAAGACGTCGAGGAAGTGCAGCCCACGAAGAAGGCGAAGACAGCAACGAAAGCTGCGCCCGCCAAGTCGAAAGTGGCGAAGGCTGGAACAGCGAGGTAAGGCGGCCTGTATTCCATTCGCACAAAATGCTTCTGCTCACTGTCCACAACGACTTGCTTCTCGCATCATAAATCGTGAGTAAATTTGGCTTTTCTCGATGTGATTGACAGGAACTGATGGAAGATCTTGCTGCAGAATGACAGGTCCAAGAAGCCCACAGCAGCTGCATCAAGCAGTGTCACTCCGTACGTTTGCAAGCTTTCTGACCGGGCACTCACTGACCTTTCGCGTGTATTGTGGCCTGCGAACATGCTGTCTTGATGCGTTGGCATGAATAGAGCGGTGAATGGTGCTGACGTAATGTTCATCTCCCGGCCGGTTTAGCTCCGAGGCTGATCCCGTTCCGCTCTTCCAGGAACCCGCCAAAGACGCCCTCCCAAAAAGGTATGTCAGCCGTCCCCCCACATGTATTCCCTTGTCTCCGCTTCTCGTCCACATTCTGCTCCTGTGCACGCTCTTCCCATTTCGTGGGCCTTGATTTTGCTCGCGGTGAGTCGTAGCCGACGAGCTTTAGGCTGCTGCTGGCTGGCGGCTGCGTTCTCCACTATTACTTGTGCTTCAGAACTACTCTCTTTGGATGATGCATTTCCGCTCTCTGTTTTGTTGTGGACCTAATGTTGATGAAATCAGGGAATCCTGGACGTCGCAACAGACATGTCGGTGCGTAGACAATTAATCATATTGTCCAGTATTGACCCTGCATCCTGCAGAAACCGGAGCCGTATAGTGCAGCACGCGCGGCGAAGCTCTTCGTGACTTACGCTGACGAAGACGACCCCTCTGTCATTGGTCCTGAAGGCTTCGAGAGACTATGCAATGATGCAAAGATTCCCCTGGATGGTGCAATGCCTTTAATTCTGGCATGGCAACTAGACTCGAAGGAAATGGCCAAGATAACGAGAGACGAATGGACGAAGGGGATGGGAGCCTTGCAGTACGTGTCATGTTGTTGTGATTATCTTCGTGTCTTATTTAATACACCAGAATATCCTCTTTGGAATCGCTCGCGCTCTGTCTCAACCAGTTGCATGACATGCTTATACTGAATAAGCGTCCCTTGTCGCGTCCGGCTTCTATTGCTCATACCCAAGCGGGGAAGAAGAAGAAGGCACCGGACGCGTCCACTGAGCCATACAATCGCACTCGGTATTATGAGTCTGCTCGAAATCCGAAGCAGAGTTTCACGAAGGCGTACATGTTCAGTTTTCAACTGGCGAAGGTCGAGTACGTATGATCCCCAACGAAACGTCATCACGCCTCTGATATGTCTGAGACAGAGGCGCACGGGTCATCGACATCGAAACGGCGTCTGCGCTCTGGTCGGTAATGCTGGTTCCCCGGTATCCATTAATGTCCGAGGTGTTGCAGTTCATTAATGTAAGTTCGGCCCCACGACCCGACATTCCGACTTAGGGTCGCTCATGCTTTACGTGTAGGAGACCGGGAACTACAAAGCTGCCAATAAAGACCTCTGGACCATGGTCAGTGATTTCTGGCGTCGTTTGCCGCTTCATTGTATTTATTGAAAGCCCCGATGTGAAACAGATGGTGGAGTTTTGTCAGACAATTCAACCAGACCTTGGGAACTATGAAGCTGACGGTGTACGTACACTCCTTGATCTTTCAACCGTATGTCAACCTCATAACGCTGTTTTCACTAGGCATGGCCAACGATGCTTGATGATTTCGTGTCATGGAAGAAGGCGAAGAGTGATTCTTCGCCATCCGCCTCGAGAACAGAGGCATAAACCTCAAAGGACCGTTTGAACTTCACGCTGGCATGATCTACACATTTGTATCATATCATATCCACCCTAATGATCCCAGACCATATATACGTCCATCATCAATCTACTCTTGCATGCACCACGCGCTCCGGTATACATAGATACGTACTAATACACGAGTTGCACACGTCCACAGGCCCTTTTGCCATTCTGAATAAGGTCAGGAAGAACCGTCGTCGCAGGCCCGCTTTGAAATCACCAGACCGAGGACTGCATATTGATATCGTGCGCCGTTCCCCGCCAACTATCGCCCGCCCTTCTTGTCTCGAAACGGCAAGTACACTGCTCGGTGCCGCGCCGCGCTCTGACTCTCCCGTCCGTCTCCCCGTCCCCCTCCCTTCTGCCCGTCCCGCTCGCGCGACTCCCGAAACGCGCGCCGCGTCTCCTCCAGCCCCACCACGGGCTCGCGGAGCGCGTCCTGTGCCAGAAAGAGCGGCACCGCGTTTGCGCGGGCCTCGCGGACGAGCGCGGCGCGCTTGCAGATCGAAACGCGGGATGAACGCCGTATGCTGGGCGCTGTCCGCCGTCGCGAGGCCGGGGACGGTGTCGGGCAGCGCAGACAACCCGAGCGCGGCATGCGCATCTTTCCAGCGCCCGTCGAGGTGGTACATTTGTGTGTCTGGAGGAGAACGCATAAGAAAGGTTGAACGCGGCGCGGAGGAGGACGAGGACGAAGGGCGATGAACAGGAAAGGCATTGCGCGTCTCCAGCGAAGGAGGGTCAAGGATCTTTGTAGCGGGTGCATCAAAGTCGAGTTGGATGGCGGTTGAGGACAACTGGCTCCTGCTCGTTGTCCGTCGCCGACCGCGGCGGGCGGCATCGCCTTTGAGTTTGAGCTAGCGGCGTGTCTGCCTGATTCTAGACCGTCTAGATTCAGAAGACTTGTTGAACGCGTCGCAGGCACGTGATGTCTTCTCGTGGTCACGGATGCCAATCAACAGCAGCTCTGCGTGACCCTGCAAAGTTGTCCATTGGACTGTCCATTTCCGCACTCTGTTCGCCAAAAATAAAGAATGAAAATTGCATTAATTGCTTGCTAGAAACCATGCTCAACGTACACCCGTGTTTAATATTCCACGTCGAGTGGCTTCAGCGCCTGCATCTTCTCCATCACCTCCCTGACTTCCGCCTCCGCGAATACAGCCGCCTCCTTCGCCACCACGAGCTTTTTCTCCAGCTCGTCCGCGCCCATCTGCCGCATCACGCCACCCGTCGCTTACCATGCCCAGCGTGTCAAACTTCTGCAGCGTGTTCCCCATGCGTGGCGCGAAGCCGTGCGGGTCCCACCCGTTGTCGTTGAACGACAGCACAGCGCGGACGGCGGCGGTGTTGATGTCGCGGTGGAGCTCCTCGAGCTTGGATAGCTGGACTTCCATCCAGCGCGCGCGGCGTTCGAGGGCGAGCGTCAGGGCAGCCACCTCGTCTTTGCCGCCTTCCTCGCCGTTATCTTCCAGGAAGTCGTCGCCTTTGAGCATGTCACGAAGCACGCCATCGAAAGAAGAACTGTCGTCCCAGGTGGTGCGAGGAAGGAGGCGGAGCAGATCTGAGATATGGTTTGCGTCAAAGTTTCGAGCAGCTGCTGGAAGATGAGACGGCATTGTCGATAGAGCCGGAGGGCATGCTGTTGGCAAAGGAGCCTCCACCAACGGATAGCGCGGACAAAGCATGCACGAGCGGTCCATATTCCAATGGCATCTTCGCCGCAGGATTGATCTTGGAGGTATCGAAGAACGGGTGTCCGGCAAGGTCCATTGCCGGGCACTGCAGGTCAATCTGCGCGAGCAAGTCCTCAATAGACGTGGGCTCGCTGGACGGCAACATCTCAACAGATTGACCACGCGAGCTCGTTGAGTTCGAGTCGATGATGCTCGCCGTCTTGCCGGACGGGAGCTGGGGTGCTTCGGAGGCAGCAGCTGAGGCAAGTGAAGGCGACTCGGCGAGCAGTTCACCTTCCCTGGGAATCTTGATGGGCTTGGTGATAGGGCGATTCTTCTTGGGCATCTTAGAGAGGAGTGGTCCTTGGCTAGCTGGAGAAGGAGCAATTGCTGGCCCAGACGTATTGGACTGCGCAGGACGCCCGGTAACCTTGGCACTTTGATCAGTCCCAGTGGGCTTGTTGGCAGCCGCCGCCGCCTTCTTGTTCCGGGCCTTCTCCTCCTTCTCCTTAGCTAGTCGAGCCGCAAGCTCATGAGCAGCTTTCTGCCTTTCTTTCTCCTTTTCCAATCGCTCCCTCTCAGCCTTTTCCTTCTCTGCCTTAGCTCGCGCGGCCTTCTCCCTCTCTTTCTCCTTCGCCTTCTCTGCCCGCTCGAGTTCAAGCCGCTCTTTCTCCGCCTTCTCCTTCTCCAGCCTCTCCTTCTCCAAACGCTCCTTTTCAGCCTTCTTCACTGCGCGCTCCTTATCCTTCTCCACCTTCCTCTCTGCAGTCACCTTCGCCCTCTCCGCCGCGCGCTCCGCGGCCGCCGCTTTGCGGGCCGCCTTCTTGGCCGCCTTGCTGTCGGTCTCTTCAGCGGGCAACTCGTGGGTTCGCTCTGAGGTAGCGGGAGTAGACGGCTGTGGGGGCTGCGCCGTCAGCGCAGGGAAATCGGACGACGAGAGGAGGGGTGACGGAGAGGGTGCACGCGAAGTCGAGCTTGGCACTGCATGCATTGCATGAGCGTTTATGTCAAGTCAAGCGAAGAAATATATCATTTCGTGGGAGAATGAAAGGAAAGATGGTACGTCAGCATCCGAGCAGTAATAAGTCCATACCGGGACATGAGTAAAAAGGAACGAAGGCGGCAACGGGTTCAATGCATACGACGGCGGCATCGCTGGGTATTATATGGAGGTTGGGAAGGAAGGGGGATGGGAGTGTGTGCGCAGACGAAGGTTGCCAACCGACTCAAGAGTGATGGTAGAATTTGCGCACTGAGAAGGCACAGCGCTCGGTACTCGTGTTTTGTCCCGGGACTCCCGCCCTGACATCAAAGGGGAAGTACTCACCGTGAGAGACCATGTCCATGTTACTACCCATGTTCATCGGATTCGGACTCGGCGAGAGCCCAGGCGGGGGAAACGTGAGGCCAGGCGGTGGACCAAAACCCATCTGGTTTGATTGGAATTCGGATGGTTGGTTTTGATACCGCGAGTCGGAATGCATTGACGAGAAGCTGGCGGACATGATGGCGGGATCGTTGAAGGGCTGCCGATGGTTAAATCCATATTGATCACCATCTTATAGAACCAGATAGAAGGTAACAGTCAGATAAAATGCTAGCACATAGATAACGGAGTGTCTTACCTCCTAAACCACCTGAAGTCGCCCGTACGGAATTGGGTCGCTGCTGCTGATCGCGGCTAGACTGGATGAATTCCCGCAACGCCGCCTCACTGACAGGAGGCGGTTGATCAAATGGCTGGAATCTCCCTGTCGACTGCATCTGCCCATAACCATGGTGATGAGCCTGAGCCTGAGCTTGAGCCTGCGCCTGCGCCTGCGAGACCATTGGAGAACTCGCCGCAGAACTTGAATGCGGATGGAATGACTGCTGCTGCTGGTATGCCGACCACGGCGATGACGGAGAAACGACGTCGCTGGGGCTGTACATCGATTGGTGGTTCTCCGCGGCACTGAGTGGACTTGCTCCCACACGAGGACTCGAGCCTGAGCTGAGACCTTGCTTTCCACCTCGTGCAAATCCAAATCTCGACATCCTCCGAGAAGGATCATCATCAAGAGCAAGACGACGTGCTGCCGCGTTCGCATCTGTATCCGAACTATCGTTGAAAGGATTGAAGGACCCGGTGTACGATGCGGAGCTTGATGGTTGGCGTTCGTTGGGATCATAGATGGAAGAAGGGGTATGCGGAGGGAAGCCAAGGCCAGGAGGGCTCATGAGCGGATTGGGCGTGAGCTGATTTCCGCTACGGAGTGCAGGGAACGCATCCACGAAGCTGCCCGAGAATGGCACGGTACTACCAGGCGGGTCCATTTCTTGCAATGCATCTAGGTCTTCGGCGCCAGCGAGCTTGGGATCGAGGTTAAAGCTGAAACCTCCAAATTTGCCGTCGCCACCCGTGAGCGTCTGGAGTGTACGATCGAAATCTGGGAACGGGCTGACACCTGTCGCGGGGAGTGCAGACTCGCGCCGCGCTTTGACGTCGTTGAGAAGCGCCTGGACTTGGGTTGACATCTGATACGTCGGGTTGTTCGGGTTTGCGCGGTTAGGAGGAGGAAGCCCGGGAGGAGCGGATAGGCCCGGTGGAACATCTGGCACGGCAGGAGGTATCGCAGGGGTCATCGCAGGGGTCACTGGCTCGGGCGAGACAGAGGATGTTGCCAAACCCTGTGATCCTGAACCAAAGTCGGATTCTACCGCAACTGAGGAAGCAGGCGAACGTGGTGGAAGAGGCGGAGGCGGCGCTTTTGATTTCGCTGCCCTCGCCGCTGGGGTTGATGGTCTGGCTCCACCGGCTGGCGTCGATGGTCGTGACGAGGACGCAACCGACGAGGGCCTCGCTGTAATAGTGGCTGAAGGCGGCTTTGCTTCTTTGCCTTTTGCAGTGGGTGTTGCCTCGTGATCTCGCTCGCCAGCTGGTGTTGCTGCGCGAGGTCGAGCTAGCACATTACGGCGTGAAGAGCGAGCCGCCGTGATATTGGTATTGTTATGCAGCGCAGTCGACGTATGCGTAGTATTAGTGGCACCTTTGGCCCATGAGGCGGAACGAGGCAGGCGAGCTAAAAACGATCGTTCAGCTAGATGTATGTGATTGGATTGAAGTGTGGGCAATTTACCTGACGTATCATCGGGCTTTTTGCCCAGCACAACTGTCTTCCTGGCCGTTTCCGTGTCCTTGATGGTATGCTGCCTGCGTCTTCGTCAGCAACAGAGTTAAGTAAAGGTGATGAAACGCGACTCACAAGGTTGACAAGTCCTCCTTCGTAAAGCAATCCTTCTCATCTCCCCACTCGTGGAGATTCATGCAACTGTGGTCCGTACAACTGGCGCCACGCAGAAATGCCATGCAATACTTCGTCGTGCCATAGCTCGCACGCATTACCTCGTTGCCGCCACCTGGCGACGCCGTCCCGTCCACCGCTGCGATACAGCGAGCGGCATCCTCCCGCCGATGGTATGTGATATACAACCCGACTACGGGTGTCTGTCCGCCAGGCGGGGAACGCTTGACGAGTAGAATCTTTGAGATCCGCCCGTATTGCCCGAAATACTCATTCGAACGCAACGTCGGTATAAGCTGCCAATGGTGTGTTAGTCAACGCGCATATAGTCCAAAGAACGAGAACGGACCTCTTCTTTCGCAAATCGTGGGCCGATACCAATTACATAGACAACGTTGCGCTGAACCACGCGCACGTTGGCAAGGTGGCGGCGACCAAGGGCATCGAGTTCCTTGCGCTCACGCTCCCTCTGCTTCTTCTGCTGGGTTAAGCGCCGATGGCTGCACAACGCCAGATGTCAGAAAAGTTGCTTAAGAAAAATCGACAGCTAGCTCAACGCACTCGTCTTTGTTGACAGGCTTGAATTGAACAGCCTCATCAGAGTACTCCCTCCTACAAGCAGGGCACTTCTTATTGAGGTTCTCCTTGATGTGGTGCCAACAGAAACGGCAAATCTGTGCGCAAAACAGTGTTCAGTCGGCGGGTTTCAGGCGCATTACATAAGACGTACTTGGTATCCACACTGGCAAGGCTTGAAGTTGAGGTCGGATACATCCATCTCTTCGAGACAGAGCGGGCATTCCGCCGCCTCCTGCACAGATCAGACGGTGATCAACATGCCGTTCATCTCATAGAAAGCCACAATAAACCAGACGTACCTCTTCATCGCTCCAGTACGCGTCCTGGACGCCAGTCAAAACCGATGATTTGCTTTGGAGAGCGACACTTGCATGCACGACAGGTGCGGGTAGAGAAGGGTGTAATTTAGTCGCGGACATCGTTGGCATCGCGATGTAGCAGCTGGGCAGGTGCTGATGAGGGGGAAGAAGAAAGAGGGATATTTGGGCGGGTTCAGAGGACGGCGACAAAGGGAGGACAGCGACGCGACAATGAGGCAGGCTCAAGCTTTTCTTCCCACGCTCCAGAGACCTCTGACACCCTGGTGAGGACAACAGCCACCATTCTCTATTCTCGTATTTTCTCGATTTTCGATCGTTCTCGTAGATTATTTCAGCACCTGGCCATCCATCCAGCGATCGCAAGAGCCGGTATCCTCTGGTAAATGTGGAAAAGCCACACCTACAGCAACTGCAGTAGAATATCCATAGCGGATAGTCTACGAACAGTGGTCAGCGTTTCGAGTAGCCTCAATGAGCTCGTATGCCGTTTATTCGGGGGGACGCGGTATCTTCGCGGAATTCTCAGTTCAGGCGCTGTCACACAACGTGGAAGCTTGGAACATGATGCGGAACTTCATCAGCCGAAAAGACTGACGGCACACTACTATGAAAGCCCCGATGACCCGCGTTGATGAACCAAGGTGAGATCCGACGAACAGCTGAACAATGGGAACATAATGAGATAGCAAGAGTGAATAGCTATACAGTGAACAAATACATCAACAAACGGGTCTCCTCCGGAGGCTTAGATATCAAAATCATCGTCATCATGTCTCTCTCTTCGTTGGAACTGCAAGACACTCATCAGATCGGGCTGGTCAGAGATGTGAGATCATGATGCATACCACGATAGCCCCCTTCTTCGCAGAAGATTTAGAATTCGCCTCCTCCGCCTGTGTTAGATGACAGACGGACATGGATGAACGATCAAACAATGGAGAGAACCGCGACATACCTGCTCCAAGAGCTCGATGAGCTGCTGCTCTGTTACTCGAGCCCGCAATTGCCCCGTCTGCGCCATTCGCAGGAGAATGGACTCCATCTGCCGCGATCGATCTGGGGACACCAGCGCAATTCTGGCCACTGCGACACGGACATCAAAGCGTCAATGGCATCGCCGATCGGTACCGCGTCGGACGGGGCGTACAAGCCATACGAAATGGAGCACTAGAGTAAGCAGCGTACCAGGAAAAAAAAATAGATTTAAGCATACGTCGTTCTCGTGCAGCCGAGTCGAGCACAGTAGCGAGCATATCTCTGCGCATCTGCTCCTCGTTCTGTCTCTTGGCTTCATCTTCCCCCGTGCCCTCTCCTGGGGCACCGCCAGACTCTTTCTGCTGCAGCTGGTTTAGGCGGGCCGCACGAATGGCGGCGAGTTCTGCATCACCCATTGTGGTCGGGGTATTTCGTGGAGGGATAAGAAGAAAGAAAGAGAAGAAAGGATGTGTCGAACTCGCAAGTTGCGCGAGGCCTCTCTGGGGCCAGAGGGGGTCACGTGCAGCACCCGCCGCCGGAACAAAACGCAAAAGTTCGAGGGCGTTCGGGAACTAGAAGTGTCCTGTCCGGATTGTCCGAACTGTCCAATCTGTCCGTCTGAGTCTGTCTCAGTGGACAGAACTGTCCGTCCGCGCCCGATCGGGCCCGATCGGAGACAGGCATCCGTGACGGGTAACCCTAAAGGAGGCGCCTACCCCCTAGAGTAGGGTTGGGCATTACACAAGCATTGAGCGCCGGCAACCTGGCGCCCGAAATTCCACGCAGCGCTGGTCCACCCCGAGCTGCTCAACTGTGACCTCGCATAGATCTGCTCTTGCAGCAGCAGAGCTCCACATTTCTGTACTATGGATTGTAGCAGCTGCAAGGTCTACATGCTCCTCATTGAGGTAGGCCTTCCTCACAGCTGTTTGCACGTCTGATTCCAGCTCAGAAACCACTGGCCACGTACCAACAGCATGCGCAAACTGTACGCCAAAGCCGAGCTGAGCCCGCTCCCGAGCGCAGACATGCCCGTGCACCTTCGTGGATGAGGGGTGTGAGGTGGAAGTCAACAACGCAGAGGACCGGCGAGTATTTTGTGGTGCGCTGCCCCCTTCTCTTGCACAGTGTCACTCAGCTCAGCGGTGTATTTCTGCACTTACAGGATGACAATGACATCGTGTCTGAAGCCGAGGACAATGGGAATCAGTGTGGTTGACGCCTTCCATCTCATTCCTTGTGTATCAAACTTCATTCCTGTGCGTGCCTTCCCATGGCACTAACCCCCAAATCCCACAGACGAGGGCACGAGCAATTCTCTGCAGCATTGCTGAATATCGCATGGCCAGTGCATGTGACTGTGCCGTCATATTCAGTGCATCACTTGATGGCATCGTATGTATGTTTGGTCTTGTGCACTATCATAACTTCTACACATTCACCTCATCAGAGCCTGTGCAGTTCTCCAGTCTCGCAGTCGACCCGAGTGGCGAGGCCGTTGCTGTGGGCTCGACAGACTCGTTCAAAGTCTTCCTGTGATCCTTACTGGCAAGCTGCTCATGCTCCGCAAGTGTGCTTGCATTTTTGCTGACCGTAAAAGTGCTTGTGAGCAGCTCGTGGGACAAGACTGTGCATATGTGGAACATGTTCACATGCACACGTGCGGTCGAGCTTTTCACGCTGAGCATGGATGTGCTCGCACTCATGTTCCGGTCGGATGGGCAGGAATTCATCGTCGTGAACCTCGACGGGCAGCTGTCATTTTTTTCGACAAATCTCGCGCAGGAGACGGGTGTCATCGAGGGCCAGCTTGACATCGTTGGCAGGTGGTGTCACGGATCGCTCCATTTCTCTCCGCCTTCTTCTCTGCCATCAAGGCATCGCGTCGGTCATGTGCTCCAGCAGCCCCATCACATGTTCACTTCCTCACATGACCTGGGGCTATCCTTCACCCATGCCCTTGTTCCCCTTTGGGACATCCTATTGTTCTCCCTCCCATTGTTCTCCTTTTGGCCACCATTGTTCTCACTCTATTGTTCGACCCATTATGGTGTCCATTGTTCTTTTCCCATTGTCGTCCCAGTACTTATAGGCTCCCTGTCGCTCGCCTATTTCCCTAGATTGTCCATTTCGTCTGTACCGTACTGTACCTCCAATACAGGTCACTGCGCTGCTAGTCGCTCTCTGCTCTCTCACTCCCATCATCGCTGGTGACTTGGGTGGTTCTCTGCTGTCTACGACCGAGTCTTGACACCTGGACAATCTCTCATACACCCGCCTCACCTCCCTACTATCGCCCATCATACCTTTCTTCTTTGAACCCTTCACCGCCGACATCTTCACCGAATCCCGACATCCATTCCATCAACCTCATCTCCCCTTTCCCATCGCCAACACCATCGAGGGCAGTGCACTCATCCCCCTCCTCCGCTATTGTGCTGTGAAGCGTTGGGAAGCCGAAGGAGTTTGGTTTCGATTGAGGTCGTGGAAACCACGTGCAGGTGCTATCTCCATTGCCTTATACGTTCGAATTCGAGTTTCCTTTGACGTCGACTTGCAAGAATTCACGTTCGGTGCTTCGGATATCGCTTACCACTGTCGCCAACCCAACCGAGGATCCCCTGCAAGTATCCTACCATCGACCTCATTCCCCTTTTGCACACTAGGTTTCTTCACCCCAGAACCCTCGCCTGAGCCTGTGTGGGCCAGAGAACGCCTCGGCCACCGATTCCTCAGAAACCCGTACTCGGACCCCCTGTACCCTCGTGCTCTTGGTCGTCGCCCAGTCGCGGCTGACTTCTTCTAGACCTCACCATTGATCCCACCGACCCCCGTTTCCAGACCACAGAACCATACCCACTTGGCGTCTTTGCCTCGCTCGACGAATACTTCATCTACACCCTTTCTGGCATCGTTCGAATAGACTTCGTCACTCCGGACGACGACGACGACGATCCCGCACAGTGGTACTTCGCTGATCGTGACGACCAGGCAGACCTCGAGCTTAACGACTTCGACGTCGCAGCTACAGAACACCGCCGCCAACACCCCGCTACCCCGCCACTTCCCACCGTCGCCCTTCCTAGTGCAGATTCTCCCCTGCTCGCACCACCCCACTTGTTGTTCCCCCAGGTATTACCTTCAACCCGGTAACCAACAACTACTACGCATACCGCTCCGACACCAATCGGCTTGTAGTCAGTTGGAGACCCAGCCTCGTAGAAGAAAGTGACCTGTGGTTTTGGCAGGCCAGTACCCTCTTCTTAACCACTGCAGAACTCGCACTCTCTCAAGCAGTTATAGAGAATCTCGCTCAGCAACAAGCTACCCGCCTCGATACCCTTCGGGCCCCACTACCACCACCTGTTTCGACGCCTACCCCAGTACCAGTCCCCTCACCTGCTCCACCCGTTGCCGCTGTTGCATCGACATCCACCGTCAACGTCAAACCAACCATTGCCACAGCTCCCCCTGTTCCGCCGCCCGACGACATGTCCAACCCCGAGATCGGCGTCAAACCTGCTCCCTTTGAGGGAGATCGTTCCAAGTCCAAGGAATTCCAGCTGCGTATTCGCTTATTCCTTCGTGCCAACTCCGTCAGGTATAAAGAGGATACCGCCCAGATCTCCCTCTTCCTCGACCTCTGCCAGGGCCCTATTGCCGGCCAGTGGGCCACCCAGCGTGTCGAGGAGATCCTTGAGGATGACGATCTTGTGGCTGCAGCCACATCTCCAGCCCATGTCCCTCGCTATGCCAACCTCACTGCCCTTCGAACTCGCTTCAATTTGGACTTCTCCCCCCTTGACGACTCCAAGGATGCCTCCCATGCCATCCAGACCCTCCAGATGGGCACGCGCCCGGTAGTCGACTACATCACCGAGTTCGAGTCCTTCGCTCCTCGCACCGGCTACAACGATGTGGCCCTGATCGATTGGTTCCTGCATGGCCTCAACAGCGCCTTGCGAGATGATTGCCAGCGCAGCTACCCCACGCCCACCACCCTGGTTGAGTGGAAGGCAAGGGCCCGGGACAGGAATGCTGCCTACCTCATGCGCACCCGGTTCCAGAGTCCCCGCCCTACAACTGGGCGCGCCCCGGTGAGCACTCGCTCCCCTCAGTCCACATCTACTGGCCGATCCCGCACAGTTGCTGCTACAGGTGCCCCACTGCCCAAACTCTCGGAGCCTGACCGTGAGCGTCTCAGGCGTGAGGGTGGTTGCTTCCGCTGCCGCCAGAAGGGCCATGGCTTCCGCGACTGCCCCCTCAATGCCGACTCCAACCCCCGTGCCCCAATCCCTCGTGTCCGAGCGCTAGAAACCGGCTCTGCCCCGGGAGTAGCTCCAGAAGATGCAGCCGCCGCCCTCGCTGTCCCCGCCATCAACAGGTCCATCGCCGACTTATCGTCGCAGTTGAAGGACTTGAGTGAGGAAGAAAGGGAAGAGGCAAAAGCTGCATTAAAGGATATGGTTGAGGGTTTTTAAAGCGCCCCCCGGTCACGTCGTCCGTGGGTGGCAAGAAACATTTCTTTGATCCGTCGAATCGCTTCTCTGTACTATCCGACCCCTGTGAGCAATCGTATCCATCGTCTTTGCGCATGTCCGCTATCACGCCCAACCGTCAGACACCGTCCATTACGCTCCAGGCCAAGATTATCACTACCCCGATCAAGAAACAAATCGACGCTGAGGCACTTCTCGATAGTGGTGCAGAAGGCATCATTATGCACCCCGAGTTTGCCAAGAAACACCAGTTCCCCCTCAAGAAACTCCCTAAACCCTTTCCCGTTCGCAATGTGGACAACTCCGAAAACATCATGGGCTGGGTCCGCTATTCAGTCAACCAGAACATCCGCATTTACGCCAAGGACTCGACGTCCTTCCATGAGGAGACAGCTGAGTTCTATCTCGTTGATATTGGTGACTACGACATTATCCTTGGGACCGATTGGTTACAGGAACACAACCCTGAAATTGATTGGGTCTCTCGTCGTGTCGACATGACTCGCTGCCCTCCCTCTTGCACTCTGAATAAACCCCCAGTCAAGAACCTGTCCACTCGCACTGAACGCCGCCACTCAGCCCCTCGTCCACCAGTCCTCAGCACTGCTGCAGTACTGCTCCCCCCACCTTGCCCCCTCCATTGCTCCCACTGCCCCCACCATTTGTTGCTGCTCCCCTTCCCAAATACGTGATCCCCGCTCGCCGAGTCCAAGGTGTCCGCCTTCGCCGCATCCACCTGTCCAAAGTCCCTGCACGTCTATTCACTGAGGACGATGACCCCCGACCTAATGTCGATGACGACTGGGTTGAAGAGGGCCTTCGTCTAGCTGGTGTTCTCCCTGACTGGGACACACCACCCCCACCAGACGACGACCCCGACTATCAACACACCATCCGTATCCGTCGCTCTTTCACCAATGCTCAGAAACTGGCGGAGCGCGTGGCCACTCGTGTTGCAGAGAAGTCCTTTGCTGAGATGGTTCCCCCTCAGTATCAGGATTTCCAACCCGTCTTCGACGAGGAATCCTCCCATCGCCTCCCCGAACGTCGCCCTTGGGATCACGCCATTGACCTGAAAGATGGTTTTGAACCCCGTTCATGCAAGGTCTATCCCATGGCTCCTACCGAGCAGGAAGACCTTGATTCATTCCTTGATGACCAGGTCAAGAAAGGCTACATCCGTCCTTCCAAATCCCCTATGGCAAGTCCCTTCTTCTTTATCAAGAAAAAAGATGGAAAACTACGCCCCGTCCAGGACTATCGCACCCTCAACAAAGGCACCATCAAGAATGAATATCCCCTGCCCCTCATCTCTGAACTCGTTGACAAGCTCAAGGGTGCCAAAGTCTTCTCCAAGATGGACGTTCGTTGGGGTTACAACAACGTTCGCATCAAGGAGGGCGACGAATGGAAAGCCGCCTTCAAAACCAACCGCGGTCTCTTTGAACCCCTGGTGATGTTTTTTGGTCTTACCAACTCCCCTGCCACGTTCCAAGGAATGATGAATGAACTTTTCAAGGATCTCATCGACACGGGCAAAGTCGTCATCTACATGGACGATATCCTCATTTTCACCGAAACCCTCGAAGAACATCGCGACCTTGTGCGCAAGGTCCTCCAACGCCTCCAGGACAATGACCTCTTCCTCAAACCAGAGAAGTGCTCGTTCGAGCAGCCCTCAGTTGAGTTCCTCGGTCTCATCGTCTCCCATAACACGCTCGCCATGGACCCCGTCAAGGTTGCAGGCATTGCTGAATGGCCTGCCCCTCGTAACGTCAAGGACGTCCAGTCCTTTGTTGGCTTTGGCAACTTCTATCGACGCTTTATCCAGGACTTCTCCAAAGTTGCTCGTCCCATGTTTGACCTTACCAAGAAAGACCATCCTTGGGCCTGGTCTGCTGAATGTCAACATGCCTTTGAGGCTCTTAAAGCTGCGTTCACCTCGTCCCCAGTCCTTATCATGCCTGACCCGTCCAAACCCTACCTGGTTGAGGTCGATGCCTCAGACTATGCCACAGGAGGTATCCTATCCCAGCGCGGGGAGGACGAGCAATGGCACCCTGTTGCTTACATCTCCAAGGCCTTCACCGCCCCCGAACGCAACTACGACATCTATGACAAGGAACTCCTGGCCATCATCCGCGCCCTCGAAGCCTGGCGCCACTACCTGGAAGGTTCTCCCCATGCTGTGGAGATCTGGACCGACCATAAGAACCTGGAATACTTCAAGTCTGCCCAAAAGCTGAGTCGTCGTCAGGCTCGCTGGGCTCTCTTCCTCACTCGTTTCGACTTCACCCTGATCCACAAACCCGGTATTCATCACCGGCCAGATGCCATGTCGAGACGACCTGACCATAGAGAGGGGGTGGACGACGACAACTCCGATCGTGTCCTCCTCGACCCCAAGTACTTCCAGATCCGTGCTACACGTCCAGCTGCTGTCAAGTCCATTGGCAATGCTGATCTTCGCCAACGCATTCGCAATGCCAAGACCAAGGACATTGAGGTTGTTCAAGCCCTTGATGTGATCCTGAACAATGGTCCTCGTTCCCTCGTCAAGAACCTCCAAGAATGGAACTACGAGGATGGCCTCATCCTCTTTCGTGGCAAAGTCTACATCCCTGCTGACAAGGACCTTCGTCGGGACATCATCAAGCTGCATCATGACACCCCCATGGCTGGTCACCCAGGACGCTACAAGACCTATGAGCTCCTCAGTCGCAACTACTGGTGGCCCGGTATGTCTGTCTTCGTTCGTGATTATGTTGATGGCTGTGCTACCTGCCAGGCCACCAAGGTTCAAAATCACCGCCCTCATGTTGAAACAATTCCCAATGCCATCCCTACCCGTCCCTTCCAAGACATTACCTCGGACTTCATCGTCAAACTCCCAGAATGCCAAGGCTATGACTCCATCAATGTGGTCGTCGACCGTTTTACAAAGCATGTCTCCTTCACTCCTTGTAAAGAGACCATTACCAGTGATGGCACAGTCGACATCCTTTTTGACAGGATTTATCGGAACTACGGCCTCTGGGAACGCCTCATCTCTGATCGTGGCCCACAGTATGCAGGCAAAGTCATGCGTGGTGTCTTCGACAAACTTGGTATCAAGTCCTCCCTCAGCACTGCCTATCATCCACAGACCGACGGCGAGTCAGAACGCGTCAATCAAGAACTCGAGCAGTTCCTTCGTACCTTCTGCAACTACCGTCAGGATGATTGGGTCCAATGGCTCCCTTATGCTGAGTTCTCGCACAACCACCGTATCCACAGCGCCACTAACCGAGCTCCATTTGAAATGCTCCTCGGCTATATTCCCACTGCCATCCCCACTGTCAACCCCACATCGTCTACACCCGCTGTCGAGGATCGTTTCCGTCACCTCGAACAACTTCGCACTGAGGTCCAGGCCAGCCTTCAAACAGCTGCTGATCTCATGAAGCGCAACAACCAGGACCATATGCACGACACCATCCACTTCCAGGTTGGTGACAAGGTCTGGCTCGATGGCAAGAACATCAAAACCACGCGACCCAAAGCTAAGCTTGCTGATCGACGCCTGGGACCTTTCGAAATCACTGACGTCCTGGGCCCAGTCTCTTATCGACTGAAGCTACCGCCCACCTGGCGTATTCACCCGGTGTTCCACACATCCCTGTTGTCCCCTTACAAGGAAACCGACGCTCATGGTCCCAACTTCCCTGCACCACCACCTGACCTTGTGGAGGGCGAGGAAGAGTACGAAGTTGAGTCTGTCCTCGATGCTCGTCTCACCCGGAACAAACGCGGCATTGAATATCTCGTCAAATGGGCAGGCTACCCTGATTCGGAAAATCAGTGGCTTTCACGTACCTCCCTTTCCAATGCCCATGGTGCAATCACCGACTTCTACACCCGCCATCCGCATGCACTCAAGGCTCCCAATCTTCGTGGACTCATCTACCTCGATCCCGTCCATGCTCATCACGCACTCCAGGCGAAAGTGCGTCTTAGAGAGGGGGTGATGTCACGGATCGCTCCATTTCTCTCCGCCTTCTTCTCTGCCATCAAGGCATCGCGTCGGTCATGTGCTCCAGCAGCCCCATCACATGTTCACTTCCTCACATGACCTGGGGCTATCCTTCACCCATGCCCTTGTTCCCCTTTGGGACATCCTATTGTTCTCCCTCCCATTGTTCTCCTTTTGGCCACCATTGTTCTCACTCTATTGTTCGACCCATTATGGTGTCCATTGTTCTTTTCCCATTGTCGTCCCAGTACTTATAGGCTCCCTGTCGCTCGCCTATTTCCCTAGATTGTCCATTTCGTCTGTACCGTACTGTACCTCCAATACAGGTCACTGCGCTGCTAGTCGCTCTCTGCTCTCTCACTCCCATCATCGCTGGTGACTTGGGTGGTTCTCTGCTGTCTACGACCGAGTCTTGACAGGTGGCGCATGGACGACCGCATGGCAGTGGGGAACAATGCATCGGGCAAGGCATTCACGAGTGTTGAATGGAGTGTGGATGGTGTGTGCATGCTCATGGATGGGTACATCAAGTAAATCACACTATATAATGTGCACGAGGGCGTGCTCGTGCGGTGCTGGCAGACTTTGGAGAACCTCTCGCTTGACAGCACCGAGGAATTCCTCGACACCCGGTGTGTGATCGAGGCAGGCAATGTCGACCTCATCGCCAACTGCCGCGATGCGAGGGACCTCGAGGACCGGCTGGACACCACGCTACCTGGCACGCAGCGAGGTAACCTCTCGAAGCGGCAGTGCGGACAAAGTGCATGCACTTCTCGCCGATGGGGTGGTCATGAGCAGTGACATTAACGGAGGGTCGCTTGTGTACTCCATGGATGAAATGGCCGCATTCAACCTGTTTGACCTCACGATGGAGCTCACATCACAGACGGTGGAGGCCACACTGAAGGAGGGCGCGTTCCTCTGCGTGCTCATGATGGCGTTCTTCCTGGGTGAGAAGGAGATCACGCAGGCAGTGTACGGTGTCATGCCGCACCAGAACACATGCAGGCATATGAAAAATGTACCTACGAAGCTAAAAATATTTTGGTGGAGATTGAAGATGTGTAGATACAAAATGCAAGTAAAATCAGACCCCCAAGCATAGAAAAACATGAACACTGCCCAGATCCCAGCCACCTGATCTCGTAGAAAATTCCTTAAATTCATGTTAGGTCTACCTATAATGCCCCAACTCACTATGGTACACTGATGTGGACAGAAGATGTGAAATGCTTAGGAATCAAGGCAGAATCCCAGACTCCAGCATGTTTCAAGCTCAACGCGTCAAGCACTTGCACTGTGCTTTATGTATGCGTTCGTTAATGCTGATACTTATGGTGCTCTTTCGTTGGATGGACTCTCTGAGTCACTTCCTCCTCCCTTCTCATCATGCACACAGGGTATGTACAGACTCTACAGCATCAAGTTGGTACATTTTTCTCTTTACTTATATGTTCTCAGATGTTGACTACTTACTATCTACTTACTATAGACCAAGAATATGATGAACGACGCCACCCCCGCCCCTGATCCCCCCGCTGCACTTTAGAATACATGCGCATGACCAGCACCCTCCCCTCCATAATCACATTAGCACCACCGGCTTTCGTCGGAAGAACTCCAGTATCACAGTTGGCAGGGACCTCGACGGGGTGAGGATCTTGTATGTAGCATTGGCTGCTATAGCAGTTCACGTCATGCATGTGGTGAATGATGATCAGTACAGATATAAAGTAGATAGTGGTGGTGGACAGACTGGTAAGGTACCAACCTAACTTTCATCTGAACAAAATTCAAAAGTCAATGCCTGCAGGACTTTGTCCTCTAGCAATGCCATTGCCATCCATTCGATATTAAGTGAACTCGCTGACTTGACAAATCACCCTCAATCTCACTTACACAGATAGACAGACATCATGGAAAAGATGAGCAAGATGATGCGGCACTGCTCGCTTTCCATGCCCCAACCCTATGGGCAATACACATAGGTCGCATTCATCAAGCAGGAGGCAGTGGGGAAGGCACACGAGGTGTACATCAAAGCAGTCCATGCAGTGGGACATGATTTATATGACCACAACATGGTGCAGGCCCGGCTGGTCAAGCAGGAGCAGCAGGCAATCGAAACAGTGCACGAGATGAAGCACAAGGGCGCTGAGAGTCCCGCGCAGAAGATGTATGTTTTTTCTTTCCGATTGATCACTCAGCTAGCTGGTACCATTTCGGCGCACAATTAACCCTCATGGACAAATCCAAATCACGACTAAAAAGTTGCAGTGAGCGACGAGCACCTCCAGGACCTCTTGTAATTTGAGCCTAGGCTATTTCTTTTGCTAACATTGTGTGTCGTCAGATGAGTAAACCTGACTCGACCATCGACCTGCGCATCATGCTAAGGCTGCACAAGGATGACGCGCTCGTCAAGGTGCTGTACACGGTCAGCGACCCCGCGTACTTCAGCCGGGGTTCGAGCCCGACGTGATATTGTTTGGCCCCGCCCCGCCGCTCGAGTACAGCAGCAGGTTGAGGAATCCGGGCGACGGCTTGCCCTACACGAGCAGGAAGTCATTCAGCAGTGACACGATCACGAGAATGTCTGCAGCACAGACCCATAAGCCAATGTCGAAAGTGAGAGGGGGATGAAGCACGCGCGGGCATGGAACAGCTCGTGCCCTCGACGCCTGTCGAGCCGCCGACCACGATGCAGAAGTTGATTGCCTGCGCCGTGACGTCGGGTAATCTGCAGCCCGTTGTATTGCACGCAGCACAAGCATCATTCCGTCAGCACATGCCTAGAGCAGTGAAACCGCACCATATGTACTTGAACAGCCTTAAATTTGTGTTGCCGAGCTGGTCGAGGAGGACGGACACCGCATCGTTCTGGTAGTCTGGAAGTGTGAAGTAGTTCGAGAAGCCGCTGCTGGAGAGGCTTGCCGGGACCTCGGAGTTGATGCTCGCCGTACAGCCAACGGCAGTGACAAACGGGCCTACACACTACTCAGCACGCACCCTCAACAACAAAAGACCAGAAGCGCGTACACGACGACGCCGGGAAATTGGGGATAAACTCCCACCTGCCAGATCCGTCAATGGCCTCGCACAACTCATCGCTGACTCCCGAGTTGCCGCTGCTAAACAGCATGATCGTCCCTTGCGTGCCGAGCTGCTGGATAGGCCGCACATGCTCTGCGCACAGTCGAGTGGCACACTCTGCTCGTCATCGATGTAGCTCATGCTGAGCGTCTGCGGAATACTGTCCTGCGCGAGCAGCAAGGTCCAGAAGTTGAGGTACGGCTTATTTGTGTCTGCCAGCATGTTGTCATCCAGGGTGGATGGCGGCGAGCCGCCCGTGCTGTGGTATGTGTTCAGCATCGGGAATGAGATCGCCTCGCCGTACTGGATGTCGAGGTTCACCTGTATCATTGCAATCAGTCTCCATGCGCCGCACAAACGAAAAGCGGCACCTCAAGACCCGGCTCATTCTGCCAGCTGTTCTTACCGCCATTGACCAGCACGACCGTGAAGTTCGCGCCCACCACGTTGGAATGGAAGCGCCCGAAAACCGTCTGCAGGTCTGCGAAGTTCGCGAAATCCTCGAGGTAGCCCGCGACGCCGAGCATATTCATGTCAGTGGTCTGCAGGACGTAGGCTATCGAGTTGTGTAGCGCGCGCAGGCACGCAGGCATAATCATCATGTGGAAGCTGCTCAGCACCGTCGTGAGATCGCCCAGCGTCTGTACCTGCGTGTCGCCATCAGTCAGGGTGGGCGCCTTACCACCCGGAACATGCATGAGGTCGCGCGCATGGGGTGCAGCATGCCGAAATAAGTCATCAGCGTGACGACGGTGACGTGCGCGCGTACCCGACCATGCGGAAGCGCGTCGTGTTCGTGGTGGCGTGCCAGAAGAGCATGTAATCTGCGCCAAGGAGCGCGTTTGCGATGAGCACGGGCACGGCGGCGACGTGCAGCCAGTCGCCGGCGGCGGAGCGTGTGATGGCCGTGCGCGGGATCGCGTGGTGCGCGAGCCAAGCGGCGACGAGCGCGCTCATGTCAGGGTGCGGCGCGACGAGGGCCACGACATCGGACTGGAAGAAGCTAAGATAAGTTAAAATACTGCCAAAAAAATAAATCTGACTGGACGCTATGGTCCTGACACGCACGATGGACAGGGACGCTCGTATACAACCTTACTCTGCGCACAACACTCGCGCATGCCAATCCTCATCTCCGGGGGGCATAGCCACGTATGTGATTGCCGTGCATCTTCATCTCGTCCTCTATTCTGATCCTGGCCCGGCAGGCTGATAAATGTGGGCAAAACAGTACGATGTGCGCTCGATGGTGCGGCAGAGCGAGTACCACATGAAAACGGTAGGGTGGATGAGTGCGTATTCTGCGTCGAATGATGTACTCGTTGGCTGATGTCCCTCATGCATAGGCATCGATTCAGATGGGCGGAATTGAGGCAAGGATGCACAGTTTGCGCGACACTATCTGGATGTAAATCGCGTTGCGTACGAGGTGTGCAAGTTCTCCCTCTTGTTTCAGTTTTGCGTGCTTACCAACATGCGGTGCAGTACCACATTGACCGGAGCAATGCGACGTTCGACCTGCCCGTGGCCAGAAGATCACTGCGGGGCTCGAAGCGCTTGCGCGCAAATTTGATCTGGGGCATCTGTACGGCTACACTCTGCGGGACTACACACTGTATTGGTGAGCCCACCAGCCATATTATCCGAGTCCAGCACTCACATCACTATGACGGAGACGAATATCTGAGCAACGGCTCGCGAATATCACTCTTTGTAGACCAGGCGCGTCCCCATCCCGCCGCCACACTCTACACTCATACAGCAGCCCGCCACCCTCGCAGTGACTAGCAGCCGCGCGGGCATCCCGGTATCATAATTGCGAACACTGGCACGCTGCACTTCGATGTCTTCCGCAGGCCGTTCATAGAGGACAACCAGCCGACGGCGGCGCCGTTTGCGAATGGGTATGGCTTCATCCCGAACGTCACGGTCGGCGGCCGTGCGCGTGGGGCTGCGCATGCTGAACGAGCAGGGCGAGGGCCTTCTGGGGCGGGCCAAGGCGGATGAGGCATATGCGTGGGGATAGGCGGTGCTTGCGGAGATGGACGCGTAAGGCAGGTAGGCACGGCGCGCGGTAGAAAATGTGTCGCTGGGATATGTCACGGAGGGCGTGATGATGCACTAATACGCACGCGGAGGATTTTGATGTTCGACAATGCACAGGGCTGCCCGAGCATGGGCGACGACACCCGCACGCGCTGTTGCCGTTCTTCGCGCCGCCCGACTTTATTGCGTCGCTTGCGCCGGTCGTACCTGTTATCGACCTCGTGTCCCTACCGTTCTTTTGATAGGAGAAGTAGAGGGCGGGCGAGCGGCGGGGTCAGCGCAGGTCGTGAATGGTGAAGGAGCAAGAGAGCGGGACACTCGGAACGAGTCACATCCCCACGACCGGAGGGCACGTGCTTACGCTAGGGTTAGAAAATAGAAGATATGTCGAGAAAACTAGAAATTACCTGTGACATACCGTCCACAGCATCACGCTAGTGAACGAAATGACGCGGGGGCGCGTTCCAAAGTGTCCAGAGTGTCCAGAGAACTGTCTGAAGAAAGTGTCCAAGTTGTCCGGGGCGGTCAGTTCGGACGGACAGGACGGACAGGACGGGCCGGACGGACAGGACGCTTCTGGAAGTCGAACGACCTGAAAAGTTCTTACCTGCCCTTCCAAATGGGGCAACTACTAATGTCCCCTTCGGGGTGACATACGAAAAAATTGGAACGATACAGAGAAGATTAGCATGGCCCCTGCACACACTGCGCGTCGACCCCCGATATCCCGGTGGGATATTGGCCGGATATATCCAATATCCCCGAAATCTCCCGCCAGGATATCCGCCGATATCCAGCGACGAGATTCTCTCTTTCCGCTCAATACAAAGCGAATATAAAGAATATGTCTCTACGGGCGCGACGCCTGCTGCTAGCACGATTTGCCCTTTTATATTCGAATAAAATAGTATTTGTGATCGATTTTCTGTTCCATAGCAGCCAGCTCGCTCGCGACGTAAAAAATGACTGATTATTAGAAGGCGCTGCTATCGCCAAAAAGTACAGATGAACCATGAGGCTCGCAAACACGGTTCTGAGCGAAAACAGAAGGCGAGCAGCCAACTACGGACCCGGACTTCTGCCGAAGCGCTGCAAGCCTATTGCATTAATCACTTGCGCCTCGAATAAGAAGTCGTTTGGTAGAATGTGGAAGCAGCTCGTGGAAGGGGCTTCTGTCACCGTTGGGGGAGATGAGGAGCTGCCTTTGGGGCACTTTTTTCGACTCTGTCATCCCCACCACAGTCGGTAAGAAAAGCGCGACAGTAAGCTCAGGGCGAACGTACCTTTTGGACCACCATGTCGAAAAAACAGCCTCCCCGTCCTGCAGTAGATCACCCGCCGCCATCCCCAAAGAACCCACCTCCAAAGCGCAAGCGCGTCCACGCGCCGGTCGCAGCAGGCGAGTACAATGACCCATATCATATGCTTCGAGCAGCCGCGCAGAATGGCGAAGGGACAAGTAAGCCGCAATTAATAAAAATGAATTGTTTCCTTACCATCATGCGAAATAGCGAGCACAGCGCCGTCTCGAGACCGAAGCACTGGCCCCCTTGCGATGGGACGTACCCCGGGCCCAGCGTCAGCGGTGGCTGATGGAGCACCGCGCCTTGCGACGAACCCTTCGCGTGCCCCGATGTCATCTAAAACGATGACTGACAAGTTCATGGCGCTTGAGAGAGCGATACAGACACTGTCCGATGACCGTGCGCACGACATAGAGGTCTTGGAGAAGGACATCAAGGAGCTACAAACCGAGGTATCAGAGCTGCGACTGTGGAAGCGCCAGGCAGAGGAAGCGACCCACAACCTCAGCGACGATGTTGTGGAGCTGAAGGAAATGCTGCAGGCCCTCCAGGTAGGCAGCGGTGCTCGCTTGGGAAGGGTTAACGGCGAGTCGAAAGGAAGAAATACTGGGCTTGCTGTAAGTGAATTGATTCAGCGCAGTGTCATTGCTAACGAGCCGAGCACAGAGGACTGTGCGCACCTCTTTGAAGTCCTTGATGATGCACGTATCGGCCCAGGGACTACCGGATCCTCTTGTCATTGATGGCAAGGTGACTTATTGGTATGTCGAGGGTGCGTATCGGGTCCTTCGTCCGAACTGGGAGCAAGACTGGGAGCAAAATGAGCGTGGTTGGGTACAAGAGGCGGCGGAGAAGATCAGGACCTACGGCGCCGAGTGGGATGGGACCGCAGACGCTGAGGAGTTGCAGGCGTACTCGATACCTGTCATCGCCCAGGCGATACAGGCGACATTCCAGACTTGGACGGAGCGCTGGAAGACGTCAAAGAAGTCAATCGAAGATCAGCTCGCAGCCCGCAGGGTAGTACGGCACAAGGGAAGGAGGAACGCGGTACGTACTTCACAAATGGTGCAGTCAGAAAATTGACCCCACTTTCACTATACAGAAAACAACAATCAGGCTGCAGTTCCGTCACACCGTTCCGGAACTTATGGGCCCAGAATATGACTGGTTTTTCACTGTAACGTATGCTTCAAGCGATGATTCGGAGGGCGACGCGGATGAGGAAGAAGCAATAGTCCGCCCAGCTATTGATTCTGACTCAGACGAGGCCGAAGGCGCACCTGCCAAGATTCCGGAGGCCAATGCGAAGGCCAACGGCTTATCGCGCAAGAAGCCAGCCGTTGTCACAATCTCGCGGCCTCCGGTTTACCGTCACGAGAAGGTAAGCCGAGAATGTTCTGCATGTACCGTTGCTATCACTCAATGGATGCCTTCAGATGGAACCTCTGGTTGACAAGCTTAGCAAAAACATCGCTAAGAAGCGCGAATGGAGACGTATTCGTGGACCACCCAAGGACGTACCGTTACCGAAACCTCGCAACAAGAAAGACTTGAAGCTCATCCCCCGCACGATGATCAACGCCAAATGGCTTGCTGCGCACCCAGATGAGGATAGGCCAACGAGGATAGCTTCCGATGACGAGCGTGACGCGGCCAGAAAGGCGAAGGAACACGAGAAAGGCGAGGAAGGTGATGATGAAGGCGGGGAGGAAGAGGAAGCGCCGCCTGAGCCAGAGGTCGAAGAGGAGGATGAGGATGGTGGTCTAGAATACCTAGATCCCCTGCTCCGTTAAGCCTAAGCATCAGCCTCTTCCCAGAAATCATTGTCGTCCTCCTGTAGGTAGTCTGGCTCCTGACTCATCTGAATGAAAGAACCAAAGTTAGCATTGCGAAGCTCCCGAGAAATTAGCAAACAGATGCATACGTGATCGAGCGATACTATCGCCCAGACGTTTAAGTCGTGCACGGGCGATATCTTTGCAATGGCGAATTGGCCTGTGAATCGGTCGAGGGCAATGAGCTCTGGTGCCATAAATCGATTGGCAGACCATATGGAGATGCCAAGATCCACCGCCCTGTTAACAGCCTTAGTACATTGAATGTTGACTTTTAGACACATACCGCATGGCCCAGGGAAAGTCTGGGATGTCGGGGCTTGACATGAGGCGCTCGACGATGGCAAAGGAGGCGCTCAGCGTGGGCAAGGCGTGGTCCTTTCGTGAGTGTTTGACTGAGAAGATACGCTGTATGCGGACTGGCTGGCGGTCATCTATGTACGCGAAGGATGTCCCAACCCCACGATGGGAAGTTGCAGCGCCGACGCGCTTGCCACGAACCAGAACATGGGAATACGAACGTACATCGGATGCAGTGAATGGCTCTGCATCTGTCCAGTCACTGGCATCGGGCACGAGGTTGACATCGGCAGCCCAGAGATGGCGCAGATACCGGAATATAATGTCGTACAATCCTATGGCATGAAGGGCAGCTTTCGAGCTCTGTGAAGGGAATTGTATCACAGCTGGTCAAGTATATCAGAGACGATAACTACTGCGAATGAACAGTACTTGCCGTCAGTCGCACCCAATGCCTGGGGTGTGATCATCTCAAGTAGAGTCCCGCACACTCGCTCCTTTCCCTGGCCGTCGACGTACTTGCGTAGTCGCTCGAGAACTGTATTATCCTCTTCTGTCTTCGTAGGAATAGCCTCGAGGTTGTTCACCTAGATAGAAATGAGTAAAGTCTGGCTGATGAGAAAGGCACTTCCTACAAGGTCGTGTAACAGTGTCTTCTTAATCCAGCTACGCATCAGCGTAGCTTCCAATTCGCCACCCGTGTGACCATTCGTATTGACCTTAACGAGTCGACCATTGTTGCGCTCTGGTCCGAAAAGCCACCATGCATAGACAGTCCCGAGGCGGTAAAGGAAATCTGGCCCGTGGACCAGCAGGTGCTGATACGGGGTGAGATGGCAGCCCAGCGCCGCCCACGATCGACATGCAGATGAATGGGCTTCACCCGCTCGTCGTATTTCGTCTGGGGTGATTGACCGTGAAGTCCATATACGAATTGAGGCGCACAACTCGAGGACATTCACGTAATGATTCGCGTAGTTCCGATCCATCGTGCGCTCCCTGTTGTCTTCAAAGTCTTCAGCGACTGCATCTTCTTGCTCACCTAAGTGCTGACGACGACGATCCTGAAGCAGAATTTCTGTACGTGCGTGAGCTTGACCTGCTTTTGTTGATTCCCGGGGCTCAGGGGCATCCATGTCGGGGATCTCTTGGTCGATCTGCCATGCCTCGTAGAGCAGCACGGGCAAGATCGTGGCGAGGTTTCGCCACTGGTCAGCCTTCGATGTATTTGATACCTATAGATTATCAAGTCATCTTAGTTATCGGCCTCACTTATGAGCCATACACGCACCGTCTTTGGGACTCGGCCGAGGGTTGAGGGCCACCACATAGACGCAAGGAGGGCGTCAAACCTTTCTTGCGGCTTGTCCTCTCGACTCCGTGGTAGAAGCATCCCAGCCTTGATAACAACATCTTGAATCAAGTGCTTGACTTCGACTGGGAGAAAAATCGTTAGCTCAGATCACCGAAAAAAATCACCAAGAGCGAACTGAGAAAGATTGCATGCATGAAGTCAATGGGAGAGTCACGGCCGGGCATCCATCCAGGTAAGATGTCCAGGATTGACCAACGCACACCGCGCTTCTCGGTGATCACTTCTTGAATATCTGGTTCGGCGTTACGCCAACGCCAAGCATACTTCAAGAAACGCCAATCGTCACGCATGCGAAGTTCTGTCGACGAGTTTTATTAGTAGATGCTGTGATCGTAGTATGAGAGATATCTGCAATCATACTTTCTGGGTTGAAGCAGTCTGGGCACGTAAGAGAACCCATGGTTTGGTAGCAAAGCGTGCACATAAATTTCTTTGTTGTATGGCCACGCAAGCCTCCGGACTTACGGCTTGCAGGGAGATCAGACACGTTGATGTATAGCGTACCATGGATAGGCTCTGGATCCTCTCTCGAATGGACGCGAAGCAAAATGCCTGATATCGGGGTGTCAGCCATCCGCAAGGCAAGCACAAGCCTTTGGACTCACCATTGTACATCCGAGCTATGTCGCGAACCAGAGGTTCGAGAACATAGTTGAGCTGCTCCAGCGAGGGTTCTGTTGGTCCGGGGATCACACACGCTAGTATTGTCTCAGTCGGAAGGAAGCGCTTCGTGCGCGGATTGTTGCAGATGGAAACGTAGACGGCGCCGGTAGAGTACTTGCGATTCCGTTTCATAGGGCAGAACCTGTTGAATAGAGCTGTTAGGGAATATGAAGATAGATGGAGAACGTACCAATCGATATTCAGCATAAAAACGAGGCCACACGGCAATGCGATGAACCTCTGGTTCAGCTCCTTGATATCAACATCTTCTACTCCCCACTCACCCCCTCGCCGTCGCTGCAGACCACATCTGAGAAAATTGTCAGAGCTATATATGACTATATGGACTACATAGTTCTCATAGCTCCATAGTTGTCTCCTTTTCTTCATACCTCTATATAGCTTGAGTGTCATCTATATAGAGCTATAGAGCCAGATAGGACAGCTATAGAGAGCTATCATAGCTATCATAGTATAAAGTAGCTATAAGAACTATACTAACTATATATTATATGTGTACTATTCATACTATAAGCTATATGAATACTAGTCATCTTATCTCAGATTATTAAGACTATATCAACTTTCTACACTATATTTTATTTATCTAAATTATTTTAAAATTTGACCAATTGTTAAACTTGATATTGCAACATAATCAAACCAGCAAAAGAACAAATCAATATAAATTTTATTACACATTATATAACAATAATACAAAATATATAAACTAACTAATCAAACTATACAAGCAATTATATATATAGATATAATCTAGATAGAGTACAGCAAGATTTTAAATTAAGATAAGATAAGAAAGATAAGATAAGATAATAATAAAAGATAAGATAAAAAAGATAAGATAATAATAAAAGATAAGATAAAAAAGATAAGACAACAAAAAAACATACCAAGACAATAAAAAGCGAAAATAAACTACACATATAAAAACATCAGGCTAACAAATATAACAAAGATAAGAAAACTTCTCTAAAAGTCCTACTATCACTACAAAAAAGCGAAATTAACTAAAAAGATAAGAACATGAGTAGTAGAAACATAAGAAACATAAGAGACTTTACCTTAGAGGCTAAGAAGACAAGAGCAAGCAGTAAGCAAAGGTCATAAAAGCGGGAGATGGTGGGGGTTAAAGAGAGAGAGAGGACGCGCGTCGCGCATGCCTTATATAGGCGTTGCGAGCGGGGCCCGAAACGTGGCTGCCGAGCGCCGGGCCGAAGGTTGCCGGGCTCCGCAACAGAGGCTAAGTGCCAGATCCGAGTAAGTTGTCTTCGCTGGCCTGTGGCCTACGGTATATTATCTACGATCGTTTCTCATGGGATATTGTTTTATGTACATTCTATAATATCTGTCTTTTTTTCTGATTTAAAATCGATTTATTCGATTTGTTGTGCTCGAAAGAACTTAGCCGCGCAAGTCGAGTCCTCGCTGAAGCGCGACGCGCGCTTTCCACCTCATCACTTTCTCGTCTCTCGTCTCCAACCCCGTACTCCCTCTCCACACACTCGACGGTTCGCATCGCCTCGCAGTCAGGAGGGTTGAGAGCCGAGCTGAGGGCCTTCAGGTAAGTAAGCACGGTCTCCCTTATCGTTGTACCATGCTAATAAAACGAGTATCGCTCGTGCTCTGCACGAGTGATACTCGTTTTCTTTTATTTCTCTGCCTTCGGGCCAGTCACCTCCCCCGCACGACACGCTTCGATACCCCGCGCCAACGCTCACCACACCCCACCTGCCCCATCCCCTCGACAATGCGGACGACGACGTCGTCGAGTCTCGTTGCCACGGCAACGAGACTCGTTCAGCGCGCCTCGCTCCGCCTCCTGCGCATCGCCGCGTAGCTCCAACAGCCCGCGCCCACCGTCCTGCTCACCCCGTCGCCGTCGCCGTCTCCCCGCAGTCGCCGCCGTCATTTCCACACCCCACCGCATCCCGTCGCCATCCTCGCGCCCCCGCCACATCCGACACGTCACCGGCGCCGTGCGTCGCTGCAACGCCCGCATACGGCTGCCAGTGCACCCGCGTCCGCACCGGTTTGCCCGCGCACGGCCCCATAGGTGCACGGGCAGCCCTGCACGTCCGCGCCAGCGCACGAACGAACGGACACGGCCCCGCGACCATGCCCGCGCCCCTTGTACGGTCAGGGCCGCGCACGCACGACCGTAGCCACGAACGGACTGCGAGCGCGTTGGCAGGACCTCGCGCACGTAGGCCGCCGCAGCCCGACGCTTCGCGCACACCCCACGGGCCTCGTGCGCCCACCGCGTGCCTTGCGCCGTCGCGCGGCCTGCCGACGTCTCGCACACGCCCGCCGCGCATCGCACGTCCCCAGCACCTCGCCTTTGGCGCGCGGGCCCGCCACGTCGCGCACGGGCTCTGCCACGTCGCGCACGTCCCGTACTCCCGCCTCCCGTGCCTCGCACACGGGCCCGCTGCCGGCCCGCGCCTCGCGCCGCCTTCGACGCGCCGCGCTGGCCTCCATGCCTCGCGCGCGCACCCCGCTGCCCCGAGTGCCGCGCCTCTAACTGCCCCCGACATCTCGCCGCCCCTCGCTCTCCCTCCCTCCGTGCGCCTCTCGCACGGGCCCGCCGCTCTTCGCGCCCGACTGCCGCGCCGCGCCGCCCCTCGTGGGTGTGCACTTGTCGCACTCCATCAGTGCGCTTGTCCCTGTGCGCGGCCCTACTTGTACATGCCGTGCATGCCTGCGGTATCTGTACAGTACTTGTTCTGTAGTAGAGGTATACAGAATATAATTAAATTTTGACTTTGAATATTTTGCATCTAAGTATCTGGGTGACTTGACATAGTACTAGTAGTACTAATAGTACTAATAGTACTCATAGCTCACCTTACTCAGTATGATAGTACTATATATTTCAAACTGCTGGCTATGAAAGCTATAGTAAGACTATATAACTGACACTGATAGCTATGAAAGCTATGAAAGCTCTGATAGCTCTACATAGCTGGATAAGCAAACTACATAGCTCTGATAGCTCAATAATAGCACCTATAACTTAACCTGCAGCTATATAAAATACCATTTTTTCAGATGCAGCCTGGATTGCACGCCAGCCCCAACCATCGTAGATGTCGGTCATGCGCTTGTGGGGATCTGCAAATGCGTCAAGTCCGTGCTGAGGCACCGGAGTGGGCGGAACAGGCCCCGGCTCGTCGCCGTCACCCCTCCAATGCTGAAACTCTTCATACTTACCAGGGCGCAGCAGGTAGCGTTGGATCATCGATATCAAGGGCGCCATCGGCAGTACCTTGACTGGAGTCCGCTTGATGCGCCCGTTGCTGAGAGTCTTGCTCGTGTAGAGAATGCCAGAGCAATTAAGCTGCATACAGTCCGGAGATTCCAAGTCAGCAAGCTCAGAAGGGTGGTGTCGAAACCAGCAGACGTCGCAGACGAAATAGTATACAATATATGCATCCGGATCCAGACGAAGGCGGCGCTCGACTGTCCGCAAAGTCTTCGCCATAGTCTCAAGACCCAAGATCTCGAGCCCAGTTTGTCGTTGCACAGAAAGGAGAGTCTCGTACTGAGACTCCAGGTAAAGTTGAACTGAGGAGTGTGTTGCTCCATGGAAAACGGCCTGTAGGAATGCCACGATATATATATTTCTGAGAAGCGGGGACTCGGAGAATGCTGGCGGCATTTCATCGTCCATGGCATCATCAGGATCAGCGGGGTCGTTGTCAAAGATGTCTTCGCGCGTCTGGAAGAGCGGGTCGGCTTCGAGATCGGGCGCATCAAGGTCATCGTCTTCTAGCTCGCCCTCGTTGTCAGAACAAGGCGGCGGTGTTGCATCGTCTCGCAAATCGTCCCAGAACTCTGTGAGCTCAAGACCATCCTCATCATAGAGGGAGTATGCTGGCGAGGATGGGGGCGACGGTAAACATTGACCATCCAATGAGTTGCCGAGAAATTCGTCGCCTGAGCCATTGAGAGCGCCGTCGTCTACGAAGCCATAAAGATCCTCATCTGCGCCATAGAGATCCTCATCTGAGGCGTAAAGATCATCGTCTGAGGCATAAAGAGCATCGTCTGAGGCATAAAGAGCATCATCTATGTGGTCAAAAGTGTCGCCTAAGCCATAGATGAAGTTGTCCGAGGCATAGGTAATGTCGCCATAGGCAACGCCGTCTAAGCCAAGGGTGTTGTCCAAGTCGTCCGAGTCAACAGCCTGAGCATCAACGGCATAATCGTCATCTTCTCTAAAGAAGTCGGTCCCTGTCAGCGAAGGGGCAGGCGAGGAGGATGGCGGGGGGGTATCAAAGTAGTCAGAGCTCATCGGAGCAGCCTGCGAGCAAGGCGACCTGGTATGATTGTTGTCCGAGAATGAAACCGCCCACAGTTCCATCTGAGAAGCTTGAAAACGACAACAGATCACTGTGAATGGGTAAGTACCGCATGATGAGAAGAGCAACTGACCGGCACAAGCATCACCCGTATCATCTGCATCAGACGAAACATAGCCAAAGTCTAATTCTGCCGCTCCATGAGAAAGAGGAAGCAGTATATATGGAGCACACGTACCTTTACGACGGCGCTTCACAGGAGAACTTGATTCGGGCGACGAAGAATCCTTGTCGTACACACGTTTCATCTGACCCAGGTATTCTTGGCCAAATGGAACCGAGCTGGTCGATGGCACCGAAGCAGTCGACGGCTTGGGGGACCACGGCATTGGGGGATTTTTTGAGACATGATCATAAATGGTGCGCCTTGGCTGGCGAAGGCGAGGCTTATGCCTAGAACAAGGCCCACACGGACAGAACTGAAGAGGGCCCATGGTGTCTTATAACATCGGACAATATGTCCCTTTAAATTTTCGAAACGAACGTTGACGGAGGGGACAAGGGCGCATATAGTCGCCTCCCGCTTAGAAAGATGAAGGAAGGGGGAGCAAGACGCGACTTAGTCAAATTCGCGTCGACGCGCTTCAGTCATGCGTATGTACAGGCTCTACACGTGAGCTCAGACAGGGGGGTCCAGGTCCCGACCGGATATTCCCCCGATACTCCAGGATATCACCTATATCCAGCCAATACCCTGCTCGCATATTGGGGGTCGACGCGCAGTGAAGGATGACACGCTTTCCCAGAGTGGTAGACCTACGGGTCTCAATATTTATTTTGCTTTTTGTCTCTTTCTATCAACGGCTATCATCTATTCGTGCTACTGAGCTCATGAGGGTCAGTGCAGTGCATTCATCGTGAACTGAAGACTCTCATCCGACATCCCCAGTCATTGTCGATATGTACGCAATGTCAATCAATAGTGGATCTTGGTGAGTACTCGTTGATTATGCACAGGATTCAACGGTCATACCGTGGACTGTTAATATTCTATCCGTGGTTACTTAGTCGACATCGTGGGTTTACATTATTTTTCTTCTTTCTCCAGGCCGTTGACCTCGACGGGTATCTCCAGACTCACCAGATCCTGCCGCTTTTGCTGCTCTCGATACCGCTTTCTATCATCCTTGCTCATGCTCCATGGCACACGAGCATACTTTGCGTGATTAGGCTCGACCTGTTGCCATGTCTCTTCGCACCAAAATGCAAGGTCTCTGGTGAATACGGGCTCAGGGTAGATCCTCTTGACTACGCTGTGAAGGTCTTCAGCACTCTTCATACCGGCATTGATGATGAATTCGGTCTCCATGTATGTATATCCAGCTGCCATGGTCGGCACAGTCGTCACTCAAAAACACACAGAAAGGACACAGAATCCGAACGTACCAGCCGTGAAGAGTCTCATTTCCGTGCAATATTCGTGTATCTCTTCGCAATGAATGCGCTTGAGCTTGGGATCAGGAAGCTTCTCTTCGATGATCTCGCGAAATTCGATGCCTTCAATGACCTCCTGGAATTGACAGTCGTGCGTTTCCACTTCGTTAAAATTAACAAGAACAAGGCGATCGCCTTTCACAACCGTATGCTTGGTCGAAATATTGTTGTAGTTAAGGTGCGTCTTGAGATGAAATCAGGCCAAGGCTAGTCCAAGTTGAACTCTAGAACGGCATTAGCAGACGCTCAAAGATATGAGTATAGGCATGTACCGGTAACTCTTCATATCATCATATCGGATATTGTCTCCACAATCCTCCAGTAATATGCATGTCCAACTGTTTCCCCAGAGATCCTCTCCCTTATAAAAACCAAGGAAGTCCGGTACCAATTTGCCCTGCAATTCCTTCAAATCCTGAACGTAGCGAATGGCCTCTTTCTCGCGTCTCTTCAGAGCGTCACGACTCGCTCCTGCACATACTGACGCGAATTTCAGGATGACGGTTGCCGGATCACTTGGCGATTCGGGTGTGAGCTTGCAACGGTAGACGCGACGAGAGTTGAGGCGAAAATCTTCGAGTCTGACTTTATAACTACGCCCTGGATTCTTGTATTCATCCGGAGCGACTCTTGGAAGTGTGAATGTGCGTAAATCCTCTGGTGCGGATGCAGACGCAGTGATTGTAACATGGGTCGACATGGTCTGTACGGTGCTACGGATGTCGATGAGTGATGGGTTGCTGAACTTGCCGAAAAGCACGCAGGTTGTATGATTAATGAGGGCGTCAAGTCATGACCCTGTCGAGTAGGGCTGGTAGTCATTGAAAGGCGTAACGAACAGACTGGACAGCCCACTAGAGCACTTTCATGTACATCATAGGAATGCACGGATGCAACGAGGTGAAAAGCGAGCGTAAGGCCCGTCTATTAGTTGAGAATTAAGAAGCCTTAGAGATAATAGATAAACTACTTTTTACCCCGCAAAATTTTCCTCTTCGAAGTCTTGGCCTCCTTGTCGAACCGAGTCCTCTTCCTCTGTCGAGGCCCTTCATCCTCCAGCCCTTCCATCTGATCTCTACCTCTCGTCCTTGACCTCGCCAGCGCGCCCTCCTTCCTTCCCTTGGACCTCAGCGCTTCATATCCATCCCCAACACCACCAGGACCGCTCCTCCTGCCCACGCTCCGCAAAACATCCGCGAACTCATCTTCCAAACCGCCCCCTCTCCGCTTCCCGCTAATTCCGCCCACACCACCAAGCGCAATGTCCTCCTCGTCCTTGCGCCGGCGTTTCTCGTCCTTCTTCTTCATCACGAGACGCGTCATGTTCTCCTCCTCGAACTCCGTCATGCGCTGGATATCGCGCGCGCGAGCGCTTTGATGCGAGGGCGCCGAGCCAAGGCCAGACACGGACTCGATATACGGCCGAGAGGGATCCAAGTGCGCGAGCGAGGTCAGTGCGACCGGCACGGGCAGGGGCCGCTCGCGCTTGCCCTTCTTTGGCTCGGTGTACGGCATCGGTGCGAGCTTCGGCGGGCGGTAGATGCCGTCCTTGGCCTGCCTTTCATCCTCTTCATCCTCGTCTTCATCGTCGCCGCCAACGAGATTTTGGGGATTGGGGCGGAAGGCCAGAGGATCTGCGAAGCATGGTGTACGTCAGGTGATTGTGTCGTGTGACATTTGGTGGAGCGCTCTCACCGTTCATGACGTTTTCGGAAGCGGCAGCAGTGTCGTCTGCGACCCGCACAAGTTTGTCGATCTGATAGCGCATTCTTCCCTCGAGGACCTTGATTTTCTCGAGCACGAGGCGGCGCTCGACTGTGCTGTCGACGAAGTCGCCGGCCGCTGCACCGCGTACGGTCCGCTCTGTAGAGCTAAATGGCAGGGACGGCGGCGAGCGTTCGTCGAGCGTGTGACCGAGAACGCGATGAGAATTCAGGAGGACGAGAGATTGCATGTATGAGAGAAGCATTTGTTGCTTGAGAGAAAGAAGTGAAATGCCGTCCTTGAAGTCGAGATCTGGAGAATTCGCTTCTCTGTAGGAGTTGCTGAGACATTATATCAAGGAAAGAGGACAAAGGGCTGACTTCGCAATGACGGACTTCACCAACTCGCGGACAGATGACATGCCCTGAGTCATTTCTCCCATGAGATCGCAAAACGCCTGCTCGTTGGATTCGGCTTCCATCGTGTGTGAGACCTGTATATGAGAAGAAAGAAAAGGCTGTCAGCATCCTCGCTAAATCAACCAGAGGGTAAGGTGAAAATTCAGTTAACGGTTTTCTAGGCCGCCGCCTCGACGAGGCGTAATGCATAACATCGGAGAAATCTCAGAGCCCAGTGCGCTTCCTCATGAAAAGATGCGGGCTGAGAGGCAGAGACATACCTTCAATACCCCTAAACACCCGCAATACCTTCTGTTCTCTTCGAGAGCCTACAAAGCCAAGTCGTGTGGTTGTCGTTAGAAGAGGACGCAAAACTGATGCGGGGAACCGTTTGGCTCCACCGTGGCCAAACAAGACATAAATACGGACCCACGGGTGCCTCGTTTCTTGATACGTGCGTCTACCGTGCAGTGCGGCAGCCCTGCCTTCGACTCATTGTGATTCACCCCATTGTGCTCACGGTCTGTGAGAACCAAGCGGCACTACAGGCCGACCGAACGTCAATGTTATCGCGCAGGTCCGTCGTCTCTCGATACCCCGAAGAAGTTATAAAGGCCGTGCAACGCCCACGATTGCGCCCTCACGAAGTTTCCCGTTCTCTTGCTTCTCCGCGGCAGGCATGAGCGACCGCAAGTCCCCTCCTTCGAGACGCCGAGACGCGCGTGGTGAGCCGGTGCGCGACTTGGTCGAGAGCTTCGACGCGCTCGCGCTCGCGGGCAAGAAACCGCGGGTTAACAGTGGCGCAGGTGCACGCCAGGCTCGCGACCCCACGACGCCGACCCCTCCACAGAGACCATTCGTCGGGGGATTCTGCCGAGGAGCACCACCGCCCCACGCGATATACCAGGCAAACGACAAGCCCCTTCCGCGTCCCCCGCAATTAGCCCCCGTCGGATACCCATACATCGATCCCAATCCTCGACCGCGCGATGATACCCAGGCGGCGCCCGGCGCACTCCCTACGCCTCCGCCCCCACAGCTCATGCGCATGCCCGTGCCCCAGCACACCCGGGGCCCACCTTCCCGGACGATGCATCACGCACTGGGCATGCCGCTGCCGCCTCCGCCTATCATATACCCCAACACACAGCCTGCCTTGGCACCTCCTACACCGACGCCTCCCAGCCGTCCACAATCTGACTCCGCTATTCCGTCCGCATCTTCCACAAGCACGGGCCAGACTCGCGCTCCTCGCACACCGCAACCGCCGAAACTCACCGCGCCAACGCTGCATCGGAGGACACAGTCCAGTCCACCGCCTTCGCCCATCAGCAGTGTTAGTACCCGCACACCGGGGACGGTCCAGTGCAGCGGGGTCACAAATGCTGGAAAACGATGCACGCGGAAGTGCAAATCTAGTTTAGGCGCCGACGAGGATGTGTTCTGCCATCAGCATACCCAGTCGATGAATGCACAGATGACGATCTATGACAGAAAGTCCAATACGCACAAGATCAGTTTCTCAGGTGAGTCGTTTGCGGACGTAGTGCGGCAATGCTGTTTTCCATTTTCCGAAGGTAAGGACATGTCTAACCAAAGCGGGCTATGTAGATTGGATCCCGGAGTATCTGCAAGAGACGACCAAGGCTTCTCTGCGGTCGGAGATGGAGAAGTCCAGGTCTCCGCACGACGTTCCGGGATATATCTACACATTCGAAATTCTTGGTATGCCTGCCCTCCCACATCCACTGGTCATCGCCACTCAGATTTTCCGTATCGACAGATGACACCACCCCAGGCCATGTGCACCTCAAAGTCGGCCGTGCGACGAACCTGAACAGACGAATGGACCAGTGGGGCAAGCAGTGCGGCTCGAAAGAGCAGCTTCTGCGCGGCTGGTGGCCGAGCGCGATTGAGACGGACGAGACAAGCTTCATGAAGGGGCGTATCCAGGCTGGCGACAAGGGCGCGTGGTGCCACCGCCTCGAACGTCTCGTGCACATCGAGCTGGCAGATTTGGCCACCAACCGGCCGTACTTGGATCCTACGTTCCCAAACAACGTCGTAGACCCTGCCAAGCCGTGAAGGGGACGCCAAAGAAGAGCGCGGGCAAACCGGATATCAAACGCTGTCCTGACTGTCAGTCATCCGATTTTTTGCTGATTGTTTGCGCGCTGACGGCAGTGCTGCAGGCAATACCGCGCACCGAGAGATCTTCACGTTTGAGCGTGTCAAAGCAGGTCGATATAAAGGGAAGGAATGGGACCTTATTGTGAAACCAGTGATCGAGAAGTGGGGAGGGTACGTCGAAGCGTATGTATAACGGGCTGGTCGCCATGGTCGACTGGGCCAGGATTGTTTCTTGCTAATTGTCTCGCGCACACCATGTGCTGTATTGCATACCACATTGTAACGCCTATACCTCTATTTGTCATTACATCCCCAGTTTTGTTATTGGCAGATCTGTATCATTCATCTCAACCAATCTCAAGGCGTCTGTCAGAGAATGGAGGTGGCCAATTGTTTCGCTTGATCGAGGAGACAAAGTCGCGTGAGCGCGTTGTTTGGGATTGTTGACGCGCGCCTGAACAGCCATTGTTCTTGTTCTTGTCTCCATTGTCCTCATCGTCCTCGCACGCCCTCAGGTACAAAGTCATTCCCTCTGAAACAACAATGGCCACATCTCGCTTTTTCTCCATCTGCCCATTGACCTGGTCGTCACTTTTATACCGGCCTCTCGCCTGTCGAGAGCTTCACCTTCTCCCCCAGACTTGATCGTCTTCACCTCACATCCACACACTCCTGCAACCTTCAATCGCTCAGTGCATCTACACTAATTTACATTTGCAATGTTGCTTTCACTCTCCGCCATCGCTGCTCTTGTCTCGCTCGCGGCCATCCCGCCGACGCGTGGTGCCGACCACCAAATCACCGTTGGAGGCCCGGGTATTCTGCAGTTCAACCCCTCATCCATCGTGAGTTCACCGCGCTCTTGATTGTTATCGACTGTTCCTCACATCGCTCTCCTATAGACTGCTGCGACAGGCGACACCGTCATCTTCAACTTCCAGCAGAAGAACCACACCGCGACCCAGTCCACGCTCGCGAATCCTTGCCAGCAGGCGCCAGGCGGCTTTGACTCTGGCTTGTACGTGTTTCGTCATAGATTTTTGCTTCGTGCTCAATATCTTCGCAGCGTGCCCGTCCCCGACAACAACACGCAGGGTCCTTTCCCTCAGGCTCAATTCGTCGTTGAGGACCAGAACCCCGTCTGGGTGTACTGCCGTCAGGCCAACCACTGTCAACAAGGCATGGTCTTCGCCATCAACCCCGGAGAGAACTTCGCCGCTTTCCAGGCCGCCGCCATGGGCAACTCCACCGCATCGAACACCACATCTTCCTCAGCCGTGTCATCACCAGCAGCCACCGCGACCGCTCCATCATCCGCCAGCGCATCTGCCTCTTCGTCCGCTGTCCCCACGTCGACGGACCACAAGGTTATCGTCGGCGGCACCGGCGTCCTGACCTACCAGCCCGCGAACATCACTGCTCAGCCTGGCGACACCATCACGTTCGAGTTCCACCAGAAGAACCACACCGTCACGCAGTCCAGCTTCGCGGCGCCGTGCCAGAAGCTCATCGACACGTCGAGCAGCGGCCAGGCTGGCTTCAACTCAGGATACATGCCCGTTGCCGACAACGCGACGTCCTTCCCGACCTGGACCATCCAGGTCAACGACGTAAGCCCATTTCCTCATCTTCATCACTCGCAACCCTAATCTCGTTATGACAGACCGCTCCCATCTGGGCATACTGCGCACAGACCGGCCACTGCGGCCAGGGCATGGTCTTCTCCGCCAACGCCGTCGAGTCCGGCGCGAACACCTTCGAGGCCTTCCAGGCTCGCGCGAAGCAGATCAACGGCACGGACGCCAACTCGACGTCCGGCTCGACCTCGAACGGCGCCGTCGCCGCTGTAGGCCTCCCCCGCGATGCAGGCATCGCGCTGGCCCTCGGCAGCCTCATTCTCGGGATGCTACTCTAGATTCCCTATAGACGCACGCACGGACGATGGCGATGATTTACGACGCGTGCGATTTGTTCTTTCTGCTCTATTGTGGTTCTTTCGGTTGGGTGGTAATGGTGTGTTGCATTGGCATATTGCTGTAGCATAGTGCATGGCATGGACTTCTCTAGCATTGATAGTTGTATAGCGATATAGTGTAGTCTGCTGACTTACGTTCTTCAATGATTATCGGCCCTCGATGGGGCTACGACTTGACGTCCTCATTTATCATTAGACCTGCGTGCTGAACCTCGGCAAGGTCGCCAGCGTATTTATTAAGGTCCTACCATATCAACCATCTGCTAAAGCGTTCGTTGAGTTATGTCGTCCTTAACCACCCATATTACGATCACTGCACCGGCGCCCAGGAAAGAGGGCCTACGAACATTCACGCTCCCAAGAGTCGCTCCAGATGAATTTAAGAACCCAGAACGAAGCTACAAAATCAGACTCTCAGGCTATAACCTAAATTCGCGCCATGTCTCCCGCTGCCAGCTCACAGCAGAGTCGCCCAGCGATCCCGCAACGGTCATCGTGAAGTTCGCGACGGCACGGGGAGGAGCGAGTGACAAACTCTTGGACAGACGTGAGCGGGAGGCCGTTCGATACGTCCGGGATTTGAAGGCGTTGCAGGGGAGAGAGGTGCCGGAGTTTCTTGGCTTTTATAAGGGCGAGGATCCATGGGGACTGCGCTGGGCGTGTATACTGCTGGAAGACTGCGGGGACAATGTCCGGCATGACGATGAGTTCCAGATGTATGGGTCTGTGCCTCCCGTTATCGTCTTTACTCGAGTGTCTGCTGATGTTACGATCGTCTTAGAGTGCGACTTGGGTTGGTCTTAGCTCAATTCCATCTAAAGACGCACCTCAACTACAATAGCATCTCGCCTAAGCATACGGTCGTGAGAGGCGATCGCCTTGTCCTCGTCAATTTCAACAAAGTGAGAGTGCACGACTGTCAATTTGAAGAGGTCATAGAGGGCCTTGAATTCCGCCAGATCATCGAAGAGAATCTTGCTGATCCAGGAATTAAGCGCATTCGCTGCGACGAGATACATAGATATTGTATGCGTATGGAGCTTTCATCCCTGGTACGTCCACGATCTGTCTTCTTCAGGTCCATTTGTGAGTAACAGTTGCGGCCACCATGACAGCCGGATATAAGTACAAATATACCTTGTTCATCATCAATGCCGGTATGCAGAGACTTGAAGATCTCGAGACGGCAGTCAAAAGGATCTACCCTGAACCCAAGCTGGCTCGGGATGTCGCATGTTGGTGCGAAGAAACGTGGCCCTTGATCGAGCCTCATCTTGCGAAATATGCTCGAGCGCCATGGAGCATGAGCAGGAGTGACAGAAAGCGGATCCGAGAGCAGCAACGGAAAGTGCTAGGTCTGCCAGTGGAAGAAGAGAGCAGAACTGAGACTCACGACGAGGATGAACTAGACTTGATAAAATAGCCTGGTACTGCTCGTAATTGGTTGACCAGTCATGTATGGTTTCTGCGAATCCGAAGCATTTCACTGGACGGTTTCGTCAGTTCCAAGTCATCCCCGTACGTGTGCTGCAATCTATCGTGATCCAAGAGCCGCGACAAACGCACCTTTTCATGTTAAGAGAGACATGAGCAAAAATAAATATTGAGACCCGTAGGTCTACCACTCTGGGAAAGAGTGTCATCCTTGTGCAGGGGCCATGCTAATCTTCTCTGTATCGTTCCAATTTTTTCGTATGTCACCCCGAAGGGGACATTAATAAATAGTCCCGAATGAGAGGGCGCGTGGCCGTTTTTGAGGTTTCGGGCGGGCGGCGGGTGTCGGGCGTCCGGGAATTGCCGAATGACTTTCAATTCTGGCAAGCGCTCACTCGAGGCTGACTCTCAGCAAAAACGAATTTGTTTAATACAGATGTGACCAGTGCACTTTTATGGGATATCGTTCTTGCCTTCCACGAGCGGTGAAAATGCTGAATAATTGCAGGCGACGGGGAATTGTGCGGCGTACAATTGACACGAACGTTGATTCCGGTCTGTGTACTTCATTCAATCTCCATTGCCAAGTCGCCTGTGTCGTCCATTTTATCCCAGTTTCTTATCCTATCTTATGTTCAGACGTGCCTCCTTGAAAGATCCCGTAACGAACAACGCCATAAAGACTCAATTCAGGCGCTCATAATCTAGTAAGCAGTGCGTCTTTCACGGCCCGTCGGCGAGCTTCTACTTTAGACAGTCCTAGTAAATAAACGCCTCTGCTGACCGATGAAACCCATCCTTGCAGATAGCTTGTCCAGTTCCATCTAGCCATAAACCGACTTTTTCGCAAGCATCTTGACTTCGGTTGGAGACACTTCTTGCTCTACGAGATGGCCGGCTGGTTCTCAAGCAGTCTTCGAGGACCTGCTTTATCCATTTTGCCCTGTCAGCTCCCCCAGTACGCATTGTCTACTCTCTGGCAACAGCCCACTTGACGAGTTGTCTGCAGATCCTGAACTGCTCGAATCCCAACATGTCCAGATCGTCATTTTTTTAATAGACTTCGTATGTTCTTGGCCTCCTTGACTGTGGTCTTGTCGATGCTCATCGTAGTCTCCTTGCCCAATGTAGCAGCCAAGATGAAGAGATCTTTCCTCGCCACCGTCCTGTCCGCCGGTCTCGCCGTCGCGGCGCAGCGATCGTTCTCACCGATCGCGACGCCAGGACCCACAACGCGACCGATGTGGCGGCTGTCGCCGCGCACATGAACTCCAGTTACGCTCTCGATACGGAGGCGCACTCGCTTGAGAAGTGCGATATCCAGAAGCGCGGCCTCGTCAAGCTCATCATCAGCCTGAGCCTGAGCCTCGTTGGCGTGAACCGCCAGTTCGCCATGGGCGTGGTCGGGCTCGTCGTGCATCCGTATATGTGTAGCTCTTAGCTCGTAACACCTATGCTGCCAAACGTGTCTGCCGCAAGTCATAACCTGATCTACATGCAGCAATGACGTAGGCTTGATGGAGACCGCACCGTGCTGCCTCGCGATGGACGTTGGGAGCGCCGTGGCGAGCCCCACATCTGATGTTTCCGCTGTCGGCGTTCCATGCTGACCGTAGGCGCTGTCCCTACGCGCTGACAACGATCAGTTGACCGCTCGCTGTTCACCAACGTGCATGAAATGTTGATCTGTACATTCCGTTGTTGAACGTCCTGTTTGGCTCGTTCATTACCCACGAAAGTTGTTTTTGATAAGATGAAAAGTACGCTGCTTTCACTGACAGAATTCGGACGGAACAAGATTCAGATGTCTGTATGATCATCAGCCACCGCATGTTCCGGACTCACAGAAACAGCATGAGGTCTCTTGCCGACGTGATGGCGAACTCGACCCGGGATTGGAGGATCCCGCCGGGGGTTCTTTCCATGGACATCCGAGAACGAATGCGGACTGTCCGACGTTCTTCGGCCGTGGCCATGGTCCTCGGAAATGCTGCGAGAAGTTCTGCGCATTGGATTCCCGAGTTAGAATATGACGCTGCGTGGATTTCGCATGGGTAACTGCTGACCTGACACGCGCAGTCTGCCACTGGCATGGTGGACGTGATGAACAGACGAGAGATGGGCGCGTCGACAAGCACGACGCGGTCACGAGGGGGCAGTGCTTACGTTACAGAAGCCCAGACTGCCAGCCCCACGCTCCGAAGAACAAAGGCGCCTCGAAATAAAAATGAACAATATATGATCTCCGGTTGCCTTTCCTCCACAGTTGACGTTGCCCTTTGTTCGTTTCCTTCTAACGTGCCTTGTTGACGCCCTTCAACGCACTCTCTCTTATTCTCACGTACCAGCCTTCCTGCTGTCGTTGTTGTCTGGACCCTAGAATTCCTGGTCCCACATTCCCCATAACACACACAACACGACATCACAATGCGAGCTTTCACTGGACTCTCCCTTGCCCTCAGCTTCGCCCTGTCCGTAGCGCCTGCCGCAGTGTCGGCCGACTCCCATGCCTTCGTTGCACGGAGCCACGGTCGCAGGCATCCCGGTGTCAGCAGGGTTGAAGCTCGCGGTCTCGAGAAGCGTTTCGACAATGCTCGCTTCACATACTACGCTGACGGACTGGGCGCCTGCGGCAAGACCAACCAGCCCAGCGACTTCGTGAGTCTTTACTACAGTCGTTGTTACCAGAACAGACATTCATGCCATAAACGTTCACAGATCGTCGCATTGAACTCTGCAGTGAGTCTGAAAAGGCCCCGTACTCTGCTTGAGTCAAGAGTCTGATGCAATTCTTTCTAATTTATTTAGCAATATGATGGTGGTTCGCATTGCTTTGACATGATCACCATCACTGCCAACGGCAAGACGACACAGGCGCAGATTATGGACGAGGTAAGATTGTTCGATCTGAAGCAGTCCCTCATTCTCACACCTCTACCCCACAGTGCCCGGGGTGCCCTTTCGGCGGCCTCGACTTCTCCGAGGGCCTGTTCAAATTCTTCGCTGACGAATCAGCCGGGGTTCTGACCGGCTCATGGTCATTCGGCTCAGGCGCCGCTCCGCCGCCGTCGTCGCCGTCTCCTTCTCCTTCCCCCAAACCCAAACCGACCACGTCGTCCCCGCCGCCGCCGCCCCCTCCCCCGACGACGACCGAGCACACGTCCACCCCGCCGCCGCCGCCCCCTCCGACGAGCACCGAGCCCAGCACGACGAGCACGAGCACGAGCACCGAGCCGACCACAACGAGCACGCCCCCGCCCACCACCTCCAAGGCAGCGCCGACCAGTACGCCCCCGCCCACTACTACGAGCAGCGCAGCGCCCACCAGCTCCGCGCCGCCCGTCGTGAATGACCCGGACCTCGTCACCGCCGGCCTCGTCGTGAACGCGGGCCAAAGCTCCTTCATGCAGTCCAACCTCGCCGTCGTGCAGCTCGGGCGCATCATCGAGTTCTCCCTCGGCATATAAACATGCGGACCGTAGAAAATACCCTCGCGTAGATTTCGCCTTGGACTATCATACGGCCTCACATTCTACATCGGTCTCGGAGTTTTCCGCCTCGTAACACTCACTCACTCGTCCTGTCTTCGCATTGCATATTATTTGTCCATGCGCTCGCGCTCGCCTACTCTCTATTGTATACCCGTTCCTGTCTTCCTCGGATTTATTGATTCCGTTCTTGTTGAGTGTCGTTGTCAGGTTTACGCGTAGCGAAGTGCAGCTCATAGCAGTATGGTACATACCCACCCTGACACATTAATCGTGATTATCATTCTGTGCTGCTTCTATTGGTATGGTCCCGTGAAACATGCTGCAGTCCTTAGGTCCTGGAAGTCCGGACGCTGTAATTGAATGTCACAAATTCGTGCTAGCTTCATGCAGAGTAGTTTGAACGAAGCTCCGACTAGAAGTGTGCTATTTTTACCCAAGCTCTCGATCATGGCAAGACAACTGGAAGCATTCGACCGCCTGAAGACACGCACGGAATGCCCATCTTCAAGACTCAGTGGGCGTGTGAGGAACGTGATAGATGTGAGTTCAAGAAGGAATGCAGGGGACATATGCGTGATCGAAAGTAATGGCCATGATGACCTCGTCTGGCTTGGGGGACAATGCGGAAGAACGAGAAGGCGCAGGCGTCCCGCAGGATGCGACGTGGTCGAAGTGCGGCCTGACGACATAAAACCTTCGGGTGACTCCCTCCGGTCTATCTGCATGGCCAGATGCAAAGTATTGCTTAGCGGGCCCAGCCAGAATATATTGACCAAGAACCAGATACATTGTCTTCCCCACCGAAAGCCAGAAAGGGAGAAAATAGAGGGCATGCGAGCACGAAGTGAACGGAGACGACAATCGACAACGAGTCACGACGGTCTTACTTGCTCGCGCACCCACTAACCCATCCGCCCGCGCGCCCACTGAACCCAAAAGCCTGATTGTTCCACCCAAATGCCATAACACCATGATTCTCCGCCTGGAACGACCCGCCGTTCAAGTCGCCTATATCCGTCGTGCCCAACGTGCAGCACTCCGCAATCGAGCTGTCGTCCTGGAACTGCCCCGTCATGATCTCGCCGCCGTCTGTCGCGGCGTCCACCGGCGGTGTGCCGTTGTGGATCTGGTTCCACTCGCCCTGGTTGCCCGAGTCCCAGAGGTAGTCGAGCACGACGCCATCCTCGCGGTCCTCAGTGCGCTTGTTCGCGCCGGCCTGGGGCAGCTTGGAGTGGTACGCGCGGACGTGATTAAGGTCGCCATTGGCATCCCCTTCGTCGGTGGTTGAGTTCGTGCGCCGATGGAAGACCTTGACCTGGTGCGTCGTGCCGTACATCCGCGTGGACACATGCGCCCACTCGCTCGCGTTGGGGCGCGCCGAAAGCATGTGCCCGACAGTTAGATAGTCGCCGAGCGGGATGTGCTGCGTGTGCGTGATAGTATGGTTCGTGCCGTCGGAGTACACGACGAACTTCGAGTACGTCGCCTCGCCGTTAGCGTCGACACTGGCGCTATGCCGGTTGATGCCGTCGTTGGCCTCGTAGAAGTTGTCCCACAGCGTGAGCGCGGCGTCCGCGCATGCATTGATGCAGTTCAGGTTGAAGCCCTCCGTGCCGCACGTCACAGCGGCCTCCCAGCCGTCCTCGACGAGCGAGCCGACGCCCATGGCGAACTGGCGGTTCACGCCGACGAGGCTGAGGCCGAGACCGACGACGAGCTTGATGAGGCCGCGCTTCTGGATGTCGCGCTCCTCGAGCGAGCGGGCGTCCGCATCGAGGGCGTAGCTCGAGTTGGTGCGCGCGAGAATGACCGCTACTTCGGTCGCGTTGTAGGCCGTGGTGTCGGCAGGGATGACCGCTGCGCCGCGGACTGCGAGGCCGGCGGACAGGACGGTGGCGAGGAGAGGTATCTTCATCTTGGCTGCTCGACTGGGCGAGTAGGGTATGTTGAGCAACGACAAGACAACAGCCAAGGAGGCCAAGGACATACCAAGGCTCTCGGAAAGACAATGATCTTGATACGTTGAGACGCGAGTAGTTCGTCAACTACAACATGGAAATCAGCCCGCCGTTATAGAAGAAAATCGAAGAAAGACGTACTAGGCAAAAGACGACTGAAGTAAATCGTGAGAGGCAGCGTGAGGTTCCTCTCGAATTTTACAGAGCATTTTATACTCCTCGACACCTCTGCTCGCCAACCTCCAACCTGCACATCGGGACCGTAAGGCTCCCGAACTCACCGGGACCAAGGCACTTTCCGCACCTCCGACGATGTGATGCCATGCGGTCGTCGTCCTCGTGAGCGTGCATAGCGCCGCCATGCGAATCTCCTTGTAGCATAGATGTCATTTTGATGGTCTGGCGGAGTACCGTGGCAGCATCCGGGTACAATGCAGCGCGCCTACACAGATATCAAAGCGCTGTAAGTCCCTGTAGGCGCGCAAATGTATTGGAATGTGGAATGACTGATTAGCATCACTATACAGAATTTAATCGCAGGCCAGTATGAGCGCTCTTACATGGTATCGTTTATAGCCTGTGTACGGACACGAGATGCAGAAGTTCTTCAAGAAGCGAGGGTCAACTGGTCTCGTGAAAGGCATGCTCGACTTTCAAACTACATGGTATTCAAACGGTGTTAATCGGGGTGAGGCATGTTCTGTATTATGTGTGGACCATCTTGATCCCCGTATGAGTCAAAGAGCAATCAGGAAGCCACGGAGTGTGCTGATGGACCATCCATTGCAATGCGGTGAGATAAAGTTTGTCTCTTTGCGCTAGGTCCCAGGAACAAGAAGGTCTGGAGAGAAAAATGACGAGAAGTGAGAGGTGAAATTATGCTGTTGGGGAGAGTAATAGAATAGTTAGGCGGCACGAGTAGGACCCCGCTTCGAGACATAGCGAACATGGGGTGTCGCCAAATGTTCCGGCGAGAACATGCGTCATTCATTTCCTAGATGCCATGAAACCCGAACACATGGCAAATCTTCATGGCTGGATGGAGGTGACGGTGCGATGCCTGTCCCGTAGCACGGGTAACCCGTGGCCAGGCATTGACACACCGTCCCCGTACCCATCAACACCGCACCCGCCGCTGGAACGGGTAGATAACAGCTTCAACCAAACACTGTGAATACGTACAGAGCACTTGAACCCCGCGGGTCCGGATACTGAATGCGTAGGAGCATGCGATCAAAAAATACTCGGTGGTGCTATGGGAAATGCAGCACTTTGCTTGAAGCGCGGGAAACCACCAGTTCTGCCTCGCTTTGCCTCGCCGAGCCCAGCTGCGAATGTCATTGAAGGCGAATACCGCTGCAAAATCCGGACACCCACCGCACTTGATGAACAATGTGGGAAGTCCGGCCGAGCTCCCAGGAGACTGAGGCCTTCAATTGCCTCATAATTGACTACTGCCCCATTGAAATTTGTGATCGAGGCAACGTGAAACCCGTGCATAAGGGTCGTGGTTTCTTGGCGGGTATGACATTTCTGCACTGTACCCGTACCCGCCAACACCGTCATGCCCGTACCCGTGCGGATCCCTACGGGCCGTAAGTGTAAAGCAGGCGGGAAAGTCTGGGCGCGACATTGCTCCCGGCTGCTCGCCTGATCCTCGACCATCTACGAAAGCAAATAGTAGTTCCCGATGATCCGAGACCTCCGTGATCGATCATGCAGGTAGAAGAGCGTGGCAGTGGTGAGAAGATGACCGATCGTGACTGGAACCTTGCAACAGATGATATCAGTTTGTTGACATGCGAATGAATAGCCTACCATGATCAGCGATCAGTTCACTGTCCACGGTTGTTATCTCTGGATTCAGCTAATTGACCGATGATAATGGGACATAATGGAGTTCTGTAGGGTGAAGATGAAATGAACACGAATGATGCCTATCGATCCTGTCCTCAGGCTATGATGTCATCACCCACCCCTTTAAGAGCTCGTAATTTTTTTAGAACGAGCAACAACTGCGCTTGTGCTCCATGCCGTCGAATGGTTAAAGACTTCGTTCGACTGTCCAACATGGTTGAAGTGGAACAGTGAACGAGACATAACTTCCGGGCAGCTCAGCGGAGGTTCGGCAACTGCCGTACACCTGTCTTCTTCCTGATATGGGTGTGGCCAACTAGGAACATCGGAGGCGGTCTTTCCCCGAGGATTGACACGCACGGTATCAACTGATGGCGATACGCAAAACATATCCGCAATAAATAGCAACAGTATTCTCCGTAAGTACACCTGTTATTGCCGTCAACTCATCTACAAAGAGTGTTATGATTATAAATGATAATAAAAAATTATGATCCCTTAGCTCAGTGGTAGAGCGTGAGATTCCAGCTATGGTGTCTCCTCAAGGTCATCCGTTCAATCCGGGTAGGGATCAACAGCAATTTTTTCTCCTTCCTCCGTGGCAAGCGACGGTTGTGGGGCTGCAAATGGGCAGATGCAACTGAGGAAAGTATTGTGCAGATTGTGACATGGCCGCAAGACCCGCGGAGAGCATGGATGCAAGGTTTGCGAACTTCATTGGGAAGACTTTGCGGATATGAAGGGTTCTGGGATCGATACGTTAGAGCAACAATCTCCGAAATGATAACAGCAGCTTAGCACATACCCGGATATGCAGCCATCGATAAGTTTGCTTTACGCTGGTACGTCCTGAGGCTCGGCGTGGTTTCTGCGGAGGCAAGCGGGTTAGCAAGATGCTCCTACATCATTACCAGAGAGGAAACTGACAAGGACAAGCAGGAGCGAACAGAAGAAATGCTGAATGGGTTGCTTGAGGACGGAGCTCGTACCATCGTTTTATACTCTTGACCCTTCCCCGCCGCAACGTCGACCAACGTCTTCGACGTCATGGCATTGTGTTTCACCATACTACATGCACTGAACGCTAGGAGCTGAGACGTCGCCTTTCAAACGCTTGCTCTTCATGAGCACCATAGGCCATCTAGTCGAGATGCAAACACAGGCAAGTGCATATTGACGCCTAAGAAGTGCACGGAAACTTGAACGAGCGCTCACAGAAAAATAGAGTAGCTTCGTACGAAACAATTAGCGCCGATGGATTCAGGTTTAAACAGCATGCTATATGTGAACGAGCGTCATTTTCAGTGAGCCTTAGGATCGAGTGCGTGACCGGCGTCAATCCGGATCGACTTCTGCGCGTCTCGAAGGGCATGGGGCGCTCAAAAATTGGATACCTCGCATGAAACCATGAGCACAAGAAGCAGACCTATTGGCGCACCTGAAACTGAGGACCCATAAACGATGAAACTAGAGATTTGCAAACGAAGCGGCGAAAATGCCTGGCCATGGAGCTTTTGCGCGACGTGGCAGAGTTGAAGCACCGGAAGGATTCAGACATGCATTGCAGCTTTATCCCCAAAGTGATACGATTGTCCTTTGAAGCCGACGACCTAATGTGCATCTGGAAGATGTAAAGAAGACAGACATGAATTTCGAGTACAAGCCATGCAGTCGAGGGAAAGGCCTGTCGGCAACACCCGCCGACACCCGCCGCCTGCCTAAAATCCAAAAATGGTCGCATGCCCTCCTATTCGGGCCATTTATTGATGTCCCCTTCGGGGTGACATACGAAAAAATTGGAACGATACAGAGAAGATTAGCATGGCCCCTGCACAAGGATGACACGCTTTCCCAGAGTGGTAGACCTACGGGTCTCAATATTTATTTTCCTTTTGCTGCAAGTTTCAAATTCATCGCGCAAGATAATGCGCTCGAGCGGCAGCGCCGCAGCGCAGACGTTCCCTTTCGGTTTCAACTTATGGAGACCGCCGTCCGCCGTCCAAAGGCACTTCGAATAGAAGAGGTTTCCAGAGAGAGCCATGCAAAATAGTATAACAATAGCACGCTGAATCTTTATTACGCCCAAGTGCTCTACAAAGTAAGTACACCTGTACTATGCAGCTGCCATCGGCCAACCACATATATCCTCTATGCCTCCATCCATTTATTCTACCTTCACCTTCGATGGCGGCGCGACAAACGTCGCAGACACAAATTTGAGGATCTCGTCAATAAGCAAGACCGGCGCACTGAGGTATAGGACAGCCTTCCACTCGATCCAGTTGAGCGGGGTAATCGCGAACAAGCGCCTGTAACATTATCAGTCTGCAAACAATGAAGACGAAAGGAGAGGAACGTACGGTGAAGACAGGGATATACAAGATGGCGAAGTGGAGACCCATGCTGAGCGCGATCGCAGCGACGAGGAAGGGGTTCTTCCACAGCGGGAGGCGCAGGAGCGACTCGTTTTCGGAGAGCGAGTTCATCGCGTTGAACATCTCGACGGTAACGAGGATGGACAGGCTGACCGTCGTCGCGCGCTGCGCCATCGCGTTCGTGAACATCTCACAGCCGATCTCGGGGAATTGCGAGGCACATTGGTGGAAGTGTGTCTGAGGTACGATATCGTTCAGGAGACGTTCACACGGTCAAATGAGAACAGATACGCACCAGTTGGGAGAACAAGATCTGGGGGCCGCCCTCGTAGAACATGAACCACCATGCGTAGCCAGCAACGGTTGCGACGCCGACGTACGTGCCCACGACCATGTAGCGGAAGAACAGCCACTTAGATATAAGCGGCTCGCGACTGTTGCGGGGCGGGACGCGCATGATGGAGTGATCCGGTGGGTTGAAACCAAGTGCTGTTGCAGGGAGACTGTCCGTGACGAGGTTGACCCACAGGAGCTGTACCGGGATGAGCGCCTCGGGCATGCCGAGGAGGACAGTCAGGAAGATGCTAACGACCTCGCCAATATTGGAGGATACTGCGAGCGTGAATTAGCGAGACTATCTCGTAGACGAGAGTAGAGCGACTTACTAAGGTATCGAATGAATTGCTTCGTGTTATTATAGATGAGTCTACCTTCTTCTACCGCACCCGCAATAGTCGCGAAATTCGAGTCCGCAAGCACCATGTCGGCAGCGAGCTTGGCCACATCTGTTCCGCTTCCCATTGCCACACCGATGTCCGCCTTCTTCAAAGCAGGCGCATCATTGACACCATCACCAGTCTGCGAGACGGTCACTAGTCAGCAATGAGCGAGCTTATAGCAAAGACCACGAACTCACCATAGCGACCACCAGACCAAGACCCTGGAGCAAATCAACCAGCTGGCTCTTGTGCCCAGGCTCCGTCCGGCTGAACAGCGACGCCCTCTGCACAGCGAGCACCTTCTCCGCCTGACTCAGTTCCTCGAACTCCCGCCCAGTATAGCTCTTGCCCGTCAAATCCTCATTCTCACCGAAGATCCCAATATGCCTGCAAATTGTCTCCGCCGTGCCCTTGTTGTCGCCGGTAATGCACATGACGCGGATGCCCGCCGCCTTGCAGCTAGCCACCGCGCGCCGCGCCTCGGGCCGCGGCGGGTCGAGCATGCCGACGAGCGAGACGAATGTCAGGTTCTGCTCGAAACGCGAATAGTCCTGCGTGCTTTGCGAGTGATAGTGCCCTGCATCGACGTCCTGCACGTCCACGAACGCGAGTGCGAGCGTGCGCAGGCCGGCCTTACCATACGTAGCCGTCTGTTGGAGGAGCTGGGCGCGCAGCGCGGGTGTCAGTGGAACGTGCTTCCCGCCGGGAACGAGGACGGTGGTGCTGCGGTCGAGGACGGACTCGGGCGCACCCTTGACGAAGAGCGCACCGGTGCCGTTGAGTCGAACAAGGACGGACATCATTTTGCGGTCACGGGAGAACTCGAAGGTAAGGAGACGCGGGATCTGGCGTTCGTAGTAGTCATTGACGGCACTAGCGCGGGCGGTATGTGAGAGAGTAGGCAGAGCGGAAGCAAGCTCCTTGTCCGGGCAGGGGAGTTTCTCAGCGAGGACCTTGAGCGCGGCTTCCGTGGGCTCTCCGACATTATGGTATGCGCCTTTGTCCTGGGATTATTTCGCATTAGTTCAGGTTACGCACGAAAAGGAAAAGAAAAGAAAAATACCCACAGCATTGTACACAATCTTTGAATCGTTACAAATGGCACTGATTTCAGCGAGACGCTGGATGGGCTCTGATTGAAGTTCATGAGAGGCATTCTTGCCATCAGCAAAGCTGACAGACCCATGCGGGGCGAAAGTGCTGCCCTCCACCAGGAATTCGCGCGGCGCGTTTCCGCTAGCATCAATAGTCAAGAACTGCAATACGTCAGTCAGTTTATATGCGTGGTAGGAGAAATGCGAGATTACTCACTCGCGACACGCTCATTTGGTTCGTGGTCAGCGTTCCTGTCTTGTCCGAGCAGATGACATTCGTGCTTCCGAGGGTCTCCACGCTCGGTAGATTCCTCACGATTGCATTTCGCTTTGCCATCCTCTTCGTCCCAAGCGCCAAACACGCCGTGATGACCGCCGCCAGTCCTTCCGGGATGGCCGCGACCGCGAGAGCTACGGCAATCTTGAAGTAGTAGATGGCGCCCTTGAGCAGGCCATGGTGCGAGGGATCGGCGAAGTGACGGATGTTGATGAGCCAGACGAGAACACAGATGACGGTGATCACCTTGGCGAGCATGTCGCCAAAGTCGTCGAGCTTGCGCTTAAGTGGGGTCTTCTCCGTAATTTGGGAAGAGATGGACTTGTGGATGTCACCGATGGCAGTGCGTTCGCCAGTGAAGACGACGATGGCGCGTGCGCTCCCGTTAACCACCGTCGTACCCTGTAATATTATGAGGAAGCAAGTTGAAGTGAAGGAAATGGAAGACTCACGGAGAAGAGCATGTTGGTCATGTCCTGCTTGACGGCCCTCACGTCAGGAACAGCATCTATGGACTTGTTGACGCTGACGCTTTCTCCAGTGAGTATAGCTTGGTCAATGCGGAAGCTGCTGGAGGATACAGAGAGCAAGCGACAGTCGGCAGGGATCTTGTCGCCGACCGCGACAGCAATGATATCACCGGGAACGAGTTCTGCAGCATGGAGACGCGCGATCTGACCAGAACGCAAGACCTTAGCCTCATCAGGAGAGTACTCTTTCAAAGCCTACAGCTGTCCTCAGTATGTGCATCCACCAGATAAAAAAAATTACGCACGTCAATAGCCTTTTCTGCGTTCGTTTCCTGGATGACACCAACAGCCGCGTTTGCGATAAGAATGAGGAGGATGACCGACGGCTCAACGAAGGCACCAAGCAACGTCGCATCCTCGGCGTCATCCAAAAGAGCGAGAATGAACGAGATGACAGCAGACGCGAGAAGGATGAGCACGAGTTGGTCCTTAAATTGCTCCAGAATCAGTTCCCAGAGCGGCGTCGAGGGTTCTTCAGGTAGTTCTATTGCCCATTTCAGTCCCCTTCTTACATTCCAGGAATCAAGTCGCGCTTACCATTAGTACCGTATATCTCAGCATGGTTCTTGGCCTGCTCCGGGGTAAGACCACTCTGAGGGTCTACGTGGAAGTGGAGGAGGAGATCCTCTGCGGACCTTGTCCAGGGAGCTTCCATAACCAGTTCCAACAAGCAACGACCGGATAAACCAGCAGCTACTAAGAAACAAGTATGTGGGACGTGGTGAGCGTAGGTGCTCCGGAAGAGTTATATGGCGGTGCACCAGCGGAAATTTCTGGACCTGGCAAACTCAGCACTGGCTCACGTGGGGAAAGCTGACGTGGCGCTTAGTTGTTTACACCGCGTTGTGCAGGCCCGTGGGAGACGGTTATTGCTGCATTTTGAAGAGATCCCAAAGCTGAATGGACTGGAAATGCATTTCAGGTTCTTTGGAAGGAGAAAGGTGTGCAATGGCAAGATGTGTATTTGAAGAGTGTGAATGACGGGCAGCACGTTGACGCGACCAACAAGAAGCTTGCGTGCTGAATTCACACGTGATATATGTCCTCGTCACCGTGCAACAAGTTATCCAGCGGTACAACTCACGCTATGTGGACTGTAGAATGCTTTACAGTCATGGGGACACCGTATTCTACAGAGCTGGTTGCCAAGAAAACTGGTATGGGAAGATGGGAGACCGGCGGTGGGAAACCAAGTCCGAAAGCGCGTTAAGGCTTTCAAATGGCTTCATTTGAGCCGATACTGCAGAAACACGACAGTTGTCTGTCTAAAGCAAGTGCCGAACTACGTGCAAACTTCAGAATGGAGCAGGATGTGAAGAAAAAAATGAAAGACAGAAAAAATTGAGTGGTGACGCCACAGGACCAGCTTTGGCCAAATAGAGACTACACAAAGGGGATTGGCTTGGCCCTTGACTCTGTCCCATTGCCAATCTCTGACCGCGGCCGTCCGGTGTTCTTAGCTGCGGCCAACCGCCCTCCTACTCTTCACCATAGACTAGACATCGCCATGGGCAACAGTGCTTCCTCGTCGGGACGCGGCCAGCACGAAGAGTTGGTCGACTACGGTCATCTCTGTCCTCAGGGCATCTACACAGGACCCAGAGACTGGAATGAAACCGTCGTCGCACAACTCATTATCGACCGCAAGCTCGCGCCTTTCTATCGCCCCTTGGAGGAATATGAAGACTCCTGGGATGACGACCAGATTCTGGCGGCACGAAAGGAAGCCCCGCCACCGGCCGATAATGAGTCGGTGCATACCGTCCGGAGCGATGCGGCCTCATACATGTCCAAGGCGAGCCATCACAAGCGGCCGAGTGCTACGAAAGAACCGTCGCGTTCTCCAGAAGCAATGTTATACAGGGGTGCCATCGAATGTCCTATCTGCTTTCTCGTGCGTCCTGTCTTTCTGCTCGTCCGAGCGCACCCTCTCATTGCATACTTGCCATTACGTCACTGCCCATTCCTTTTCGACAATTCACCATCTCCTCCCATTATATGCCATTATAATTGGGTAGTATTATCCAAAGAACATCAATCGTTCGCGATGTTGCGATCAGGTCATCTGCACAGAGTGCTTTGTCCAGATCAAGCGCGCAGAGCCGACCGTGACCCATCTCGTTTCCGAGCCCGCGTGTTGTCCATATTGCGTGCAAGAACATTTTGGTATTGTGTATCAGCATCCGTCATGGCGGCAAGGGATAGGCAGTGATGGATCGGTGAGCGCTGCTCGAGCTCCTGTTGCGATGTGCGCCGAACTAAGCGCTTCAACTGACTTGCTGCATATATTTGCCTATAGTCACCATTACCGTGGTCCGAGTCTTCGAGAAATGGGTCAGTGGACCTTACGTCCGTAACCCCAGGAAAGCAAAGACGTCGGAAGAGTTTCAATCACAACGACGCCGAAGTGGTAACAACAGGTGGGTGTCCATGAATACTGTAGCATACTAACTGGCTGACCCCATCCATTTATTCTAGACCAAATTCGACCTGACTGGGAGCAGAAACTTGCTACAGTCCGTGCTCAGGCTGCCAGGCGGGCAAATCGGCGCATCATCATGCGCCAGGTGGGTGATCGCCTTATTCCAGTTGGTGTCACCAGCGGCCGCGTACACGCATTGCCGGATATGCCCGCGGATAATAATGGGGAGGGGAATAATGGTAATGGGGGTGGGACCAGGCGCTCAAGACGGCGCCAACAACAAGAGCTCAGTCAGCTTTTGGGCGGTATGGGGATTAGGCGGTCAGGATTTGGAGGAAGTATGCATTCGCTTCTTTTTCATCCCGGCATGGTTTTGATGCCGTTCCCAAATAGCTCATGGTTATGGAGGCCATGCGTCTCTCGCTCGTCGAACATGAAGAACAGCAACGCCGCGAAGCCCAACAGCGCGCGGAGAATGGCGGCGAAGGCGGTAGCTCTGACAACGTCGCTGCCGCCAACGCAAACGGCACCACCGCCTCTCAACCTTCCGCCAACGGCCCGGTCCAGACTAACGGCACGTCGACATCCCCGCCCGCTACGCCGCCCGTCGCCTCTGCAACCCCCGAGACCACGTCCTCTTCTTCCCATGCTAACTCGCCGCCCTCGCCCTCCTCCCGCCTCACCCACCTGCGCTCGGCCTCCCACTCCCGGACGCCCGTGCCCTCCGCCCCCCTTCCCCTCCGCGCGCCGCACACCTCTCCCGCCCGTGCAATCGCATTCTCCTGCGTCGTCAGCAGGCAGCACGCCCCATCTCCCACCCCTGCCATCGCTCGAGCCGATGGAGCCTCATACGCCCGTGCAGTCGCCGCCACCGCGGTTGCCCCGTCTCGACTCTGATTCGGACGCAGGATCGAGTATGCTCGATGGAGACGACGGAGACGACGGGCAGGAGAGCTACGCACCGTTGGATTCCTCCGATTCTCTGGTGTCGCAGGAACCGCTTTTACAGGATGAACAGTGAGCGATAGGGCTCGAGGCTCGATTACGTAGCGTCTGAAGGGGGATGGGCCTGGCATGGCGAGCGCCGTGCTAGGTCTTTGGATAGACTTGTTTGGAGCGAGGCTGCCTATGGGTAGATACGAAGATGGCACTCCCACTTGGACCCGCTCTTTTCGTTCGCATGCATGCTGTGTAACTAATCACACACCTTCCTTACCCGTCTGTGTTTCATTCAATTTCATTTTTCTCCTACTCTGTTCACTATTCAATACTCGGTTACCTCAACCATAGTCTCATCTGATGGCGTTCCCCTCGGTCTTCATTACTAGCTGTGCGTACATATTGTACAATTACATGTACCTACGTACAACTCGAGAAGGCGTTCGTGTAGCGTAATTCTATTCACACTAGACTGTCCGCGCGGTATGATTTTAGCCGGATTAAACAGCATTTTGGTCTGTTATCTAGAGACGACCTAGAGTACTTTTGTTACGGACTCTTCTACAATTCGACGGCCGGCACCATCCGCTCGACCTCGTCTTCCGAGTCCGACTCGTCATCGCTATCCGACTCCGCGCTCCCCAGCCGCCATAACAGCCGCCTCCAGCTCCTCCAAATCCCACCCCACCATCCGCTTCTCCATCCTCAACCCGCCCACCGCGCGCCCCAGCCCGCGCAGCGTCTCCTCACTACCATCCGCCAAGAACGCATTAGCACCCCACCGCCATCGGAAAAGAGCGAAACGAACGCACCTCGCGTAGGCAGCGACCCACGCGCACATGTCGTCCATCCACACGCGCGAGTACACGTAGTACACCTCGTGCGCATCCAGCGCGGCGCGCATCTCGAGCAGGCAGCGCAGCACCGTGCGCGCGCCGTGCGCGAGCGCACGCGCGGCGTCGGCGCGCGGACGGCCTCTGCGAGCGCCCACGAGCGGTGCAGCGGGAAGGCGAGCGCGCGGCGGTAGGATGGGACGAGTGTCGCCGCGAGCTCGGGCGTGGTGAAAGTTGTGGCGGAAGAAGGGGAGGGGGAGGGGAGCGCGTAGGGCGGAGGGTCGAGCGCGGAGAAGGCGGGCGTGAGCGCGCTGAGCGTCCAGGCGCTCTCGGGGGTCGGGTCGTGCTGCGTCGTGCGTGCGTCGTAGGCGTAGGCGAAGAGGAGCGTGAGGAGCGTGAGATAGAGGTTATGTGTCTGCGCGGGGGTGGGGAGGTCTGTGGGCGCGGTTAGGCGGGGCGGGATGCGCGAGGGGAGGGGCACGTGCATTCTTTGCGGGGTAGGCGGAGCATCGCGAGGTTCTCGGCGTCGGTGAAGGGCGCGTCCTCGGGTGCGGTGAGGTACGGGTGTTCCCAGTGCAGGAGCTCCTCGATGTATTCGGGATCGGCATAGTCGGCCCTGGCGCAGATGCCGTCAGCTCCTTACAATGAAGCCGATTAAGAGGCACCTACATATAGTATTCCTCATCCCACTTTTCGTCTTCGTGCTGTATACGCCGTCTTCGGCGTTCATCCGGCGGGAGCGTCTCAGCGTCCGCGCCGAGCTCGTTGACCTCGTTTTCGGTGTTGGTGACATGTCGGAAATAGCCCGTGTACATATCTAGGAAGCCGTAGCGCTTTTCGACGAGTGGTGTGCAGTTGTGGCAGAGGCTCGGGCACCGTCTGCGGCATCTGCCAATCATTGGCGGCCGCTGTGGATGTGAACAAGCAATCAGATGCGATGGCATCGTCGGAATCTGTCAGAGAAACAAACCTTCGAGGATTTCGCGCCGCTCAGCTGTCAGCTCCGTTTCACCCAGGACAGACCCTGCGCTCTGTCGACGAGCTCCTGATCATTACCTGCATCTGCATCATCCACATCGTGCGATGCAAGCACCTCGATCACAGGGCCCTGCGGTGCCTGTGTCTGCACCGGCTTGGGAGCCAACAGCTTCGCGAGCAGGTCAAGATCAGGGAAGTCCTGCCCCTTATTCTCCTTCGTCAAAGTGACAGTGAGATACCCAGTGCTGGGATCATACACTGCCGAAGAGTTTTCATCCTCGAGGACGTTGCCCGGGAAGTTGAGCCGGAGGAAGTACGGCGAGATGTGCACGGACATCAGCGTTTCGTCGACATGGATCTCTACTTCTGATGCCTAAGGAAGATGCGCATTGAAAGGTTTCATGCGTGAAATGAGTGAGGCGAGATCCACGTACGCGAACAGAGGGGCAGTATATGGATACGATCACTGAGTCGCTCGTTTGCGAGCAGGAAAAGCGCGGTGTGATCATCTTTGCGACAAGTTATGCTGTACACCAGCTACGCAATGGATGGCCGTGGTCAGTGCAAGGGGTGATAATCAGCCAGAATCTGAGACAAAACGCACAAGGGGACATCCTGTAGAGGCGTAGTGGGAGGAAACCAACAGAAGCCGATCACTTGTTGCATTCAGCGCCGCCGCGTCGGTCTCCGTCTCGAGTCACCGAGCCCTCTTATTCACCGACTGCTGTAGTTTCAGCTCCCAACCATTCATGGAATCTGCTGTAAGTCTGGCTTTCCCTACTGTACAGGTTTGCTGACCTTTCTTTCAGAATCTGCAGGTGAGCCCGTCGCTCGAGGCGATCGAGCGCATCATCGTCCAGGAGAAGCGCGGGAACTGTGTTCCAATATTCGTGCAGCTTCCTGCAGACCTCATAACTCCCGTCATCGCATACCTCCGGATAGCCAAGGACTCAAAGTATAGTTTCTTGCTGGAATCCGTGATTGGAGGAGAGAACATTGCGCGCTACAGTTTCTTGGGCGCAGGTAACGCACATCTCACTTGCTTGCGCCATTGTATCTAACGTTCCTTTCTCGCAGATCCATTCAAGGTCGTCAAGACCGGGCCGAATGAAGACATCAAAGGAGACCCCATGGCTGCCCTCCAGCGCGAACTTGCGCACTACAAATACGTGAAGATCCCCGAAATCCCCACCTTCACCGGCGGCGCGATCGGCTACGTCGCGTACGACGCCATCCAGCACTTCGAGCCCAAGACCGCGCGCGAGCTCGAGGACACGCTCCACATCCCCGAGGCGATCTTCATGCTCGCGGACACGCTGCTCATCTTCGACCACCTCTTCCAGAACGTGAAGGTCGTCTCGCACGTGTTCTGCCCGGAGAGCACGGGGCCGACGAACCTCACGTTCGTGTACAATACCGCGGTCGAGAAGGTGCGCCGCCTCGCGCGCACGCTGCTCAGCTGGCCGACGCCGGAGGTGCCGCAGCCGCCGATCACGCTCGGCGCGGAGGGCGTGTCGAATGTCGGGAAGGAGGGCTATGAGGGGTTCGTGACGGATTTGAAGAAGCATATCGTCGCGGGCGACATTATCCAGGCTGTGCCGTCGCAGCGGCTCGCGCGGCCGACGCAGCTACACCCGTTCAATGTGTATCGGAAGCTGCGTCAAATCAACCCCAGTCCGTACATGTTCTTCTTGGATTGTGGCGGGCTGCAGATTGTGGGCGCGAGTCCGGAGACGCTGTGCAAGGTCGAGAACAACAAGGTGTTCAACCATGCCATCGCAGGCACGACGCGGAGAGGCAAGACTGAAGAAGGTTTGTCTCGCAGGAAGGTTTCAGCAGTCGTCTGCTGATTTTTTTGCAGAGGACCAGCGACTGGGCAACGAGTTGCTTAACTCGGAGAAAGACCGCGCGGAGCATATCATGCTCGTCGATCTGGCTCGCAACGACGTGAACCGCGTCTGCCAGCCAAAGACCGTCAAGGTCGACCACCTGATGCGGCTGGAGAAGTTCAGCCATGTCATCCATCTGACATCGCAAGTGTCAGGTCTGCTGCGAGACGGACTGACTCGGTATGTACTTCCCCTTGATGCATTCAATTACGACTTACGACTTTTCAGGTTTGATGCGTTCCGCTCCATTTTCCCGGCGGGGACGGTGTCAGGAGCGCCCAAAATCAAGGCTATTGAGCTTGTGTACGATCTCGAACAAGAGCGGCCGGCGTGTACGCTGGCGCGGTGGGGCGCTTTGACTTTGCGGACGATGAGATGGATACGTGCATTGCCATCCGGACAATGTTGTTCAAGGACGGCATTGCTTATCTGCAGGCAGGTGGCGGAATTGTGCACGACAGTGTAGAGGAGGACGAGTACATCGAGACTATCAACAAACTACAAGGGAATGTTCGGGCGTTAGAGGCTGCTGAGCGTGAGTCTGTTCACTGTGTCCTGCGTCGCGTTTTCTTACAATGATGTGCAGGATATTGGTATGACGCTCAACAAGCGCAGACTCAGGCGAAGGGAAAGGCGAGAGCAATCTCATAACGTATACCATGAACTGTGTAGATTAGATCTGTATTGACCCGATGTCTATATCTATGACTTGGAATAATTTGCACGTCTCCTCGCACGATCCTGAGTCCTCATCCTGCGCTCCCTCGCCGCCGTGACCTCCGCCTTGAGCGCAATGCCCTCCCGGCCCGCAATGCTCAGCACGCCCGCGATGAGCTCCGCCGTGCGCGTGCTCTCGTCGTTCGCGGGAATGGGGTACATCACAATCCGCGGGTCAACATTCGAGTCGACGACGCCGATCGTCGGCACATGCTCGATCGCGCACTCGCGGATCGCATGCATGTTCGGGATCGGGTTGAGGAAGACCATGAGGTCCGGCACGACGCGCTCCTCCTCCGCGACGTCAGGCCCGAAGAACTGCAGCTTGTTCGTGAGCGTGCCCGCGAGCCACTTCTCGCCGACGTGGAAGCCCTGGGCGCCGAGGCGCTCGGCGGCCTTGCGCACCGGCACGCGCAGGTCCGCGCGCGTGCCGACGAAGACGATGGTGCCGTCGCGCGCGGCGACGCTGCGCACGAGCGCGGCCGCGCGCCGCAGCGCGGGGAGCGTGTGCTCGAGGTCGATGATGGTGATGCCGCTGCGCGAGCCGTACGCGTACGGCACGAAGTTCGGGTTCATGAGCGAGGTGGAGTGGCCGAAGTGCGCGCCGGCGGCGAGCAGCGCGGAGAGGGTGAGGTCGTGTGGGCGCGTCGGGCGGTGGAGGGCGTGATGTGGCTGCCAGGTGTTGTCGCGGTTTTGGGTGGAACCGAAATGCGAGAAGTGCTGGACTGCAGAGCGATAGAGTCAGCATGGTAGGACCAGGGAAAGCACAAAACGTACGGAGAGCATCGCGATCTGCTCTTTGTATCTGCATTGCCGTCCAGTCCTCGCTCGACTGCAACGGCGCGCCTTCCGGCGCAGCCGCGCTCATCGCGCGCCGCGATACGCGCGACCAGGACGACGTTTTTGACACGGATGCGCGGGCATGTCTGGCTGCGGCGGCGAGGGACATGCTTCAATGTGACGAGCTCGGTTGGACGACGAGGAAAGGCCAAGGTGCCGTGGCTGTGTCGGGGTCGCGCGTGCCAGGCTTAGGTCAGCGACATCGATTTTTTTCAATCCTTCCTCGTCCGCTCTTCTGCACCCTCCCCATCATCCGTCCATCGTCTGCCCCATTCCTTTCCTTTCTTTTTCCCTTGTACTCGAATCTAAAATGGACGACGCTTTCGACGGCGCTATCGGTATCGATCTCGGCACGACCTACTCGTGAGTTTTTTCGTCGATCCGGGCGATGTGCACTTTTTTGACCTTCGGTTGTAGCTGCGTCGGTGTCTGGCAAAACGACCGGGTCGAAATTATCGCCAATGACCGTAAGTCATATCGTTAGATGCTGCTGTGCGGTGCAGTGCTCATTTTTCGTGCAGAGGGCAACCGTACCACCCCTTCCTACGTCGCTTTCTCTGCGGAGGAACGTCTGATTGGTGATGCCGCGAAGAACCAGGCTGCGATGAACCCCCGCAATACCGTCTTCGACGCGAAGCGTCTCATTGGTCGTCGCTTTGAGTGCGTATTCTACGATCTTTTCCTGCTCTTCTCATGCTTACAATGCGCCCCAGCGACCCCGATGTCAAGAAGGTAATGAGAAAATGATTTTCACTTTTCAAGGGCGCGATTACTCATCCTTCGTGCAGGACATGACCCACTGGCCTTTTGAGGTCGTTGAAAAGGACGGATCACCTCTGATCAAGGTCCAATATCTCGGCGAGGAGAAGACGTTCAGCCCGCAGGAGATCTCTGCGATGGTGCTGACAAAAATGAAGGACATCTCCGAGGCCAAGCTCGGAAAGACTGTCAAGAAGGCTGTCGTCACGTATGTCATTGCGTTGCATTGCTTGTCCTCGTTATTGACTTTTCGTGCACCAGCGTTCCTGCCTACTTCAACGACTCGCAGCGTCTCGCAACCAAGGATGCCGGTGCCATCGCTGGTCTCGATGTCCTCCGTATCATCAACGAGCCCACCGCGGCTGCCATCGCCTATGGTCTTGACCAGCAGACGAAGGCTGAGCGCAACGTGCTCATCTTCGATCTTGGTGGAGGAACCTTCGATGTCTCGCTCCTCAACATCACCGGTGGTGTCTTCGCCGTCAAGGCGACTGCTGGCGACACCCACTTGGGTGGTGAGGACTTCGACAACGCCCTCCTCGAATTCTTCAAGAACGAGTTCAAGAAGAAGACGAAGCTCGACATCTCCTGACGATGCCCGTGCGCTGCGTAGATTGAGGAGCGCCTGCGAGCGCGCCAAGCGCACCCTCTCTTCTGTCACCCAGACCACCGTTGAGGTCGACTCGCTCTTCCAGGTAAGATCGGCTCATTTACTTACCATACTACCTACTGACGACGTGATCCCAGGGTGAGGACTTTTCGGCCAACATCACCCGTGCCCGCTTCGAGGAGATCAACGCTACAATGTTCAAGTCAACCATTGAGCCCGTCGAGAAGGTGCTCAAGGACGCCAAAATCCCGCGCGAGAAGGTCGACGACATCGTTCTCGTCGGTGGCTCGACCCGTATCCCCAAAATCCAGTCGCTCGTCTCGGAATACTTCGGCGGCCGTCAGCTGAACAAGTCGATTAACCCCGACGAGGCCGTCGCCTACGGTGCTGCCGTCCAGGCCGCCGTCCTCACTGGCCAGACGTCCGAGAAAACCCAGGACCTGCTCCTGCTCGACGTCGCGCCGCTGTCGCTTGGTGTCGCGATGCAGGGCGATGTGTTCGGTGTCGTCGTTCCCCGCAACACGCCCATTCCCACGAACAAGTCCCGTGTGTTCACGACCGTCGAGGACAATCAGACCACCGTCACCTTCCCTGTGTGAGTTTTTTTTGCGCCTACGGACGGTTTCTGTGGCTCATGTATGATGCAGATACGAGGGTGAGCGCACGCAGTGCCGGGACAACCGTCTGCTCGGCGAGTTCGAGCTCAACGGCATTCCGCCCATGCCCCGTGGCCAGGCTGAACTCGTCACCACTTTCGAAGTTGACGCCAACGGTCTCCTGAAGGTCTCCGCGATGGACCGCGCGTCCGGCCGCAAGGCATCGATCAGTGCGTACAACCTTTCTTCCTACCCCGATTATTTTTTCTCGCTACCCTCCTCGTTCCCTTAATGTCCGCGCACTGCCTCCGCGTTCATCCGCTTTATACCCTATTCTGCCTTGACATCAATTCGATTTCTGACCATGTGTTTATCTGCAGGCATCACCAACTCTGTCGGCCGTCTATCGTCTGCTGAGATCGACCAGATGATCAAGGACGCGGAGCAGTTCAAGCAGGCGGACAAGGACTTCTCCGCGCGCCACGAGGCGAAGTCGGACCTCGAGGCGTACATCCACCAGGTCGAGGGCACGATCACGTCGCCCGAGATCGGGATGAAGCTGAAGCGCGGGGCCAAGGGCCAGGTCGAGGCGGAACTCGCGCGCGCGCTGGAGAAGCTCGAGATCGAGGACTCGACGGCGGACGAGCTGAGGAAGGCGCAGCTCGGGATCAAGCGCGCGCTGCAGAAGGCGACCGCGGGCATCCGGTAAGGATGGTGCGCGCACCAGCGTCCTTGTCTCTGCCATGTGTGTTGTGTTATTACTTACCCCGCTCTGTGTCGTCTCTTGTGCCCTCTCTTCATTTCCGCTTGCATACCTGCTGGCCCCTAAAATGCTTTCTTATGCATGTATCCATGGCAAGGTTCACGACCTGAGATGTGTGTAGCGATGCCGTCTAGTATATAATCAAAACGAGCTTTTGTATCTTTCGCTAAATCTGAAAGGCGCGCGTAGCGCGACATAAAGCGGCGTAAGGCTGCGTACGGTCCGAGCGTCAACGTTATTTGCATGGTCCCGGCGCTCCTCGGCATCGTTAGTCCGCAGCACCCTAAAGGACCGTGCGCAAGCGAGACAAACGTGACATTTTGATGGATGTGCCTGATAGAACCGCTCGGATAAACCGGCGGGAACCTCGAGACGGACTTTCTGGAGTCGTTTTCAGTCGGAACAGAAGCTGAGGGATTTGCAGGGACCTGGATCGAGCACACTGACTGGCAACACTGGATCACCCATGGCGACCAGACCGAATGGTAGGAAAAAGGCAGAAAGATGGGGATGATGGGATTGATGGCTTGGAGAAGAGGGCAGGAATGGCCGAGTGAGACGCTCCGTTGCTACTGCACAGGCATTCGGACTCCGCCGAGGCTTTATTGAGGAAGGCAGCGAGCGAGAACGCCCACGCTCCTGCGCCTGCCCTTCTCCTCGTTTCTCTTACGTCCTTGTCAACGGCGCCTGCCGTTCCCTCCCTCGCTTTAGCCTGTCTGTCTTTAACAACACACCGTCTTTCACTATATAAATACCCTCGCGTGGTCTGACCCGTCCTATTCAATCATGCGCTTCTCAACCGTCTTCGGCGCGACCGTCGCCTCCCTTGTTCTCCCTCCTCTGTCTTTGCTGGCGGCCACACCTTCAGAGCGCGCCACCACCATGAGATCGCCAAGCGTGCGGCTGGTGATATCGTCGAGAAGCGCGATGGCGTGTTCAGCAACGCTCGTCTCACTTTCTACGATGTTGGCCTGTGAGTTTTTTTTTGGCCTGTGGTGACAGTGAGCGCGTACTGATGAATGTTGGTGTACAGTGGTGCTTGTGGTAAAACCAACGTGCCTAGTGACTTCGTGCGTACTCGTCGATGAAAACAAAGACAATGTGAACTAACTTTTTTTTCTCGCACAAAGATCGTTGCGTTGAACACTCCGGTATGCACGGGCATAACAACCATTCTCATGTTTCAGAATATTGAGACTCTTTTCAGCAATTCGGCAGCGGATATCCCGGTCCTCACTGCTTCGAGATGATCAAGATCACCTACAACGGCAAGTCTACCCAAGCCCAGATCATGGACGAGGTATGACGCTCCCCATGCCTGAAGTCAGATGGCTGAACGTTCCGTCAGTGCCCGGGATGCCCTTCGGTGGCCTCGATCTGTCGCGCGGTCTCTTCGACTTCTTCGCCTCTGAGGACCTCGGCGTTCTCTCCGCATCCTGGGAGTTCGTCAGCGGTGGCGGAGACAGCGGCGACTCGTCCCCTACCTCGAAGACGACTGCGGCCGCGCCCAAGACCACGACCACGAAGGAGGCTGCTGCCCCTAAGACCTCGAGCTCTACCTCTCCTCCCCCTCCCCCTAAGACGTCAGTTTCTCCCACTCCTGCCTCTCCTTCGTCCACTCACACCACGTCTGAATCTCATACTTCTGAATCTCATACTTCTGAATCTCACACCACGCCTGAATCTCATACTGAATCTACATCTGCATCTCCTACTACTCACTCTACGCATACAACCACCTCTACTACGCTCATTGCTCCTTCCCCTCCTCCATCCACTACGTCTAGTACGCACACTCCTTCTCCTTCTCCTTCCACTACTTCCACCACGCACACGCCTTCTCCCTCTCCCTCTTCCACTACTTCCACCACGCACACCCCTTCTCCCTCTCCTTCTTCCACTTCCTCGTCGTCCAGCTCGAGCACTCACACAACGACCTCTAGCACCACACGACGACCTCTAGCACGGAAACGACGACTTCGCACACGACGACGAGCCACAGCTCCGCGCCGCCCACGACGAGCCACACGCCGACCACCAGCAGCACGAGCACGAGCGTGAGCGCGAGCTCGAGCTCGAGCTCGAGCACCGCCGCGGCGACGCCGACCTTCAGCCCGCCGAACATGGACGTGGGCCCCGCCGCCGGCCTCGCGAGCTACGTGTCGAACTACATCGTCCCCGCGGGCCAGACCGAGAACCTCGCCGGCGCGAACCAGGCGTTCGTCGGCTTCGGCGGGATCATCGCCGCCGGCGTGTCCGCCTAGGCACGTCCCGCCCTGTCCTGTCTTTTCTTGGTTTTACGAACATACCTGTCTGGTACTGTATTCCTCCATCACATAGAGTACAGCGGCGCGCAGGTCCGTATACCCCGTCTTTCCTCTTGCCAACCCGCGTGCGGGCTGTTTTATTCCTAGACTGTGCTGCGCCTCGAGGGCGCTCTTTACTTTATTATTTTTAACTGGTTGCGCGTACTACGGGTACATACGACGGGCCGATTTCGCTGGGTCGTGCGTGGCTGCGTACGGTGTTGTAGTAGTCTGCGATATGCATTGTTGATTGCTTGATGCTTTGCGTGCATTGCGAGGTTGTCTTCGGACTTGAATGTTGTTTGACGTGATGCGTGATCTTTCTGTAGGTTGGGTATAGTGCGTCAGTCTTGCGGAGGACGGACGTGTCGCAGCTGTTTACATCATCGGTCGGTCTGTATGTCATCGTTCTGTAGCAAGAAGGACAGTACTAAAACCTTTATCTGACAGGTTGACAGAAGCGCTCCGGTGGTATGGCGGCCGTATACTGTGACGGTATGTGGTCGTTTTTATTTCTTGAATCTTAGGGCATATGGCACCCTTCCTTCCATGTAAGTCCTCGGAATTACTTACTGGCAGGAGCTCGTGGTGACGTCCATCCACCTCCGAAGTGATTTAATGAATACATTCCGCTATTTTTCCGAAGAGAAGACTAGCTCGTGCCATTGGTGTAATTCGGGTTTGAGGTCCGCGATGTACTTGGAATACTAGTATTGGACAGGCGTCTAGAAGTCGTGAACTGGCGCCGAACTGCTGCTATACACATGTTCTTCGGCTGTATGCGTCTTTGCACTTGTACTCCATGGCATCTCAAGAATCTGTCAGTCTTCCTCAAGCTCCTTTTCACCGCCATATTCTAATATAATGTCCAGACAGTTACAGCTTCTGGACCACCACCACCGGGTCCGGCAGCACCCGAACGAAGGGCCAAAGGTCGTCTCTGTGCTTTGACGACCTCCATCGATACCATCAACTGCGTCAAGGACGCCATCCCCAACGAGATCGCGAAAGGCGTACTATCCACGTTGTCGGGCATCCTCAGCACCGTGAAGGTAAGCAGCGGATGCACCCGATCGCGGTCGATCGCGGCTGATCTGCGCATGCGCACCAGAGCACGATCCGCAACAAGGAGGACTTCGAGGAGCTCGCGCGCCAGTGCTACGAGATCAGCCTGTTGCTCTGGCGCGCGACGACGGCGAGCTCGAGAGGACGCTGAGCGAGCCTGTGATGCGGGCCGTCGGTGACTTGAAAAAGTAAGGACTTTATTCTGGTTTGAGCGAGTGTCTGTCTGATGGAGACGAAGGTCCGTCGAAGTATACAGGATCTTGTGGTGGAGAGATCGAAGGCTGGCGTTGCGTCGCGCACGCTTGCTGTCTCTATGGATAAGGAGAAGATGCTGGCTGGCAGCGCGATCTCGGCCGTTTTTGCAGATATTCAACGTGGGTATCTTCTCGATTTAGATAATGAAAGTTGACAGACGAGTTCTCGGTTAGACGGAGCTCAACGTCCTCACAAATGTCAAACTGGAAGAGATCATCGTGATGTTTGAGCGATTTCGTCTCGAGGGAGGCGCAGTGAGTTATAGCTGTTTTCCGACGATTGAAGCCTTCAGCTTAGAAATTGACTTCGAACAATTAAAGGACCACATCACAAGGCATACTTCCTCCCGGGAAGCCGTCTCTATTCGTTGGACGTGCTGATCTTGTTCACGAGGTATCAGGTCTACTAGTTCAATCTCGCCATGTCGCCCTTGTCGGCACTGGAGGCATCGGGAAAAGCTGCTTGCTTAGCCAAGGCGGTTCTCAACGAGCCAGACATCGCGACAAAGTTCGGCGCGCAGCGCTATTTCGTCCGCTATGATGATATGGATGCCTCTCAGGTCTCTTACGATGTCTTCCTGAATCGGATCGGCGGTACTCTGGGTCTGACTCTAGGCGGATCCGACCGCCTCAGCGTGATTTCTGCTCATCTCTCGGCGGCACCTTCGCTTCTGGTTCTTGATAATGCAGAGACCTTTCTGGATGCGGCTCAGGATAAGACGCGCATTGCAGATGCTGTCGATAGCCTCGGGGCGTTGACTTCGACTGTGGTTCTGCTCACGACGCGCAGTCGTGCCCTTCCGTCGAATGTTCTGTGGGCCGTTATTGCCGTCCCTGCTCTCAAGCCCGTAGCTGCGCGCAAGGCCTTCATGGCTGTATTTCACAAGCATGTCGAAGATACTGAAATTATTGATTCGCTGCTCCAGTCCCTTGACTACCACCCTTTGTCAATAAATCTCCTTGCTCATGCTGCACGCGAGAACGATTGGTCGCTCGAGGAGCTGGCTGGACACTTGGAATAAACAGCAGACTGATTTGCTTCATAACGGCGATGGCAAGAGCCAGAGCTTGATCGTGACATTGGAGCTGTCGCTCAACAGCCCGTCGCTCAAAAGCTCGGAGACAGCGTGCTGCATGTGTTGCAGATTATTGCATTCCTTCCGCAGGGGGTGGATAGACGAGAGCTTGATGGTTTGTTTCCATCATTGACTGGCGCGTCTGTAATTGTGGATGCCATTTGCAAGCAGTCTATCACATATCGAAGGGATGCCTATGTGACCATGTTGGCTCCCGTGCGCTTGTATATTTCCACTGCTTATAATAGCGCTCTTCCGCGATCTGTGCCGTTATTGGCTGGCGTGCGCGCGTACTATCGTGACCGACTTGAGATATGCGGCGCTGTTCACGGAAAGATCATCAATGGAGGTGCTTGGATTATTGGGAGGATATCAACACTGAGCATATAGTGACCCTGGAATTAACTTTACTTGAAGATGTTATAGTTGCATGCACAATATGTACGAGTTTCTTGTCCATGTCCGGTTGCATAAACCACGACCGATAGCCATTCGTGCTTTGATAGAGGCCATTCCAGTTCCTGACATGACACCACCCAAACATAGGCATTATTCAAGGCTCCGCGATGGCATTCGCTCGCTGATGGGCAAGCAGGCAACACGTTATGAAGTTACAGCCTCGACTGTCGCAGAGGGCAAAGGAAAGTGCCTGCATGCATTGGCGGCTCTCTTGCGCTTAGTGTACGGCACTAGTGCGATGTTGGACTTACTGTTGACTGCAAAGCAACTCTTTTCTTATTCTGGAGAGAAACGCGCAGAGGCGATGTGCTGGCGGCAAATAGGTGAACGTCAATGTGCATCGGGTCAAATGGCGATGGCAGAGAAGTCGTTCCAAGAAGCTGCTCGTATCATGCATGATATTCAGGACAGTACAGGGGAAGCCTACCTTAATACAGCTTGGGGTGTCATGATGGCCGAGAAAGGGGAGGTTGTGCAGGCTAGGCTGTTCTTTACAAAAGCAGTCCAAGGATTTACAGCCGTTTGCATAAAGGATGGCAGCAACACGCGTTTTTTCGATGAAAGAGGAAGGAGGGTGGCGGCGCGCGTCAGCGCGGAATCCCAGATGTCCATAGCCTAATACTTACTTAAGTAGTCCCTACAAAGCACCATTCTGGCATGAGACTGGCCCTCCTTGAGCCTTCTTGGCTGACTTTGTGTGCTTGAGAGCATGATGATCTATTACATTCGGAATCGAGCATGTAGCCAGCTTCGACCTCTACAAAAGCTCCGAGAACTTCACTCCGAGATGTAGAGGCTTTCAAGGAGGATTTCGAGGAAGGTTTCAGAAAAGGGTTTGAGGCATTGCTGGCCGTGGCAAGAATGACCAGAGAGTACTATATATGTATCAGAAAGTAGGTAGCATAGGTATTATGGACAACAGGAAGTCTGAGATGCCGCGCCGAGATGCGCCGCCACCCTCCTTCCTCTTTCATCGAAAAAACGCGTGTTGCTGCCATTCTTTATGCAAACGGCTGTAACAGAGAACTTCGACCGGACTGGGCGAGGAGGTGCCGAGCAATGTCAATCACCATCCTCTGCCACTACGGCAACCTGGAGCTCCAGTTAGGCAACTACGATCGCGCTCGAGAGTATTTTAACACGGCACTTACTCAGGCGCAAGTCACAGGAGGCCAGATCCAGGGCCTCATCTACCTATTCGAAGTAGAAATGCGCGAGAAAAATTTTGCGCAAGCAAGACGCCTTATCGATGAGGCATGCAAACTAGCAGCGGGCCGGGAGGACGGTTACGACCCGAACGGCCTACTGATGGAATCACTGTATTGCAGGGCGTGTCTGTATGCAGCAGAAGGAAATTTTGCTGACTCGAGACTCCAATTGAATCTGATGGCCAAAAGAAACCAACTTTGGTATATAATTATGGGGCGTACTGAGCTCCTTGCAGGGAATTATTCCGTAGCTCAGACATATCTTAATAAATTCATGGATGTCTGTAATCCGGACCATCTCATGGCAAGAGCTCGAGGTTTCCGAATATTCGGGGAGATTGCTCTCCGCCAGCAAGATGACGAATTGGCAAAGAAACTCTTCAATCAGGCGGAACAACTTTTCGAAGAGATGGGTATTTCTGCCGAGATGATGGATTACACCGAAGCGTACTGGATACTGCCTGCAAACTTTGATGGCTGGATGAGATTCAGAAGCGCGAATAACGAGAGAAAACATGCCCAAGAAAGGATCGTTAAATTGTAAATAATTCGGGGCATTGGCATGAGAGTTACCTACTTATTCCGCTGCGGGCTGAATCGTAGCAACTATGTTAGACTTACCATTAATTTTACTAAAGCGAACAATCCTAGTTATGCAATCCTCAGCAGCACATGCCCGCACGGGTCCGCTACAACCAGCTTCCATGTTTATGGGGCACACAACCATCAGCCCAAATTGTCGCTGCCTGCATCATCGCCATCCTCTCTGTATTTGGCAGGATCCTGCTGATCTTGCCGTCGGTGAATGCTCGCCAGAGCGTAAGAGGTTTTCTGTGCCGTGCTATTTGAGCCTTCCGCTGATTCCAATGCTATAGACAGTGCGCAATTTGACAGAGCCGGATCACTTGATGACGCGTCCATGTCTTTCCGTTCTGTCGCATACTCAAGGTCGTTCTCCCCAGTTCCAGACAAGGATGTAAGTGTAGGCCCATCGCTTTCATCCGTAGCTAATTCTCCGCAGCGCTGCAAACAGCAGCCATAGCCCTGGCAAGCCTCCGACGACTTGTCCTCGAGGCGGCCCGGAGAGCAGTACAAGAACTGATCGAACGCGAGGACAACAAGCTTCTGGAGCCATTGGGATCTGTTGATACTGTGGCGGGTTCGGCTTCGGGATCTTCTCCGAGACAGTCAGATCCAGATTCGGGGGACATCGACAAGAAGAAGCAAGATTGAGAGGAAGAGACTTCGTACAAGAGCACAGGTGATTTCTGATGGATAGTAAGGAAACGTCGAGGTACTCAGAGGTACTGGCTAACATACCGGAGCAATATAGAAAGATAGCGCAGCAAGGCTCTGCTAGATGCTCCAAGTCGGACGAAGGAAACTGCTCGAAAGTGTTTGATAAAGGAGGTTGGTCCAAATGGCAGCCTTTATCAGCGAAACGACACCCTAAGCAACAGATAGATCTGACAGTGAAACAGCGAAGACAGAGTGTTGTCCGAGGACGAAAAGGAGACGTGCCATGATAGAACGGACATCTGAAAAAGATCATGAAATTACGGCTCGCCCATGGTACGCACGACGCAGTCATGGAGCTAAGACTTTCAATGATCAACCTAGCAAGACGAAATAGAAAGATAAGTCACGGACCACACTTAACGGCTTGCCATGAACATGAGATAGCGGCAGCATTCGAGTGTCCATCTGTCTCCGTTTGACGGGGACGGCTGCCCTACCCGTACGACCGGGATGGCAAACTTGATCTTGTCCTCGGCCTGGGAGCCTTCATGGTCATATGAAGCCATACTGTAGCATGATTGGGGATCCAGGACACGAAGGTGGAAGGAAAATAATTACATGTACAACTGGAGGAACCGTGACGGTCGCAAGACAGCGAGACGCGCGGAAGTGCACGACGCGTCGGTGGCGCGACTCGGAGGTAGCGCCACTGGCGGACTCGGGACGCGCGGAACAGTGGCGGGACCGTGGGGTTGATCTTCACGTCGATTCTGTAATGCTTGGATCGCAGTTAGAACAACGTATAGCAAAGCCTTAGGACGTAGCTACAGAATTATGTTCGTTACGTGTGGCGTGAAGTTGCAGCCAAGCTTTACTACGGTAAAGGTTGACGGCTTCCGAGAGTGAACGTTATAGTGAACGTTGAATAGCCGCGATGAGAAAAGGGCAATTTACAAGTTTAGATTTCTACGGTACAAGGCCACAAGCTAGCGTACATAGATAACACAACCGCGAAAGCACATTCTTACTGTACTGTACTTGTAGGGTAGCGATCGAAAACAAGACAACACGCTGGCTCTAGGAAGACGTGCGGAACGACATATCGTACAAATCGACTCGTTGAAGTGATGCAGACAAGCAGATGAGGTCATAGCAAGCAATAAGGAGAGAGGGGAGTCGCGGATCAGCGTACATGGATAATCGGAAGCGCAAACAAATTCAAAGCAGTTTAGTTGAACCGCGTGTTGACGAGCAGCACGTTCAAGCCCGTCTTCTTCACCCACCCCAGCGGCATACGCTTCTTGCGCACGTCCTTCGCGAGCGCGGAGCGGCTCGGGTGCATCGCGCGCCGCAGCGCGCCTGGCCCTGCTCGCGCTTGTCAAGGTAGTCCCGGATATTGATGAACGCGCTGCCCTTGAGGAGCAGCTTCGCCTGCGTCATCGTGTTCGGGAGATTCGGGATGCTGAAGGGGGACGGCGTGGGCTTCTTTGAGCTAGAGGAGCGCCGCGTGGTGTCGAGCCCGAGCTCGATGATAAGAGCCTGCATGAGCAAGAGGGTCGAGCCGTTGTTGCCGGCGGGCGGCGGGTTCGCCAGGTACCTGTGCGAAGCGAAGTTAGTACAGATAATAATGTGGAAGAGAAGAGCGGACTCACGACGTCATGAACTTCCGCGCCTCGAAGTACGCGGGCGAGGGCTGCTCGCCGTCGCTGTCGGCAGACGAGGCCTCCTCGCCGCCGACAGACGAGGCGTCGTCGACCACGCTGCGCGCATACCCGGCAGGGGAGCTCTGGCTCTGGCTCTTTGCAGCCTTCTCGGCCTTCTTCGCACTGGAGCGGTTCTCGGCGGGTGAGGAGGGCGGCGATGGATAGGAGGCCGACGCGCTCTTCGCGTTCGGAGACTGCTTCTTTGGCGTAGCGGGCTGGGGCTGAGACGACCCCACCTGCGCCTGCTTCGCCTTCGCCTTGGCTCTCGCTTTCTTTGCCCGCTTTGACACGGCGGCCGGCGACTTCGGCGTAGGGGCTGCTGCTGCTGCTTGACCTTGGCGGCGGGGCTCGCAGGCAGGGCTGCGGGCGTCTTCGCCTTCGGGATGTTCACCACAAATGAGGAGAAATTGGAAGAGGCGGCAGGGCTGAGGGACATGGACGAGAGCGCCGCAATCAGCTCGGGGCTGTCGGCGGAGGGGCCGGAACGGGGCGATGAGAGCACGCTCGCGATCCCGCCGGGAGACCCGGCGCGGGAGATGAGGATGAAATCATCGCTCAGTGGGGACCTACTGCCTGCGCCCTGCGAGTGAAGCTCGGGCGAGCTGGAGAGGCTCCAGACAATCTCGTCGTCCGAAGTGGACGCGGAGTCGACATCGTCTGCCCAGCGCCCCGAGGTCGAGATGTTCTCAATTGAAGAAGATAGAGGGGAGTGGGCCATGATGGTCGCAAGAATGGTGGGGGGTGCTCGTCGCTGTAGGGAGTCTATGAAGTAGGGGGAAGCGGGGGAAGTGCTGCTTCAGCTAGAAATCGCAAATCAAAGTGGATATGGGTTGCCAGAACGACAAGAATAGCGACGCCTGTCTGCCTGACACTGTAGACTGTCTAAACCGAAGTCGGGCGCGGGGAATGGTGAGAAGGCGAAAGATATCGAGGGCTAGGGGTGGATGCCTTGAGGGGGCCTTGAGGCCTTGAGTCCCTGCTGCTCTGCAATGAGGCTGAGCTGAGACAATTGTCTGCCGTTCCGGCGCCTCCTGTAGAGTGCTATCGCCCGTGGGAATCCCATCTAATCTTATGCTGCGTCGCGGAGTCGGATAAGTGCGCGTCCGGTCTATATAAACAAACACAGAATACTTTCGAAACAGACCCATCATATTCTACCAGGCGAGATTGAAGTAAAAAGATGAAGGAAAGTGCTCGACAAACCACCAGGACTGCTCAGATCTCGCTTCGATCATTGCTCGATCGTGTATGTCAATTTCCCAGGATGCCTGGGTGTCCAGTAGATGCGTGTGGGCAAAGCCCATGGTAGGTTACATTAAACTAGAACGTTGTGACTTTCAAATCTTCCGACAATTAATGCCTATCCGAGGTAGAATCATCGGTTCGAGGTGGCTCACAGCAGAGCGTTGTGGATGAGATCATAGATGTCGATCTCGGTATAATCACGGGTGGATTTCTGACGGATCGATATCCCAGCATGCCTCAAGAGAAAGCGGGAGTTGCATTGGAGGTATGTAGAGTGTCGGAAAAGGTAAGTTCGGCGATCCACTGGCAATCAGAGGAGCCGTCGAGAAATCGAGACCCTCCACCGAACGACTCGGGCATTGTGAACAGGGGTCAAGCATCCAGAACTTGGTATAGGTCGACGAGGACCCACTTCTGTGGGTTTCCGGCCGGAAATGAGTGTGTTTACCTGCAAGCAGTGCGCTCCGTTGGCCGCGGCCATTTCTGCGATTGATAATGGTGAGATATGCAGGAAAAAATATGACCATATGGCGCTTACAGTGCAAGGATGACGCAACAGGCGTCTTCCCTCATCTGTTTTGGGTCATAATTGAGGACCTTGATTCTCAAAAGACGTGCGGGAGAGCGCCGTACTTGCCTGTTTCCCAGCGTCAAGGTGCAGACCGTGCAGCTGATGACCTCCGGAGAGATCGGAAACTTGTGAAACTGAGAACAGTTTGCGATGCTCCTTCGGGTAGTAATGCACATGAGGGGCTCCATCTGGGTAAAAGCAGACAGAATACATCATCTCTGCAAATCCGCGGAGTTCAACATCGCCTCGATGTTAAAGCATTGCACCAGGCTCACCAAAAGGTACATATTGTTTCGTCATAGTTATGCACATGGAGGAGACGTCGGCGCAGCACCTTACACGGACATTGGTACAGTCCAATGATCCCATGATCTTTCCCTGAATTACGCGGTACGAAGACCTCGATCAACAATTCCCGCCGACAAATCAAGGTAAGACGGACACCGGTCAAAACAGGCATCAAGAGACATGCAGAACAATAGTAGTGCGTTAGGAGGGGCATACTTTGTCTGTAACTGTACGACGTTTCCATTCTCTGCAGGTATAAGATCGCCGCATTGACCATTTATGACAGATACGCCATGACATCATACCATTTAGAGGGGGTGTTTCCGCCACGTTTGCTGAGTTTGAGAAGGGTTAAAGGTTCCAATGTTGTATCTATGATGAGGACGAGGTCTGGAGTAAAAGATAGATGAGCAACACTGCCCATAGTGTCGTGCGAACAGGAACCTACAAGAGCCGTTAACGAAGGCCATTAGGAGACAAAGGTGAAAAGTTATACTAAGAACCTATGAATATTGCAATTGCGCATTGTGATGAAGACCATATGAGGCCGAACCCTCCGCGGGTGCGCTAACTGCCATCATTTCAAATCTAGCATATTGTTCCGTTGCTGGCTGAAGTATAAGTCAGGCGAAGCGCACAGAGAAGGAAAATTGGGAAGCGAGCGCTGCATTCCTTGTTTGCTTTGAGCGTGATTGAGGGACTTGATTGAGATTCACTGCGTGAACGATTCAAGCCGCATTTCGCACGAACAATTGAACGCGCTTGATGGAACACGAAACCTGCCCCTTGACTGCCAACAGCCTCTACATCTTCTAACGCGCGGCATCTCTAGAGTGTCGCGGATTGAAAACGAAGCCTAGAAAGGCTGCACGGCCAGCTGAAGTCAAGTGATTTTTTTAGCAGAATTTATTCATGCACATAGCCCGATACATTTGTTTAGACCATTTAATGTATCCTGTAATCCAGCACAGCGCTAAGCTCAGCAGCCCAACGAGAATGGTAATAGGAGAAAGCAAACTCACCGAGAAAGGGATGACCTACATCAGGTTATTATAGAACCAAGAACCCGTAATCGCTCCAAGGTTCAGACTACCGGCCAAGAAAGTAAACAAGCCTGTTGACAAATTGAGGCCTCCGATAGGGCAGCCCGGACACTATGGGGAGGCGTCAGAATGGCTACGAGGCATGCTCGTGGGTAAGGAGAACGCACTTCGTCTACGATCTGCGCCGTCGTTGTCTTCCCGTTGGCCGTCAGCGTGATCATCTCGAAGCAATGCGCGCCATTGTCCCATTCCTAAAATGTAGAATGGTGAGAACAGCAGATAAGACATGAGACGGTTGAATGCTTGCGGCAGTGTTTAACGCCACCACCTGGATGAGATAGTAAATAGACAGCAATGGCGATGGTTGATTCACTCATAAGCTCACAAAGTCGCTAGGCTGGTTGGTTCGGCCACATGCGCCCAGTCCGACATCGTAGAACGTGAAACGGGCGTTGTTGTCTCGCTTGCCGACGTCAACAGGTGCAGCAGATCCCAGAGCGGATGCCAGGGCCATAATGAGGCTGAGAGTCAAGAATGAACGCATTATGGACAGAAGCCGACGAGGACGAAGGGCATTCAGATGCAAAGGAGGAAGTGCGCCTTTTTATGCAAGGCCGAACGATAGTGGTTGTTTGGGACCATTATTGAATGGGCATCATGATGCGACCGGTCCTTAGGTGTGCTTGCTTGTACGGTCTGGCGTGAAACGCCGCGATTGAAGAAGATGCACAGCACGTAGTCGCAAAACGGTGGATGCCAGCGCTTATTTCCTCCTATGCTTCGAGGCGTAGTTGAGGAACCTGACAGATGTGGGTGAAACACCTACATGATTATAAGAGGTACAATCAAATGCAATTGATCAACTGTGAAACTGAAGGTACCCCTCGGCCGCCAACGACGCCTCGGTCCTTTACTCAGCGTCAGCAGAAGATAAAGAAGAGAAAATCACACGTCTTGCGCAGCGCTAGGAATGCGCAAGAAACAGCTCAATTTATGATAAAGCAAGCAATGCAGCATCAAATCTTTAGGAGATCTTATTCATGCGTCTAGCCCGATGCATCTATTCAGATCCTCTCAAGGATCCCTTAATCCAGGAAGGTTCGAAGGTCAGTGATACAACAGAAATGGTAATAATAAAAAAGGCAAACACACTCACCAAAGATGCAGAGAAAGAGCATCAGGTAGTATACTCCCAAGATCCAGTAATCTCTCCAGGATCGAGGCTACCGGCGAAGAATTCAAACAGGCCTGTCGACAAATCGAGGCCGCCCACAGAGCAAGCCGGACACTGCCGAGCAGGCGTCAAGATGGCTACGGGGCGTGGGCATGGGTAAGGAGGAAGTACCTTGTCTACGATCTGCGCTGTCGTCGTCTTCCCGTTAGCCGTCATCGTGATCGTCTCGAAGCAATGTGCGCCGTTATCCCATTCCTAAATCGTGGAATGATGAGAACGGAAAATGAGATAGGAAACGGTAAGATGCTTGCGGGAGCATTCAATGCTACGACCTATGTAAAATTGTGATCAGCAATGGCGACGATTGATTTGATCATGTACTCACGAAGTCGCCAGGCTGATTGGTTAGGCCACATAAGCCCAATCCAACATTGTAGATCGTGAACAAGACGTTGTCATCACGTTTGCCAATGTCGACAGACATAGCAGACCCCAGAGCAGGTGCTAGAATCGTAAGGAGGTTGAGAGCCAAGATTGAACGCATTGTGGGAAGTTAATGAGGACGAAAGTCGTTCAGACGCAGAGGGACAAGCGTGCGGGTTTATATACGGTGAAATCTTTGAGAATCGTCGTTTTCGACCATTATCTTACGGGCATCGTGGGATCAGGCCAACGTTGGTCCTCAGGTACGCTTCCTTGGAGGATCTGGTGTAATATGCTGCAGTTGCACCTTTGGCTGAGATGCATAACACATAGCCGCGAAGGGTGACAGCCAGCGCTGTTTCCATTCCTGCTTTGAGCCGTAATTAGGAACTTGACAAATGCGAAAGACTGCGTGAACATGCATCATGAGAGGTACGATCAGATCCGATAGATGAAATGCGAAAGATTGCCCCCCCTTGGTGGCCAACCTACCGCGCCTCCGTCCTCTGGTCGGTATCACCAGACGATTGAGGAAACAACTACATTTGAACAATGCGAAGGAAATAAAGAAACTCAACGTGAAGCAAGCGACGCAGCATCAAGTTTTGAGGAGATCTTCTCCATGCGTCTAGACTGATACATTCATTTAAGCCATCTGAAGCATCTGAAGATCAGAAGAGCTCGGAGATCAAAAACTCAAAGCAATGGTAAAGGCAGAAGCAAACTCACCGGCGGTAGAGAAATTGATGTGATATGTCAGATATAATTCCAAAACACAGCGCCTCACCATCAAGGCTATCGCCGAAGTAGGAACCGCGTATTCCGAAAGACTCCGTTCCAAACGGATTCCGAACTCCTGGAAAGTCAGCGTGTTGTCGATCCTATAACATAGTTGTAGACTGTGCTAAGACCTATTACCGTCGAGCGAATGATTTACAACGTTGCTTATGGGCAGTTGAATCCATATTGCTATGCGGTGCTGGAGCACCATGCAGATTTTCTGTGTTCCTCTACCCTAAGCCACCGCCCGCCCGAAAACGTTGAGTGACCTCGAGGAGAGGAGCATTTGCCTTGAGTTGTGTTGTACTTGTAAGATTGCGACACAATTGTGCAACGTTGCTTAGATGCGTGACTGATATGGGCGGTTGTCTGTCGCCAGAGAGTTTCGCGTCAAGTCTTGCCAACCAGCGAGTACACCCTACGCATGGAATATGTGCTACGCTGGGATGTACCAATGTCGAACCCATGGTATAGCTCCCTGTATGCGAAGAATCGATCCATAAACATCAGGACCTTTGCTCCAATTAAGCTTTTGGAGACACGTACTATGGGCAGCCATGTTGTCGTTCGTTTCAACATGTCAAACTGCTATTTTGAGCTCATCAAGAATTTGAGCGAGCCGCGAGGCCAAGATAAAAGAAATGATGACCACGATGTCCACATCCCAAAGCTGAGAGCAAAAAATAGCGAAATCTTGGGGATTCGAAGACTCACCACCTGGTCCAAACATACCTCTGAATTTGCTATCCAGAAAAACATGCTCAGATGAGAGAAGAGTTTCATAAGTTAACGAATGTATGCAATGATGAAAGCCTCCGCTGCAGGAAAAAAACGTCAGCCCTTCCTGCATAATGCAACGAGGAGAATCCCTACCACATGCAACCCTTACGAGCAGATTCTCCAATAAATCATGCTGTTCCCATACCCCGCCACGGCAACCTGCTCGACCTCAGCATTCTTCTTCCAAACCTTCCCCTTCGGATCCTTCACCACATCCGCCTTCTTGTTCAGCAGCATGAGGCGATGCCCGTCCGGCCCCTCCATGATAGTCGGCACGGCGATGCTCGTGCGCTTGCCGTTACCTAGCTGGTAGTCGTAGTTCGTGCCCCAAACAACGACATCCCTGCCCCCTGCGCCAGGGCCGGAACGGCTTAGGGTGTCGAGCGTGAGTAGGACATGACCGTCCGACGAAATGGAGATGGCCTGCGGCGTAATTGGCTGCAGGCTTTGCGATTGTTCTGAGACTGCCCGTAGAGATAATCATCAATCAAGAAAGCTTTATGAGTGGACAAGTTGAGACAACGCACATTCTTCGAGACCACTGACGGCTTTCGTCCGAACGGGTACGCCTTGGGCACTCATGAACAGGGCGTTGCCAAGTCCTCCAAACTGACCGTTGCCGCAGGACAACACGTCGATGATCGGATTGGACGAACTGTTGGTACGCTCTACCGTGAAGAACGCGAGGTCTCCTCCAACGTTTAGGTCAATGCATTTGGTATTCATTCCGCCGGGAGTGGACCTCCAAAGCACGACTTCGGTCGGGATGCTAATCGTGTCGAGAACCACGTTTCCGCCGAGCCCGATTTGTCTATACAGTTTTGAGCTCGGAAACCCGTGAATTGTGGATGTGATAACAAGACTTACCCATGATCATTCGCACCCCATCCAAGCACTCTCCCGGTGTCCGTACGCACAAAGCTGCTTCGTCCTCCAGCAGCAGTCTGGTCTACTTTAACGCCCTTCAGCGTTGGGATCTCAAACAACTTATCGCAGAACCTGATATTCTTGTCGTCCACAGGTGTCAGATTCTTCGATACTGCAGGAATGGCTGTCATCGAAGACGACGATGATGGGCCTCGTGCAAACCGATTACTCTTCGCATATGGATCAGCGACAGAATTCGGTACGAGTTCCACATTGAGCCGCCGAGCGTGGATCGGCGTAGTGGGATCGGGGATGTCGAACTTGCGGAGACCGAGTTGGCCATGGGTGTTTGCGTTCTTGTTTATGGGGTGTGCAAAAGTCCTACCGGACGACGTGAGCGCGAGGAGATGGTCCCTGCCTGCTGATATCGATACAAACCTAGTGAAGATGGGGCGGGGGATAAGATAGGATTTAACGGGCGATAGATAGAGCATTTACTTTTCTCCCCAGGCCAGCTTGTTCGCAGGTATGATCTCAGTGAAATCAACAACCACGTCCTCTCCCCACATCCAGCCTGTACCCCACCACGGGCTGCTCGCCAGCGTCGGAGTGCCTGCGGGCAGCTTCTGCCTGTCCTCTTTCGACGAGAGAACATAGATATTTCCCGAAGCAGACAAGGCGAACACACGGGAATCCGTGAGTTGTATGCCGACGATATTCTAGAATGTAAGTGATAACATGAAAGCCAGATAAGGTCGATGAAGAGGGCGACGTGCCTTGCCTTTGAGGGTTGGAACTGGACCCCTGCGTCTCGCGTCTGGCGAGCCGAAGAACCCGTCACCCCACTGGTACACGTCGCCTCTGGCATCTATGCAAGCGGCATGCGTAGCATGCAATGCCAGATCACGAAGCGCAACGTCCTCCAGATATGATGCGACGGCCGGATTGCGGATTTGCTCCACGTCGCCGTCTAGCAGCAGGATATGTGCTCTGTTTCAGCGGTTGAGATTATGGAGGCAATATGTGAGAACTGCAAATAACGTACTTATTGCTACCCCATACCAGTACCCTGAGCTTCCCATCCGCATCCTCTACCTCCTGAACGGCAGACCGCACTTGAGACGCCTTACTCGTCGGGTCGAGCGGCGGCGCGTCGTTGTAGATTGTGGACGAAGTCGCTAGAACAGAGCCGACCGCTACTGTAGAAGCAAGAAGTAATGTACCTCCCCCTATAGCAGTCCTGGGCAGAGCGCGCTTTAACACAGATCCTGATGCTTGTGAGCATGACCTCCGTAGATGCTGCTTCAACGAGCCGGCGCCGCGCTTGAACATCGTGCAAAGCTGGACCTTTGGATTTACGAGAAGCACCAAATGATGGTAGACTTGACACGAGACAAGAGAGGGTGTCGCTCTGGTCAAGAGCGGCTACGCTTCCGCTCGACTCCCGCCCGGAGCACGACGCCGTCACGTGGCCTTTCAAAGTTTCCGTGAAAACCGTGGATTATGATTGGGCAATCCCAAATTCAAAGAATCAACATCGCTACAATAGGTGCGGAAGGGAGATACGCAGATGCAACTGTCTAAGTAACACTCAGACACAGAAAAGATCCAGCAGGCCGTCCCGGTGGTTTGTCACCCTGATATCTGTGATCACGACACGACATAATGTCGTCTGACTTGCGCCTGACCTCAGACTCGGAGGAGGGGAGGAAATTCAAGACAGAAGAGATATCTGTCCTATGGTTACACTGGCACAGCAGGCGTGTCGAAAGTTGTCCCTTCGATAACCACAAGAACAGCGAGAAAGCACGCCGAAGTTCTCAGCCTAATTCGACATGAACCCACCGGGAATTGAAGGACGATCATGGGTATTCTGCGATTAGTTTATGATACCTGTACTCGATACGATCATATGCGGCCGGGTTGGAGAGTGCCTGTCATCACGCCCTGCCAGCAGCTATTCGAGGCTCTGGGGCGTCCTGGGTAAGATGCTCCCTCCATGAAGCCTTTCATAGAAATCGGTGTCAGACATGAAAGGCATATTAAAACGAACGGAATCACTCACCCTCATAGTCAGTTTCTCCTCGCCGTTTTCGTCAACAGAGTGGATGACACTCCCCTCTTCCACTGTCGGCGTATTCACAAACCTCGCAACGCTTTCCAACTTATCAGGATCAATACCATGCTGATCCGCAAGCTTAGCTAGCTCATCTCGCGTCACAAGATACTTCCGCTGTTCAAGCAATTCGCTCAGCGATGCTGCAAGCAGGCGATTCCTGGGTGCATGGGATGAGGACGCCTGAACCTCAGAGTCCGCTCGCGTCTTAAATTGCCGCTGCACATTCTCCTGCTAGCAACACGAAGAACAAATCAACTGTAGCCCTACTATTGTCGTACTGAGTGACTCACCAGTTTCACGCTCTGCATGTGGTGATCAACGCGTACTGGGCCAAGACGATCGAGATTGGCAAGAAATTGTGGGTCCTGAGCATCTCGGAGGATACCTACAGGGTAACACTGCATTATTATCATTATATTGTCAGATACTAGACACACCCACCTTCATCCTTCGTCTCGGCGGCCAAAGGTCTCTGTGCGGCGTCATAAGGTCCCTCTGCTGGAGTTCGTGCACCCGCCCAAGGCGGCGCGGCCTTCGAGGTAACGCTTTTCGGTAGTTTCCGTGCTGCCTTTGATGTAGCAGAACCCATCGTGCGATTCGTGAATCTGGGGGAAAGTTGGTTTCGGCGTAGATGTCGACAAACGCCATTGTCGTGAATGGCGTGTAAGTAGTTCTCGACGTCATTTTCCCTGACGTAATCCACATGCCTCAGCAAAGTTGGCACCGACCATCCAATGTCGGTACATGTAAGTTTATCTCCAGTTACACCACAGCTACTGGCTCCGCATGGATTAGCTTCAAAAAGATTTGACGGAGGAGGAAGTGATCCTGCGTCGGTAGGTGCTTTCCGGACAAGGACGTTGAGCATTTCAAACAAAGCTTTGTTTGTAGCTGGCCTGTCTCGCACGTTGCCCTTGAAAACTTAGCTCCCGCTCATTGGCCCCAAATATTTTCTCGGGCGAATAGAAACATGAGAGAAACTTTCAGTGCCGCCCAGCCTGCCCTCAGCAGCCCCCACCGTACCGTCGCTGCCATCGGTTTTTTCTCAGCGATTTCAGCGAAATATCACACTCTTCTCATATCACATTCTCCAGTCAGATCAGGTAAGTGGTCAAATTCGCTTATTTAACTTTGAGATCATCCGAAGCTGATGTTCGCTTCTCTTTACATACAGATATCACCAGGACGTGTCAATAGTCCAGTACTGTCGTCGAGCTGTCTCACCTAACAGCCACTTCCTCAAACGTTAGCTCAAGATGCCCCGAATGGCCAACATGTATACGTTCCGCGTCGAGCTCGCTGAATCCTCCAACCCTGCGATCTATCGCATCTTCGCTCTCCCCGCGACAGCCACTTTCGAGCGTCTGCACTACGCTATCCAGTACAGCTTTGGCTGGCAGAACTGCCATCTCCACGAGTTCGTCTTCGAAGGGGCAGTCAATGGGCGTGGCGCCCTCGGATCTTCTCTCATGAATATCAGTCGAGTCGATTGGTTCGACGAGGTGGAAGACGGACCACGAGTACGTTCTGAAAAGACCTTGAAGCTGAAGGACATTTGGGAGGAGGACGGGAAGCACCGTGCAAAGGTCGAGGTAAACGGCGAGATCAGTCCTCTTGGGTATACGTACGATTTCGGGGTGAGTGATCTTCGTTTGCGAGCACTTAAATGTACGCTCATATAACGTATAGGACTGTTGGGAGCACGAGATCATATTTCTGTTGTCTGAAGTTGCTCCGCGAACGGACTTCCAACTTCTGGAGGCCAGTGGTGTGGGGCCCCTCGATGACTGTCATGGTGTCTTCGCATGGAACGATATCAAAAAGACATTCAGCTTATCGCCCGACAATCTGACCCAAGGCCAGCAGGAATTGAAGGAGTGGTGTTATGGAGTTTCCTCTCTAGGCACCGCTTTCGATCCTGCTGCTGAGCCCGATGTCGACCAGCTGGACGATGCTGCACGCTTTCGCCAGCAGATTGCTGCATGGGAGGAAGCAGAGATGGAGGAGGATTTCTGAACAATGCAGGTGATCGAAGAGGAGCTTCTTGCTGTTGCGGATACAAGAACTGTATGTCGACAGTCTCCTTCACATCGACAACAGGGCCTAACATTTTATTAAGATTATCTGCCATAACCTACCGCTATCTCAAGATCTTTCATGTAATCTCTTTTTCGTCACGGAAAATTAGAGGCACCCATTCCAGTATCCAACATCTCGAATCTATGCAGTTGAGCGCTTTCCCCCGACTGAACCACCCGCTTATGTGCGGTGACGTCTATGACGTAGCGGAGTGTCTCCTAAGTAAAGCTTGATGCGTTGGTGTCGCTCCAACATTGTATTGCGATGAAGGGTGGACGACGTCATGTCATCTTCGGCAAGCTAACAAGGTTAATTGTGAAGGAAGCGTGGATGCACCACTTGAGTCAACGCGGCACCATGGGCAGTAAGGTTCGGAGTCTCTAGGTATAAATGCCTCACTATCCCTCACGTCTTCGTCAAGCCCAAGCACTCCTTTCAGAACGACGACAACAATGACGCGATACTTCACTTTCCGAGTCACTCTCGCTCATTCCTCCCACCCTCGCATCTCTCGCACCTTCATGCTTCCTGCGACGTCAACGTTCGAGCGGCTGCACCACGCCATCCAGTTCTGCTTCGGATGGCAGAATGCCCATGTCCACGAATTCACTATCCCCCTCAAACGCCCTTCCATGTCAGACGTGCTGATCCGTTTGGGACGACCGCAACCATTCGAACCCGACGAATCGCAGTGGGTCGGGCCACCGAAGACCATTGACGAGCGCATAATCGGTCTCAATGCGATGTGGGATGAGCGCGGGACCTACCGCATCCCGGAGATAAGAGAAGCTGAGTTAAATCACGAACTTCGCCCTTTCCGCTACACGTACGACCTCGGGGTGAGTCTTCTCTTTTGCATTGACTGCAGTGCACGCTCAATGATGTCGGTGCCCGTAGGATTGCTGGGAACATGAGATCGTCGTCCTCTCTTCGAGCGAAGCTGATGTAGGCGACTTCCGACTTGTCCGAGGGAAGGGCCGCGCACCTCTCGAAGATAGCGGCGGCGTTTGGGGATGGAATGCTATTAAGGATGCCTTCGCCACGCCCGATCCCGACCCTGAGCAGCAGGACGGCATCGAGTGGTGCCGCCGCATCGCTCAGGAGGGTCCTGACTTCAACCCTGCGACCGAACCCGATTTTACGAGCTTGAACGCTCCCGGACTTTTTGAACAGCATGTGAACGACTGCCGTCGCGCTGAGGCAATCTACTACCAGTGAATGCAGGGCTCGAGATAACAATTGCACCGTATGTCTTCACCGAGCTACGTCTAGCTGACTTCTGATCAGCACGATCAGGTCTTTGACGACTTGTCGATACTGTATTTGTATTACTGCCTATGCATCGAGCCGTATCGAGAACACTGGATTATGAGGGTCGTCACTCGCATCACCCGACGTCTCGTGAGCAATGCAGACTCCATTTCTCTTGGTGGTCACAGCACACGAGTATTCTCTATAAGTTCGTAAGAAGGATGTGACGGAAAGGACATGACATCGTGAACTTGTCGTTAATGGTATAGTAACGTGGTACCCGTAGCTCGAAAAGCCGTGGTTAATATAGACAAAATGAATTGAAAGATTGTAATTTCTACGAATTTCCATCAATACTTAGGCAAATGAGATCAATTTGCTAAGCTCAGACTTAAAAGCAGTACGAGAACATATTCAGACGGAGAAATGGCGAAACGAATGATGTAGGAGACACGTTTATCATAAGGTTGTGAGAACTCATCCGCGACGTCTCCGCGACGGTTCTTATTTTTTAAGCAGCGAGCCACGATGCCATGTAAGACCACGTCACCGAGATGGCCGATAAGACTGCTCAAGAGACACGACTCATGTCGAGCACCAGAGTCAAGCAGAGGTGTCGATGCTCGTTGAGTTCACCTTCGCAGTGCAGAACCGAAACGGGTACTGAAGCTCGTTGATGGCCATGTGGGTTGTAGGAAACTCCTCCTGCTGCAGATGGGTAGACCGGTGCAGGATAGGGTGCCATGCTACTAGTCGATGCTGTAGGAGCACTGTTAGGGAAACAAAGTGCGCACGATGAGCTACCGAGGCAGCAAAAGTGTCGGGTTTGATAATTCGCGTCGACGCCAGCGGGCGGAAGCACCGTTTCGTGTGTCCAATTACGAACAGGCTATCGAAAACGAATCAGCATAATGTTCATTGCTAGCATATGCGAGAAACGAACGGGGTTATCGGGCATATTTCCATACGCATACTGTGTTGCTCCATTTTCCGAAAAAGAAAGGGACGACGCATGCGCCAGCGGAGGACCTTCTTCATACGATCTCAGCCCGGGTGCATAGGTATAAGGTCCTACGAAATGCGGCTGGTTATCATAGCCAGTAGGCGGAACATGCTCATCTTTCCGGAATGCTCCCATTTCGAGTGACATCCGTTCTGCCATGCCCAACTCCATCAAAGGTGCATGCAGATAGTGCTGTTCGGAGGCTGACCGAGACATTCCCGCCGCATCAGGTTGTTGGTAGTATGATGATGCATGATCGTAGTGTGGTGGTATAACGTCTTGGGTTGGCAGTGGTGGGATAAAGTTATTCAAACGGGGCGGGCCGTAATGCGGGTGGGACGGTGCATCATCATGCCGTCGTGGGGTACCATTATGTTGCGACAATGCACTATAAGGAGCTTGTTCCTGCCACCCATGGGACTTTTCAATAACAGGAATGGGTAGTTGAGGTGATGTGTTATATCCATTGGTCCTTGCAAGGAACTGCATATCATTTCTTGAGTTTCGGAAGGTGTAGCCTGGATATGAAAAACATTAGGTAGTGAACCTTAAGATGCTGAAGGTTCTCGCCTTCTGAGTGGTTGGCATGATTAATCAAAACAGAACTGTTGCCCTCTCCTTCAAAGAAGGCTGCAAGGCATAAATCATCAGCAAGAACTGCAAGCAGAATTGCATACTCACATTGTGGGCAGGATACATGCAAGAAATGGCAAGGGAAAAGGATGGCAAGAAACTGTCAAAAAGATGAGGAAGGAAAAGAAGCCCGGTGGGAGAAATTCGATTATTTATGTTAGCCCACTTGAGGGCAGTTTGAGCTTTCCCATGCTACCAGGGTCGCCCCCAATCCATGGAAGCGATAAACAACGGCATTACAGGATTATCCGACCCAAATCTCTGCTGATCGCCGCTGTCAAAAAGGATCATCGCAAACAAGTATCTCCTTCGAGCCGAGTCAAATTGCAGCCCGTCCGTCAGGGTAACAGGTTCGGAAATTGCATGCTCGTGCAGAACGCCTGCTCAAGAGGACCGCTAAAGAAATCAGACGATGTACAGAGGAGCAGGTAAAACCCAACATGAACGACGGCGCAGAAACCTCTCGGAGCGGAACATTAATTTGGATTTCTGCGGCAAGGTCCCGATTTGGAGCAGCACAACGTTATTTCGGCCGTGTGCCAGTCCGGTTCTGTTTCGCGTATAGTGTTGTTGGCAGAATCCTGGATTTGTGTGTAGCGAGGCAATTCTCGCTCGGACACTCCACCACCGCAGACTTGGGAGCGGTGAGAAGGCCAATGAATATGGGGTTGGCCGAGAGTTGATGCCCGCCCTCGATGCTCATATGGATGGAGGACAGTACGAAATATTTGAACCGAACAATAAAAAACCAAATCAAGTCTTAATAGTGCCCATAGGCCAAAAAACATGCGTTCAAGCAATTGCCAAGTTTTGCCGCATTTGCCAGGTTCTGCCAGAGCCGAATTTGGTGGACGCTGCCGGCAAAATGGCAGTTCGGCCGTCCGGAGGTTTTGCCCCCAACACTATTCGCGTAGGAAGACAGCCGAGGGCGTAGGGTTTGCGTCTGCAGCACATTGCCGTGAATAGATCGAGTGGATGGTCCATCAAGACACTACTGCCCGAATCGTCGGGTCGATGAATGGGCCAGACGTAGTCTATCCCTGCACGATATTCTTTAGCTAATTGTCCAAAAGAACGTGCGCGCAATACTATCGGATAACTTTCCCGGAAGGGTCCTTCCAGCTTGACAGTGCTCCGTAAGGCCTCGTTGTCCAATCGAGTCGTCCGCTTAAACTGTATTTGAGTTTAATCTGCTCAAAAAAAATCATAGGATAGAAGAAATGCTGAGGATAGTCACCCATTTGTAACCCTGCTCATCGCAGTTTACCCGATTTGTACATTACATCATCACGTTCGACTTTTAGCGTACGGTTTCATGGCTTCACTCCTTACACCGCCAGCCCATCGATCGTGTGCAGCCACAAATATTTTGGATCTGCGATAACCACAGATTAGATCAGTGGCTGCTTCAAATTTGTATCGTGTGAAACCACGAGTCCGGCCGATCGAGTGGAGGCTTGAATCCAGATTTGCACGAAGCACGATTCCTGCTATATCGTGAGTAGCCACAGATCCATACTCGTGAAGTTCACAGATGCGCCTCCGACACATAGCGACAGTACTTGACGGCACGCTGTGTAAGTTCGGCCTTGAGCATCCTCAAAGCATAAGTAAACAGGTCGTCTTGTACTACTTGCTGCTAATCATAGATAAATACTGCAAAGTTCGACAAGCACGATGACAACTCGAGGGATCGGAGCCGTATCATTGACATTTCATGCAGAAACGACCCTCACTATTGGCGATGGTCAACACCGTGACGGACGCCGCGCTCAGCTCGCCCGCGACGGCCGCGCAGTTCCAGATCACGAACAGGCAGCTCATCGAGAATGCGAACGACATGATGTTGCTGTACGCTGTCATTGAGTCGCGTGCGAACAGCACGGTCATGAAGCTCAAGATGAGCTGGTTGACGGAGCCCACGTCGGGCGACGCCGCGGGGACGTTAGTGTTCAGCGGGGAAGTGTCGTAGCTTATCCACGCAATCCACTATAGTCCACACTCGCGTGAACAGTCGGACCTCGCCATCCTCTATCGTGCTCGTACTCAATCTGCACGCGTCTGAACACTAGCTGCGGGGCGCCGCTCAAGTTCACGCGCTGCACAACCTGCATCACGTCCAGCGTAACCCCTTCCATGTGCTCTTCTCTCAGACAGTCTTCAGGAGATGGAGATATACACTGTGTTCTTCGCCATGCTTTTTTTGGCAGACCCTCATGGGTATTGCATTGCTGGCAATCTGCACCGGCGTACTGAAGATCTCCAAGACAATTTCAACGGGCCTTAAGATTTGTCGAAGATGTGATTAACAAGGCAGATTGGTGTAGTGGATTGTAGTGCTCGTTGTGTACCTAGTTCGATTCTTGTTGCATACACGACGTTTTACGTTCCATTTTTGCGAATGGTGACCGTGAAATAGCGCGGACACTATCGGGCCGTGTGGACGGATTGCGTGCTGCCACCGATCTCTCAATCATGAAAACCGTGATTCTAATTTGTGGCTTTACTCGATCGGCCAGACTCATGGCTGCCGCAAATCCGGATCTCAGGTAACCGGAGATTACGAAATATCGGTAGCAGCACTCGATTCATGGGCTGGCGGTGTAGTCTTTTACCGTCACCTCTTCGTATCATTTGTCCAGTCCTCGACAATATACCGTGGTCATAACAAGTTCCTTGTGTGATCTCGTCTCTTAGTGTTGTCTGCTAGTGCAGGCTTCCACCATTAACACGTAGTGTGCCATCAGCACACGCCAAGACCGAACATGTAATGAACGTGGAATCTAGGATTGGTCTAGGAGGCATAGGCTCGTTCCGAATCCGAACCACTCACGCTCTCATAACGTTACGAACCCAGACAGCAATCTGTGTTCCCGTATTCGCCATTAGAAACGGAAGCCTCGAGGAGCATGATCACATACCTGAGTCAATTACTAAGAACACAAAGCTGGTCCAAACAAGCTGAAGCGTACCTAGTCCCCAATCTTCCCGCACTCCAGAGCGCGAGGGAGAAAAAGAGAAAGTATATTTGTCTATAGAATTTCAATGACCACCAGGGTAGGCCATCCTGTACGTATACAATTTACGGACGAGAACTATGTAGATAAGGGTAGCAAAGAAGCAAAGCGAGCACACGGTCATTCCAGCTAGCGTCGACGAACCACGGCGCAACCACCTCGTCCAGTGATTTTGTGTTTGTATGTATGTCCTCAAAAGAATGTAGCAGCCGGCACACAGAAAGGAAAAGGAGCTGCGTGATGAGTGGGTATAGAAGGGAAGTTATCGTTGCAAAAGACCATAGACCCAGACAAGGCATTGTTGAAAAAGAAGCAAATGAAAGGAAGGGAAGAGAAGAGAAAAATTGCAATTGGGATGGAGAACATGACGGACGAGACGCGACGATGCAAGAGAGCGACGTGATAGATATATAAGTCATGCGAGGTAGGCGGTATTTGCGGTCGTTCAGCGTTTAGAAGGCGCCCATATTGGCTTGGGGGCTCTGTTGGTACATTTGATACATATAGTTTTGGTAAGCTTGGGGAGGCATGGCTTGGGGGGTCATCTGGTTGTAAGGTGATTGAGCGACATTGAGCATGTTGCCGGCAGATCCCAGGCTAGGTGACTGGGTGCCGTACGACATGGTGGGGACGGGGGTCGGGGACAGGGACGGCAAGGAAGGCATACCGCCATTGCGGCGAGTAGTGGTGCTCCTGGGGCTGTCCATGCCCGGCGACCGAACGTTGAAGGGATTGAAGGAATCAGACGTGGGCGAAAAAGCAGACGCAGGATTAGAGGCGCGGGCACGATTATTCCCGTTTTGGACGCTGTTATTGAAAGTAGGATCGATGGACAGCTGGGGCGGGGCAGTCTGGGGGTTCTGGCCACCCATCTGCAGCGCCGCCATCATGGACGCCAAGTTCTGATCGTGGGCGGAGTAGCCGGAGGGTAAGCCAGGCACTCCATAGCCAGTCGATCCGAACTTGGACTTGGTTCCAGGAGGCGTAGAGCCGCCTGGGAAACCAGGCTGGAAGTTTGGTATAGGAAGGCCGACCTCCTCTATGAGGCGACGGTACGCCTGGGTAGCAATGACCTTCAACTCGATGAGAACACGTTTGGTGGCCTCGATATACTGGGGTTTCTTGACTGGATCGAGGAAGGGGCTGGTGAGGATCTTGTGGACGACCGCGACTCCATTGACTTGGTCCCCGAGAACATCTGTCAACACATGGTCGCCAATAGATGAGAACAAGGCCTCGACCACCTGCGAGGAAGCCTCGGGCTCCGTCTTCTGATTCACAATTCGCAACACAGTCAAGGATGCTAGCTTGTGCGTGCAGAGATGAGACAGATGGGGCGTGAATCGCGGCGCCAAAAGAAGATATCTCGATGGGAAGCCGGAAGTATCGAGCAGCCACGTCAGCAGCAGCGCGCCGTTGGGGTTGGTGGCCAAAGGAATGGAGTTCAGGATGATCGCTGTAGCGATGCGACGCTGCTGGCTGAGGGTGATGTTGCTGCTCTCCAGGCAGGCCCTCATGCTCGAGCTCCGAAGCGGCCTTGAGCGACCTCCCACAGACGGTCGACCATGGCGTCGAAGATGAAGTCATTGTTAGGGGCACCAAAGCGAAGGCAGCACCTGTATTGTCGTCAGAAGACAGTCAACAGAGATCATATCTAGATACGCACTGTATAACATAGTTTCCAAACTGATCGAGCAGCAACGGCGGAGCGTAAGGCCTCAAGTTTTGTGCGATGAGGCAACCTCTTCAGGGGTCTGAACACACTCGATGATCTTCTGAGCTGCCCAGGTACCGTTCTTGTGGATGCCGATCATGGCGAGGTGGGGGCTGATGCGCTCGAGCATCGCCAGGCGAGCCGGAGTGGAGCACTTTTCGAACAGCTTCTGTACGACCTATAAAAATCGATTTATAAGAAAGAGATTGGCATGAGCGACTAACGTTACACACCGTGTTGCCCAACCAGTCGGAGGCAAGGTCAACAATCTCGCCGTCGAGGAAGTCGGCCGCGACCTGTTCAATCTCCTCGTCCGTGATCGTGTTCGAGTCCATCCTCTTCCGAAGTTCACGCAGCTTGGACGCATCCCAACGCCTGTTGTGGGGTCTCTCCGAAACCAAAGGAATGGTCGTATAGTACATCGTGGGCGGGCGGAACTCTGCTCACTTGAATCAGCAACAAACATCGAATATGGATAAAGCGTGAAACCTACCTGCAAGGGCTGCGATATCCATCTCAGCATCAGGGCTGCCCATAGAAAGCTCCTTCATAATCATCTGCTGCTCGGTGACGGTCGGCGTCCAGCCAGCAGGCTTCGCAGTGCCATCGTTGATGTACGCGGTGTTGTGGGTCCCGTTCCCAATCATGCTGAGCAGCAGATTGGACCTGTAATTCTCGACGGCCCCGCCCAGCACCTGCTGGTCCACAGGGATGGTCGAAGCGCCCTTGACGCTGCGCAACGCATGGATGGTCGCGCCGACACTGAGATCGCCGACGCCCTGCACGTTGAGAGTCGGCGGCTCATCCTGACCACTAACACCCTCTTGACCGTTCTTGACAGGCACCTTCGCGAATCCGATACGGATAGCACCGACATCGCTGCCCAGAACATCACGGCCGTTAAGAGCCTTGCGCGCTCTTACAGCATCGTCAAGGCGCTCGAAGTTGATGAAACCACAGTTCTTGTGCGTCAGGACACGCGCAGACTCGATGGGGCCGTAGGGGCTGAAGACGCTGAGGATCGTAGCAGGTGTCGTCGTGGACGGAATGGAGCCGATCCACAGGGCACGGGTCGGCGTAGACTGCAGCTGCGCATCCAGGCCATTGAGGCCAGCATTGGCAGCACTCTTCCCGGCGGCAGGAGAGGCGCTGCTCGACGAGTTAGAGCTCGTATTTTTGCCAGGCGCAGCAGGAGCACTGTCAGCCTTGCCAAAGCCAATACGGACAGTCTGCCCGTTCGTCATGCCGATGTTGCCCCCAAGCCGATTGAGCACGTCCTCTTTGGCGCGCACGGCGTCCGCCTGATCCACAAAGTTCACGAAGCCGCATTCCTGGAGATCAGGGTTAGCGCCAGCATCCCCAACGGTGATCAACGCCACTAACCTTCTCGGGCAACAGCCTCAGGCTCTCGATCGCGCCATACGGCGCAAACACATGGATGAGCTGCTCGCTCGTCACGGAGCTGTCGAGATTGCCGATCCACAGCGAGCGCGTGGGCGTCTGCACCTGCGCGGCCTCCGACTTGGGCGAGACCGCCCGGCCCTGCTGGCCAGGCGCGATGAGGTACGGCGACGCCCGGGACGAGACCTCGCCACTCGGGAAGCGCACGGTCGGCGACGCACCGACACGTGCTGCAGCGAGCTTGTCCGTCTTGAGGATGCCGCCAGGCGTGGTGCTCTGGCTGTTGGTGACGCTGTTGAAGACGGACGTCGCGGCGGTCATGTCGTACGCGGACGGCTCGACGGAGACGGTCGCTCGGCGGTGGATGCGCGCGCTGCCGTCATCGAGGGTGCCCATGGAGATGGCGCGTGGGCGGCTGGCGAGCTGCGCGGAGAGATGGTCGCCCTGCTTGAAGCGGTCGATGTACGAGGGCGGGAAGTAGCTGTCCGGCGTGAGGGAGTCGCCGTAGGTTTCCATCACCTGGCGGCCGTACTGCTGCTCGTACATCTCCTCCTCTTCCTCCTGGTTCGGCGTGCCGAGAAGCGAGCCGCCCGCAGAAGACATGCGGCGGTAGGGGTGCGACACCGTCGTGGCGCGGTGGCGCGGCGGGTTGGAGAGGTTGCCGGCGATGACAGCCTGAGCCTGGTTGCGGAGCTCTGAGATCGTGGCCGCGGGCGGGGGCCTATGCTCGTTGGGCCTGTGTTCGTCGAGACCGAGATAGTCGAGTGTGTGAACGTCAAAATCATCTGCACCGGAGTCCATCGACGTCACGGAGCGCAATTCATCCAGAACCGGGAAGCCGTTGTTGTTGGCGGCCGACGACAGCCACGAGGACGAGAAGATGTTCGGCCCAAAGGCATTGGACAGCCCGTTAGAAGGCAGCGTGGTAAGCGAGCCCGACCTGAGCCGGCTGTTGCGCTCTGTGAGGGCAGACGAAGCCACCGAAGAAGCCACCGAAGCCGAGTGGCGGAGGCTAGGCCGCATCGGCGCCGCAGAGGACACATTTTGTTGCTGCTGCTGTTGCTGCTGCTGCTGTTGTTGCTGGGCCATCTGGCGCTGCAGCTGCTCACTGAAGGATTCGGTGGACTGCACGCCGCTGTCGAGGCTGCTCTGGGCGTACTGCTGCGCGGCAAGAGAAATGTTCGACGGCAGCGTGCCGGCCCGGGCACGCCTGAAGCCTGGAGGGTACTGGCTAGCAGGCAGGCCATCGGCGGTGGGAGTCGTGGCTGCGGGGGAGTGGGTGTCATTAGGCGGCGAGCCGCCAGTCGCGAGGGAGCGCAGCGCGGGCGGCCTGTATCTGCCAATCATGCCCTCGTTCTGCATCTCGCGCGCCCTGTGAAACCATCGCCCTGCGTGAGCAATCTGGCAGGATCGCAGCACGAGCAACGCACCTCTTCGCAAAGGCCGCAGAGGGCGCCGGGGGCGGGGTCTTGCCCGATGGATTCCTGGAGAAGCCAGCGGGTTCGGCGGAAAGAGACATTATAACAACCTTGGGGACGAATACTGATTAGTTATTACTGAAGGTGCGGTGTTGGGGTGCTGCAGAGTAAATCCGGCCCAGAGAACGCAACGAGGAGCTTGCGTGTGGTGGACGTGGTGGACGCGAACTGCGAGGCGGGTAGTAGACGGTGGTTACTATGTGCTGGACGTGCTTGACGGGTCGTAATGTTGGCCTTGGGGCTGATTTTTGAGTAGAAGAGAAGAGAAGATAAACAAGAGCTGCCCTAGGCTACTATAGTAGGGACGATGTGTCCAGTAAATAGTACTAGTAGTAGGAGTGAAATGGTGGTGGAGAGCAAAGGCGACGACCAGCCATCTGCCTCTTCCAAACTCCGCTCCTTCCTCTCTTCGCCGCACGCTGCGCCAGCTCACGCGCACCCTCCTATTTGGCGTCTCTTGTCTCCATTGTCCCGCGAATGGAACTGCATAATAACACGCTTGTATTGTCTCTTAATTTTAGACATACATCACTACGACTACGATTGCATACTGAGTGGTGTCAAATAAAAATATAGCACGAAGTCAACGCCCCCAAGAGCCCCGCCGAAGCGCAAACACGCAGGGCTCCCGCGAAGTCAATGGGTATGCACGCTCGTCGGCGGAGGCTGCCGAGGCTGTATGTAAGATAGTATCGGGTGACGATCACAACGCCGCGCGCCCTGCGGAACGTGCAGCGTGCCGAAGAGAGCGGAGGCGATCGATTCGTGGCTGGGGACGAGAGGAAAAGGAAACAAGGCAGCTGGTACAATTCTAGGCCCCGGCGCGAATTCGATATTGGCGACACGAATGAAAGAAAGACGGCGATTACTGCAATTTGAGCTGATCAAATGCTCGGGGTGAATAGACTTTGAGGATCGAATCGAATCGTAACAACTCCATAGCCGCGATCGCGGGTCCGGATTAAGAAAGCGAATTGCGCGTCCCGTCCTTCGTTGAGCGTGTCCGCGGACGAGTCGTCAGCGCTGTCGCCACCCGCTTCGAGCGTCGCAGCGGGCGGTCGCGCGAGCACGACCTCCGCCCCACAACTGCCGGCGGCTCTGGTACATTCTCCATCTCTATTTCGACATTCTCCTTCGCGTCCGCCAGGTCTGCGACCTTCATGGCAGCGTCGAGTGGCGGTGTCTCCCAGCCCGACAGGTCGCACAGCGTCTGAAACATCTGCTCCTCCACCGGGCTCAGCGGCGCCTCGATCATGGGCTTGTCCGCGATCTCCTGTTGCTTGTGCGGCAACGAGAGCTTCGCCAGCGACGGGTGCGCCGCCAGCAAATGCTCCTCGACGTCCGCATGCGACATCATCCCGCGTTCCCAGGGCGTGCACGCCTCGCTAAGCGGAATACCGCGCCGACGTGCACCTCGCGTTGACGCAAAATGCGGCCCGAACCGGCTCAGGAGCCGTGCACGCGCATTTGAGCGATGGAAGTCCTGCAGCGCGGGCGGAAAACGCTCGAACAGCTCGTCCGCAAGGAACACATTGAGCATATCCGCGGCTGGCCCGTGCGCGCGTGCGAAGGCCTGGGCCTCCTGCAGTGGCACCCACGTGCCCAACACCGCCGGCGACCCGTGGGCGATGACGGTCGCATTTGGAACAGTCGTGGGTACGTCCAAGTTGAAATGATGGATGATGGGTGCGAGATTGACAAAGTCTGTGTCGATACGGCGGAGAAGACGAGAGGTGCCGATTGTCATCTGATAGACAGAGATGCCTGCAAAAATGGAATGGAGCATGCAATTAGCCACCAGCGGCGATGCGGAGCAACGAGAGATGGACACACCCTCGACCTGCGTAGCACTGATGGCAGGCTCGCATAGCTCGCAAGTATGCACCACGACAACTTCATCTTGGGATTTCGTGCCGTCTTCATCAGAAGTCATCGACCTCGGGCGTAGAGCCGGAGACCCCAGAGTTACAGCCCCCGATACCGAATCGGGAGACTTCCAATGGGGCACAGAGAATGACAGTGACACTGGTGGAGGTGTTGAAGGCCCGCGCGTGTCGTCCGACTCTGCCGATGGGGATGGAGTGTCTGACAATGGCGACAGTTCCGACAATGGCTCCGATGGCGCGCGCAATGGATAACCCTCATGCTTCGTACGCTTCGTGTCCCAACGTCCCTCCTCGAGTTCCTGCGGCAGGATGCCGTCCGGCCCGAGCAACTCCGCGTCCTTCCATATCAGCTCACTTGGCCTCCGTAGACTCGCCCACCGGGTCTCGTCTATTTCCGAATCCGGCGAAAATGATGATAATGGTGTGAGTGGCGAGCCACACACGAGATCATTGTCGCCGGCGCCAAATGGAATAGCGTCCGACGCGACGAGTGGCGGGACAAAGTCATCCTCCTCTTCCTTGACGAGGTATGGGTCGTCGTCGAAATCCGATGGACTCGTGGCGCCTAGCACGTTCGAGTCCCAAGATTCAGGCTCTTCGATCTTTACTTTCGATGTTGACGCGGTGAGACTTGCTGCCGCCGCCTGTGTGACCACATTCATTACCCTGAGACTTGCAATACTGTTGTCGAGACTCTCCCAAGCGTCCAGCATACCGCCAATATCGTCGCATGACTCCTGCTTGACGAATACATTGTCTTGATACGGCGCAGGCGTCGTCGGCTCGTTCAGCGAGTCGAAGCTGGGTCCTGCTTCATCATCGTCCTGCTCGAGATCCCAGTCGATGTCATCGTCGTCATCCCACGGTGCGCGATCTGAGGAGGCAGACCTGAACTGCATGGATGAACGGTAGAAATCCGCCTCGTCGTCCGAGTCGGGTGGGGGAGAGGCGACGGACGAAGGCACAGATGGCGATCGGCGATAACTGAATGAAGACGGAGATGGCATAGAGAAGCATGGGGTAGAGGGTGTCGACGGAGCGAAATACGGTGGCTGATCCTCATCGTCGGATTCTTCGTCGGAGGATGAAGACGAGGACGAGTCAACAGACATGCTGTCTTCATCAGACTCGCCGTCGTCGATCGACAGGTCAATGATCTCTCTCGGGCCAGGGCACGCAGATGGCAATGATGGTACAGAGGAAGGGGCGGATATCGAAGGCGATGGCGACGCGCTGCACGGTGATGGCTTCAGCCGCAGGGTCAGCTTGACCTTTGGCGGGCGCTGCTCCGAATCACTCGCCGACTCGGACCCTTCCTGCCTCCCACTCGCACACGCCCTCGTCAACCGCTTCCGCTTCTCCCCACACATGCCAGCACGCCGTAACCTGTCCCGCTCGCGCTTGCGCTCCCGGGGGTCCTTTGACGACGCCGCGCCAATCCTGCCGTCCTCTGTGTACTCGCATAGACGGATACCCGCCCGCGTGAATGGGCATGGCGCGCCAGCAGCTTTGCTGAGATACCAGACCTGCGTTCCACGTCTAAAATTAGCGAGCCTATTGTCGCCGGGGGACAAGGCACAGTGTGCGCCGCCTGTGCGGGAGTAGAGGGCCGCGACGAGGTCGTCGTCGGAGGGAGTGCCGGAGAGTGTGTGACGGGATAGAAGAGGGTGATCTTCCTGGACCTCGCAACGCTGAAGGTGGGCGCGGAGGTAAGTGGTGATGGACTGGGAGGCTGCGGAGACGCTGGATGGGGAATGGAGGACATCAGTCTAGACTCAGATAGGGTTAGGGGTTATATCACTCACTTCTGGGCAATCAGGCCGAACTTCATACACATTTCGGCTAGATCCTTGATGGTCATAGCACGATTGTCCTGCAGAACAAAGGCAGTGACAGACTGTGGCGTCAATGCACCGGCGCGGCGTCATGAGGCACGGCACTACGCACCACTGAAGTTAACGCTCTACCCATCGCAAGGAAGGCCTTGTTAGTGGCATCGTCGGCGTGCAGCATAACGTGTGGGGGTGGAAACTCGGGCATGGAGGAAGGGGCGGGGACGTCGGGAGTGCTGGGTAGCCTGGGCTTGGAAGCACCAGGGGCCGGCTTGATCCTGCGTGGTGGTGGTGCGGCATCGGAGGACTGTCTGAGACGTGCAGAGGGCCTTATGACTGAATTTTGGCGGATGCGGGTGCCATACGAGTGCTGCACAGGTGCGGGCGGGGGGTGAGGACGGGGAGGGATGGGGCGGACGGGGATGGCAGGTGAGTCCATACGGTATTTGTCATTAGTTAGGGTAGAGATTAGGAGAGGGGTCGTCCAGCGATACGAGTTGTTGTGGATTTATAGAGGGAGGGGGCTAAAGGCGGGGGGATGGGGAGAAGGAGAAAGGAAAGTCGGAGAGGGAAAGAGGGAGATGGGTTCAAAGCAGGTGCGAAGTTAGGAACAACGCGCTTCTTTTCTATTTCACCTGGACCTCGGAGACGGCGCGGAAGAAATCACGCTGACCCATCTCCCCACAATTGTCTCCTCCGTCCCCTTTGCCTATCGCCAACTCGTCAGCATCCTATTATCTTTCGCCTCCGCCCCCAACAACGAGGGCACAGTAAGCCCTCGATTTTCTTTCCGCCACGATTCGCGTGGAGGGAGGCGCAAGAACATGCCCAATCTAGCACAGCACTTGTGCGCAAAATAGCAACTCTTCCATTTCCCCACGGCAATCTGCAGCCATGATCTAGTCCATGAAGACTCGAGCCAGTCACTGCTCTTACGACCACCATCACAACGCCTCCCTAAATCACCGCCACCTCATACTTACTTACCTTCAATGAGACACAGAGCCCTCGTTGCGAGCTGTTCCGGAGGCGAGCCACACGGCAGACACGCGGGCTCCGGAAATTGAGTGTGACGGGCGTTCGTCATTGGCTGCGCACCGGCCGAAAAGGAACGGAACCTTGATACGGCGAAAAAAAAAATAGAATAAAAGGTTCCACGTCGTTCCAGATCAGCGCCTCGATGTGAATCTGGGCTACGTAACGCGTCTCCGTGTCACGTGAATTTCCTAATGACACGACGCGCAGCACCCGCCACGTTCACCTCCGTGCCCACCTCCGTTGCGTTCCAGCTCGCTCGCCATGTTGGGCCTGAGCAATACTTACCTGTCGAAACCGAGACATCGCCGAGAAACACAAATGAGACATACCGTAATGATTGTATTGTTTCCAAGGCGCCCTGCCAACCCTGGCTTCGAAATGACAATCTTCAGCCTGAAATTGATCAGCGCTCGCTTGCCTCTTGCAGCTGATCCGCACCATATACAGCATATCCCCTTCAGAAGGCCAGCCATCGCCGCGGAGTCCTAGTGTCTAGAAGAATAGTACACCCTACTGGCACAATTCGAGACGGGCAAAAGCACTGCAAAAGCAAGGTAAAAGGATCTGGATACTGACTGTGGACGGCCCCGGGACCTGTCCTTCGTCGGCCCCGCAGTACACTCCTGAGGATGCACTGCAAGCACGTCATCGCGACAAGCCAAACTGCGCAAGAGATCGGGACTGGTGTATGTTTCGATAGATGGGCGGATGCATCTGCGAAGGGGAGGGATCGGCCGATGTGCATATCTAGGGACATCCACATCGTCGTCACGCGAGATCAGAAAGTCTTCAAGTTCAACTTCAGGGTCGTGATGGATGAGCCTGAGATATCTGGTTGATTCCAAACATCCATTCGAGGGCGAAGATAACTGCAGACGCACCTTGGCCCGTGGGCCATAGGCTGCAAGTTCCAAACAAGTACTGTGCAGCCCCACCGACTCCGTCCGCGTACTCCTGTCCTGCGGTTGGGTTGCTATCCACTCGATCACTGCAGGCACAAATTTTCAAGCCGGCCGATCCGTGCATAGAGTTCTGGGCATGCAAGAACGCGATCGCGGTTGGACGCGCAGAGGCTATGATAACGCGAGGAGCAAGTCGGAGACGGGCGTGGCGGGACCAATGACAGCGCTGGACGCGGTGTGACGAAAGCGTTACACGACGCGTCGGGCTCCGTGGACCGTCCGCGGAGGACCAACTTTAGCCTTTCGTGCGTCCGTGCCCATAATCGTGCGTAATGTTACACACGACGTTCGAGCTTCCCTTCCCTGCAAGCCGTTTTCAAACTTTGTTCCATTCATATTCCGAGGATCGACAGCGCGTGATTCCAGCCTTCTACTTGCAGGCGTTATAGTGCTCTGCGCACCATATCTGGAATCTTCCCACCGCCGACCATACGCAGCGCCCATCTGTAAGTGACGGTAATATTGGGTTTGAAACGACTGCCCTATCCTCACCGGCGTCGTCCAATGCATTATCGTCTGCGATCAGAATCTTCACACGTGAGCCTTTTGTCTCGAGCTCGGCGAAGTGCACTGCATCGACATCAGTGGCCCCTACATTCATCTCTCGAATCGCCACCGTAATTGTCTTCCTAGCGCCCCCCTTCATGATCCCATCTCGCCTTAGTCCGACCTGATTGTCTGCTGTAAATGGCTCACTCAGCTGCATCATGCGCGCGGCATGGCAGCCTGCACCCAAGATCCCATTGTCTTGAACCCTCGATTGGTGAACTCATCATGATTCATGCAAAGGCTTCTGATACCTCGGAATGGCAGGGTGTGCTTTAGGGTTTCGATCGTTGACTGGGTCGCAGCAGTTCACAGATGTGAGGTCGGCCTCGTGGGTAGGGCGTGGCGATATGGTATCATGGCCACGTTCACGGATCTAGGATCGTCTGTACAGGGAGAGGTTGGTGGCAGTGGCACCTGAGTGGCGCAATGCACGGACCGCGCAAGTATCTTGTAGGGCTTGAGCTTGAGTGCATCTGTGACTCAAAATACCAACGTTTCAGCCTGAGGTCGATCTGCGACGGCGACCTTGAACAGAGTCACCGTGAGCGGTATATGACACCCATGGCAAGCCTATGTCCGCCTTCCCGACGGAGACCCCAGAGTCACGATGACCTGGATTCTCCTCGCTGAGTGGTATATACGAGCGACACCCACGGCAAGCCTAATGAGGACTCTGAATCTCAACCACCATGATGATCATGCCGCAGAGTTTGCCCGCATACGACCTCGAAGCTACCGATCTTCAGTCTTCGAATGGCCTACGATACTTGTCTCTGGCTGGAGTCCTCCTCAGCACAGGGGACATTCTCCACCGATATCGAACATGAGCGGTTCCCATGCCATCATGGCTGAGATACCTCCGATTGTCGCCGCACGCGTCCTAGGATACGGTCTACGCTTCGCCCATAGTCAAGCTGGTCGTGCTGCATTAACCCGGGAGATCAATGAATGCGACCACGATCTTGAACTGCTAGCCGGGCTGGCTCATCTGTATGTGTTTGGGCTCATACGAGTCTGTGCGTGCCCAGGTCGTATCTCATCTCCGTGGCACTTAATTGCTGCAGTTCGCAATCCCAGGGCCCCACACCTGACATATCAGCCCCCCAGAGTCCTCAGCTCTCTTTACAACAGGCTACACAGAGTGCTGAATATCTGCTTCGGAAGACCTCGTTCACTGATAGAGAACTACGGAAGCTTGTGGGTATGTTTGTCTGTATTTCTGTTCACTCATTCATACATTGATGCAGGTGTTATTGCGTGATAAGAATTGCTGTGTTTTCACCGGTGCCCGAGACATGGCTTCAAGCTTTTTCAACACGCCGACCGATCCAGACGGGAAGTTCGATGACTTGGAAGTGGCACACATCATCAGTCAGTCATTATCCGAGAACATAGACGGGGTTACGCCAGCAGCTCGTGCGAAGGTATTCAAAGTCACTGTTTGTCATATATTTACTGGCTCATTCCACTTTCCAGTTCGACTGGGCAAGGACCGCAGGTGCAATCATGGAGCGCCTTGGTGACTTTGACAGCCAGGCCCTGCTCGGTGTTCAGGGTCTCAATAGTCCATTGAACGCCTTCATGTCATCAAGAGCACCGCACACTGCCTTCAAAGGGCTCAACATGTGGCTCACCGCTGCCAAGGTATGTTCATCACCCAATAATCATTGGGTCTGGACTGAAAGATGGTTAGACGAGCCACGGAGACATTATAGCCAATACTTACGACGTGACCCTTGTCGCGGCTCAGCGGGAGGCCTCTCCAGAATTCCTCGCTCGAATTGGTTCGGGCATCCAACCCCGAATTAAGTTCACACCGTTCCTTGTGGGCAGCGAGGTGATTCCGGCGCCCCACCCCAAGCTCATCGCCCTGCATGCGGCTTGCGCAAAAATTGCCCACATGTCTGGTGCGGCGGAATATCTGGAAGAGATTTTCAGGAATACAGACACGATCTCGGTCATGACGGAACCGAATGCTGCGTATGAGTTGGTTCGGTCACTGAGAGCTCTGCAATTCGTCTCCAGCGTGGCCTACACTGCCGTTTGAGCACCGATACCGGAGCGATGCGAGACCGCGTCCGCATCAAAACCTGCATGGGGGCGCGAGGTTTCTCACGTCGAGCCCACCTTGAAGGCATGTACCGAATGGATGCGACGTCGTGTCCTATACTTATGGAGACCACGTCGCTGTTCCCGACCTCGGTGCCACATTGTTCTCGATTGGAGGCCGCATGTTCCACGCAGATGCCAATCGTATGTCAGGACTTCGTGTCAGTGCTACGTCGATCTGCAACGCTCCAACTTGTACCATCACCGCCGCCATTTCATAACGAACCCTTCCTCAAGCTTCCTTTGCCACAAGTAACATGGGTGTGTTTTTTCTATAGGACTTTTTCGATTCACTCAAAAGCTCTTAAAGTTATAACATCGCATGGCGAAGCATTGTTTCGGAGCCGGATGGGTCCGTGTTTATCGTCTCTTCATGCTTGTCTGAAACAGTGAATAGCAATGGCATGCACCATGATTGTCCACGCACCCGTGGCTCTCTGCTCACGCTCCCCTGCACCGCACCTCCCGCCGTCGCCCTCGTCGCGCTGTGTGCATACTCAGAGTCACACGCGCTTGCTGCACCACTCCTGCTTGCGCGTGTTTTCCCATACTTCACACGCTCAAGTTCTCAGATTTATGTACCCCCGGCATGCTCCCACGATCCCCATCGCGCAGCTCCCCGCCGGTTTGCGCAAGCTCAGTCTGTCCGAATGTGTGCTTGCGTCCAAGCTTGAAGGTTATTAATCTGCGAGGCCCACCGTCCCCGGTCTCATGTTAATGGTCATATTCTCTATCTGATCTGTATCCTCCTCTGCCCCGAAGCTGTATAATTAGATGTCCATTTGAACTATACTCAATTCAGACGTTCACGAATGCTTGATACGGGCCGCAGATAATATTCTGCATTTTGAAGATGACCAATCCGCCGATGTCTGTCTGACCTGGAGGCTCGAGCACATCTACGAGTATGACATTGATTCGGAATATTTACAGCGTTCAACCTGAGATCAGTGTGCAATGGCGACCCCGACCCGATAGCGTGCATGCAGACCGCAGAGTCACAAGGAGCGCTATTTGACATCCACGGCATACTGATTGCCGCTTTCCCGACTGCACTTGTTCTTAAATAATCTCATGACCACCTCGCCGCATCCACCCGCGCGACCGTACCCGCCAATGCCTTGCACAGCGCCCTCGATCAGTTCTCCGTACTCAGCTAACCACACAGTCTCCATCATAGACTGACCTCTCCCGCCATGGCCACACGGACGACAGAAGAACAGGGCGCCCCGGCGCAGAACGGGCTGAAGTTTGTAACGGCGGCGCTTGGGAGTGCGTGCTTCCCATCCTGCTGCCCGCGACGATGGTGCTCGAGCTGACTGGCCGCGTGTTGCTGAGCAGACATGTTCGCGTCGGCGCTCACGAATCCACTAGATATGTCAGTCTCCCATGCAGTGCTTTCACAGATTCGATGCTAACAGCTCTTTGCGCGCGCCAGCGTCAAGGTGAGCCGTCTCCCCCGCTAACCCCGGCACGCATCTATAATCTCGCCTGCCTGGAGGTCCGGCAGCAGCTGCACACCCAAGGTGCGTTCGCCCACCCCTCCCACCGCGCCGTCCCTCACGCAGGCACCCAGCCCCCGGCGCGCGCGCGAACGCCTTCTGGACCGTCGGCGCGCACATGGCACGCACGGAGGGCGTGAGCAGCCTCATGAAGGGCTTCACGGCGAGCATGCTGCGCGAGGTCACGTACTCCGGCTTCCGCATGGGCACGTACGAGTACTTCAAGGACGCGTGCGTGCTTTCCCTCCGCGGCTCGTGCAGCCGCTGATGTGCGGCGCAGGATCTACGCGCTCGGCGCGGGGACGATTTCGAGCGACGGGTCTGGCGCTGAAGGTGCTCGCCGCGACCGTCGCGTCGACCATTGGCTCGTGCGTTCTTCCTGTTCTTCCCCGCCCCTCCGCCGAGTCTGACCTGTGACGCCGCAGGGCTATCGCGAATCCCACCGACCTCGTCAAAGGTACGCCCCCATCCACACATCTCCATTCCTCCCGGTGACCCCGCCGGCAGTCCGCATGCAAGCATATTATCCCGCCGGCAGCCCGTACCACAACACGCGGCACGCGTTCGCGACGATCTACCGCGCCGGCGGGCTGCGCGCGCTCTACCGCGGCGTGGACGCGACGACCGTGCGCGGCGTCGTGCTCTCCGTGTCGCAGATCTGCGCGTACGACCAGACGAAGCAGACCGTGAAGCGCGCGGGGCTCATGGAGGAGGGGCTCCCGCTGCACGTCGCGGCGAGCATGCTCGCGGGGTTCGTGTGCTCTGTGTTTTCGAACCCGGTGGATGTGGTCAAGGTGCGCGTGATGAATGATAAGGAGCGCCGGTTCAAGGGCGTGGGGGATTGCGTGCGGACGATTATGGTGAAGGAGGGTCCGGGCGCGTTTTTCAAGGGCTTCGGGATGTGCTGGGCAAGGGTGAGTGGTTTGGCATCGTTTGATGTGACTTGGTGTTTACGGGATATCCTAGCTCGGCGCGCATACGGTCCTGAGCTTCGTTGCATTTGAGAGGCTGAGGGCGTTGTTCGGTATCGCGCCGATGTGAAGATGTGGATGCAGGGCATCCGGGCTAGATGGCATGTACAATGTAGAACACTCGGATCTCAGGGGACGGTCCATAATGATATCGTGGCTTCACGACGGACAGCCCTCGGTCAGTGTTTTCAAGGAAACTCCCAGTGAGCACAATCACACGAAGAGGATGCCGTAGGACATATTCTTGTATTCATGAAGCCTATCTACCTATGTATAGAATTGATAACGTTCCGAGACCCAGAAGAATACTCATATCGACGGTAGGGTATGTGCAAGAAGGGATCGCTGGCACCCACGCACGAGGAAGGGGAATATAATCTTATAACATAAGAACAGCAACACGACAAGACGAGATAGAACGAGCAAGATGAAGATGGAATCCGGAGACGGGAAGGAAGTGCATCAAGCAGCAGCCTTTCGCGAGGACCGCGCCTTTGCGGGCGGTGCGGCCTTTGACTTCGAAGCGGGTGCGGCCTTGGTAGCCTTCGCGGATGTCTTCGCCTTGGTGGCCGCCTTAGCAGCAGCGGTCTTAGCGGCAGCCTGGCAGATGATGAGTTGCGCATTCGCGACGTCAAGATGCAGAAAGCTCACCATCTTGTCCGCGCTCTTCGCGCTGCTCGTCTTCTTGGTCTTGGTCTCTGTCTTGTCCGCCGCCTTCTTGCCAACGGCAGTCTTCTTCGTGGTGGTGACCTTCTTAGCAGGTGCGGCCTCCTTCGCCTTGGTCGTCTTCTTCTCAGCGGCCTTCTTCGCTGGTGCGGGCGCAGCCGCCTTCGCCTTCTCGCTCGTCTTCTTCGTCGTGGTCTTTGCATTCTTCTTGTCGTCAGCAGCAGTGGTCTTGTCAGCAGCAGTAGTCTTCTTGGATCCAGAGGGCTTCGCGTTCTGACCATCGTGTCAGCGTCGCACATAACATCACTGAAATGCTAAGACGTACCTCTTTCTCCTTGTCCTCGGCGGATACCTTCGGGTGCTTGGGCGCGAGCTTGATCTTGCCCGAGGTGCCTTTGGGAAGGGCGAACACGCCCTTCTCAACGCCGCTCGAGATGGCACGGCTCAGCTGGTACGTGTTCGCTGCGGAGTTCATATCGAGACCGTACTTGTCCTCGACGAACTGAGCAGAATAGAATATGTTAGTCGCAGAGCCTGCCACCAATCCGACAGACATACCTTCTTAATCGTGCCGCGCGAAACACCAGAGCGCGCCTGCTCGCGGTGCTCAATGATGCATTCCTATCCCAATCACATTAGCCCTGAGCCACCACACAAAGTCCAGCAGTCAAAGGCACCTTGACGATATCCTTCCACGACGGGTGCTCCGCCTTCTCCTTCTCCACCTTCTTCGCGGCCTTCTTCTCCTTCGGCGCAGCTTTCTTCGTCTTGCTCAGCCTTAGCCGCCTTGTCCTTCTTCTCAGCGGCCTCCTTCGCCGCCTTGGCCTTGCCCGCCGCCACGCGCTTCGACTTGGGCTTCACCTCCGCCTCCGCCTCAGACTCGCCGCTGACCTCCGCCTCGACCTCCGCCGCAGAGGCCGGCTCCATGTCGACCTCGGGCGCAGGGGAGGAAGACTTGACATCTGTTATAGAAGACATGATATTTGCTAGGTAGTGATGGATGGGTATGGGTATGGGATGGGAGGAGGATGGGCAAGGGGAAGGGGCAGGCAAAAGTTGAAACGGAGCGCGGGCGGCAGCCGCGTCTTTATGGGCGCCGACGCGCGTGTCACGTGTGCGTCTCGACGCGTCGTTTGCGCGCCGTTGATTGCTGAACCTTATTTCTTCTGGCACCGCCACCGCTGTTCCCTGCGCGAGACGCTGCGTCGCGGGGCGTCGGAGTTGTTTAGTTTCGTGTCCCGACGTATACGACCACGTCGCTTGCGGGGAGATCGCAATGCCTGCCATTGTCGCGAAGACAATGAGCGTTTGGGACAAATTGGTTTCGCATGCGGTCTCAAGATCTCATGGGAGTCATTGTTGTGTGGGAAGACAATTAGATAGTCATTCATTTGAGCCGCTAGAACCCAGGAACAGTTTACGTGCGCGCAACCTAACGCGATTTTGAAGGACGAGGGTCGAACCAGAATGGGAGGAGAGGCTAAGTACTGGGTAGTCTCCGTGGCTGACCTCACACAGCAGACAGTCGTTCTGTTTAATGAGAGCTACTGGGTACATTGTTGTTATTTACTGCACAAGCACAGCGACATCAGTCTCCGAATTATCATGGCTAACAGAAGCTGCACTGAGCTGCGCATCCTTAGATGTACTGATGTCACGAACCAATCCTCATATGCAATCCACTACAGATCTACAAACACGCACCCGAACCACTTTATCACCAGACGCACGTATCCGCATATCGACAGACATCCCTCAACAAAGGGTGTAGCAAGCCTACTTCTGCACAGGCCACACCTTGAACGACCCATTCGTCTGCACCCGCCCGCGCGACCCAATCGGCGCCCACGGCTCCTCAGCCTGCGCCTGCGCCTCCCCGCCCTCCTCCGCGCTCAACATCCTCCCCACAATCGGGCCCCGCATATGCACCTGCCCCTCCGGATCCGCGCCCTTCTCGACCGCCGCGTCGTCCACGCCCACAAGCTTCACCTCGACATTGATGACAGGCGGCCCGACGTGCGCGAGCGTGCCCTGCGCATCAGGTGCGAACGCCTGCAGATCGAGCGGTGGCTGGCGAATACGGGCGCGGCGGCGAGTGGGTGCACGTGTGCGTGCACGAACGGCACGCTCAGCGCGATGCGCGTCGGCGTGAGCGTGTGCTCCTCGAGCGGCGCGCCCGCGACGACGACGCCGCGCAGGCGCCCGCGCCGGAGCCCATGACCGCGCTGCGCGCGGCGTCGAAGCACGAGGCGGTCCCAGAGGCTCTGGTTCGTGATGAAGCCGTCGAGGACGCCTGCCATCTTGTGCCGCCAGGCGAAGGAGAAGAGCAGCGACTTCTCGGCGCGCGAGATGATGGCGGCGGAAAGGGCGTTGCTGTGCTCGGGCTTGATGAAAGAATTGTCGGGGCGGGCAGTGGCAGCGATTTGGTGGAGAAGAGGTCTGGGAGACCCGGCGGGACATAGGCTAGGGTGGGTGAGCATGTGGTCACGGAGAATTCGAGAAGAGGCTTACTATCGTCAGATTTGTAGAGCCGGGCGCCGTGGGTCGTCGCAAAGTTTGTGCCCTCGTACAGTGCAGTATAAGCAATCGTTCTGCCAAAAGCCGTGCTCATCGAGTGTGCCGAAACGATGGTATCCAATGCGGTCAGTGGGTTTGTGAGAGGCAAGAGTCCGCGCAAAGTCGTAACTCCAGCAGTCAAGTTCTCGTGTGTGAGCTGAGCGCCCTGAAGCCGGCCTTCATGATCCTCGTAGAACGAGACGGTGAAACGTCATTGGGGTCTTAGCATACAGATCAGTCATCCAGCCAATTCATTCTCAGCTAACGGAAGACGTACCGGGAGCAGGACTCGTGATCTTCTGGCCAACCTTGCCCTCTGCTTCGACGTCAGCCCACCGCACGAGCTTGATATGTTGGGCAGCTTCAGCCAAAGCCTTCTTGTCAGGTTCACCCACGACAATCACGACATGATGCGCGAGCTCGTTTGTGTCATAGATAAGTTCAACGACATTCGGCAAGAAACCAGCGTCGATGACGATCGCCGTCGGCGGGTGCTTGTCAAGCACAGACGACAGCAGCGACGGTGAGGAAAGCGTGAAAGATGGGATGGAATGTGATGCGAGCGCGATGTCCGTGATGAGGAACTCTGCAGGCTTGACGTCAGCGCTCCCGCAGATGATCCCAGCGCTAATGCAGGGAAAGTGGGAATACGCACCAAGCCCATCATTGAGCAGCAGGAGCACGTTGGACTCCTGGTTGAGCCCCGCGCGCAAAAGACCCGTGCCAAACGCCTCGGCGCGCGCGCGCAGCTGGGGGTTGGTGATCTATGTGGATGTGAGTCCGCGAGCGTCGGCGGCGCTGTGTCACACGCACCTTCGTCGACCAGAGCGTGCGCGGAGCATCGTACTCCGGCTTTACGAGGTCAAGCAGCGTCTGCACCTCACGCGTAGGTCTGATCGGAAACTGTGATAAAAAATTCATGAGCGTGGGCATAGCCGTAAGACAGAGGTAACTACCCTGCCTAACAGGCCTGTTCCGTAGTTCCTATGGACCGCGCTTTCTCCGGGGTTACGCACGCGTGCGACATCGCTCTGCCGCCCAAGTAAGATAGGGTGCACGAGTGACTGGGGCTTGTAGAGGTTGTACAGCAAAAAGGTGGAAGCGGTGATGAGGCCAAGAAGGATGGTAAGGTCGTCGGTGACGAGATAATCTTTGAGCGCCATGGCGGAGTCGGATTGCATCCGCCTGTATCGAAAGCAATTGGTACAAGGTTATAAGACGAAAGTTTAGCAAGCCAGGCCGGGAACAAGGGAGAAGGAAAGGAAAAGTTGGTTCGGAATTGGAGAGGATGATGAAAGGTTATCGGACACTTTGCAGTCCGGGGATGCTCCAGACTGCGGGTCCGAGGCCGTCTTTGGCAGCATTGCCGGCCGGCGCGGTTTTCCGCGGCCTCTGATTGGCTCCTCGTGCCCTGGCTCTGATGAAGTGAAGATCTGGACTATTTCGTTCTCCCACAGTCGACGACCACCATGCCTTGCTGGTGATCATTGACGCATGTCATCGTCTTGCAGCATCTGCATGCTCGTCATCAACGTCGAACAAAGACTATCTAGGTCAAATACACATCCACGCGCAAGTTCGATCGGAAGTCGGAAATGAACCGCGCGCCGCGTTGCATTTCCTGCCCGACTCGAGGCAAAGGTGTGTGCTATTGTTCCCATGCAAAACACTGTCACCCATTTAATTAAACTTCTGTAGCACAACAAGCATCATTGATGTCGTCGTTCACTGATCGCTGGCACGCCCAGACGGTGAGCACGCTTCCTCCTCGCCTTTACCTCCGTTTTGCCTCCGACGGCGCGTGAGGTCATGCCACGTGACCGCACTCAATGAGTACAGTCTCGGAGCTTTAAGCAGCCCAACCCGTCCCTGCGTCCCCAACTCTATCTCTCCCATCTTCCACCACCTCGTCTTTCATCTGACGCCCTCTGCCAGATCCCCCGATCCCTTAAGCTCTCTGATCCCTGTTTATTTCTGAACGCGTGTTGAAGATGGTTGCTACCACTACGAAGAAGGCGTCCACAAAGACGGCAGCTGGCGCTTCGTCGGCCAAGAAGCCAACGAGCAAAGGGCACCAGGCGACGCATCCGTCCTGGATCGACATGATTAAGGTGAGCGTTGGCCCTGTCATGACAGAATACCTGTTGCTTGGATGCTCTGTGGAGTCGGGATCCGCGAAACCAGCGGCTTCATCTGCTCCGCCTCGCACGGACCAGGTGCCGCACAATCCCCTATCTCTAGCGCGCCCTCGCTTTCTCCCATCTCTTTCTTGTCAGAATATCATCTCACGCATCATGATTCCATAGGAATGCATCACTGCCCATCCCGAGGAAGCGCGCGGCGGTGTTTCACGCCCGACAATCAAGAAGGTCCGTAGATATGGCCCTTTATATACTCTGTTTCGATGCTGACCGGTCTCCGTCCGACAGTTCGTGGAGTCGAAGTACAAAATCGAGCGCAACACGATGACGAACAGCCAGCTCGCGCGTGCGATCACAGTCGGCGCGGAGAAGGGCCAGTTCGTCCTGCCTAAAGGTCAATACTTGCCTCGTAACATATAATAATCCCACGCAGGCGCTGACGTGACCCCAACCATACGTAGGCCCGGCTGGAAAGGTGAAGCTTCCGCCAAAGGGCACAAAGAGGCGGCGAAGGAGGTACGCCCCTATCTCGACGTGGGCTGTGCACGCACAATGCTGACTCCTCATCCCTAGAATGCGCCTGCTCTGAAAAAGCCGATTAGCGCTGTTAAGCCTGCTTTGCTCGAGCCCGCACCGATGAAGGCACCCACGCGGAAGTACGGTGCGAAGGCTGCCGCAGCGAAAAGCCCGCTGCTGCCCCCGCGAAAAGCCCGCTGCTGCTCCCGCGAAGAAGCCTGTTGCTGCACCCACGAAGGCTGCCCCTGCGAAGAAGACCCCGGCGAAAGCGGCTGCGACGAAGGCGGCTGCGGCGAAGAAGCCTGCGGCTGCGCGTGCGACGAAGAAGCGGGGCACAGCGAAGCGGGCGGCGACAGGTGGAAAGGCGGCGCCGAAAAGACAGCGGGTAGGAAGCCACGGGCGAAGGCAGCCGCTGCTGCTGCGCCTGCGGAGAAGAAGAAGCCGGGGAGGAAGCCTGCTGCTAAGAAGGTATGTTTGAACAATCTCTTCGCCGTGCTTATCGCTGATGTTGGTGCAGGCATAAACCTGCTTGGAGACGATGGCGTCCAACGTCCAGCACGAGATCTGTGATGGCTGATTAGACGATTGATATTTATGATCTGTTCTGTTGCTATCGAGTATGTTATTTGTTCATCTATGTATTTGTATCGCCGTTATCAGAGTTCAGTACCGGCTGTACGTTTATGGTACTATCGTGGATGGATGGATCCCTTTGTTATGTAATGCTATGTAGTCTAAACTATGGATGTATGCGCTTGCCCTTCAGTTGGATTGTATGCCAGCGAGTTTTGCAACCCTGATCCGTCGATTGACTTGTCTTTGAAATCTTGAGACGCGCGCAATGTCCGTAAGACGAGTTGTCGAGATGTCTCCGATCGGTGACGACTGTAACACCTGGGATAGGGTTAGGACTTATTAATACCTCTTTCTTGCTTCCACTACGAGCATGTAAGTAACTATTGAGCTATAGTGCTCTTACCTTTACTAAACACAGTCCAAAGGACCTAATAACTCTAACTCTCTTATCTGAGTCTCTGGTCAGATAAACACAAATCGACCAGACCCACGCACCAAAAGCGCGATGTCGGCCGAATTCCTCGACACGACCGTCTCGCAAATCCGCGAACTCATCGCCCGCCTGCAGACCCCCATTCCCGACATACAAACACTCGCCTCCCTCCTCTCCTCCCCGCTTGATTCCCTCGGCCTGCTCCCGCCCCAATACCGGCGCTACAACACGGCCCCGCTGCCCCCCGACGCCTTCAACCTCCCGCGGCACCTCCCGCCCATCCAGCGCGCACTCCTCGAGCACATTATCCCAACCTGGGGGCTCAACGCTCGCCGAACAGAACCTCACTACCCCTTCATCGAGCAATACTTCGTCCCCGACGCGTTCTCGAACGCCAGCTCTGCCGCGGGCAGCGTCGCGCTGCACGCGTACGCGACGCTGCTCGCGCTCCCCCTCACGCCGTACTCCATCAACCTGCTCGCGCGCCTCTCGCAGGCATACCCGATCGACAGGCTGCATGCGACGATATTCGCGCAGCGGAACCGCGGCCTGGCGTGGGAGGACGCGGTGCGCAACGTGCTCGCCGTGCCCGCGAAGGTCGCGAACGCGCTCGGCGGGCGCAGGATGCGCCTGCGGCGCTCGAGCAGGAGCGTTACTTCGCCCATCTCTGCGCGCGGTGCGAGGTGCTCGTGGCCTCGCTCGCGCCCGACCACATTAAAGGTGCGTTCTTTCTCCTTGGATGTTGCGCGCTGCGGCCGCTGATGAGCGCCATTTGGCAGAAATGACGGCGTCCGTGGTGTATCTTCTCGGCAAGCTGGTCAACGTCGGCGCGTTCCCGACTTCGCCGCCCTCCGCGCCCTCGCAGCCGTCCTTCTTCCACTCCACGCTCCCGACGATCCGCGCCCGGCTCGCCGCGCACGACGCCGCAGCCGCTGCGTACTCTGCATACTGGGCGGAGCTCTTGATGGCGCTACCCTCGACGTTCACGTTGCAGGGCATCCTCACCTCGCTGTTCGCCCATCTGTCTCCGCCGACGTCGGACCTGACGCGGCGCTGCGTGCGAGGGCGCAGGTGAAGCGCGAGGCGCAGCTGCTTTGTGCGCTCGTGGGGCGGCTGACGCAGGAGAAGCGAGATCTGTGGGATGCGGTTACGGCGGTGGTGCTCGGGCGGGACTGGATTCAGGTGTATGCGCGGGTGTTTGTGTGCTGGACGGCAGGCGCGCAGAAGGAACCGGTTGATGAGAAAGGTAGAATCGATATTTCCTTAGTGATCTCCACCTTGCTGATAGGATGATGCAGCTCTGGAAGTGCTCCTAACGAAAACACTGGATTTGTGGTCCTCCCCCGACCATATCAAGCATTCACTTCTATCAAAACATCACTGTCCGTCCACATCCCCTGTCCACCTTCTTCAGCGCTAACACAACTTCCCCAGATGCAACGCTTCTCCTCCTTACCACAGTCTCGTATTTCCCCGCCTCATCGCCCGTCCTCGGCGAACTGGTCCTCTCCCCGTCGTTCGTCCGCAGCATCGGCATCTACATCGCGCATCTCGATCCCGCCGTCCGGCGCTGCGGCATGCTCGTCGCAGAAGAACTCGCCCGGCGCGCCGGCAAGAAGCTCAGCTTCGGCGACTGGGACGGCGATGACAGCGACAAGCCGTGGGCGCGTGCGGTCCGCGCGCTCATCGCCGAGACGACGCATCCGCCTCCGCCGATCCCGACGCAAACAACGCGCCCGCGATGCTGGACCTCGCGGATCTGCTCACGGACGACATCATCGCGCCGCCCAAAGCGTCGCTCGCGATGCGCGCGCCCGGCGCGGGCGACTCGGACGACAGCCTCACGGGCTACGCGTCGCCGCCATCCTCGCGCTCTGCATCGCCCTCGCCGAGCGAGCTCGCGGAGATCGAGAAGGACCCGAGTCTGCGCATCGGGCGTACGAAGATCGCGCGGCCGGTGTACCTCGCGCAGCTCGGCGCGATGTTGCGCGGGCCGGGGGGGCTGAAGAGCGAGTACGAGAGCCAGGAGGCGGAGCGGCATGAGGTTGCGCTCGCGGTTGCGGAGGAGCTGGTTCGGCGGAAGGCTGGGTATGGGATTGAGCTTGGTGCGTGGTTGGCTCTCAGTGTGTGTGTTTTCTGGCACTCATTATCGTGTGGCGCGCAGAGGAGAATGCGGTCAATTTGGTGTATGCGTTGGTGGGACTCAATGATAACTACGAGATCGAGGACTTCGATCGCAAGCGCCAGGCCGCGCTCAACGCGCTTGTGGCCTGCTGTCCTACCAAAGCAGCGTCGTAAGGCTCTTTCTTCTCCCTGTCTCGGCTCGCACTAAATCAATGGCCCACAGGTGCATCATCGAAGAGTTCTTCAAGAACCAGTATTCTTCCGACCAGCGTATCGTCATGCTCAACGCACTCGCTCTCGGTGCGCGCGAACTCGCCGGGCTCCCTTTGCCGCCCGATGCACCCGTCCAGCCGCTCCCCGCCGAGCGCACCGCGTTCCCGAGCAAACGTCTCCCGCTCGCGCTCCACCGGAAGTACATCGCAGGCCAGGTGCAGGGCCTTTACAGGGCATCGCACGCGAGAGCATCGCGAGCACACAGGAAGCGACGCAGACAAAGCCCCCGAGCTCGCCCGCTCGCGCCGCCTGCGCCTCGCACAGCCCACCAAGGTCTCCGAAATCCAAAAACGCACGCCCGCCGAGATCGCACGGTCCATCCGTACGGGCGCGGAGACACCCGCCCGCAGCGCCCGGCGTTCGCGAGCGTCGCGGCGGAGCACTTCGTCTGCCCGCTGATCCACCGCTTCTGGCTGTTCCTGCGCGACGAGCAGACGCGCGAGGCGCGCACGGCGGGGCGCTACGCGGGCGCGGGCGCGGGGCTCATCCTCAGCGCGCTCGTGCTCGCGCACCTCCTCGCGACGCTTGGCGTGCTCGTGCACGCGGCGCGGAATGCGCCGGCGTGGGGCGCGGTGATTGCGCCTGAGGCGCTGGAACTGGCGGTCACGCTTGGGACACGGCCGGTCGCGCTTTCGGGGGACGACGACGACGATGGGAGTGGGACGATCGGGCGCCGGGCGCGGAGGGACGGCAGGACAAGGAGGCGCGCGTGTTGACGACGGCGTTGGAGCTTGCGCTTCTTGTGCTGGATGGCAGTATGGAGGTGGATGGCGGGCGGTCGCTGAGTCTTGAGCATACGGCATTGTTGCTTGCGACGGGAGAGTGGGCGGGCGAGGTCTTCCAGCGGCTGGAGAAAGGCGTGCTTGTGAGAGGCGGTGGGGGCGCGGCGGAGATGAGGCTGAGCAAGGCGGCTGCTGGCGTGGTGTTGAAGGCGAATGAGGTCTCGGAGAGGTGGAAGAGGTCGATGATTGATCTTACACGGTGATATGTAGCCCAGGTGTATTTTATTTCGAAAGAAATGCAGCTGAGAACCTGTACTTGGGCCGAGCAGGAGGACTTGGTATGGGCGGCACGCGATTGGCTCGGCAAAATGCGGCATGGTCGCTGGCAGAGGCGGACGCAAGTCCGAGTTGCGCGCCCGTTCGTCCATCGTCCACCTCTTAGTCGTGCTCACCGTCGCCTTCATGTTTGCTGCAAGACTACCCAAGCGAGTGCCCTTGCCGCGGCCAGCGAGGGTGGCGCGGACGTTCGCCAGCTCGTCCTCAAGGCGCTCGGATGCTCTCTTCGTTGTGCGTACCCTGAGGTCATGCCTTCCGAACTGAAGTTGATGTTATCTGGATGGTTAGCACCGTGATACAACATATAACAACCCCAAGGTGCGCGCCGCATGGACTTTGCCTATGATTAAGCTCTCATCAACGCATCCCAGATCCCATTCGAGTTCACCCCCGAAAACATGAAGCGCGCGCAGGAAGTCATCTCCCACTATCCCCCACAATACAAGAAAGCCGCCGTCATCCCGCTCCTCGACCTCGGCCAGCGCCAGAACAAGGGCTGGACGAGCATCAGCGTCATGAACTACATCGCGAAGCTGCTCGAGCTCCCGCCCATGCGCGTCTACGAGGTCGCGACCTTCTACACCATGTTCAACCGGTGCGCCCTCTCCCCTCCCCTCCCTTCTTTGCCATTCGGGACTGACGTGCGGCAGCGAGCCGATCGGGCAGAACTTCGTTCAGGTGTGCACGACGACGCCGTGCATGCTGCGCGGGTCGACCGAGATCCTGAACACGGTGACGAGCCACCTCGGCGGGATCCACCCCGGGCAGACGACGAAGGACGGCAAGTTCACGGTCGTCGAGGTTGAGTGCCAGGGCGCGTGCAGCAACGCGCCCATGATCGTCGTCAACGACGATTTCTACGTACGTCTTACGTCTCTGCGTGGATTGCGTGTTGCTGATATGTGTGCATAGGAAGATCTCACTCCGGAGACGACGAAGAAGATTTTGGACGCGTTCAGTAAGGGCCAGAAGCTGAAGCCGGGCCCGCAGAGCGGGCGCATCACCAGCGAGAACTCGGCGGGTCTGACCGCGCTCGCGTCGAAGGTCTGTCGTCTCGCGCTATCTTCGGTGTCCGCCATGCTGACTGCAGTTACTCTGCAGCCGTATGGACCGGGAGAGTTCTGCACACCAGAGTTCAGCTAATTCTCTATCCATTGCTAGAATGACCACTCTTTTGCATCTGTACGGCTGGGTTTCATTCAACATCGTTGACTTGATGATGTGAGGATGAAGCTCAGCAGGCTTTATCGACAACCTTGGAAGCCATGAACGTGCAGACCATCATTGCCTCAAGCCGAAACTTATCAAACTTATCAACGAAGCTTAGCCTGAAAAAAAAAACGAGAATTGACGTGAAATTGCACTGGTATTGCCGGGTATCGTAGTTACACAATGGATGTACAAGGAAATGGTGATGCTGCATACGAAAGAATCGAAACTTGCGTTTGCTGGATCCATGCGTTTGCTGGAAATCGTAGAAGTCATGATACCTAGTCGTCCCCTCCCCGTCATCGTAGTCAAACCGGCCGAACCCTCCTTCGGGGAGCCTGTCTATGATATAACTGCACAAATTATCAGTTCCTGCTCTGCATACATGCACAGATCGAAACACGCACTCGATCTCTTCTTTCAGGTCTTGGCAGTAGCGGTCCAGCGGAAGATCCGAATCGTCGTAGCCTGCATAGATGCATCAGCAGCCGATTCCCGCGTGCGACTGACATCGAACATACCGAACGGCATTTCGATCTCATCCGCGATGCCCTCGATGCCCATGAAGGTGAATGCGATGGCAGTGATGACGGGGACCATGAACCACCCCAGCTCCTTGACGAGCGTGAACGGGAGGCAGAACAGGTAGAGGGACACGCATTGCTTAAGGTGGATGCCATCTGGGCGGACGTGAGCGTGGTCCCGGCAGTGGGATAAGGTGGGCTTACAGGACTTGGGAATCGGGGAATTGGCGATACGCTCGAGGTTTGTCATTTGGTCGACCATGCTTTGGATGCTAGAGGGGAAAAGAATGAGCGTGGAAAGTAAGACGAAGCAGCGTAGACCCACAGCAGGTTCATGGCGTTCATACCTTTCACGACCAGCGGTGAGTATTGGATACAGGCAAGCAGCACAGAGGAAACGCACCTGCGGGCCCAACAGTCTCCAAGAATCCATCGCGGCGCAATTTAAACAACGTCAGATTAAGTTCATGCGCGATCCTGGAAAGTTCCAGAACGCACATGAGCTAAATGGAAAGACGGCAAGAATGTTCGCGAGAACGCACACAAGCGGAAGGGGTATCGTCGCCTCGGTATAAGGGTTGAAGTTATTGTTCCTGTGCTCCCGCAGCAGCGGCGTCTTCACGCCCTGCAGTTTGTCCTTGCTCCTCTTCACCCTGACCCGCTTCGTCGCGCCCCTCGACGGCGACGCCACCGCGCTCTCGATATCCACATCCGCGATGTGCACCGTCGCGCCCTGGCCTTATCCGGCGTCTCCGCGCCCGAGCCCGCCAAGTCGGGTGTCTCTCCGCGCGGCGACGCCGTCTGCATGGCATCCGAAATCGCGCTGTACGTGTATGCAGTCGCGGCGCTGTTCTTGCGCGTGCGGGACACGGCGTCATGCGCGCGGAAGAACGAGCGCGGCACGACGCCATCGTAGTCCTCCCAGTGCAGGCCGTCCTCCTCGCGCAGGTAGTGCTTTACCGCGAACACGAAGGATACGCAGAGCTTGAGCGCGTCTGCTTTGACGCGGCGCAGTTGCGCGGCGGTCATGGTATGCTTGGGCGTCTTGCCCTTGCAGGGCTGAGGGCGCGATGGTGTCGTCGGATGGGGGGAGAGCGGTGTTGACCCAGATGAGGCGCGAGAGGTTGCGGACCTGTTTGTGGGATCAATGAAGTTATGGAGCCGGCTGAGGAAATATCGACGCATACTTTGGAAGTCAAGTTCCCAAATGATTTGCGTCCTTCATAGTATCGATCATAGGACGTGCTAAACAGCAGTCAGCATCGGGTTCCAGCATAAAAGCAGAACGTCACATACCCATTTCTGTGTTTAGCGCACGTGCGGCGTAACGACAAATAAGCATTCGGAAATCGGGCGGGATTTGGTCAAACCTTACCTGAACACCAATATAAGACCGACCTGTCACATTCATCAAAACCCTTCCATTTCCAAACCTGAACAGTGCACTCACCACAACACCGAGCAATGGAGTGATGGAGTTCGTTAAATTCAGGCTCTTTCCCTGTGACCATGCGTATGCCACCACAACCGCGATGAGCGTCAGAGTCAATACTGGCCCACTGATTCGATATATGATCTGCAGGGTATTGAATTCGTAAGTCCAGATGACCTTTGCTTTATGGATACAACTACGCACGCTATTCTTGATGCGGAAGACATCTGGGAGCCAAGAGTACTGCAATCGCAGACGCGTCGCGAATGAGACATGAGATGTGTATTCTCACATGACGGCGCACTGACCTTCCTGAGGTGCCTTCTTGAGATGAGCTTGCGCTATTGTACCAGATGCGAAGTGGTTAGAAGAATCCATAGAAGGAGTCAATATCAAGCACCTTGCCAGAGATGCCGGTCATTGCGGAAGCCGATGGTCTTATAGTTGGTATGTGTGGTCGTGAATTGTACCGTCCGTAATGAAATCCTGAACCGAAAGGTGAGAGTCGGGTATATGCTGGTATATGCGACTTTGTCAAGGAAGGTCAGCATGTGCTTTTGATGCTAGAACACGAACGACGACGATATTGCGTACCAGCTACAAGCAAACAATGGCTGCCCAAAAGCCTGAACGACGTGCTCTGAATGGCGACCAATTCCCTTGCGCACCTCTGGGTATATAGCAGACGACGAGCGGGTGCAGTGGTCAGTGTAGCGATGTGCGAAATCATGATCACGGTCTCAAGGCACCGTGGAGTGTATCCGAACGCATGGCGCAGAAGGAAGGTCTCGACCCGTATAAGGAAGGCGTTGAAGAACGTGTTTTCTGCTGTTCTGTCTCTGTTCCAAGGCTTACTCGCAGATTTGATTCGAATACAATTCTGGACATGTACTACCGGACAGCATGATATACATGACAGGGAGCAGAAAACGGCCGACTCTCCGGGAATTCGACGCTGTCGCACATATGCACGCAATCCCATCAATGATGTCGACCATGGCAAAGGCCATCGGAAAGAGTCAAAGCACGATAATCCCATGGAGTAAATGTTAATGTACCAAGAGCGGCAGGTGACAGGAAAAGACTTTCTACAGCATGAGATAACAAGAGAGCAAGCAGCAAGCAACGAGAACAGAGCCAAAGCATAGGGAGAACGTTGTTGAACGATGGTCCAGAGTCGGAAGCAGAAGTCAGGAATGTTGAGGAAGACACACAGCAAGACAGCATTCAGCCTAAAAAGAAGAGAAGAACGAGACGATTCGGAAGTTTCACGTTGGCGCGATCAAACGCAGCTCAAAGCCATCGCGTAACCTTGGGAAACGGCTTCAGTTTAGGCATAACCTTCGAGTGCGCTTGAACAGCACGATCATGCTCTTGTACGATCTTTTGCAAATAATCACTAGTATGCTGAAGGGATTCGATCACCGTATTGCTCGCGGCGATCGACTTGCGACTGTAGGCACCATACGTCTCCTCGAGTTTGACAAGAGCGTTGAACGTGGGTGCACTTCCGTTGTCGAAAGGCGACATAGTCAGGTTTGTGCACGGCGGTGTGCGAATGGTACGCACTTTGTCTGCCCGATTTCGTCGAGCTCGAGCATCGCTTGATTGAGAATGCGTCTGCGAGCTTCACGCGCACTCCGGCTGACGCCATCAAACCCATCAGTAATCTTAAGCTTGACGACGTTTGATATCGCGTCGATGATCTAAGAAATGCAATGATTTAGCAATGCATTCAACAAGTAGAATATGAACAGACAGATGTAATCTCCGTGACAGGATCTCCGGAGGTTGATGGAGGTGTCCTTGGTTTCGGGCTGGGCCTTGTTCGGGTCGCGCAGCAATCTTCTTAGCTTTGGACGGGCGGAGGACCTTGGGACTTGCAGGAGGTGGATGCACTAAAAATCAATCTTTGAGACCATGCTGGAGCAAGAATGTCCCGGAATAGCTCACTTTGAAGCTGCATCTGCGCAGCTTGAGGAGCCTGGTGCTCCTCGTGTTTCCTGGTCCGCTCTCGTCGAGCCTCTTGATGCCGGCACTCCTGTTTGCAGAGCGCGGGTTGCTGTTCTCATTGGACCAGAAAATGCCCGAGTCGTCTGCGATTGTATTCTCCTCCTTAGCCAGTTTGCGCTCCTCGGCCTCCTGAACATCAGATGCGAATGTCACATTCTTCTTGGCAGAATGAGTGGCTTGGGGAAGAGGGCGCTGAAGAGCTTGAACAGGATCGCTGGATGACGTCGCCTTGCTGGTGTCTGTGGGAGAGAGAAGGCGGCCCGAAGAATCGAGCGGCACTGTAAAGTCTTGATACGTATCCTCGTATACGTTGTCCATCTCTGCGAACGGATCGTCGGCCTCTTCTGCATCGTTAGGCGGTGCCGGGTGGGTTCGGCCATCATCTGGTGTAGGCTCCTCTTGTTGCTCGGACGGCTCTTTGGGAGCAGGTGCAGTTGGTTTCGGATGCGACTTCGGACTTCGATTTCGGTTTAGGAGGAGGGCTGTCATTTGTCAGATCGATAGTCACAGCTTCCTTCTGGATAGATTTGAACTGTCGTCAAAAGCAATTCGTAGATGATAGGATGACTCACCTTGATTGCTTTCAACGTTACTTTCTCTGCACCACGCGGCATTGCCCTCTCGGCCTGGAATCCAATAAGCGACAAGTCACGAAAATGCATCATGATCCACGCTCACCTTCACCTTGCCATTCTGTTTCCAGTTGGAACTGTCTTCCGCTGCTTCGAAGCCTCGGGACAATGTCGAGATCATCAAAGACAGGAATTTCAACAGGGAGTATATCAGAGGGTGGAGGCGGAAGAGCGCTCTCCGAAGAACTTTGGATCTCGTCTGTGGGTGCACGGACGTCATTAGAAGACGATCGTTCGTCCTGATGTCCAACTTCTGTCTTTACGGCGTACTGCTCTTCGAGCCATGGAGCCTTGTTTGACTTGCGGGAAGACCAGTGCTCGTTTAACTTGACTTTCGTGAGTAGAAGTCTAAATTGTCGATAGTGGGTGCTCACCTTCATCTGACACTTCGTAGTGATGGTCTCCTGAGCGACATTCTGCAGCAGCTTCGTGGACCTGCTCGCGGACTCCTTGACGCTCTTCGCCTTGGAAGCTTGGTCCCCGGCATCCATCATCTGCATAAAGTCGTCAACATTCGAAATGATAACATGGAAAGGTTACGTGCCACTGTCTTCTTGACCAGAGTCTTCTTGGATGCAGCAGCTTTCTTGCTCGAGACAGGGGACGGCGAGATCTCGACAACACTCGCATCATCCTCTTCCGCCTCTCGAACATGACGAACAGTTGATTTCGGTTCCTTTTTGGCGACCGAGGCAGACGTTGCTATGTCCTTTACCGAGACACCCTTGCCGTTTTCAGGAGCCAAGGGTGTACTGCCGTCCTTCGCCTTCATACGAGCGACCTTCGACTTTCCTGTGGAGTGTGCCATCTTCGCAGGTGGACTATCCGCCTTCGCCACGGGCGAGGATGCTCTGGCAGAACTGCCAGTCTCACCTGGAATCTCGTCGTAATCGACATTTTCCACGACGGAAAGCACTGGCGACGAATACTTGGTTTTAGCCGCCTTGCCGTATTTCTTCGTTGGGCGTGCTTTCTCTCGGGCAGTATTCAACTTTCGCGGACGAGGAGGAGTCGGCGCTTTCGGTGTGACTTCCGGGAGAGCGCGCTTCCGTTTGGCCTGTGGTTCCGCGGATTCCGGGTAGGGGAGCTGGAGACGGGTATAGTGTCTGCGTCGACGCCCCGCTTACGCTTCATGCCTTGGAACCTGGGGACTGGCGTAACTAGGACGGGCATTGGCTCGGCAACATGCGCAATCTGTACCGGCGTCGACGCTCGAGCATCTAAATAGATACATCAAGTCACGAACGAACGTCTCAGTTTTCCAGGATGCTTCACCTTCTGAGACCGCTTCCGGTACATGAACCTTGGAGCTGCGACCATCGTCTACACGCGGACACATATAAGTCAGAAACCCACAGAAAGATAACCCGCCACAATCACCCTTCGCGCTATTCGCCTTTGGAGCCTTCTTGGTCGCCTTCGCCTTCACATTCTTCTCGAGCTGTTCAAAATCTCCATGGTCGAGCGGAATGCTTTCCTCCGACGCCTGACGAGCAATTCTCTTGGAGGCGGCCGCAGCGGATGTTCGCGTCGGCCTGCTGCGACCAGTACGATTGTCGACAGCCGCCTCGCTCGGAGCGCTGTCAGACGAAGGGTCCCTTTGTGGGACTGAAATTTCCACCTTGGCCTTCGGTCGTGCCTTGGCTGCAGACTTCTTGATCTTCCCCGCCGCCTCGCCCGCGTCCATCTTACTCTGTTTCTTAGGAGGTTTCTTCGCTTTCGCTTTCGCTTTTCCTTTCGCTTTCGAGTCCAGCTCGACCAGTTCCTCCTCCGAGCTCTCCTCCGCAAGCCCGCTTCTTCTTCTCTTTGACACCGCCCCCAATCGTCCCCAAGATGACGATCTCTTCGTCGCCATGCACCGACTCCTGCGTGATGACTCTCCGTCCCCTCAACCGCGCAGCCCCATCCAGCTTCGGCTTCGCCGCACCTCCTTCGGTCTTGGCAGCGTCGCCGCGTGGACGGGAAGCATGCCCCACGGAGTCCTCGGCTCGGATGGCGACGGGGGCGGCGATACTGGCGGCGGGGGCGGCGATGCTGGCGGTGGCTGCGCGGCTGTCGGGACGAGCAGCGCCGGCAAGAGCGCTACGAGGGCGGCCCTCCAGTTCGCGATCTGAAACGTCAGATAGCTCCTCGTCATCGGTGCCAAACACAGCGTCGTGCATTTTTTGGCTACGAGTGCGAGCGTTGGGAGCGTCCCAGGGGGGACTAGAAGGCAGACCATCAGGAGCAGCGCGGACAGGATCAGGAGCAGCATCACGAGCAGCACGGCCAGTAGGGCGAGGAGCAGGGCGAGCGCGAACAGGAGGAAGAGCGGCGGGATTGTGTTGCGCAGGCTCGGGCGCATGTCCTGTGCGAGGCGCTGGTACGTCCGGTAGCCCGTCATGGGCGACTGCAGGATCAGGACGGCCATCTCGACTAGGGTCGTCAGTTTTGCCGCGGGCTCGGCCGGCGGGGGCGGATGTACGGGAGGTTCGACTACCGTTGGCCGCGGTGGTGCCGGGTCCTGTGTCCGGCAGAGGGGACTCGTCATGCGCACCACCATCAAGAAGATTCGAAAGGTAGCATTATCATCGCTGCGTTCGCTGATCTCGCCTGGAGGGTTACGTATGAGCGAAAATAGAAAGGTAGAAAAGTGTAAGGTGCGGAAGAGAAGAGAAGACCAAAGATTGTGAAGCGACTCGTACCTCTGGTCTTCACAACCTTGACCTTCTCCTGCGACGCAGACGGCCTGGTCAGAAACGCAACCAGCCATGATTGAAACGCAGGGCACATACCACGAACGACAGTGGTTGGCTCAATGTCTTATCTTCCTCACTGAAGGCCAGCTGCCCGGGATTGTAGAAATGCGAGCAGTCGAATTCTTAATTGCACGGCCGTTTTGCTGCACTAGCCTTCCCTAGAATCATGCAGTTAATTTTCACTATTCTCGACGTTGTGAGATGAGTTACGAACCAGACCACGGGCACCAATCGCCGACACAAATCGTTCGATATCTGTCCGGCCTACAATGAAATTGATGAGGACTGGCTGATCATCGGTCAGCCTGGCCATCTCTTTATCGCCAATGGTGGCAGGTGACGATGTCATTATTTGAACAGCGCCTGTGTCATTCACTTTAACTTGACGAAGGCTGCTGTATTGGATTTTAATGGCCTCCTCTTCTTCGTACTGTGTGCATCATTCAATGCATGGACGCAAAATGTCTGACGTTACTGTGGAAGGCTTACCTCATTCCAGTTGTTAACAAGAAAAGAATTCCTATCTACGTAGAATCGGTCTGACGCGCGTAGCTTGAATTTTGTTTCAGATATCTCGATCGCTTTGACTTTGAATGGTTGAGGGCTGGAGAGTAAAGTCAGCACAACATGAAAAGAGACGTGCTCATAGTAACTCGCAAGGATATATCGCGCGCAAGGATATCAACGATCTTCGCTGACGTTTCCTCCCACTCTGACGAGTTGATAAACTCAAGCAATTTGACTATGTCATCTCCAGGAATAGCATCGCTTCCACCGATTATAAAAACTTGTTCGATGAAAAGCTTCCGGGACGCACGTCCTTTTGCTGTGTTGTTCGTAGGAGGAATGAGACGGGCGAGCAGGTCCAGAAGCTGTTCGAGAGCGACGTAGTCTGTGTCCTGCGTCAGTAGCGCGAACGCTCATCCAAGGGGGAACGCTACCTTTGGTTTTCGCGATGACGCGTCCCAACTTCTCACTGACATCAAGGTGAAGTGTCAGTCCTGGAAAAGACGTGCAGCTAATTGGACCCACCTTCCAAGCACCTTCGAATTCCGGAGCTTCTCTATGTTCTTGGGAATACCATCGCAAGTCGAGAAAAGGATAGAGTATGCCTGATATGAAAGAGTCAGAGTCGGCGCATATATGCGTCTCAAACACATACAAGGACTCTCAGCTTGACGCTGAATGATTGAGAGGGCACGGCAAAGTCGGAAGAAAAGAAGATCGAGCAAATGGTGGTATAAAATGCCTGGCTGACAGCTTCTTTCGCCTTGGTTGATACTGCTTCGACGTGATGAGTTCAGTTTCCGGAGATAAATAACAAAAAAAACGCATACAGCCTGCTTCCTCCTTTTGATCGACGAGATCTAAGTAGTCCTGCACCACAGTCGATAAGATTCAGTGATATAAATGGGTGGACGTACCAGAACTCCGTCCAAGACAGCCTCGGCGATCGTCTCCCATTGCATTCTTTCCTTGAGCGACTTGGCCTTGATGGCATGTACGATCTTTTCGTTGACGATGAAGCCGAATGTCGCGACAGCCAGCTGGAGAGAGACAGTCGTGAACGGATCGTACAGCTTCGACATAAAATGCCGAAGAAGTTGCACGACTTGGCTCGTCACGCTTTCGGGTGGCATTGACATTGGCATCTGCACAACCATATGATGAGGAGTTTTGGTATCAGAAACGCTGCATCTGCAACTCACCAGCTTGCCCAGCGCCGCCGTAATCTTTTCGACGATCTCGTGGGTGTCCTTGTTCCATGGTCCAGCATCCTTCTTGAGCTTCGTGAGCAGGTCCTGTATCCCAGCAACGGACTTCGCCATCTTGCCGTTTGCACAGCAGCGATGTCAAGATGTCGCTGCCGTCGTAGTCGAGAAGAAGAGGAGTGCCAAGTCGCGACGCGTCGCCGGGTTCCTGAACGCGCTCACCTGACTGGCTACTGACGTCACGTCACGCTCACACCTTTAAAGACGCGAGAGCGTCACGACTTCCACTGTCTTCATCCACCAACACAAGGCAACTCGGATTCCAGCACGCCCGCGACGACACCGATACAAAAACATGCCTCGCTCAGCGACATCGCCACGCAACCCGGCGGGCTTCAGGGCGGGTATGAGCCATGGCATGAGGAAAGGCAACACGACGGTTAGGTACCTGCCCGATACCGACGAGGCAATATGGAGCGAGGAGTTGCACGCCGCTCTCATGAAGGTACAACAACATTTTTTTGACGTCCTTCGTATACATGAGATGAATATTGACCCTTACGTGTGGCGATAGCTCTGGCGGTGCACCCGCCAATGGGCAAACAGCGCGTGCGGTACCCGTACGGACCTGACGCCGCCGCGCCGAACAGAGTCGCAAGCCTCGGCCGGTGCCAGCTGATCCAGCATTACATTAAGGAGAAAACGGGCAAGATGCGTACGCGCAAGCAGATTGCGAGCCGCCTGCAGCGGCTCCGGCGCATCCACAAGAATGACCCGAAGAGTACGCTCATCAAATTACGGTGTACCTTGGTTTACTGATTGTTCGGCCTTGTAGTGATGGAGCTGCTGCAGGTCCTCCGCGAGCCCTCCAAACCTAAAAGAGAAAGCCCTGGTGTCGTCATTGATTTTGGGAGGGACCGGGACCCGACGCCGACTCAAGGTAGGCAACGGTTTATTCCGTCTGATAAATGATTGTCATGAATTAACTCTGGGATAGAAACATTCGATATGAAGGGGATGGTTTTCCAACATGCGGACGACTTTGATCCTGCGGTCGTCAAATTTGAAGCGCTTCCGCCGATATCGCTGACATCATTCAATGAGGACATGGAACAGAAGCCGTATATCTCCCGGGGCTTGACTCATTCCGCCGAAGAATTGAATCTTTTTGGTCCGATGGGTAGCGCCGATCGCATGCAGGACCAGAACAGCTCCCATCGTGTTGGCGACGGCTTGTTTCGTTCCTCCAGCTGGGAGGCGCCCTCCATGTCACGCCGGCGTCTGGTGTCGAACATGCCTGCTCTGCACTGCCAGGTTTCCCTTCCTTCGGCTCCTGGGTTTCATGGTCTGCCTCCTCTCGCGCCTCAATACAGTCTCTTCCAGCCTCTTACGGAATCTCCACTCGCTCTCGACTCTGCACAAAGGTTCATGTTTTTCGATACCAGCGAAGAGCGCAAGGCTCCGCCTATCACACCCATGGAACAGATTCTACACACGCCTGATCAGCCTCCGGAGATGGCTTGTGCGGAAGACGGCAAGGTATCCAGCCATCAAGGGCACAGGCGCGACCGGTCTCTGCTTCCAGTTGACAGGAACATTTCTCCCTTGGCCCAGTATGATTTGCACTCTTCGTCTCTTATGTCTCCCGTGGCCTTCGGACCTGGATCTACCCATGGTACTATGCAGACCTCTTTTTCTGCACCGAGCTACTATTCTCTCCCGCCGTCACCTCGCGCATCTGTTCATCAGCAACACCAAGCTCTCAACATGCCCATTGGACCGCTCTCTGCCCATTGGTATGACAGCGCTCAGCGCCCTGTTCCGTACTGCGCCTCTCGTCTTGCGCTCGGTCTTCCCAAGACGCCTGTCCTACTCGAACTCCACCTCGCCTTCTTCGTCTGGTTCTTCTGGTGTCCATCCTTCGCCCCGCGCTCCGTCGACGGCGCACTTCTTTGAGGTCAACGTGTCTGACACTTTCGGAAATCTTGAGCTGGCATCTCCTGTGTCGATCAGGCCCTATCTGATGCCCGAGTTGTCTTACTCGACGAGCGAGGGGGCTCCGAGTCTGGCCGGTGACCTGAATGAGCTGTCTTCTGTGCCTGCTGTAGGCCCCGCTGCGCCTTTAGCTTGACCGGCAAGTTGTCCCGCGCCCGAAAATTCCCATCCGGAATGTCTCGTCTGTCTATTCTGATGCATCTCTGTTTGGTTTCGGAGTCTATCCTATGTGATCAATAGTTTTGTTGTAGCTCGTAATACGAGGTATTCGTTTTGTAAAGTAGAGTAGAATGAGTGGCCACGCGCCAATCGATGAGGGGTTACCCGGAATGGACGTTGAATGAACGGCGCGCGTTGTCTCTTTTTCCGACCACGACGATTACATTTTACTCGCCCGGAAGGCGAGCAGGGACTGTTTCATCGTGCAACCGATTGATGTTGCGATGCCGCTTTTGATCCAGTTCGAGATGCCGTACTCAACTCCCCACTCACCACCTCTCCGCCCCTCCCACCCTCCATGTCCCACCGCAACAGCCCAGTTCTGCCCAGGCGCGCCACTGATCTCTCCATGCTCCTGAATAACGCTGCCCCGCCCCCACCCGTCCGCTCAAACTCCCTCTCCCATCTTCTCCTCCCCGACCACCCCGGACGACCACCACCCGCCGCCGCCGTCGCCCGAAGAAAAGCTTGCCCGCATCCCGCCTCTCCAGCGCCACCCGTCCCCCGACTCCTTCCGCATCCCGCCCTCGTCTCCTGAGGATCTCTTCACTCCCAGCGTCGAGCGCACAAACTTCTTCTTCCCGCCCCCGCCGGCCCCAGAATCCCCCTATAGCAATCGCTCGACCGGCACCATCCCGCAAGCCAACTCTCGCCCATCCACCTCGTCATCCACACATATGACCGGCTCGCCCGTCATGCCCCCACCCCCGGCCCCTACGAGTAGCACCAGCGCGGCGTCTCGATCGCCCACCGTCGCACCGCGTGAGCCGCCGCTCATGTATAACCCCCGCCGCCGCACGCCCGCGACGTCCGTACTCGTCCCGCTGAGCCCCGAGGAAATGCAGATGTATCAGCAGCTCGGTGCGGGGACTCGTCGGTTGTCGAAGCGGAAACGTTTTGAAGGAGACGAGCGCGAGAGCGAGGCGGACGCGGAGAGGCGCATAAAGCGCTCGAGGGATACCGGCCTCGTGATTGAGCATTGTGCGTGTCATTAATTCCGCTGTGCGCTGGCTTGCCCTCGGCCCTTTTCTTTGCATTTTGCTCCTGCGGGTCAGGCTCTCGACTGACACGTCCGTGTGCTCGGGAGTTGTACCCTCTGGCCTTGCATGGACCGTCTGCGTGATCCAGTTCGGTCTCAAAATGCTGCCCGAGCCATGTGCTTCTCTATTTGTATGCTAACATCTTCTCGCAGATAATGCTCGTCCGGAAGTAGGCGTCCAGCAGCGCCGCGAATCGCCCATCATCGGCCTGCGCAATTTCAACAATTGGATAAAGTCCGTCCTCATAACCCGCTTTGCCCATCCCGCTCTCCAAGAAGCGCGGACAGAGCGAGGCGGTGGGCGCGGCATGAAGGGCCGCGGCAAGGTGCTCGACATGGGCTGCGGGAAAGGCGGCGACCTCAGCAAGTGGAGCAAGGCGCGGATACGCGAATACGTCGGCGTCGGTGGGCTGCTCTCTTTTTAGCTGCACCCCGGATTTCCTTGACGCTGATGCTCACACAAATCAGACATCGCGGCAATATCGATAGACCAGGCGCGCGGGCGCTATGACTCGCTTTCGCCGAACACGCGCCCGCCGCTGGCGACGTTCGCCGCACTCGACTGCTACATCGAGCCGCTGATACGCGCACTCCCGCGCAGCGTGCTCCCGCAGTCACTCGATGCGCCGGATGTGCCGCCGTTTGACGTCGTGAGCATGCAGTTCTGCATGCATTATGCGTTTGAGAGCGTGCAGAAGGCGCGGTGCATGCTCGAGAACGCGAGCCGCTGGCTGCGCAAAGGTGGCGTATTCATCGGGACGATCCCGAATGCCGACCAGCTTTTGTTAGTCTTCCTTCCGTCTAACTTGTATGCGGGATGCTGAGACGATGGTGCATCATTACAGACAGCGGCTGGATGCGCTGCCGCCCGATACGCCTAGCTCGGACCTCTCGTTTGGCAACTCGATATACAAGATCCGTTTCGAGGATCGCACGAACCGGCCGCTCTTCGGGCACCGCTACTGGTTCTTCCTCCGCGATGCCGTGGAGGACGTCCCAGAATACATCGTCCAGTGGGACAATTTCGTGCAGTGCGGCCTTCTCCCTCTTCTTTCCAATATGCAGCGCTAACAGAGGAAACCAGACTGGCCTCGGAATACGGGTTCCATCCGGTCTATAAACGCGAGTTCCATGAGGTGTTCGAGGAGCATCAGGACCATGCGGAGTTTGGGCCGTTGATGGAGCGCATGAAGGTCGTCGATTCGAATGGCGAGAGCCAGATGGACGAGGACCAGTGGGAGGCTGCGAGTGCGTATATCTCCTTCCGCCCCCCTCTTTTTTTTTTCGTGCTAACAATCCGCTTGTAGATATCTATATCGCGTTCGCGATGGAAAAGCGATGACTCCTCTTTTCCTGGTTAGACTTATGTATGTATGTATGTACTATTATGCTCGGGACGATTTTGACTCGCTGCGCCTCTTGGTTGCTTTACGGATGTCTTGGTCAATAGTCACGCCTCATTTGCTACATGCAATGTGTCCCGCGATGCTATACCTTCCCCTACTGTACTGGACCCTATATAATAGCCCTCTTGTTTCTGTATATTTCTCTCGCTGTTAGCATCCGATTCGAATGGCCCTTCGAGCGTTGCGATAATCAGCAAGCTATTCGATGTTGAGCAAAAAGGCGAACACAGATAAACCGGTCAACCTGGACCGATCTCGTTTACTCAGAGAATGCAGTCCGTCTTGACTTTTGGGTCGCTGCTTGTTGCGCAGGTCGCGGGATGCCACCGTGCAACAACCTGCGATCTGGAAAATGCAGTATGTTGTCCATATTCGGATCTTTTGTTGACTTGCGACAGTCTGCGACCCGAAAGAGAGCTGACATCCATATCCGCATCTCCACCTGCAACGACCTGCGACCCGAAAAAGGCATTGAATGTCCATATTTGCATCCCAAGTTGTTACAAGGCAAGAGTAGTAATTTGCAATGCAGAACATGGTATGGAATTCATGCTCATTTTATGCCAAATGCCGCGCCCCGCCCCCATGAGTGGTCGCCCAAGTCGGCCACATCAGCTGTCACCGTGCAACAACCTGCGGCCCAAAAGAAGGCAGTGAATGTCCATACTTGTATCTCCACTTGTCGCAAAGGAACAATCAGCGATCTGGAAGATGTTATGGAATTCGACTCGCTTGTCAAATGCCATGCGGTCGTATATGGTCGTGTCGTCCGAATCGGCACTTTCAGTTTAATTGTTGCCCTGCAACAACCTGCGAACCGAAATAAGGTAGTGAATGCCCATGCGCGTATCTCCAATTGCTGCAAGGAAACAGTCTGCGAATCCAGCCCACTGTCCAAAATGATATGATGCCGGTTATTGGAGCCCTATCCACAACCGATTATTCAATCCCTAGTTATGAGTACATGCGTCGCCCTGAACAACGATATGTACATGCTGAGTTTTCTACGTAAACGGACGATCCGCGAATCGGAATATATGCAGCACAAAACAATAGAGAAACCGATGATAGACGGAAGACAACAGAGAAGAAGGGAGAAGGGCAAGTGGTTATGAACGAGCGCGACGATGTATCACAATATTTGGGATGATAAAGTGGCTAACTTCGGAAAGGAGAACGGGAGACAGGATAGAACAAATGAGAAAGAAAGGAGTGTGCATATGATAATGGAGTATAGACCAGTACAAAAAGAGGATGAAAGGTATGAAATAAGCCGGGTCAACGTCTATTCTTGACCAAATCCTACAGTTTCCCTGTTCACAAGACCACACATCAGCATTTGCCACACCACGAACGAAGAATGCGAGAACACTCACTCTACAGCCAAAGTCAGTTTCTGCTCGAGACTCGCATAGTCCTTGTACGGCGGGAGGTCGATGCGGTTGAAGCACGTGTGGCTCTTGGGCAGCTGCGACGGGTCGCCCGCCTTCTCTATTGTGAAGCGCCGCGGGCCGTCCGAACCCTGCAGGTCCTTGAACCCATTGACGGGAATACGCGACGTGCCCGTTGCGAACTGCAGCAGGCGCGACTTGCGCTCGGGCGGCCAAGAGCGCACACACTTCCAGAACCACTGAATCACCTCATCGTTCACCTCGTACCCGCGGTAGTCTGTGAACTTCGTCCAGTCGTCGCTGTGCATACGTGTCAGCGATACGGTACGCAGCGAATAAGATAGAAGAGGAGCACGTACACGTCGATCTCGGACATGCCGCCGATCAACAGCTCGAGCTCGCGCTCGTCGAAGACATTGATCAGGTCCTGCGGGATCAACTCGCTGAACCCGGACATGAACGCATCGAACTGCTCCTTCACGCGCTTCGAGATACGGTACTCGACGACGTGGTCAACATACTCCTTCTTGTTGTCTTCCGTGACCGGCACGTCCTCGCCGCCAGCCTTCAGCTCGATGGTAACCATCTCGCCGAAGCGCTCCTCGGTCGTCGTAAATGTCTCGTCGATGATGTCAGTAATGTCGTGCTCGCTGATAGCGACATACGTCAATGACTGTGTGGAAGGAGACGCGGAGAGGCTACGTACAGCATCCATGTAAGACCACGGTGCAGCTCCGCGTCAACACTCTCGAGGTCAGCAAGCGTCACTTTCTTCTTCAGAATCATCTTGTAGAAGCTGACGATGAAGTACGCATCGAGGAACCGGCGGTGGAAGATACCGAGACCGAGACAGCGGCCAATGAACTTGAAATAGTTCAAGTGCTCAGGGTTGACACCAGACGCCGGATTGATCTGCAACGTGTAGTTGTCATGCGCGGAGTACTCGAAGAGACAGTAGAATGGATTGAACATCTCGTGAGACAAGAGGAAGAAGAATTCTCTGCCAACACGGTGAGCATGCAAGCACGGCACGCCAAAAAGTTCCATACCTTGACAGACCACCATAATCCAGACCATCCTCTCCGTCGAACTTGATCATCAGCCTCTTCTTGAGGTCGTTCGGCGTCTGCCGCATGATCTCCGCATAACTGTCCTCGAAGATATGGTTGCGCCTGACTTTGATTTGACAGTTGCCCGGCTGCGCCCGCATCGCCGGCTGGCTTCTGAAGTAGATGAGCTTCCGGCGGAAGTCACGCTTATACTGCGGCACGTTCGAATCGAGGGAGGATGGCAGGCGTGGATCATCCCATGTCGTCGTCTTTGTGTTATGATCCACAAAGTAGACGCGGGCCGTCGATGTGAGACGCATCTCCCAGCCCGACGGCAACGGCCCTAGCTGCGAGATGGTCTGAGGCTGCAGAGCCGTGTTCTGCCCGTTGGGGCCCATAACGCGAATGATTGTCTGCCGGCGGGGATCGACCCATGTTGTTGTACGCGTGTTGTGATCGACATAGTATGGGCGCCCTTCCGGCGTGTAGCGCTCTTCCCAGCCTGCGGGCAAGTTGCCGCTTCCTGGAGTCGTAGCATTGGTGCTTGCTGCAACAGCTGCGGCGGCTGTGTTTGCCGCCGATGGAGCCGTCGACCCAGGTCTAGTGCCGCCACCATTGTTGCCCTCCAGGAGATCGTCAGCAAGGATACGGCGGTTGTGCTGCTCGCGTGCCGCATTCGTCTCGCCCTCTTGATTGGATGTGTTCGTGCTCTGGCTGGCTGATGGTCTGTTCCACGTTGTGCTTCGGGTATTGTGATCGACGTAATACGTTCGACCAAGGGGGTCAATTCGACGCTCCCATCCAGCAGGCAACGGCCCATATTGATCTTCGGTCGGATTGAAATTATGCTGGGCCTGGTTGTTAGCAATTGCTGTGGTGCCGGGAGAAACGACGCCAGGAGCTGTAGGGCGCGGAGGCTGCGATCCTGTGGCCTGGGATATGGTGGAAGCGCCAGTGCTGGTCGGGCGGGTTGCGCTGGCAGATGGTGGTAGCAATTCAGCATCCTGTGGTACGACAGGTGAGGGCATGGTGACATGAGCAGGTGCCGATTCTGTGTTCGTGACCGCGTGGGAGCTGGATGTACGCGATAGAGCTGCCGAGCCAGCGGCTGCATTGTTCACAGAAAGGGACGAGTCGTTCATAGACAGTGCACTAAGACCTTGGGTGAGGGTGCCGACCCCTGAAGGTCCGGACGCATGGGTGGTATTTGTTGCAGGCTGGTTGAGGTTTGTGGATAGATAAATGATAAGCTTTCCGTGTACGACAAGGTTATCGTTGGACTTCTTCAAGTCCAATTGAAGCATTTCTAATATAGTAACGCCATCAATACACTGCGCAGCGCCAAATGAGCCAGTGGATACGTACCATGGCCACCCAATTCTAAGTCCAATACATCGCTGACCCTTACATTGACGACACCCAGGAAGCCTTGGTCGCGTCGTTTGAACTTACGCTGGTCGAAGATCTGTACTGCAACGACAGACGAATCCTTAACCATACTGCGCGATGCGACGTCAGGAACTGCTAGAGTGGCGAGTGGCGAGCACGATGACTCACATGTCAAAGCTCTCGTTCCAATAAGGATTCAGCGTCTTCTTGATGACGCTCGTTGTGTGGGTTTGCTCGGCATCAACGGTAATGACAGCAAAGGGGTCGGGCAGACGAAACACATCACGCTTCGACAGACCATCCGCCGCAACCACTAATGAAACCCTCAACACGAGCAGCTAGACATTTGCACAAATGTGGCACGCACCAGTGATCCTTATCTTCTTCCTGAAAGACAGAACAACAACGGCTGTAAGATACGAACATGGCGAACAAGCTATTGAATAAGACATACGGTTCTCCTTGACCAGATGACATGACGGCGCGCAGAGTGCCTTCCCAAGCAAAAAGCAAACGCGTATGATCACCCTGTGTGAAGCACTGGTCGGGATGGGGAGGGAGGTCAACGACGGTGACGGTTGCGGAGCAATAAGTTTGTAAGGCTAGATGGGAACGGTGAGCGGATAAGCGGCGCAGCTCCTGCCGCCCTCCGGCATCGCCAAGCTCGGCCGGTGGCGCAGCACAGCAATGTCACGTGCAGTGCCCGGGCGAGTCGTGCACCGCCTCGCCTCGCCGGCGCCGGACCACCGCAGGCGCTCAAGTAAGCGCCCAAGCAGGCCTGTAAAGCAAGTTTCTTGACCTCTTCCTCGTTTACGCCGTCGCCTGGCAGCCCCATATTTTTACGCCTCTGGGAAATCCTCGGTAGTTGTCGGGAGATTTGTTCGTAAAGCGAAGTAAGTCCTTCTGAGTTACATTGACGTTCAATAGGCCTGCCCGGATCGCCATATGATTTTGCACTCGCAGCTGCAGTACTGCGCCGTCGACGTCATCTTCCGCTTCATACATCCGCATCAGCCTTGCTGAGCTGCCTTCAGCCAATGCACACCCTTTGCAATCACACCATGCATGCTCAGGGTTTATTTAGACTCGATGCCCACCCCGGTGCACGAGTGGTGCACGTTAACTTCCCGACATCGTCCTGATGTTTGTCGACCTCTCTCCATCTCCCTCCCGACTTGTGAGTGTCGGCTACCGCGTTTGTACGTCATAGCCCGTGCTATCGATATCGTTCCAGTGTTTGACGAGCCACTGACTTGGAGGATATCTGAGCCGATGCACTGAATCTGACATGCCATGCTCGCTGTCCGTGGATCTACTGAAGGCTTTGCGGTGCGATAACGTCTTCTGTCCACATGTTCACCGCTCGCAACGCGCCTCCAGCTGCGCCCATGGGTATGTATGTTTTAATGCAGTGTATCCATGCCGCTCCAGTGCCCTTGCGTTTAGTCACATCTTCCTCCTGCCAGCGCGTGTCTAAGCAATGGCGCGCGTGGCGGGCGCTATAGCGTGCCCGCATCAAACGTGGCCGCTGTTCATCATCTTCGACCAGCAGCAGTTACCTATTAGATCAGCTCTCGTCGGAATTGATCCATCCTATCGTCGCTTCTTACGGTAGATCCATGGCGGCGACTTTCATATCATGCAAGTCCCGTCGTGCGTCTTCACACAAGCATGTCTGGCGCTCAAAATTTTGCAGACAGGTGATGGTCTTCACTTCTCATCAAGCGATACGGAGGTTTTGTCACGTCTTCCCATCATCGTGAGCCGGCCATGCAAGGCTCATTTCAACTGCAGTCGGCGCATCAAGAGACCTGCGGCATCTACAATGGTACACGTGATAGCTATATCCGATCGATTTACGGTACCCCGCAATCCAGTGTGGGGAAAAGGCGTGGAATCGCCGGGCGGAACAGGGGGCATCGGGAGGAAATAGCTGGCATGTGACGATGTGCCTTCCGTATGTAAGTGCTGTCTTGCACAGGTTGGTGTCTTGCCCGCTTCCATGCGTATGAGTCCACACCGGGCGATCTTCGGACCATCGCCAGCGCAGTGACATCTAGGTATTTAGGCTCGTCCAACTTTTTGCATCGTCTAGCCCATAAAGTCCTCATAGCACGGAACAGTCCCACCAACCTAGTTACCTGCACACGCATCCTCTGCCACACACGTTGCACATCGGCTAACATGTCCCAATCGCCACTCGCATCGTTCGACCCCTTTGCCGCGCATCCCTTCACGAACATGAAAAACGCGACTATTCCCATCCCACCAGCACCATCAAAGTATCCCCAGCCTATCCCCTCGTCACATGCGGCCATGCACGCTCCCACCCAGCCATCATCCCTCCCCTCCTCCCAGACGCCATCGCCCCTCGCTCTCGCCGCGCCGCGGCCAAAGCATGCTGCGCCACATGCGTCATTGGCCTCGTCCAGTACCCCGAAGACGAACACCAAGGGCATCTTCGAGACCTTCAAGCCAGAGCGGCGTGCGACGCCAGACCTGGAGGACCTCTTGGCGAAGAAGAAGGGCATGCAGACATGGGGCAAAAAGTGAGCGGGGCCCCGTGGGGTGATGATCGATATACCCTGCGGTCAGTACACGTCTTCCCACTCCGCTTACCTGTGTCTCCAGGCAGTTCCAGGCTAATTCACGTGCTATCTCCCGTGCTCACAGGTTGACTTCCGTTGACTCCAAATATTGGGACAGGAATTCTGTTTTCCGGCGTCGTGAAGGCTTGTTGAATACCCATGGATTTGCGGATCACTGTATTATACAAGGATTTATTTCTTGCATTGAACTTTGACAACGTGTGAGGAGACGAGTCAGGGTTGAGCTGATATTGCGCTGAGGATCTTGTTCCGCGGAGTTCGAAAAGGCAGTCTGATAGCTTCCTCCATGGTCGACTCCTCTCCTCACGTCGCGCCCAACGATGTACCTGAGACGATTGACTGGATCTTCCAGCCTCCCGATATACAGAACGGCTCCAGATATACAAAGAACTATTGCGAAGAGAATGTGTTTCTTCTTGCACAAACCTTGCTGGAGCTGTCCTCGGTGCGAACCAGCTGGGAAGTCTTTGTGGTCTTCATATCCAACTCAACAAAGTCGGTGAGTGACCTTTACACGGCCAGTTGGCATGGCATTTCTGCCTGCCGAGCCGAATCTCTCTTGGATCAGGTAGCTCTTTGGAACCAAAAGGCCACAGTGGAGGGTGTCGTCATTTGGGATTACCACGTGATCCTCCTCCTCCGTCCTCGAATTCATGGGACACGATCCGCTGGTGAAACGGACCGGCCTGAAGGTTTGATAGAAAACGAAGATGGTTTCAATTCAATTCAATGTTGGGTCTATGATTTCGACACTCGTTTGGCAATGCCTTGTCCATGCAGAGGCAAGTCGCATGGCATCTCCATCTGACCCGCAGACCTGACGCCGACCTGCCCAGATTACCTGTCGCGAACCTTCGATGTTGATAATACTCTTCCCGATAGGTATCAAAGGTAAGAATGTCTCATCCGACGGTCGCATTCCCATCTTTGTCTGATTAGCTCATGATTTACTGTGTTTGCACTGAAGCTTATTCCGAGTCATTAGCGCCCCCGTCTTCGTGGATGAATTCGCTTCGGATAGATCACATATGGTACGTGATTGTTGAACTTGAACGAAGCTCGCATTCTTCGTAGCCAATCATAGGGCTGCTAACTCGCTCCGACTCCCGCTTCGTATGATGGTCACATAGATCATTTCCACTGTCCCGGGGATAAATGAAGACGGCGCACCCGTGAAACCGGTGGCGCAGTCGTACGCGGCTCCCCCTCCATTGTATCCGCCCCTGGTCGGACAGAAGGCAAGGAGAGCGTGGTGTTTTCAACAACCTCATGGAGGCATTTGTGAACATGTCCCCGAGAGAGCGCGGTATTGGTACGGTAGTCACACTGAACGAGTTCCTGGCTTGGTGCATTTTTCAGGAGGATTTTATGTGATATCCAGCCAACTACAGATATGTCTTTAGCTAGCCAGATTTCTTTTTCTTTTTTTGCGACGTAGATCGAGCACGGACGGCAATTGACAGTAAATTGTCGTGAGAAAGCCGTGGTAAACTTTATGGGCGGCTTCGGCGCAAAATAAGCGCCGGTGTGTCTGGAATTAGAGTTAGTGAAACTCGACTCAGCGGCCTACCACTGCACCATCGTCCCTCCTTTCTCTTCTTTTTATTGATTTCTAATTTTCTACTTGCTTTCCTTTCCCCGACACTACAATGAACGGCCATCCAGGTCCCAGCAATGGCGTCAGATGCGAACTTTCCACGCCGCCTGCGCCTGCGGACCAATACTCGGGCCGCGTCGAAGATAGTGGTTCTGCTGGATTCCGGGCGATGGACGGATATTCTCAGTGAGTGATATCCTATAATCTCCATCTGGTTCTATGCGTGCCAGGAGACATGGTACACGCAGAACTCGCGTCGGCGGCGTGGCATGGAACCGCCAGGGCATTTCGCTCATGGCCACTATACTTTGATAAAGATCTCCGTACACATCCCATAACGAGGAGATTGTCAACAATCTCTACCACTCAGGATTTCAAGCCGGTGTGAGTGTTTTCCCCCTTCGTCGTTCCCGCGCTTCGACTGAGACTTCGCGGTGTTTATAGAATTATGCCGATACTATCCTAGTGAGCCATGTTTCCTTGAACGTCTCAATAGAAGGAACATCCACATGGACTGCTTCCTGTGCAGCACGTTCACCAGAACTCATATCGGCTTCACGCCCTCATCTTGTCCCGTTCCCCTTACCTTGCGCACTTAATGTCAACATCGCCACAGACAGGTGGACAACGCGTGATCTATGCTCCCCTTGACCATGAGCCGGAGGTGACACAAGAGGTCAGCTCTTTCCCTTTGTCGATTTTGGCATGCAGAATTTTGAGATGATCATCGCTCTTTCACTCGCAGGGCTTCGCGATAGGTACCCGAAGTTCCTTCGTCACGCCGTCGTTAGGTTTTCTCATGATCTGTTTTCAGCCTTGGGTTACCTATATTCTTCCGTTTCATTGAACCTTCTGAGGCCGGACAACGCCCGCGGTGTTCTTGCTGCAGGATGTCTACTGGGTGGTATGGACAACCTTTGTGGCTACGCCTACGACGCCTGCCGAGAACACATCAGACTTGAAACAGTCAACGAATGGCTAGACTTCATCCAGGCTGCTCCGGGCGAGAACCTGGTTGACGGCGAATTGCCACCGCCCACCATTTTTGGCCACTATGCTCAGCGCCTACGGGAGGATGTGCTCCACTTTCTGGTAGTCACACTACCAGCCCTCCTGGAGATACATCGCCCCAGCTCCTTTCATACATCATCGACTTCGGTACCAAACGGACGCGACACCTTATTGCAGATATTCTCGCGCGTGCCGTTTGACCTGTTCAAAACTGCCATTGAGTCACCGTCCTTCCAAATAGGTACGTCCTGAGTATCGCGGGGTTCCGCACTGGGTGTACTTGTTTAGTAATCGACCCGCAGGTCCGGACCAAACGCGTTTCAAATTTGCAAAGGATGCAATTGAACTGCGAAAAGGCGGTATTGCGCGTGGGACAGCAGAGACAGTGGTCCTTGCATTTGTTGGAGACAATAACGGGGATAGTAAGGTGTATGTCACGAGAAAAGTACGCAAGCGGAACCTGTGGAAGGTCAGCTCCCCTTGACCAGTTCGCCGTTATCTTCCTGTATATCATGCTACCGTACTTGTCAAGAACAATGTCATCTTCGTCTATCGTCATATATCTGGTACCTTGTGGTGCCCCTTATTCGGTTGCCATCGTGTCGGCACGCATATTTTGCGGATGCAGCCTTCGCTCTCGGGCCCAAGGCAAACGCCCTGCACAGTGGTCATGGGCGCTATTCAGTGTCAGCCAGGATTTAGGCTTTAGTCGTTTGAAAAGACGATATACATGGGATTTTTCATTTAAAAAGAAGCGCAAGGTATTTGGCAATTAGAACTGTATTTAAGCAAGATCCAAATTTTGCGACGCCGCAGCGAGGCAGCTGTTCTTCATGTTTCTCTGCCCCCGAGAACTTCTATGGAACCGTTCATCCCCTGTTCTCATCGATGTCTGGATGCCCACACACGTTTCCCATACCGCCATCCAGGGACACGTCCGCAAGAAACCTTATCACCTGAAGCCGCGGGGCATATAAAGGCGAGAACGGCGAGAGGTCAGTCAGTAAAGGCATCCCAATGGCTTTTCCTATTCAGCCTTTCCGCGGGCCACACCCATACCTCGCTCACTTCATCGGCTCAGGCGATCCTCGACAGTGCAGACTCGTTGCTGCACCACTCGGCGGGCAGCAGCCCGAGGTCGCCCTCGAGTTTCAGACAACCAGCTTCGGCTTTGAGACGGAGACATTCGTGAGCCCCCCATGCCCGCCGGAAACGAGTGCTCACTACCGCACGGAAGGTTTACCAACACTTCCCCGACGGCAGCCGGCCGAAACAGTAGCCAGCTTCAAGTGGACTACGAGCAACATGCTCGGCACCGCTCGGATGGGCGAGAGGCAGGTTCACATGGCAGATCTCGCTCAGACAGTGGCAAACGACCCGAAGTAAGTTTACATCTGTTAACATACATTGCATGAATTAACAGACCAGTTATCTGATAGCTGCCGAGCATTCCACTCTGTCTGGCCAGAGGAAGATCCTATGGTTTGTATGTGGCAGAAAGTTGGCGTCGATACATACACTGTCAGTCAGGTCCCACATTATGCTGTCCGTGACGTACAAGCTGACGCCCTCGCGCAAGTTGTGGGTGAACACCGACTGCATGATGGAGTACCACCCGGGACTAGAGATTGTTGTCGGCGAGAATGACGGTGACCCTCCACGACACATCTTTGGCACCATCCGGTATGGTTTTATCCATGCATCTTTTTTCTTGGAGGCAATCCTTGCATTGGTGGTGAACAGATGGATTGATCGTCAACAAGCACAGCCACAGTGAAGAGGATAGTTTAACGAAAGTATTTGAAGGATTAGTTACCTATGTTCAGTATGTAGAACCCAAGATGCAAAGCATATGTGTGTATGATAGAATCAAACAGGATATCTGAGTCCGAGGGAATAGGGGAAAGAAGGGAATAAAAAAAGCACATGAACCCCATATTCTTAAGTAGTAGCCATCGACCCGAGCATGTGCTCCAGCCGCTCTTCGACCGTCCAATGTGTATCTGATTCAGAGTGGAAAGAAGATCCCGCAGCTGAAGATGCACCAGGTCTCGAAGGTATAATGTTGAAGGAGCCTGCTTCCATCCCTTGCGAGAGATTGTCGATCAGCCGGCCAATCTGTTGCGAAGAGCTGAAGAACACCTGAGGCGGAATAGAGGGTGAGTACGGTAGCCAATCACAACAGAATGCATCGCGGACCTTCGTTTCAGGTCGTTTCGACGCCTGGCTCTGATACGTCTTCCTGCGCGAGAGATATGAAGCGTTGCTATCCTTCGATGTCTTCCTTCCATGGTCTTTGAAGAAGACCTGAACGCCATCGTTATCCCTGAAGGAATATTCCGACCGGAAGGAGGCACGATTGCCATAGTAGGACTCGGCATCGTCATCCCGCAAGCCATTGACGATCGACCTGTCCACGTTCGTGGTTAATGTAGATGCTCAGCAGACACGAAGCGTGAGACATGCCAGATAGTTTCGCCATTCACCAGCTCCAGGACCTCCACAGCGCTGCCGGGCTCCATGTTAGACATGCCGTCGAAGTTCATCTGAGCCGTCGCCGGATCGGTACTAGCTTCGCCAGTGATCGAGATACTAGGTTTTCCGTCACCTGCGTACATCTCGTATCTGGTGACGTACGATCAAGATTTGCTTGACGGCAGATTTTCATGAATCACTTACAAAGAATCATACGCAGAACTGGACTTCTCAAGAGGAAGCGGCGGCTGCAGGAGTGATTGCGATCCTTCACCGAGCGACACTAGACCAGCGGGCAGTTCCGGCACCGGCGGCGATGGGTCGGGCGAAAATCGTGAATTGGTAGGGGAACGGGGAGGGGGTGGTGTGGGAACTCGGTCGTGAACAGAGCGATTCGAGAGGGCGGAAGCAGAGCTGGCGCGACGGCGGCGCATGGAGCTGCTCTTCCTTAGGGCCGTAACATTAAAATCGGCGGTGGACTGTCTGGCCTCCGCGGGGAAGATAAGGGTTCGACGAAGGACTGCGCTCGGCAACTCTGGTGCGTCCGACGTGCTTGCTCGAGGTGCTTGCTTACGGAGTGATAGTTTACGGACAGTGGATTCGGAGACTTGCCTGGCGGTGAATCTCTCCATGCTGGGCCGTCCATCCGAGCTCGTCGGCGAGCGAACGCGCTGTATAGCGGTCAGATCCAACTGATCCCCGCTAGCTTCGCTTGTTGAGGCCGACGTATGTTTCGATGACCACTTAGGAGCCGTTGATTTCGATGAAATTGAACCAGACCGAGCGAGTAAATCGTTCAAGGCCGCCTGGTCGAGTCCCAGATTCTCAGCAGCATCGAACAATTGTCTTAATGCTGCATCCGATTGCGATCGCGAGTGATCAATCTGGGGCAAGACGTATTCTGAAGAAGTTGCAGGAGCATCCTGTCCCTGGGCTGTGACGATGGGGGCTGATCGTGACCATCGAACGACAAGGCGCCAGCGGGTGCGGAGTGGGACTGCTGTGCGAAAGAGGGTTGCTGCTGTTGCCCAAAGATAGTCAGCAACGGCGTGGTCGAGGAAGAAACCGGCGGTTTCCGACGGTCAGCATCCGGTGGTCCATCTGTCGAGCGTGGTTTTCGGAAGCGCGCCATAAAACCCTTCAGCCCCGGTCCTGCTGATGCAGGCGGGCTGGGAACAGGAACCTTGAATCGACCGAGGTCGGTAGCGCTGGCCGCGACGGGGGCGCCGGCGTCATGGGGGGGAGATGTCGTGCCGTAGCGGTCGGTCTGTGCAGAAGCAGGCGATAACAGGTCGACCGGATACGGCGTAATGTACTGGCCAGTTGGCAGTGTCTGTTTTGAGCGCAGAGTCCCTCGAAGTTTTTTGAAACGTTGACCAAGCTTGGAAGAATTCAATTGACCAGATGCGGCAGAGGGCGATCGAAGGGGTATGGTATCCACACTCGTTGAAGCAGATACAAGTCGAGGACTAGAGATCTGATTCGGGCTGATCCGCTTCTTATGCGCAGAAGCGCTGTTGTCGTTGATCTTGGGATTAGATGGCATTTTGCGGAGCTGAGCCGTAGCTGCTTCTGCTCTGCGCTGGACTTCTTTGGCTAGCTCGTTGTGATCCGTATACGTGGGCGTACTTGAAGAAGCAGGAACCAACAGGGGAAGTTTGAGAAGGCGTGGGGTCCGTGGGGCCAGCGGAAATGTCCTGCGGGATTGAGGCAGCCTGTTCCACTCCACGCGATCCGGCCCTGACGATCTGATTTGCCTCGCCTTGCATTTGCTGGACAACGGTTGTGACATCATTCTCTGCATCTTTGCCGGTCAGTTCGGGCAACGAGAAGGCTCGATCAGCCTCTGGGCCGCCGAATAGTGCATCTGCCAACGCACGCCTACGACGCGACGGACTCGAGAGTTCCGTATCGGTAGGAGAATGCATAGCCGTCTCTGCCGCGGCATCCTTCTGATAAACGTGTACATTTATGGGATGAACACGTGGCGACTGGATGCTGTCTAAGACGGAGTCCAGCAAGGCACTGGCTTTGGAACTATTGTCCACAGAGCCGGCCTGTGACGCGCCATGTCCCAGCTGGGACGAAAGCACGGGATCTGCGGCCTGCGAGAGACGCGATTAGAACGATAAAGTCTGCGATGGCATCTCTGAAGACGCGATCACTTACTCTGCTATCACGGCCATTGTTCGAGTGATTAGACTGGGAAGTCGACGGCCTACGCCTACGAAGTGAATTATTCCGCTCGCGAACTTCTGGCGAATCTGCTTTGACCCTTGCAGTGAACACAAGCTTGTCCTGTATTGCCGCGAAATCAGATTTCGATAGTCCGGCATAATGCTGGACGATCTCTTCTGGGTCAACAGGGTCCGCCGCTGACGCAGAAGAACTAGACTTATCCGTGGAGGACAGGTCATGCCATGCTGGCTGCTGGGGCTCAAGCGCCGCAAACAACGGGATCGTACGGTCCTGCTTATTTTCTGCGTCCCACGAGTGGTAGCTCGAGCCAGCAGACTCCAGCGATGATCGCGAAGAGTTAACGAGGGGAGAGAGGACAAGAGGGTGAGAGTTCAAAGCAAACGGCGATGACAGCCCACTTGATTTCAAAACTGACTGGCCACTTTTAGCAGGTGCTGGGGACAGCTCAAAGTCGGAGTACGTCGGCGAAGCGGGATTCCGTGGCGCATATTGGGTGGGCGTTGGGGAGCGTAGGGGACGGCTTGTGGTGGACATGGATGAACCCAACTCGCTGTTGGAACGAGCCCTATTTTCCTGCGACGAACGACCAGACGAGAGCGCACTGCTGAGAAGATTCACACTATTATGTTCACTCTCAAGAAGGGGAGAGTCCGGAAGTGCGGGAGAGCGTAGTGACCGTGATAGGGAAGTTCCCGACATCGCGGACTTTGAGCGCATGAGTCCTGCCGAGTCGTGAACGTCGGCCGTGCTCGTTACGCTATCGTTCCTGGCATGCCCCGTAAAGCTACCGCTCCGATCCCGCGTCCGAGATTCGGGATGTTCCCGATCCAATGAGGATTGATAATCGGTGTAGCTGAGCGCGCTTCCATTCCGGCTGTGGCCAGACATACTGCTATCGTGCTTCGAAGACGGCTTCAATGGACTGGATGGAGTCTTCCACGTGACGCTTGACGGCGTGCCAGGCCGAGACGAAACGGACATGGGCTGATAAGCAGGGCCGGAGAGCGGAGACGCGGGGCGGTGGCGCCCAAGAACAGAAGACTCCGAAGGGCTGCCAAAGTCGATGTACGACTCGTCGGGGCTTCGTGTAGGCTCCTCTGGCGTGTATCGACCGTTCAAGCTTCGTGTTGACGTCGAGAAGGGTGCGTTCGTGGCTAACGGCGAGCCAGCGCGGGCGCCCTGGCGGGAATTGGTCGACTCGCGTCGAAGGAGGCTGGAGGCAACATGCAATGAGATGGCGGGTGATGCACGGTCGTTGGGCAGGCGGGGAGAAGTCGCACGAGGTGTTGTCGAACTCGACGGCGAGGGATCGTCCGACTCGAAACCCATGTCACGCGGGGTCATTGGCCTTGGCATTCCAGGTATATAACCAGGTAATCGCGGCGTAGGCGATGTGTTCGCTGAGCGAGGATATGGGGAGGGTGACTTTCCGCGAAGATCATTGTTTATGGGACCATGGTGGTCGACGGTGACAGCAGTGCCGGTTTCATAATCCGGTTCCTGAGAGGATGAGGAGCTCGATTGCGAAGTATCCTAGACCATGTGTTAGCGTCGAGGCGAATCCGTGTGTCGAGCACTTACTATGTCTCTCTGATGACTCGCAATGCGTTCGTGGAGGTCCGTCGCGGAGATCGGTGAACGCGGGACAAGAACTTTGTCATCCTCATCTCCCACAGGCTCCGCCTCTTCTTCGATCTCACGAATTACCTGCTCCAAAGCCATGGAAGCCCTCCTCATATAATTTCCGTGCAAGCCCCGCGATAGCCTCTGCTCGAGAACAGAGCCCGGTGAATCAAGCAAGGAACTGGAGGAAGACATGACTGGCGTCTGGTCTCCGTGCGCCGTAGACGCGTCCGAAGTCTGTACGCTGTCCTCGGGGATGGGACCATCAGATGTCTTAAACCGACTGCTGGCAGAGGATAGCGATGACATTGCACTGCGACTACTGCCATCGCGCTGACGCTGTGATCTAATATAGCTGTAATCCTTGAATCCTTTCGAGCCGAAGAGGTTGTTGCTGTAGCGCTTGCTATTGCCGCTCGGTGATGATGGGGCACTTGATTGGAGTGAGCTTGTCGTGGTGTTGGTCGAACGCACGGAGTCGCGCCCGGCATGGTACCCAGAATCCCCGCCGGATGAGCTCACGGATGCCTTCGCGCGCAGACGACCGAGCGTCTCGAGAATCATATCTTCTTCCTCCTGTGAGACCTGGTTCTCCTCGCCACGCGCGCGTTGTTCTGCAAATCTGTCTCTGAGTTCCTCTATGGACACGGGATCACCAGTTGCTGATCGTAGGAGCGTGAAGCGCCGGCTGAGACTAGTGCGGCAAACAGAAGAATAAGCCCAAGCTTCCGAGAAGTGGGAAATGAAGACTCACTCGGGAAGTATGAGGGAAGTGCGGAAATCACTGACGGGGGGAAGAGTTGGGAGCGGAAGAGTTGGGACGGTGTCTGACGGGAGAGTTCGTGGGACGGATGCAGAACTCGAGCGCGCAGATTCTGGGACCTGACTACGTCGAGGATCGGACCATTTACTGAAGAATGAATGAAGAGAGTGATGTAGAAGGAAGATACGGGTGAGACTGAGCGATGTATGTAGAACAAGAGGCACGAATTCGCTTACCGGAAGCGATGCATGACTGGCTCGAATAGGTCCTCGTTTTGGGCACGTTGAGTCCGCGGTGAAGACTGAAGGAGGAAATACGAAAGAGAGATTAGAGACGGATTAGAAACGAAGGGCTTGCAACGTGGGGAACACGAGGAGTTGGGACGAAGTGGTGGCGAGAAGATGCAGCAAGCTGGATCAGAGCTTCGCGTCGCTAGTCGGCGAAACTGCTGGATGGCAAGTCACGTAACAAATCAGGTCTCGGTCGCAAAGGGCTATGAAGGTCCAGTCGCCGAAGTCAGTGCTGTCGACGTGAACATCCAGTCCAATGAGTCTTGACGCCGTCCTGTACACCACAGACGCTCATGGTCACAATTTCTCAGTTCTCTCACGCGTCGCGTCGACCATACTGATCGCGTTTCATTGCCATCCTCGGAACATAACACTGGCTCAACAATCAGATCAAGCAGCTGGCGATATTTGGCTGATGTTTGCAGATGAGAAGTCAAGTACAATGGAGTTACAATGTCGGTACAGGGAAATGTGGTACTACAACTTGAATACAGGGAGCCGTCGAAGGATTAATGCGTGGATAGACGCAGTGAAGCATCATTCAAGCCAGACCATCTGGAAATTAGGAAGAGGCATGCCTGTTCGAAGTAAGTATCGTTGATTGGCGATTGGACTCTACAAGAACTTCCTCACTTTTTCGTCCACTCCTTCGCCGTGGCGAGAAACTTGCCCTTGTCGTCTTTCAATTGCTGGAGAACAGTAAGATGAGTTATGAGAACACCAGATAGTGAACTGAGCAATATACCGCGGCGATTTCCGGCTCAAACGGATCATCCGGGCTTGGGTTGTTGACCTTCTCTTGTAATACGGCCAGCACTAACGCCCTCCGCCGTCAACTTGAAGTTTGGAAAGCCCGATTCAACAAAAGTCATCCGTACCTGTGGACAAAGTGATAGAAGGCTTCCACTGCAATGATAACGTTTTCTAAACGGAGGCATTGGACCACACACGCGGGACCCACCTGGTCTCGGAGTATTGGAATGCAGATGTGACCCTCCTCGTTGATTCCGGGGTGGTAAATTCTAGTCGTGAACGTTACCTTTGCGTCATTCCTAACGTAAGTTATACGTGGAGAATGTGATGCAAACAACGTGTCCTCACCGCTGGTGCCTTGAAAGGATAATTCTCTGGAAGCTCGATCTTGAAATGAAAGGTGCCACCCTTGTAAGGACTATCTGACTGGATATGCGATGAGAGGCGGGAAAAGGCAAGGCAAACTGAAAGCGGCGTCAGTAAACGGGACTTACAGCACCTGTCACGGTACAGTTCCAGATGAAAAGATTGTCCTCTGCCGGCTCAATCGTGACGCCCTATGCAAGCTCCTCTATAAATGTACCACGAGATGCGATCACATGAGAACCCTCACGGCAATAGGTTTCTCATTGAGATCCTTAAGCTCCTGCAGTAAGGTGGATGAACGCGATGTGGTCGCGATCGGATGGAGGCTCCTACCTTCTGAATGCGCCTAACCAGGAATGTCAGTTTGCTTGGCAAGAAGCGCGCGACAAACATACCGTAACGCTGTCATGACTTGACGATAAGAGAAACAACGTGTGTTGAAGAGCGGCTCACACGACTGGTGACGAGGCAAATGGGCGAACGGAAGGACAGATAGCGCGTCCAGTGGCGTTCGCGCGGATGCACGCGCGGGATCAGGGACCGGCGGGGACTACAGAAGCGCCGTTACGTAAGGTGTACTGCTCGACCAGCGGTAAGCGCTTAAGCTTTTGTTCACCTTTCACGGTTACTCGTAGACTCTATCTTATGTTTTTGTGACCTTTGCTAAAAGCAATAACTCGAAGATAATCTGCTTATTGCTTGAGCTTCAGTTTCGAAAACCATGTTAGCTCGAGGCACCTCTCCGCCACGCGACGACACACCAATATCCACCGCAATCCCATTACATCCCACCCAACCTCTTCACAACAACAAGAAACGAAAGCGTGACGGACACTACGCTGCAACCGCTTCGCCCGCCCCGTCAGAGCTCGGAACGTCCTCTCTAAATCCAGCCGAGAATGTCGTCCTCCCCTCCTACCATGACCTCGCCTCCCGGCCGCGCCTCAGCATCGCACGCGGGCCTGTCTTCATTCCCAGCGCAGAAGGCTCCGAATACCACAATGTCGAGCAACTCGCGACGAATCGCATAGGCTTTCGCTACATGCCCGCAGGCATCAAGCCGCCGGGCTCGAGCATGCCCTTCCGCACGATCGAGAGCGCGCCCGCCGCGTACCGCATCAGCTGGGAGGACCGCAGCCCGCACATAAAAGTCACGCAGGACGGCCTCGCGCTCCTCGGCGACAAGGGCTTCCGGAGTGCGCGGGGCAATGCGCCTGTGCGTGAGGGCAAGTGGTACATGGAGGTCGCGATCGAGCAGGGCGGCGGCGAGCGCGCGCCGGACAGCGGGCGGCAGCAGGGCGCGCACGTCCGCCTCGGCTGGGGCCGGCGCGAGGCGTCGCTGAACGCGCCGTGCGGGCTCGACGGGTACAGCTATGGCCTACGCGACAAGACGGGCGAGAAAGTCACGCTCTCGCGCCCGCGCCCGTATGGCGTGCCGTTCGGCACGGGCGACGTCGTCGGCATGTACATCTCGCTCCCGCCCCTGCGCAAGCCCGCACCGAACGACCCAAACGACCCGGCGCACATCAAGCGCGAGCGCATCGCGATCGAGTTCAAGGGCCAGGAGTACTTCGAGTCACTCGAGTACCCACAGTCGAAGGAGATGCTCGCGCTGATGGATGAACAGCGCAAGCCCGCGATCGACGCCGCGCCCGTTCCGTCCGCGCCCAAGACGGCTGCCACCGCAAAGAGCGCACCCGGCCGCACCGCACAGACTACATCTGCCCTGCGGTCTTTGCCTATTCTCCCGGGGTCGACTATTGCGTTCTTCGTCAACGGCCGCTGCATGGGCACGGCTTTTCGCGACATCTACGACTTCATCCCGCTTCGTGCGCCCGCAGATGCACGGAAGTCCCGAGAGCGCAAGCGGGCGCGTGAGGGCGCGCGGGAGCACAAGGAGAACCCCTTCGACGACGGGTGCTTAGGTTACTACCCATTCATATCGCTGTTCAACGACGCGCGAGTGCGCCTCAATCCTGGCCCCGACTTCAAGTTCACCCCTCCGCCCGACATCGACGCGCTTCTCGGCGGTGCGCCAGACGCGATGCCAGTCGACAGCAAAGAGCGGACATGGCGCCCGATCTGCGATCGGTACGCGGAGTTCATGGACGAGCAGTGGGCGCTGGACGTCATCGAGGAGGAGGAAGCCAAGATCGAAGCCGCGCAGCGCGAGGAGATCGAGCGCATCGAGGAGGCGAAGAAGGCTGATCGCGAGCGCAAGCGTGCACAGGCCGAGGCGCGGAAACGCGCAAAACGCGAGGCCGAAGCAGCTGCCTTCGCCGCCGCGAACCCCACTCCGCCGCCGCCGCCAACGCCAGCGCCAGCGGTACAGCCGAAGCGCGAGGAGAGCACAGCGCCGCCCGATGAGGATCGTTTTGGGCCGGGCATGGACCTGGCCCCGGATGCTATTACTTGGTATGGCCCTGGTCCGCCAGCCTCACCGGAGCCTGCGCCGTCTTACGAGCTTACTCCGTCACATTCCATGGCCTGGGAGCCGGTCGCTGGGTCGGCATCGAACCATGTGGACTCACCTGCGCCCACTGTGGCATCTGCCATGGAATCTCTCGGTATACACAGTGGTTATAATTCAGAGTACGACGCAGCTAAGGAGGAGGAGGAGGAGGAGGATGCGCCTTCTGGATACACGCACGTCGTTGGTCCCGGCTACGGCGACTCGGCACATTACCAACATACTTCGGGAGCGCCTGACCGCATGGAGCTGGAGGAAGGGGAGGAAGAGCAAAGCGCCACCTGAGGCGGCTAATCGGAGAATGACATTAAGGTATACTGCGACTGTGCTGGTGTATAATACAAAAGTCCCGTATCCAATTAGACTGGTGAAAAAAGGTGCTACAGGAAATGCATATGGAACAGAGTTTGGAACTTGATAAATAGAGCAACGCAAGCTGAGGGAGGAGTGATTAGGAAAACCGGAAAAATGGCAAGAAAATATCAATGAGGGGCTGGGGGTCCAGCAGGCACGGGGTTCCACCGTGGTGCAGGAGCCCGCGCAATATATCTGAGGTATCCTGGTTAGGCTCGGTGCATAAGGGAGGCAGTTCTGCTCCTGAAACTCACCCAAAAGTCTCGCCATAGCCTTTCGTTTTCTCGACCCGTATGTCGAAGAGTAAATCGCCACTCGACGGCTCCAGGACAACGCTGCACCAGTTCCGGCGACCCATAATGAATTTGCTCTTCGCAGGTGATCCGTCCGGCTCCTTCACAAAGATTGGCATCTAAGTGCAAACAACGTTAGCCAGATGCGAACCTGGAAGACATAGGACGCACCATCGTTTCGTCTGTATCAGCGTAATGCATAGTACGGTGCGTCTTCGTGGACAGCGAGCTGACCAGCTTCAGAACACCGTTTGGGGGCCTGCATAATGTAGAAAATACTGAGACGGGCGGTCATACGAGGTCAGCCAGGACCCTTACGGTGTGTTGACAATAGCACCTGAACGTGGATGAGTGGTCATTACATAGCCTAACATGCGCAAAATGTGCAACTTACTTGTAACCACATTGATCATGTATCTGTGATCGACAGACGGAGGGATATCACCAGCCTTTTTCACTGGCAGTGTCTTCAAGATTCCCACGGCAGCACAGTGGACGTCACCTGACAGGAACGATATGCGGATGCGCCGGCTCTGTGCGAAAAGCTGCAGCTGCTCAATGAGCCAGTTGCGCTCCGCCTGATGACGGCGTGTCAGAATACGTCTTACACCAACCTCATAAATTTGTAGGCACTTGCCTTGTGGTGCCTGGAAGTCCAGTGGTCGTTCTACAAAGAATCAGTCTGCGCGATCGGGTACTGCCCACACACATAAGGACGTACCAAGTCGTCCAGCAATTCGGCATCAGCATTGAATTTGTTGACAAAGCCCTTTAGACCAAGCGAGCCCGCCCTGCCGATGGCAGTCAGCGGGTTGAACTTCGAGCCTAACATAGTCTCCAAAAACACCATGCGGGGATATGCAATTGGAATGCCTGATAACGAGTCTTAACACATGGAATGAAGTCTGACAATTCTTGACGTACCAAGTTGGACTATCAGATGTTCGACGTGCGGTGGCAAGGTATGCAGTCTCGCGAATACTTTGTGATATTCCTCCGAACTACACACTTGATCCAGCTTTCTCTCCGCTCTGTCAGAAAGCTCAGCAAATCGTGCTCACGCCAGATTATGAAGACAAAATATGAGATACTGACCGACAGTCAAGCATAAGCATCCAAGAAGTCGGCCCAAGATATGACAAAAACGAATGGGATGGGGAAGGGATGTAGGGCCCCGTCGCACCAATAATTATAGACCTGTTTACATGGGCGCCGCTTTCGTCGCTGGTCCCGTCAAGTTCGTCTGCGCAGGGAAATCAGAAGATGTAATCTAGAAATAACGGATATTTGCGGAAACGTACCGTTGATGAAGCACTGGAAAAGCAGGAAGAAAAAGTAACCTCGCGATCCAATGCTAGACCCTAATCAGACAAGATATACGATGTGCATACAAAAACTGACACACGTTCTGAACACAGGTGCTCTCTGCAGATCGTCAGGATCTGTGACATGTGAGTTTCAGTAATGCCAAGAAGTAGGAAACGAACTGACAGCTTCCAAAACCATCAATCTTGACAGCGATTCAGACATCTTACAGCTAGAAAGATGACAGTAGTACGTACCAAATCTAGATTAATCAGATACAGTATGAGTTCCTATCTGGTGGTGCTCAAAACAGACTACGCACCGTGATCATCTGCAAGGCTGACGATCAGCTCAACGCCTGTGTGATACAAGCTTTGGAACCTCACCTGCCATGTTCATCATCGGACTTGATGATGAGTAGCATGAGTAACGATATGGAAACAAAAGATAACAAGACGCTTACATCGAGCTATTCGCGCGCGCGAAGGCACCACTGCGGAATATGTGGCAATAATGGTTGAAATAAAACCGATCTATCGCCGACAATATTTCTTGGGTCAGGGGGAAATTTCTCTTGTGTTCGGCATTGGGATCATTGACCCATTCCTGCAGTTCGGGCTCACGCGTCAAGCTGAAACCATCGTCAGACGATCTCAAACATAGATCTGTATCTACAACATACCCATCACAATAAATCTGGTCGCCGCCTCCTACAAGCGCATGGAATGGCTGTTCGGCGTGTTTGGAGAGAAGATCGACCCATACTGGGTCGTAGCCGCTGGCGAAGCCCGGACTTCGGAAGTCATCGGCATTGACACCTGCACTGAACCCATTGCACTGCATGCCAAGAACTTATCAGTCAAGAACAAAAGTGCATTTACAGTCCAACTTACTGAGTAGGTGGCGAGACGCATAGTCTGATTCCGTGCCGGGACGACGAACTCGAGTTCCAGGCCGTTATTGACGGTGTATCGAATCTTCATCTCATTCTGGCTCAGAGGGATCTGGATGAGGAACCTCCAGAATGTAAAGGTTCTGGAGACACTTCGGTTCAGCCGGAAGTTGCGCGTCTGAAGGAAAATGAGCGCACCCTCCGTTCCCAACATACACCCAAAGTTCCTGGCCGGGCACCTGACGCTTCTGGGCACCTGGCCCTTCGACTGCACTCCCGTTCGTGAACACGCCGCCGGTCGGAGAGTACATTGCAGCCATTGGATCTGCAGGGTGCGGGCCAAGGTCGAACGACTTCGTGCCATTCAGATGTGATTTCTTGAGATTTGTCGGACGCTCAGGGTCCCAGCGATAGGTGAGCATGGGATGCGGTTCGTATATCGACCCTGCATCGGCAGCTGCGAGAATCACCCCGTTTCAGCAAAGCAAATTCTAACAGAACTGCTTGAGCATGTACTCACTGACAACCAAAGCAGCACCGTTCCATACACCTTCCTCGTCTACGGTATCATACCGCAGCAAAGGCCCGCACATAAATTGCAGTTGTGGGTTCATCCGAGCCACCCTCAGGTTGTGCGAGCGCTCAACCGCACTCATCTGCGTGAGCTGGCTGGTACTGTACGAGGAAAGCGACGTCTGCCCTGACACGCCATCATCGCGCACTTCGGGCGGCGGGACTGTGTAATTGCTGGGTGTGCGTTTGCCGCGACTCGGGCGGAGGGAGGAGGGGACGCCCATGTCGTCTTTCTCAGGGACAGGCGGGGGTACAGATGAAGGCGGGGGCGGCCTGAAGCCACCCACGAAGCCTTCATCTAGTGGGTACACCTGCTCGACAGGCTGAAAGCGCCCGTCCGGGCCCCTTTGTGCTGCAGAGTACCGCGGATCGGTCTGTGCAAGACGCGTCTGTTCAGCACGAGTCCCGTGCCGGCTCGGAAGTCGAACTCACCGCATGAGCAGCCCTGCGATGAGCGTGCCATCCAGTACTATCCATTGCTTAAGTGTCTGTCAGTCGAACACGAGAGGTGGCCAAAAGATGGAGGTCGGGAGAAAGGAGCGTGACGGAAGTCGAATGGGGGTAACGGAGTGGTAGACAAGCACTGCAGAGTCAGCGAAGCGGGAAGCCTTCGCTTGGCAAAGGCGGAGACTCCAAATTACAAATTTCCTTTCTTTCTTCCTTCCTCCGTCTGTAACAGTTCTGAAACGCACCCGAAAACATATCCGAAGAACCGCTCCATGAAGTCCTTGATTCCCTCAGTCCGGCTCGTTCATACTGGTGCTTCACTATGTACTTAGTCACTATCCTCAAGAATGGAAGTCAAATCTTCTAATCTACCAGCAACAACAATTGAATGGTGTCATCCTTGGGAATGACGTGCCGCTCGTTGATCTTGTTCGGAAATCAAACGGACCACGCGTTACGTTTTATAGCTGCGCAGCAGAAGGAAGCCAGCTCACTATCCCCGGCAGAGCTTCGCAGCAAATTGAACCCCAGTATCTTAGCCTCAAGTACATGCGTGAAGTCCAATAAATTGGTATATTCCTCCAGCAGCCTCAAGCAGAACTACGATACTTTAGATTCTGATTAAACCCGAGCTCGCCGGCGATGGTAACGCGCATCAGCCAACGTGGTCGATGACGGTTGTCACCAACTTGCCATCCTTGACCGTCGTCTTGAACATCTCAGGGATGGCCTGCTCCTCAAAAACGCCCTCCTCTTCTCCTTCCACGGGAAGACTGACGTTAATGCTGCTGCACTTGGCGGTCGTGATCTCGACTCCAAGGCAATCCTTGCTGAGATAAATTTGGCCGGAATCAGTCGAGTCGAGCTGGATCGTGGGCGCATTTCCGGTGATCTGCAGTGTGAATGACGGCGACTTGGTAACAGATATTGATGCGATGACAGATTCGACGAGGATGGAGGTCTTGGTGCAGTTCACTGATAGTTATTTAGAATGTTAGCTAGCTGGTCTATCAAAGGTCTACAAGAAATCGTACCTAAAGTCACAGCATTGACCTTGCCCTTCACAATAACCGTGGTGTTCTTGCAGCCGAAAAGATTGACAGTCTGACTGATCTCGCCGCCCTCCACGGTCAGCGCCGGCTCATTCTCTTGGTATTCCTACGGCAAGCCGTTAAGTTAGGTCATCCAGCGTCTGTTTAAGTTCATCGATACGCACGATAATCCACTTGTTGCCCTCCAGCGCGAACTTGGCCGGCTTTTTCCCAGCAAGTGCACTTGGCTTGGTCGGCTTGACAGGTTTCTTCGGAGCTGCCGACAGCGCCCATGTGCGTCAGCTCACTGGCAGAGCAGCTTCATGTAGGCAATGCTTTTACCTGCTGCATGAGAGCCTGGCTTTTCTGGAACAACACCGCCGGCCCTCAGCGCCGGGTTCTTGTGAGTCATCTCGCTCTTGTCAACTTTGCGCAAGCCCTTCGTGACGGCCTCGCCCTGGTTCAGCTGGGCAAAGACGGCTTCGACACCACCGGCTGCTGGAGCAGCAGAAGGTGCGGGCGCAGCAGCTGGTGGAGGTGGTTGGGGGTGGAGGAGGGGGCGGCGCGCCACCTGCGGGTGCGGCTGGCTTGGCGGTGGACTTGTACTCGTCCAGAGAAATACCCTTTGCCCCGGGTTTCAGGAGGGAAGAAAGGTCAAATGGGGCGATACTTACCTTCGGGTTCCATACAAGTCCGGTTGTATGATGTGCCATGATATACGCCTTGAGAGTGTCGAGAATAGCAATATAACCGTGAACCCATTCCACGTGCTTGGGATCCCTGAGTCGCAGTATGTCACTATAAGCGCGAATTCAAGTACTGAGTTAGAGACCTACTTCTCCTTGAACTCTTTAATCACGCGGTTCGCGTAGAACTGCGTTGAGTCCTTAACGTCGCTTACATACGGCCCCGGCTTATTCTCCTACTCAAGCGACGAAATCAGGGAAGGAACACTATGAAAAGGATTCGTCCGCACTCACAACCGTGACCCAGCCAGCGCAAGATACACCTTCCGCGACCATACTCAAATGATTGAACCAATCCCGCTCCTTCCTATTCGACTCTTTCAACTGCGTCGTCGCCTCGATGTCCTTCTGAATATCGAGCAGGAGCCCCGCAAAACCATTTTGATCGGGCTTCTTACACAGCGCAGCAATACGCACGAGCCCACCGAGATTCGTGAACAGCTGCTCGACCGTCTTGGCCTGGAGACCCCACTGGTGTCAGCTCGGCTACATGGACAGAGGTAATCGGCATACCTGCTCGACGACGGACGGAATCGCGAAGCTTTCTGTGAGCTGCACCCATGGCTTCACTTTGCCCTGGATGATTTCCTCATCGTATGCCACGACACTAGGCGGCTCATCGGCCGGCTGAAGGTTTACGGCGGGGGCGGGCGGAGGAGGGGGCGGCGCGTTCGTAGCCGCGTGTGGTGCGCTCGCAACTGCCCCAGCACCACTCACCGTCGCCGTGGCCTTGCCACCCGTGTTCTCGTAGAGGTCCTCGAGACGCGAGGTTACGGCTTCTAACCTGCGCAGTGCATTGTCGTGAACGGCTGCGTATTACCATGAGGGTCGGCGCGACGTACCGCTTCAGGACGGTTGCCATGTTATGGACACCACCAGACATCGTAATGGGCAAAGAACTGGAGATGAGGTTGATAAAGGGTTGCGACACGCGCCGAAGTTAATAGATGATTGTAAAGGATGTTTATCTACCCAAAATTATTGGTGTCTGTACAGAATCTAGACGGTGTTGTCGATGCCGCGTTCCTTGCGTCAGGTCTACGGGGTACTAGTTACGCCCAAAGGGGTATGTCTTTTCCACGGTAGACACTTCTGGAAGTCGTAAACTCTGCTAACAACGGACTCAAAGGTATGGAGAACATGGGACGGCATGACGGCATGAAGAAGGCAGTAGCGGACAGACAAGTGCGAACGAACAACATTGTACATTAGTCGTGAGGATCGTTGATAGTAACACTCGAAGCCTCTCGTCCTCGGGCTTGCTTCTTCGCCTTTTTTCGCCTTCTCCGTTCCCTTTCTATCTGCTTAGCCTTCTGCATCTCGCTCTTCGATAATCCAGGATTCTGAAGCTGTTCGATCTGTCAAGCACATCAGCGTGCTGTACCGTTCGACACCAAGAGCAGCCGACCTTATCCAGTAATATCCTCCGAGCAAGCTTGCGATTAGTTTCTAAAGAACGTGTTTCTTGACAATTGACGCGTATTCCAGTCGGCTTGTGCAAGAGTTGTACATTATTCTGTGTCTTATTGATAGACTGTCCACCGGGACCGCTCCCTACGTCAAGCTCAACGTGCTGCTTGCACGAGCCAGGCTCTGTGGGACGTACCTCGGACAAACTTCTCCTCTAGGTCACTTTCATTAAGTTCGGGTATAGTACGGGATTTGTGTGCTTTCTTGAGTTGGGAGTAAAAACGAGGAATGGAAGGCGGCGAAGGCGTATCCGCATATGAGGAGGAACTAGGGAGTCAATGGCACCCACTTTGTGAAAATGACGGCTATGCAAAAAAGGAGATGAATGAAGGACGTACCATTGGACTTTCTCCATCTTCCGTTGACTTCGACCAGGTCGCTCAGGCACAGAAGGGGGACTCTTGATCGACTCGTTATCCGCGAGCTCTGTATGCTCCGTGATTCTGATCTCTGACGCAAAGAATAAGCGGTGAGTCGCATGAAGCGATATACGTATGACAAGAACGTACTCCATCTCTCTTCGTCGTGCCGATCAACCTCTCTCCGCGCCTGGACGATGTTCCTCCGCAAGACATCCGCAACCTCCCGAGCGAGCGTGGCCTTGGCTTCAAACTGCTGGGCATCTGCGATCGACTGGGCCTCTGTCGCATCTTGGCGCATTTTGAATCTCCATGCTGATCCATATCTTCAGGCCAACCCGTGCACAAGAGAAAGCCAGCACTCACCTTGGAGCACATTCTCGTCACCTTCGTAGAAGCCCATGTAAACGTCTCTGAGCTGGAATGAACCAGGTACTCACCCGCAAACGTTCCTGTTGCCGCTCGCCAGAGCTCTCGATACGCAGACCGGGCAGCAGCCTTGAGGATGGGAGTAACGGACATGTCGAGCTCGTGCTGGCCTTCGTCGTGCAAAGACTGAGCAAGCACTAGGATTGGACTGTTCTCATTGGCTGCGGTCTCCGTTTGATCTCAGATCCAGTTTTTCCAATTCGGCCGTTGCCGTGAGTTCCTGAGATCTACAGATGAGATCTAAAGCTGCATTTGGGCGCAAGACGCGAGCCTCTTCCGAACGCGTCTGCGATAAACAATCATCTCCTCCTCGACATAACGCAGGCACATCGCGCTGTAAACACAAAATTTAGCTCAAGCGGACTGGTAGGTGAGTGTTCTTGCTGTCTGGGGCCTGCAGAAACCTTATAAACTGCTTCTATCTAAAGAAATAACGGGCCGTTGTACTCGTTTCTCGAGTTCAGCGCGTTGTCTTCCATTGTCTTTCTCGAGACAGCTCCTTGAGGACACGCCTGTGTCCCCCCGTGTCCTTGCACACCTACATCATCAACAGGATAGGGTGTGTGCGACCAATCAACAAGACCTGGCGGAAGCTCACGTGATCACGCGATTACAGTTTCGTTGACTGTCGACGCGCCCTCGGAGTTTCAACATCTCTTTCTCCCAAACCACCACCTTCACCCCTAGCTTGTCCCCCTTCCCTCATCAAGTCCCCTCAAGCCTTCAATAACCTCTAGGCTCGAATCGACAACTCAAAGCATATTATTCCGCAAGCTTATTGACCATGTCTGCTGCAAAGAAATCGATGACTGCCAAGTCTAGCAAGAAGACAGCCGCTAAGTCGGTGCCCGCCCATCCCACCTGGACGGACATGATCAAGGTGCGTCAAAATTCTCCTATATCCTCCCCCAGACATCCTCTACTCTTCTCCAACCCCCGGCGGTTTCCCCCCTTCTCCTCGCAGCGTCGTCGACGCCCGCCCCAAAAGGGGTAGTTTGCACACCCGGCCACTGCCGCGCCGCGTCGCAGACGAGGTCGCCGTCGATGCATGCTCCTCCCGCGCGCCCTGCGCATGTTCTCACTTTTGCAGTACCTCCCCGCCGTCATGTGCAACTGCTCACTGTCATGCGTTTTTCAATTGTAGGAGTGCATCACCGATCATCCGGAGGATGCGCGCGGAGGTGTCTCTCGCCCCCAAATCAAGAAGTAGGTCATGGCCCGTGCGCATGCATGTCTGGCGAGCGAATACTGACTGCGTGCAGGTACGTTGAGGACAAGTACAAGCTGGAGATCGGAAATGCACAGACTACCCAGCTCAGCAAGGCCATCGCCGTCGGTGCTGAGAAGGGAGTCTTTGTGCTCCCCAAAGGTGGCAGGCCCCTTATCGATCCTTTGGCAAGCTGACTGACGCGGCTTTTTTTGCAGGACCTTCGGGGCGCGTGAAGCTCCCTCCCAGGGTCAAGGCTGCTGAATCCTCCGCTGCAAAGGAGGTGAGTGCGATTTAATTTCCCCGCTATGTTTCAGGTAATGACCGTTCACCGCGCGGTGATCAGAACAAGCCTGCTACCAAGGCGACCAAGGTGGCTGCGGCTAAACCAAAGGCTGCTAAGGCCGCAGCTGTAAAGGCCACGAAACCAACGAAGCCTGCTGCTAAGAAGGCTGCTGTTAAGACCGCTGCGAAGGCGACCGCTGTGAAGGCTGCTGCTGCAAAGAAGGCCCCTGCGCCCAAAGCCGGCATCAAGCCAGCTGCCAAGCCAACAGCGGCGAAGAAGCCTCTCGCTAAGAAAACGGCTGCCCCAGCGAAGAAGGTCACCGCTGGCAGAAAGCCTGCTGCTGAGAAGAAGAAGACTACCACCGCCGCCAGGCGGGGCGCTGCTAAGAAGGTACGGTGAAGTTGTTAATCTTTTTGCGTGCTGTCCTCATTCGGCGAAAAGGCTGTCACCGGCACCACCGCCGCTACCAAGGCGAAGACTGCTGCCAGGAAGCCTCCGGCTAAGAGGACCACTGCTACTTCTGCTAGGTCTTCGGGCAAGCGGGTATGAAATTTCGAGCCGTCTATGTTTCGCAGTCCCTGACGGGCTCTCTCGATCACAGACCACCAGGAAGGCTTGAGGCCGCAACCTAACTTATTGTCTATCCGTCGTCATCTGTGACATACACCGGTGTTCTTCTGTCCCCGCGCCCCTCCTTCACTGTGCCCACCCTTGCCTCGTGCCCCGAGGACAGTACACGTGTGCTCCTACCTATTATTGACTCCCTATTCTGTATGGCCGTCTCTCCCACTCCTTCCCGCGCCCCAGATATTTAGCTTGATGTTTCTGCGTGTTGTAAATCTATATAACGGTGCCCGGGATGATTGTAGCTTGTCGATGTTGCCGAGATACGATGGCTCGTAGGTCTTTATGCAGATGTATTGAGTACATCACTATATGTTGAACGAACTTTATGCACATGCCTATATTCCCCGTGCAGTACAGGAAAGCGGAGCGCAGCATCATAGAGTTTGTATATGTGATGATGCAATGGCCGGACAAGTTTGATCCGCGCGAAGTCAGGCACTCGACGTCATGATATCCGCGATCTCTAGATCTGGCGTTGTTTGGCAACAGCCTTAGAATCAAACAACCGAAAAAGGGAATTTTAACCTTTCTGCAGGCCACGTCCAAGTTCTTGCGCGCCAGGCGATAGCGCAGAGCCCATTCCATGTCGCGACCATCCTCCGTACGCCGCAATACGCGAAGCAGCCGGGCGGACAGTATGTCTCTGCGCGCTTGTCTTACCCTACGTTTTTGTCCTTCCAGGACACGTTGCTGCTGCATGCGCGCTGGGCGTGGCGCGGGCTCGTGGACGCGTTCCGGTGGGACGTTGTCGTCAGGATCGTCGCAAGGTGCGTTTAATCTCCTTGAGCGATCGGTTCTATCCTATTTTCGTATATTCTGAACTTGTACTTATCTTCGTGCCCAGCGACCCCGAGATCCGTGCGAATGTGCTGAAGTCCCTTGTCCTCAACTCAATATCCCTGCTGTCGATATACGTCTTTGACATCATCCTGCACCCCTTGCGAAGGATCAGCCGCAGAAATGGTTGCACCGGAATGTGGGGTGGTTCTACCAGGTGCTGTGGCTCATGCCGGTCGTGGGCACGTCGCTGTATCTTAATGTGCGTAATTATTATACTGCCTCGGATGGGACGCTAAGATCGCGGATATCTTACGTCGATTCGTGGCACAGGCGTCGTGGTGCACTTTACTTGCGAAACGGACGTACACCCTCCGCCACGGCCGCGCATCGTCCTTTGTAGGCCCGACCACCACCACCGCGCCGAACGCATACATCGCCTTCCTCACGTCCCTCGCCAACTCCGCATACCGCGGCGTCATGATCGTGACCAGTGTCGTGCTCTCATTTGCGCTGGGCTACGCACCGCTCGTGGGGCCCTCGGCGGAGTTCGTGTTCTTGTGCTGGGTCGACGCGTGAGTGAGTTATCTGATTTCTCCGTGGTATCGATCGCTGATTGTGGCATGGCAAAGATATTACTGCTTTGAGTGAGATGGTCCCGTCCGTGAGCTTGCATGAAATGCTGATACGAAGCTCGCAGATTTATCTGGATCGCCCGGGGATTGTCGCTTTCTCGGCGAGTGCGGCATTTGGAGGAGCGCTGGGCATACTACTTCATGTTTGGTAAGTCATCGATTCTCGTGTTGACGATCTTTTCCCATTCATCATGATCATCGCTGGAACGCAGGCCTACCCTCTGCCGCGTTCTGCATGTGGGGCAGCACCCTCGCCAACGCCGCCCTCTTCGCCCTCGTCTTCCCCGCCGTACGCAGCCTCCCTCCCACCATCATCATCCCCGGTGTGATTGACCTCCTGGCAGTACATTATCATGGCGATGCACGCGCATCCGGTGCCCCACGACCCATACAACCCCATCCCACCGCCGGCAGATGCCGCACAGCACACCATAACGCACCCGTCGCCCTACGTGCCTATCCGCGTGCCCGTATTCCAACCCGTCATCTTCATTAACGACTGCGTCGTGCGTGTGCTCAGTCTCGGCACCCGGTGGCCGGCGGGCGTGGCGCATCGGAAACCGTGGGTCGAGAGCGCGGAGAGCGTGGAGGAAGGGGATGCCGAAGAGGTCGAGCTGCGCGCGTACGGGAACGCGGGGCGGGAGGCTCGCGGAGGAAGCGGGACTGAGCACGCTGAAATCTGGATACCATTCCCCATACCCGGTCTTGCGCCGCCCTAATACTCATAGCTTTGCAATCTGCTTTGATCCATGCATATACGGTATTTTTATTGCACATTATGATACCCATGCTCTGTACACGTTGAGGGCAGGTCAGCCGAAGCTGGCCCACTCGACGCTGAGATACGTCGCTTCCTTCTTGTCCGCGTCCCACCCGCAGAGCAGGTGCGCCTTTTTCGTGCCCGTGCCCAGGCGCCCGTGCGCGACGATCTCCATCGGCCGCAGGGGCGCGTCCGGGGACATCTGCACGGTCGCGACGAAGTGGGAGTGGTAGCGTAGTGGATCGCCTGTGATACACAAACATAGTACATCAATCAACATCAAATCACAGGGCATTTGAGCATGGGGACCATCACGCACCGGGATACACCAGCCAGTCGCCGCCGAACTTGCTCCCGCCGCCCATGTAGTATCCCTTCTCCCAGAGATCGCGGAAGACCTCGCACTTCGCGCGCTCGTTCTCGTTGGAGGGATAGTCCCAAATCCCGGCCACCCGCGCGCTCTCGAGCGTGCTGTGTGCATGCTCCTCGGGGACATACCAGCAGAAGTTGTCCGACGTCGCGGGACGACGACCGTGTACGGCGTGTTCGCGCTCAGACTTGCCGTGGGCGCAGGCGGTGGAGGGGGCGGGATGAACGTGCTCTCGGGCGTACTGGAGTCCGCGGCCTGCCGCGCGAGCTCATCGGCTCTGCGGCGCGCGCCTCGCGCTCGGCGCGCTTGCGCACGGCGGCCTCGCTCGTCGACTTGTCCTCCTTCGCGGCGGTCGACTGGCGCTCGAGGCGGTCGTACTGCTGCTTGATGTCCGCCTGGCGCTGGGCGTCCCAGGCGCTGAGCTCGGCGGGCGAGGGATCGTGGTGCGCGGGCGGGTCGTCGATGAGGACGGCGAGCTCTGCGGCGGACGGAGAAGTTAGAGATGGGGAGAGCTGTGGGCAGAGGGGGAGGACGGACCTTTTTCCATGAGGAGGACGACTTCCTCGGGCATGAGGACTAGGGGCAGGCCTAGGAAGGCGTTCTGCTGCGAGAGATGGGGGAGGGTGCCGGCGAGGACACCGCAGATGTGGTGCTTCGAACGCAGCGCGGCCGCATCTAAAGGCAAATGTTTACGGATTTCAGTATGGGTGAGTGGGAAACGCACGTTCTATAGTCCAGACGAATGCATGCTTGTTGGAAAGATGGATTCGCACTTTCTCATCCGACATGACAGTGTGCAAATGAGCGCGTCGGGGTGACGGCACCTGGATTGTGGCTCCGCGATCACTCGGCTGGTGACTCGGTCGTTGTCAAGATGATCCATTGCCATCTTTGCCCAAGAACTCACCAACATCCATTCACTGGCGTTGTCATCACCACTGGGATATCGTTCTCATGGCTGTCAACACCACTTACTTTTCAATAGCGGGTAGTGAGACAAGCTATCATGTGCCTGGACGTCTATCGACCTTATCCCAACGTCCTTCAACGTGGCAACGCGTTGCGATCATGAGGACAATAATCGGACCTACAACGTCAAACTCAAATTTAATGGTCCCCACCCCATGTAGTATGCACCTACTTTCGAGAACAAATGATACTCTACACAATAGCAGAATATCGGCATATCACGTACGTCGCCTCAGGCTGTACAACAATAAATCGCAGCGACGCACGGCGCTACCTCTGGCATCTGGCAACGGCGACTTTGTTTCAACTCGCGTCTGGGAAACCATCCACCAGGCTAGCAAGGATGGGGATAACAGATGCTATTGACGAATGCTGGAAGGATTTTTACACATTTCCGCCTTTTTGTGCTGCTCAGCACAGCCATGATGCTATGGAGACATTGAAAGCCTCCGAAGCTCTCCAGGTGAGTATAAATATTTCGGTGCTTTGTTAGAACATCCTCGCGCCCCAGCTCTTCTATAAGAACCTCCTTCTATGCTGTCGACGTTGACTATGGACGTTATGGTGGCCGAAGAAGGGTGCTTGGACTCCGAGAAGGTTTTCTCGAGCTGGGCCTGGTATCTTATTCCCCGCTTCCTCGTTCTGCTGCTCTTTTCAAACATCTTCATCCGCGGTACCTGCGACTTATGGCGTGTCACGACGAAGCGCTATCATTTCGGTCGTCAATGGCTCAACGATTTTGTGTTTGAGCTTGGGCTCTGCATGCCTTTTCGTGGGTGGGACAGGGTACGTGGGTTCATTTATTCGTATTTCAGATGTGATGCGATACGGAGCACTGACGGGGATCAGTCCATTGAGAGGTGTGCGCGGTACTTGCGTTCGTGGATGACAGAGGTGGGCAGTACATTTCTTCATGCCTGCATCCTCACTGACCATTGCATTCCGAACGTTCTGCATGACTAGGATTCAGCTGGTTCGGCACAATCGCACGTCAAGTCCACCGAATCTGCCCGTCTCTCGACTAACTGCTCACCCTCACAGCGCATCTCCAAAGACCGCGACGGACGCATTGGTGTCCAGAACAATGCGTACGCGCAGCATGAGTGCACCAGCATGCCCACGCGTCATCAGCACCTCGTTCGCGGCTCGGTCGTGTACACGACGTGGTACGAATCGACGGGACCATTTCCCATCTACTCGCCGCCCTTCGTCCCCCCGCACCCGGCGTATCCCGGCGAGATCTACATTCACAGCGTCATCGATGGGAGGAAGCAGAAGCAGGTGTGGCTTTGGACGCAATACGGCACTTGGGAGGAGGCGCCGGCTACGGGCGCTGGACATCCCATCGTGAAGGATCGGTATCTGGTGATGACGCCGTCGGGACGTCCGAGCTGGGTGAAGGCGTCGACGCTCGCGCAGTATAAATCGTGAGTTTTTTTTCGCGTTGCAAGGGTGAAATGCTGACTATTTATTGTGCTAGGAGGGCGCGTAAGCTGTAGAGCTCTAGGTCACGCATGCTCGCCTGCTTCGGCCCGTATCCAACAATTCATGGACCAGAAAGGTGTCCTTGATCTCTTAATTTTCTTGTTTCGTCTTGTGGAGTTGTACGAATAAGGAGCTGATGTCGCCGCCCACGCAAGATGCTGGAGACAAAGACATCTCGAGGACAGGACTCGATTCCACATGTACGATTGAAATTTCTCCAGTGATCTAGTAGTACTACGTACCATCATTTCCACATGCTCTCCGACCTTATCCTGTAAATCTGTACAACGTCCTTACGTAGCGCGCATCCCGGAGGATTTCATGTGTCGAGACAGATGTACTATTATTTCTTGATCAATCTCCCAGTCAGCTCTACTTCTCGTCTTCTTGGTTTTCGGCAGAGAAAAAAAATATTCGATCTTGACTGAACCACCCTGTAGTGGTGTCACAATATCCCTCCTCCACTTTCCGATGCGACTCTCAAGGACCACAACGTCAAACAAAATACTGCAGACTGATACAAAAGATGTGCATAGCTAGGTTGACTATAATACAACAAACCTAACGGGTATCTCTACTCATACAACGCCTGTCCTTCATTTCCCATCTTCTCAACGTGCCCATCGGTGCATTACTTCCCAGATACAGCCTCCCGCCCCGCTTGCTTCGCGCCCTCGTCGCCCACAACAGCACCATACCCATACTTCGCCGACCCGCCCGCCGCGCTCGCCGCACCACTCACCATCCCACTCACCCCTCCGCCCTCGCCGCTGCCAGGCGTGCGCGTCACGTTTGCCCACCCGTCATCTACATACACATAGTCAGCTCGGCCCTACCAAAACACCGGGGAAAGGATTGCTTTTGTTAGAATCCTCCGCAAGCGGATCAATATGCGTCGACTCAATAATCCCCGGCCGGCCCTCGACGACGCGCGCCGTCTCGCGGAACGTGCGCCGCGCCTGATTGTGCCCGTCGAACCCGGGCCTCGCGCCCGCGCCGCGCTGGTCGGTCGTCGGGTCCGTCACCTGACCGCACGAGGTCAGTGATACACAGGAAGGGAGGAAGGGGACGCACGAAGTTGGAGGCGAGCGGGTTCGCGTGCGTGCTGCTCGCGGTCGGGTTCGCGACGCCGGGGTGCATATCGACGCCTTTGTTCGCGCCGAGGGCGTGGTCGTTCAACGACATGTTCGGTGGTTAGTGTTGCTGTGTAGGAAGATAGAAAGTTGCGGTTGGTTCGAGTTGATCGAAAGAGGTGCGTGATTGGTTGTAAACAGCAATAATGCGGAAGTAATCATATATAGTTGTGGGAGGCCCAGTATGACGCGAATCGACGTCAGGGAGGCAGGAGGTTGAGGAGGACGAGAGCGGTTGGGAGCGGGTGGGGATGTCAGGTGGAGCGCTCCGAGGCTAATTGAGACCAAGCTGGTCGCGTGCGGGGGCCGCGGTATGGCTACTGGACTTACCATCCGTGCCAAAAACGCTTTTCACGAGCCAGAAAATGTAGAGCATCGTGCATTATGAGCGGTGTAGGATGGTATACAGAAAATCAGAACCAAGGTGGTAGCGCTCCGTCATGCGCGAAAGAGGATAAACAAGCAAATTACCACCGCTCACGATTGCTGAAGAACTTCTCGCGTGCCTCGCCACTGAGGACGTGGACGGCAAAGTCACCTGCATCGACCATGGCCCACCCGTCATGGATCGTCTTCCGGGAGTTGAGCGGGAGCGGGAGCGGCGGATTGCACGCGAGCAGCTGCGCGACAAATCAGTACGGACAGCTTCAGAGGAGCCACAAAGCATACCGTCTTCCGCACGAGCCGCACAACGGACTCGATCGCCCCGCGCTTCTCCGCGCCCTCCTTGACCTGCTCGAAACCATCAGCAACTGACGCAATCCGCAGCACGGCTCATGCACCTGCGCAATGACAATCCAGCTCCATATCCCTGTGGGCTCCATGACGCCCTCGCCGACATACGTGCGCCCGCGCCGCCTGCGGCCCTTCGGCATCGCGTCCGGCAGCGGCGGGCCCGGGGACGTCGGGAGGGGCTCGGTCACGAGGAGTGCGGCGGGCTCGAGGTGCGGGGAGTTGGCGAGCGCGGCGTGGAGTGCGCGGATCGGGGATGGGGCGGAGGGTGGGAGGGATGGGCGTTCGGCGGTGCGGGAGGGGAGGTGGGGAGGGGCCTGGCGCCGCGAAAAGGGCTCATCGGAGGGGTCGACGAACCAGGGCGTCGGAGGGGAGTCGGGAGTGGGGAGGGTGGAGAGCGCGCGGGCAGGTGGCAGTCGGTGTGACGAGGTGCGTTTGCAAACGTGAAGACCGCGTCGGGGAGCCGCGGACCGCACGAGAGAGGACGCGAGGGACTGCATGGGAGCGTGCCAGAGACTGGAGTCGGGAGTGGGGAGGGTGGAGAGCGCGCGGGCAGGTGGCAGTCGGTGTGACGAGGTGCGTTTGCAAACGTGAAGACCGCGTCGGGGAGCCGCGGACCGCACGAGAGAGGACGCGAGGGACTGCATGGGAGCGTGCCAGAGACTGGATGGTCGCTGTTGCAGGCTACGACTCCGAGAAGTCATTCGCATTTTCGTGGTCCCAGAAAGGCAGGTGAGCGGGCCGGGGCGCCGGGCGCGCGTCTTGGCTCTTGGTATTGGAATCAGATGCTAGGAGGTGCCAACGGCGAGGACCACGTCCTCCTCCTCCCTCAGTACTACCAAAGTACTTTGTCAAAAATGGCGTTCCGTCAGCTCGCGGTCATCGGTGTCACGTCGTTCCTCCTCGGTAAGCCTCCTCATGTCATGCATCCAACGTATCATTCATCACGACCCCGTCCAGGCCTCCTCTTCACGCACTGGATCGCCGACTCGCTCACCCTCTGGAAAGTCCCCATCACCGACGAGAACCTCTGGACCGCCGCGTCCTATTACCACATCCTCCTCAAGGGCCCCGCCTGGTTCGCCTACGCCGCCGTCCGCCGCCGTCGCCCTCGGCGCCGCCACCATCCTCTGGAGTCTCCGCGACGGCCAGGCCGGCAACCTCATGTTCGACGGCGCGAGCATCTGTGCGTATCCCTTCCCTCGCTGCCCACCATACCCTCTAGCTTTTCCCCAGTCCTCTTCGGCACGTCCATCGCCGTGTACACGTACTCCGTCCTGCCGAGTAAGCCCTCCCTTCCTCCGCACCCTCCTCTCCTCACCCGCACACCCAGATCTCCTCCAGCACTTCGTAACGCTGCCCCCACACACCGCCGCCACGCATTTCCCGCCCGCGCTCAAAAGGCCCACGCTCGAGCTCGCGTCGTCCAACCTCGTCTGCAGCGTCGCGCTCACGGGCGTGCTCGCGCTGCAGGCCGGCCGCTGGTGGGCCGAGCGCGCCGACGCCGACGACGAGCGCGAGATTGCCGAGGTCACTGTGCCGCCCCCCGTGCCGCCCGCGGAGGAAGGCGAGCGCAAGACGCGCGGGCGCCGCAAGCGGCCCGCGAAGAAGGATGCCGCGAAGCGGTGAGGGCGCGCGTGTGGGCGCATGTATTTATCGATGACGCGCAGGAAAAAGCGCCGCGGGTCCGGACTGTGCCCCGGACACGAGATTCAACTCTCTGCCTTACGGCTGTAGAGTACCATTGGCTATACGTGCTCGTTCCGACTATTAATTATGGGAGATAAGCAGGGGAATCGGACGATATTATGCGTATGCATTGTCTAGTTAGATGAGATGGGTCTACTCCTGTACGATATCCTCCTTCCGCGGCGGCTTCGAAGCCTTGATCTCCTGTCCCTGTCCGATGATATTTTGCGCCTCGTTGTCCACGACGATACCTGCACACACAATTCAGCCTCCTCTCGACAAGACAAAACAAACAGAAAACGCACCGAGTCCCTCCTCGCGCGCCAGCCCGAGCACGTGCTCGAGCTCGACGTACCCGTCCTTGTCGACGTCGAGCTTGTCGATCACATTCTGCACGACGTCCTCATCGGGCCGATGTTTAATCACCGCGAGCGCCTTGGCGAGGTCGGCCGCAGAGATGCGGCCCTGTGGGTCGCACGAGATCATCTGCAGCGAGGACCCGACGCGCGCGTCGTACTCCTGCAGCTGCTTGTCGATCTTCTCCAGCATGCTCCGGATGCGCTTCACCAGGGCAGCCGAGGGCGATTTGTCGTCCTGAATGACGTCAAATTTAGTCATGGCAATGGGGCAGGGAATGGGCACAGACCTCTCCGGCTTGCGAGTTCTCCTCCATGAGCGCGCGCAGCTCGTCGCGCTCTTTCATGACACTCGACTTGGCGGACAGAATGGACAGCGCCTCGCCCAGCTCCTGCAGCTGCTCCGGCGTCATGCGTGCACCCTCTTCCTCGACGGGGTGCAACTGTATCATCTCATCAGTCGACTTCATTACGAATGCAACCGCGCGACGCACCTCAGAATCCGGGAGCAGCGACTCGGCCGTGCGCACTTCCTCTTCGCGCTTCGAGCGCTCCTCTGCCTCGCGTTTTGCACGGCGCGCGTCTTCCTCCTTTTGCTCCTGTTCCTCCTCGTCCTCGATCAGCTCTTCCTGCTGCTGCAGCACGTCGAGCTTCTGGCGGTACGACGCCTTCTCCGAGTCCACTTCGAGCTCCGCCTCGCTCAGCTACATAATAGCATAAATCAGCACAAATCGGAAGGGGACGAAAAAGACAACGCACGAGATTGTCCGGCAGCCCGCTCAGGACGTACTCAAGGCTCTTAATCGTCGCATGCGGCCCGTCGCCCTCATGCGGCACGGTGTCAAACCCGAACGCGCGCCCGAGGATGAGCAGCACGCCCGGACACGCGATTATGCAGGTGCAGCTCGATCCACCCGTTCAGCTCCTCGCGCAGACGCGCCGGGCTCACGCTCAGCGTGCGGATGCCCCGCGAGGCACACGCGCCCTGCAGCTCCGGCACGCTGAGCTCGTCGACGCCCTCCGCCTCGATCGCCTGGTCGTCACGCCGCAGCTGGCGCAGGCGCCCGCGGATCGCGCCGCGCAGGAAGTTGTCCGTCCCGAACGCGTTCAGGCCCATGTAGCGGCTCATCGAGACGAGCTGCGGGCGCGAGAGGTTGTCGAGCGTGAGGTCGTCGTCGAACAGCTTCGCGACGTTGATCACGTCCTGCGCGGACGGCTTTTCGCCCGTCGAGCGGACCTTGCGGAAGAACTCCTTGAAGGCGTCGCTGCCGACGATGTGCGCGTTCGCTTTTAGGCCGGATTCGCGGAGGGTCTCTTGGAGGAATTTGGCCATTTCGAGGCGCACGCGCAGGAGTTTGCGGGCTTTCTCTTCCTGTTAGCATCAACAAGACATGAGATAATGCGATACATAGAAAGATAGATACTGACAGCAGCAAACTTGTCCTCAAATGTCGACGGAAGCATATTAGGGAAAAGCTTGAGTGCGACCGGCAGGAGCAACTCCATGAACGGCACGATAATAAACACCGCGAACGGGATGAGGCGCAGCAAATCCTGCGTCGTGCGCTTCAGCTGCACACGACGCCATCAGCACTCCAGCGCATCGCCACCGTGCAGCAAGCGACGCACCTGCCTGCGCTCGCGCCGCGTCAGGCTCTCGCCGTGCAGGATCTTCCACTGCAGACGCGCGGAGATGCGCACCTCCTTCGCGAGCAGCTTCGTGCCGTCCCAGTAGTGGTTCGCCTCGTGCTTCACCTTCTTCCACGCGCGGCGGAGCACGGGCTCCGTCGGCGGGTCGTCCTTCGGCGCGGGCGGCTGCGGCTTCGGCGGGCTCGGCATCGTCTGTGGGTCGCTCACCGCCGACGGGCCCGCGGCGCAGAGGAGGCATTGCTGCTCTGCAGGCGCACGAGCGGGGCGAGCCGCGCGCTATATGGGTGCCGCCGGGCGGTGGTGATGAGGCGCGGGTGGAGCGCGTGGATGTACTGGGGCGCGGCGCGGCGGGCGAGCAGGGCGGGCGAGGAGCGGGGCAGCCATAAAGACATAAGAAAGGACTGGGTGGAGGCGCACTACGCTATGGGCATGCAGTGGGGGGTGATGGACTGTTACTCGGCGGGGTGTAAGGTAGTGTAGAGAAACTTGTAGACGCGTCGGACCGGCGACTTACATCACTGTTTGGTCCTTGTTTGTTCTTATCCTGCCGAAGCCCATCCTGCCAGTGATTGACCATGGATTGCTCGACCCGACGTCTGCGGCGTACAAAAAGGCTCGCAGGCAGCACTGGAAGGCGACGAAAAATAGACCGAAGGACGTTGAGGCGGAATGGACGCCCTTCCGCGCCGCCGAGAAAAAGTTCATGGCGCGCTTTCCGCCGCCCGACCTGAGCGAGGTGCTCGATCTCCATGTGGGAGACATAGAAAGTGGGTGGAAAGGCGATAGCCAAGGCATACAGTTCAAGGAAATTGCATTCGATTCACAGAACGAGAGCAAACGGGCATTTGCGCTGCCCCAGATTCCCGGTGCGTACGCATCATCGTAGTGCGAATGCATAAATCTCATCTTCGTACCAAGGTCTCGTTCTCTTGCCCGGTTTCATCGCCGCCCGCACACAACGCGACCTCATCCGTTGGTCCCTTACATCACAAGCCCGCACACCAAACGAGACCAACCTCGACACGCATTACATCCTTCCGCCCTCCGGGCTCTGGAAATCATATCTCCACACCACGTCCCATAACCTCCCCGATGAGATCATCCAACCCCGCGCGCCCGCTTCGGCAGAATCTTCCCCTGGCTCTCAAACCCCGACTCGGCGAGAGCTGATCGCGAACCCCCCACTGACCCCCGAATCGTACGCCGCGCTTGCGAACACGCCCAAACCGCCGCCCGCGCCCTCGCCCACGGCGCTCGCACTGCCTACCTCGCAGCTTATCCGCAAACTGCGATGGGTGAATATCGGATGGTACTACCACTGGGGCACGAAGATGTATGATTTTGCGCGTGGACCAGGGGTGGTGGACGAGCTTGTGCGAGGGGTATGCAAGGAGGTCGTTGGTGGAGTGAGGTGGGATGAGGTATTTGAGGGGGAGGTGCTGGAGGGCTGGGATGGAGACAGGGAATGGGAGGACTGGAAAGAGAACTATGGTAATACTTTGAATCTGCTATTTCTAAGGATTATGCTGATGGTTTTGTATGTGTAGAACCTGATGCTGGGATTGTGAACTTTTACCAGACGAAGGATACCCTCATGGGTCATGTCGACCGCTCAGAAGTCTGTACGATCTCACCTCTTGTCTCCATATCGTATGTACCTTACCTTTACCTTGCAAATGACGCTCATGTCCGACTGAAGACTCGGGAATGCCGCGATATTCCTCGTTGGTGGCCACACCCGCGATGTTGCACCGATTCCTATTCTCCTGCGCTCGGGAGATGTTGTCATCATGTCGGGACCTGCATGCAGACGAGCATATCATGGTTAGTGAATATTTGTACGCACATTATATCTTTTCTGACACATCGCCTCAGGTGTCCCGCGTGTTCTCGAGAACAGTCTCCCACGACATCTTGCAGAGAGTCTGGGAGAAGAGGGCTGGGAGTCTTACGCAGAATACATGAGTAGCACAAGGATCAATGTGAACGTCCGGCAGGTGTTTCCCAAGGGATTTGACCCTGGGTTAGGCGATGATAATACCAGTCGCGTTTAACTCTTTGTATGCGTGCATCATGAAAAGTGCTAGCTGTGCATTAAATGGATGTATGTTTGTAAGTCTTTAGGCGATGATTGATGGCTACATATCCGCGAGTAGAATCGCTGCGCTCCCCAGTTGCCGTCGCACGTCGTGATAATCGACATCATGTGCTGCAAAAAAGAGCATGTTCCGTCAGAAGAGGAGCAAGTCATAAGCAAGCGGCACTTACTATCCTCTACCTCTCCCCACCGCTCGATCTGGCTCATTACCTCCACCTGCGCCGCCAACGCCGCCTGCTCCGCCGTGAGCTGCTTACGCACCAGCGCAAGCGCGATGAGGAAGGACTTGGTGTGTAGGTCGCGCGCTCCATCGCTGCGAGCTGCCACCGGTCAAAGCCCTTCAGTACCTCTTCGAGTTTGCGCTTTGTTTCCTCCGGCTGTCTGCAAAAGAGGACGGATTCCGAGGTCTGGATCTCGACATTGAATGTGTCTCGCACCCAGCCTAGGAGGGGGTCCCAGTGCTCGCCTTGCAAGCGGATGAGGGGTGGGGGTCCTCCGGGTCGGCGTAGAAGCTACAAAGGGTCTTGTCAGAGAAACGCGACGGCGGATGTAGGGTAGATACGGACCAGACGGTATCCGTGTCCAGATACTTCAGAAGGTCCCTGCAGATTTCCGACCGCGTGGGCTCGTCTCCCGTTGCATCAATCGCCCTCGAAGCGATGGAGGTCTTCGTGAACGCATGTCAGCAGCAGACACGACTGAAAGGGGCACGAACGCACCATGGGCAAAGCATGCGCCTTCAGTACCACCTGTTGGTCCTCCCACTCCTTCGCAATCAGCGTCGCCGCAAGGACTTTCCGTTTCGGCAGGAGAAGTTGGTTTCCCGGATGGTGTCTTAAGAGGACGTCCGTCAAGTGTGATCGCGAGCTGTGTGCCATTGTCCCGAGGCTCGACGGAAACCGTTTTCCAGAAACGCTTCAGTGTCGCTTCCGCGCCTGGAAATAAGAGCAGACCGACTGAATGTTCATCTAAATAAAGACCGTGAATACATACGGTTCGTATCGGTCGCAGGCGCGCCCTCCGGCGTAGCCTCAGTGGCCAGCGCGTACTGTCTAAAGGCGCCAGCGAATTTGAAGGGCCGTTCCCAGACGGCGCGACGGCATGTTGCAGGCGACGCGAGTCGCAGGGCGCGGGCTAGGCGTGCTGCTTGCATTTTGGGTCGTCGAGGGTGGAGTATACGACGTCGACGTCACCGACAGGCGCGAGAAATGGCGGACAGCAGGTCACGAGGGTCACGCGTCGGCGCGTCGCGTAATGCGCGCGCCTCTCCGTCCCACCACAACTCCCATCACCCACCGCGACGATGTCGAGGCCGAAGCCGCGCATGGTCGTGCCCATGCAGCAGGCCAGGATATCATCATTCTTCCAGGGCTCGCCGAAAGCCAAGAAGCGGCCCGCGCCTTCTTCCGAGCCTGAGGTCATCGAACTCTCGGATTCCGAAGACGAAGAGAGGGCGCCGCCGACGAAGAAGCAGCGCGCAGAGGCAAACTTATTTCTTCCGGGTACTCCATCTCCGCCGCCCGAGCCTGTGCCGGCGAAGAGCAAAGAGCGGACCTCTGGCGGGGCGGAGCAATGGCGATACAACCCACAGAGCCCTGGGCCGTCGCCGAAGCGCAGCGATGAGGACGAGGCTTTCAAGAGGAGGCGGAAGGATGTCTTTAAGAAGAAGCTGCTGCAGGAGAACAGTCGGTTTGTCAATATGCACAAGGCGGAGGTGGTGGAGGACGATGCGGGAGTAGCGCACGTGGATAGGGACGAACAGGAGGAAAGGAGCGAATCTGGGGACGATTCGGGGGATGGGAAATTCGAGGCGCTGCAGGATCTCTTCGGTAACAAATCTGGGGCCAAAGGCAAAGGAAAGACGAAGCCGGCAAAAGCAGGGAAACGGAACAAGAAGCCAGAGGAGATTGGGCCATCCGGGAAGACGTATACGGCTTTGGAGCAACAGGTACGCACTTGGATATATCCCTGCTATGCTGAGAACAAGAATTCATCAATATTGTTATGTATATGTAGGTTCGGATATTGAAGGCAAAATATCCAGGCGTGCTGCTCATAATCGAGGTTGGGTACAAGTGCCGATTCTTTGGAGAAGATGCGAAGGTGCGCCGAACTCAATCAGTTAAGCTTTGTCTACCTTTACTGACAAAACTTCACAGATTGCGGCGAAGGAGCTTGGCATAGTTTGCTATATGGACCGAAATTTCCCGACAGCTAGTATACCTACGCACCGGCGAGACATACATCTAAAGAAGTGAATTTTGTCCTCGCTTTTGGACCATGTCTTCTAATAGATTTCTCCACCTAGGTTATTATCGAAAGGTCATAAGGTCGGCATAGTTGAGCAGACCGAGACAGCCGCCCTCAAGAAAGTTGGCGATAATCGCAACGCGCCCTTTGAGCGAGATCTCACCCATCTATATACCGCTGTCACGTATGTTCCATCCCCTTCATATATGCGACGGATCATTATAACGTTCCCCGCAGATACGTTGATAGTCTGGACTCTGCCGATGACCTTGACCACTCGCCGCCGCCATTGCTCATGTGTATTGTGGAGAGTTTGCTCGGTGGGATGGGTGTGGACGAAAAAGTGGCCATTGGAATGATTATCCTTTGCCCAAGCACAGGGGACGTGGTTTGGGATCAGTTCGAAGGTAGGGTATTTCTTTTCGTATGCTTTGCAAGACGCTGATTTCTTGATGCTAGATGGACACATGCGTACTGAACTCGAAGTATGTTTACGGACACTGGTGTTTTGATTTTTCTAACATATACATGTTATAGACAAGGATGATCCATACCAAGCCAGCCGAGCTTCTACTTCCAGAGAAGAAGCTCAGCAAACCCACAGAGCGAATGCTTGCGCACTTTGCTTCGTGAGTCACCCCAGAAATTTCCCAGACAGAATATGTGTTCTAACGTAACTCCTCTTGGCCATGCAGAAGTGCGAGTTTCGAGCATGGTATCCGAATGGAGCGATACAAAAAGCAAATGTCGTATACTGATGCTTTTGACTTTGTATCGGATTTCTACACGAAGAAAACGAAGAATGCCAAGGCATCTGAGAGCTTTACCTCTGGTACATTTCTGATTTCTGGGCTTGGAACATACTCTGACGCCCGCGCCTTGAAGGAAAGCTCATGGCAGCTGTTACCGACCTCCCACAGCAGGTCGTCGTTGCCCTCGCACAATGCATACAGCACCTTGCGGCGTTTAACATTGCGGATGCATTGCTCGTCACGCAGTTCTTCAGCAAATTCACGACTAGAGCTCATATGATCCTGAATGGGAATACCCTTACGAATCTGTCCGTCTTGTCTCGGCCAAGTTTATACCGTATCATCGTACTCATCTCGCGAACGACAGGGAGATATACGAGAATGAAACGGACTTCTCGACCAGAGGCTCTCTCATGTGGATACTGGACCGCACAAGCACGAAGTTTGGTTCTAGACTACTCAGGAATTGGGTAGGAAAGCCATTAGTGGACATGAAGTAGGCATTCTCCTTCCTCTACCTTTCGAGCACGTCCATCTCATTGTTGGAAAGACTTCTCCAGGAGCGAATAGATGCTGTCGAGGAGATATTCACGAGCCCGTCGATGAAGCTGGTACAACTCAGATCGCTTCTTAAAGGTCTACCGGATCTTGCAAAGGGACTATGCCGAATTCAGTACGGCAAGGTAATGATATTACTTGTCGCCATCTTTTCGCAGAAAAAGCTGACCCTTCTTCACTGCAGTGCGCAACTAAGGAACTCTCAACCCTCCTTCCTGCCTTCAACAAAGCTGCCACCACCTTCGCCTCTGTCTCGTCTCCCTCCGACGTTGGCTTCAAATCTCCACTTCTTAACGAAATCATATTCGCCTTGCCTCAGCTGCGCGAGCCTGTGCAGGAGCTGATAGGCACGATATCATTGAAGAATGCTGCGGAGGGGAATATGGAACTCCTGTGGACTGACCCGGAGAAGTATCCGGAAGTCAGTAATGCCGACATGGTGCGTATGGTCTAGTGATTGGCGTGGTCAGGTCAGCTTAGATCGCCTCTGTAGGGTATCCAAGCTGTCGAGATTGACTTAAATGATGAACTGAAATCTAGTATGTAATTTTTTCTTGGTTATTGACTCGAAACACATGTCTAACGTTAACTAGTCCGGAGGGCATTGAGAAAACCATCTCTTCAGTATAGTGTCTTAGCTGGAGAGGAGGTGAGAAAGCTCCCTCGTCCTGTATTTTACGAAATCTAACCTGTGTGGCAGTTTCTTGTAGAAATCCCTCGGGCAGATGACAGGATCGTCCCACCGGATTGGCAAGTCGTCTCTAGGTGCGTCAGTGTTGTGTAACTTGTTCTCGAACTCACTGACGATCTGCCTTACTGCAGCACCAAGAAGGTCCGCCGCTATCGTTCGCCTGCCATCCGCGCCAAAGTGGAGGAACGCGCGCGCTTCAAAGAGCAGCTAGATGCTGCAGCCCATGCCGCCTTCCTGTCATTCCTCGAGGAGATCACGCAGAATCATTATGCTCTCCTTCGTGACACCGTCAACAAGCTCGCCATCGCCGATTGTCTATGCAGCCTCGCACATGTCGCGACAAATCAAGGATATGTCAAGCCTACGTTCACACCTCCAGACGCGGAGGATGAGCTTCACATCGTTGAAGGCCGCCATCCAATGGTGGAGGCCCTTATGTCGGCTCCGTTCGTGGCGAACGATGTGTGCATGGGTGCAGGATCGCCACGGAGCAAGATCATTACGGGTCCGAATATGGGCGGAAAGAGTTCAGTGGTGCGAATGGTTGCCCTCATTGGAATCATGGCACAGGTTGGCTCGTACGTCCCTGCGAAGGAGGTCAGAATGAGCCTACTCGACGGTGTGCTGACGAGGATGGGAGGTGGGTAGTCTTTCTGAAGAGTGTTCTGGAGTTCTGATGTGTTGCATGGTCAGCGTCGGATGAACTCGCGAGAGGAAGATCGACGTTCATGGTTGAGATGTCGGAAACAAGCGATATCTTGCTCAGCTCGACGTCCAAGAGTCTTGTTATCCTGGACGAGCTTGGACGAGGCACATCGACGTTTGACGGGGTCAGTTATATCTCACACCTCCTTCACATATCATGTGCTGACTGCCATGCAGATGGCGATCGCTCAAGCCGTCTTGCAACACCTTGTCGAGGAGAAGAAGTGCAAGACACTTTTCATCACTCATTACCCCCTCGTCGCTATTGATTTGGAACGTCGGTTCCCTCATGACTTGCAGAATCTCCACATGGGCTTTAGGGAAGATACGAGGATTACTGGCGTCAGGGAGATTACATTCTTGTATCGCCTCACTCCTGGCCTTGCTAACGGATCGTTCGGAGTCGAATGTGCAAGGCTCGCGGGCTTGCCTGAAGAGATTCTGACAGCGGCTGGTCTGCAGGCAGAAAAGCTACGTGTACTCGTCGAGGAGCGGAATAAGCGCAACAAGTAAGCGTCGCCTTTTTTGCAGAATATTGACTGACTTTGTCACAAAGGGTACGGAAGGCTTGTCGCTTGCTCGCCGACTGCATGACGAATTTACCTCAACGCCCTTTACCGCAATTGCAAGAGCTTCGTGCCATAACCGAATCCCTAGATAATACCGCAGATATCTAACATCATCCAAGATCGAGGATCTATTTTGTCGATTTAGTCCGTTTGGCTTTCTTCGCCGCTACAGCCTCTCCGCCTTCCTCCACTTTCCTCTTGCCCGTTTTAACACCATCGTCGCCGCCCTTACTCGCCTTCTCGTCTTTCTTGGATGCATCCCCAGCTTGTGTCAGCTGCAACACCTGCTTGCATAGAGCTAACAGGGCAGCCGAGGATCGGAATCGTTCGCTCGAGCTGAGTTTGTTTTGCAGCTCCGTCCAGGCCGCAGGCTTCCATATTTTTGCAAGATCTTCAGGCTTGGATACATATCGCTTGGTTTGACGGGCCGCCAGCGGCGCAAGCTTGAGTACATCCTTGAGATGAGCGACTGTAGCTGTGTTCTCCTCACAAGCTTTGGATACAGTATCACATAGAGTCTTGTGGAGAAGTGGCATGAAAGCCAGTATCTCGTCGTTTTTGTCGCCCTGCATATAGTTATTAGCATCTTCCAAGCATTTAACATCGTCTCAGAACTTACAATATTCGGTAGCTGATTGATCAGCGTTTGGATGAGACCAAATACCTGCGCCTGGCGGTAGGAGTTCACAGCCTTTGGCGTCAGCTCGAGCAGATCATTACGCAGGCCCCATGCAGCGCCCGGATGCCGCTTGATGACATCGTCGAAGAACTTCGTGTTGAGATCCGATGCCTTGCGGGTGACAAAGTCCGTAAGAGACTCGCGGTACGCTTCGACGACGGGCTCGGGCGCCTCTGCGTGGAGCAACACTCGCGTGAGGTACAGGCTGCACAAACTGATAATTGCCAGCGCGTCAGCCGAGTGTACCTTGCGCGCCCGCGTGTGCAGATCCTTGAGGACCTGCGTAGCATCCTCCTTGCTGACCGCGGAGGGCACATCCTTCGCCTTGCCGATCCGCGCACGCAGCAGCCCGGCCACCTTGGTGGAGAGCTGCTGTTCGTCGGAGCCGGATCCCAGGACAAGGTCGACGAGGGGCACGATGAGGCGGATGATGATGGGCTGGTGGGCTGCTTCTTCATGAATATGTCCACGAGGTCGAGGATACGGTTCTTAAAGTGCGTGGCTTCGCGTTGTGCGTTTTCATCTGCAGAAGCGTTTGTCAATTTGACATTCAGATATAGGAATAATGGAATGAGAAAACTAACCTTTGCCTTTGCCCTTGGAACGCTCCTTGAAGATCTGCGCGAGCTGGTCGTCGATGGCCATCATTTGGTCATCGTCCATCTCTTCCTCTTCCTCGGACTCATCATCGGAGAGGCCGGTCGCAGGCTCAATGCCGTTAGCTCGCAAGGCCTCCATGATTTTTGTGCGGAGCTCCGGGTCTTCCTCTTCATCTCCAGCCTCGTCGCTTTCCTCTTCTCCATTTGATAATTCATCCTCATCCTCATCGCTGTCTTCTTTTTCCTCTTTTTCCTCTTCGTCTTCTTCAGCTTCCTCATCAACTTCCATTTCTTCGTCCTCATCCTCGTCTGCAACGAGCTCCTTCGGATTCCGTCTCTCCAGTTGCTAAACAAAGGATCAGAACACCATATATCAACTAGAAAACGCCCACGTACCGAAAGAATCAGGTCCACAGTGCTCTCCTTCACCGCCCCACTCAGCAGCCCAAAGCTCTGATTACCAACAGCACGCATATAGGCCGTCGCCTTTTCCAAGAATCCAATAATTGTATCGACGAGCACGTCGATCGGCTCCGTCTCGGCTTCAGTCTCATCCGCACCCGTCGATTTACGGGACTTCTTGGATTTTTTGGCCGAGGCAGGGAAGAGACGCGATGCGCCATCTATGCAAGCCTGCGCAGGCGTCAGCAAAAATGTTCAGGTTGGTGCTGGAAACCCTTACCTCGAGCGTCTCCGTCGCACTTTCGTCGGCCTCGTCCGCGGTATATTGCTGCAACAGCGCCGAGAGCAGCAGCAGCTCTGCGCCCTGCGCCGCCTCGTGCTGCTCACCCGTAATCTGCCAAGCACACCCATCAATCACCACCCACCACCGAACGGTAACACCACCCACCTTTCTCAGCCGCGCGACTACCTCCTGCGCCTTCGTGCCGAGAGCGCGCTCCTCGTCCTCGATCGCGACGAGCAGCTCAACGTGCTTGGTGTCCGCCTGCAGCTGCTCGATCGTGTCGAGCATCTTTGCGACCCAGAACTCGCCGTCGGCCGCGACGCCCGCGAGCTTCTGAGCCTTGTCTTCAGCGCCGTTCTTCACGACCGTCGACTGCGCGGTGAGCTCTGCGAGGCAGCTCAGCAGGCGGGCGCGGCATTGTGCGCGAAGGGCGTCGGAGAAGGGCGGGGTTGGGACGGAGTGTAACTGTAGCGTGCGGAGACGGAGGGGAGATGTTCGTGAGAATATGAGAGTGTGGTTTGAGGAAAGGGCGTACTGCTGCGAAGGGACTTTTTTCTGACTTCTTCCTGATTACGAAGAGCCCGTGCACGGTGAGCCAGTCGAGGATGAAGCGTATCCAATCGTCGGCTTTGGGGATTGCGCCATTTTTGATGAGACCTGCAAACTGGTCGATGATCCAGGATCGGCGTGCATTGATGACCTGCACATCATCCCTATGATCGGCCTGTCAGTTTGATTGTGGCCATTCATTAGATGAAAGACGTACTTGTCGGCACCGCTCTCGTTAAGCTGCGTGAGCAGGTGATCGATGTAGGTCTTGATGCCTTCCACGTCCATCGTGCTCAGGATGGACTCGACGGTCTTTGTCTTGGTGAGCTTGTCGAATTGTTGATTCCCGTGCACGCCGGTCAACTGGACGATGAACGGAAGGCCGATTGTCGGATCCTTCTGCACCGTACTTTGTATGCTCGTAGCCTTGGAACCAAAGTAAAATCAATATTTATGAATTGGACAGAAAACTAAGAGCGACGCACGATCTGCTTCGCGAAGGTGTGTAGATAGCGATCATGCTGCGAGAGGTGGTTGATCCATGTCCGCATGAAATTTTTCGTGAAAAGCATGGGCAGCTCTGTTGCTTTTACACGGGGAAGTGCACGACGGAAGATCTCGAAACCCCAGTACTTTCGCTCGTTAGAAGCCGACGAAGCGAAAAGTGATTCTTCGATTTAAAGAATCAGCTTCAATATCATTGCAGGTGTAAAGATTACGGACCGTCCACAACTATCCGGAAGAATTCCTGGAAGGAACCCTTCGATGCCTTTTTGCATTCTGGAGAAGGTAGCAGCTCATCGAGGAGCAAGTCCCAGACGTAATGCACCTGCGGCTTCCAGGAACGTCCCCCTCCCTTCACCTCCTGCTCCTCGTCGACCGCAGCATCCTGTACCAACCCATTAACAAACTATCACAATGCAAATGCATGGTCTGCTCGCTGACCTTAAGCACTTTCGCCAGCGCCGCCGAATTCCCAACATGCAGCACCTCACCATGCTTGAACGTCGGCGCAAGCAACTTCTTCCACTCCAGCTCCGGCCACAGCCTCGCCATCGTCACCGCTAAGCGCGACCTTCTCAGGGCCCCACACCCTATTCTCCACAAATACCGCCTGCACGATTCCCTTCCTCGCCTCCTCCTTCCACGCGACGTCGCTCGCATGCAGCGCAGATGCAGCGAGGCCAAGTGCCCAGAATGCACTCTCGCGCAGGAAGGACTTTTTCTCGCCGAGCGCGAGCAGGTGCGCGACGACCTCGGCGAACGCCTCCGCGCTGCTCGCCTCCGCGGACGCGGACGGCAGCGGGCGCGTCCGCACGAGCAGCCCGGACTGCACGAGCGCGGTGAGGCCGAAGAGGCGCGCGAAGAGCGCGTCGCGCTCTTCCTGCCCGGACATCGAGCCGGTCGTCTTGGAGGCGTCGAGGACGAGCGCGAGGATCTGCGCGCAGGTGACGGTGTCGATGCGCGAGAGCAGCTGGGGTGGAGCATGAGGTGTGCTCTAAAGCGGGAGGTGGACGGGAAGGCGTACCTCTGTCAGTGCGACGGCGAAGCCGAGTCTGCTGCTCTCTCGCGGGCTGGCGAGGCCTCGTACCAGGCGGCGGATGGAATAGGAGACATCGCTTGCGTTCAGCAGCTCCAGATTGTCCTTCCTTACTGTCCCTGCGTCTCCTTCCTCGTCATCTTCCTCGTCCTCATCGTTTTCTTCGTCTTCATCTTCCTCACTGGTCTCAGGTGCCTTGGGCACAAACGACGTCTGGATCGTCTCGAGCGTGGAGACAAGCTTGACCAGAGGCGTTGATGCGGTCCTTTCTGTTCGACGATGAGAGGTCCCAGAAAAGCGGGAGAGTGGTGGACATCGTGCGTCCGTGCGTCTGCTCTGCATTTGAAGCTGCAGGTCGTTTGGATTGATTCGATCCAACAACCCGGCGCCACGCAAATTTGCGAATCTCGATGCAATCAGAACGTGACTTCATCTGCGTGATGTCACGCGATAAGATGAGCGCGTCGCGTTGAGCTCGCTCGCATCTCTTGCAGACACTGTCTTCTATGCAAGGTCAGCGAAGGAGACTAGGATGATCGCAAAAATGACGGAGAATCGTGGACAACATTTCAGGGAAAGACATTGCATGTGCGTAGAGTAAGCGGATCGATGAGAGAAATACCAGTGATAAATTAAAATCAATATTATACACTTCCAACCTTATGCTACATTATACACATCAACAATAAGTATTCCAAGAAAATAGCAATCTAAAGCAAAGTCCAAGCATCACATTTCATACTGATCCTCCCATCCACCACCACCAGGCGACGCAGGCCGCCACTCGCCCACTTCCTCAACAATCTCGCCGCCCATGCTCACGCACGCCTTCAACAGTCCCCCAAATTCCTGATCTTCATCCTCCCCTTTCTCCTCCTCGCCCTTCTCCTCCTCAAGCACAAGCGCCGCCAGTTCCGCAAGCCCTCTCGCTCCACGTCACGCCCACTCACGACTTCCTCGCCCCACATCTCTCCGAGCACTTTCTCCCGCGCATGCAGCTCCTCTCCCTCTCCCAGCACGAACCCCTCCATCTCGCCCTCCCCAAACAGCTCCTCATCCGGCACGTGCGCCTCACCGCCGCGCGCCGCACACAACAGCTGCAACCGCGTCGGCGCGCGCCCCAGCGCCGCGTCCGGCGCGAGGAGGTGCGCGGTGTGGTCCGCCTCCGCACCGGCGCCGAGCGGGTCGAGCAGGAAGGACGTCGCACGCCCGTGCGCAGTGCGCGGGCGCTTGCGCCGCAGCACCGCCTCTGCGGACTTGCGCTTCGTCGTGCCAGGGACAGCCATCTCTGGCACCTCATCCTGCCCGCTCTCACCCTCGCCCTCGACCGTCTCGAGCCGGACCTCGATGCGCCCGCCCTCTTCCACGCGCCGCCGCCACAGCTCCGTGCGGAACTGCACGACGTCCACGACCGCACGCGCGACCAGCGTCCGGCGCGGGACCTTCGCTCTTCCCGCCTTCTTCTGCGCCCGCGTGCGCGGCTCCGGCTCCTGCGCGCCGCCGCGCGCGAGCCACGGCACGCCCGCTGCAGCATCCAGCACGGCCTCGCCGAGTGAGTGTACGCGCTCCATGATGCTACCTTCCCCATGTTCGTGCGCGCACCGAGGTGAGCCGCGAGCACGCCGAGGTGCGGTGCGCCGCGCGGCGGGCGAGCGTACCCCTCGAGCGCGAGGATGAGAAGCACAGGTGCAGATGCGTCCGCGTCGAGTGCGAGGAGACCCTCGGCGGTGCGCAGGACGCTGGGGACGTGTGCGGGCGCGAGCAGCGGGCGGAGGAAGGCCTGCAGGTCCGGTGGGAGTGGGGATGGTGGCGCGAGAAGGGACGTAAGGTGCGCGACGAGGCTCGGGAGGGCGGCGGTGGGTACGGATTTGGGGAGGGTGAGGCCAAGCAGAGGCAACAGGCGGCTGAGGGTACGGGTGAGGGCTATGGGCGGCTCCGAGAGGAGGTACTGTGGGGTAACGTGGGGTTAGAACCGATCGACGGAGCAAATGCAGAGATGATGGGGAAAGGTGGAGGTCTCGTGTTCCGGAAAGATGACCATGCTCCGTATCTATACACACAAAGCCGCCCCAAAGCAGAGTTGGCCTTCCCCAATGGATGCAGCGCCTCAGAGCACAGTGAGGCAAAGTAGACAAAAGTGTCGTGTCCACACTGTCATGCCAATGTGTGAGAATTTTAGAGCAAGTAGCCGGTCTTCTGTATACGGATTCCGTGATGCAGTCATTCTCGTGGTAGACAAGTTGACAAACAGGGCGGACTCCCACATAATAACCGCCCCTTATACATTTGAAAAACTTACGACGGCGATGCTTTAATGAAAGCAGCCGAGATCCGTATACAGACAACCGACAAAGAGGCAGGCAAGTCCACGCAGAGGACACACATGGCACCCGCCCACACTTGGCTAACCGTAACAGGATACGAGCAACAAGGCACGAGCACCCCATACGCAACGAAGAACCGCACGAGCTGGGAAAGGGGCAACGGGGACGTCATGTGGGGAAATAGACTCACAGCAATATCGTGAAGCGCGTCGGCCTTGCCGGCTTCGCGGAGTGCGAAGGCAAGCGCGGCGCCGGCGGCGAGCTTTGCGGCACGACCCCAGCGGAGTGCCGCGCGGTCCATGGCGAGGTCGAACAGCACCTGTGCGCGGGGCGTAAGGCCCGGGTAGGCGAGACGGGTGGCGAGCGATCGTATGGATTCATGCATGGTGAGCTGGGAACGCGTTTGGGTGAATACTAGGACAGTAGGGAGGGAACAAGGCAACGCACCTTGTTGCGCTCATTGCGGGCTTCTTTTCCCTGGCCAGCCAGGTCCCAGCCGGCAGAGCTCCGGAGACTCTTGAGAGTGGAGACGCGGGTGTAGGCGAGGGGGAAATCGCGCTCGCGGACGTAGGCGTCACTAGTGAAGTCGGCGTGGGTAGTAAGCACGCTCTGGGAGGCATCCTCGAGCGTGCCGCAGGCAGTGCAGACGGCAGATCCGACATCGGGCGACCATTCTGTGGGCTGGCCGCACTGTTGACAGCGTCCGGCCATGGACGACTGACGCAGCCAGGATGTGGCTGGAGCGGGAAGGCAATGGCGGCACGGGACTTCGGACACTGCGTCGGGGCGAGCTGCCGGCGGCCGGACGGGTCTAGGCTGCCCCACATTCCGTTAGTGCGCAGACATGCGTCCGCGGAATGAGCGGATGGGTGCACTTATCCTTCAAGCTCCCGGAGGTCCTCCAATCTCCTGCAGACAACGTGCGTTCCTCAACGCCTTTGGCTCCTCCGGTATCTGATGTTCTAGCTGACGTTCTAGCAGTCATACCCAGGGAGCACGCCCAAGGCTAGATCAGACGTACAGCTCCTGGCTAGGCCCTCATAGCGCCTCTGCCTCACTACCACGCTCAGTTTGGAACCCACTTTTCTCTCGCTCGGCGCCTTATCGCCTATAAATCGTCCACTTCACCCCCGTTTCTCCACACAGACATCCATGTCTCAGCCTACGTCCCCCATCGAAGAACACCATGGGTTCCAATCCCAGTCGTCCAAGGCCGTCCGCCGCAGATTGTCCAGCGTGGACATGAAGCGGCCGACTATCATCAACTATGTCAGCTTGCAGGTGCGTCTCGATGTTGCTTGGTCGATATTCCACCTCAAACTGGAGAGCAGCCGATGTGGGTCGGCATAGGAGGGACCGTGGTGAACAACAACGAGAGCTATGAGGTCGCCATCTCCGTGCACGACTCTGTCTACAACACGGACTTTTCGTCCGTCATCCTCCCCTACCAGCCCAACGATCCTCAGAAGCAGGCCGAGGACATTGAGCAGCACATCATCAAGACCATGCGTGATTTCTCGCAGGAGCACGCCTGCAAGTTCCTCGGAGCGGGCGTGACGCTCGCCCTGCTGCGCGAGGTCCACTTCCGTCTCTCCGCGCGCGCCCATCACTGATGTCTCTCACCAGGCCCCGAATCTTTGCACGCGGCTCTGGCTTGAGCTCGACGTGGTTCCGATCGTTTTCCACATCAAGCCATACCACACTGACTCGCTTACCCGTCCGAACATCAAGCACCGCATCTCCTCCACGACGGGCTCGTACGTGCCCTCAGGCGCGGAGACGCCGACGGTGTACGTCGACCCGACGGTCTTCAACGGCGTGGACAAGAACCTGCTTTCCGCGGGTGGTCTCGTGCCGAAACTGCCGATCCCGCGTACTCTTGACGAGCAGGCGGATTCGGCGGCGCGCAAGTGTATCATGTATTTTGGGCCGAACAACGCGCCGCGGTTGAGCATCGGGCCGCGCAACCAGGTCGCGGTGGATTCGGGTGGGAAGATCCACCTGGTCGACGACCTCGAGATGTACCGCAAGACTGTGACGCAGCCGACGTGGGATGCGGTTACGCAGCTTGCGGATGAGCTGCGGGAGCGCAAGGTGAAGATCGGCTTCTTCTCATCGACCCCGCAGGGCGGTGAGTGCTTTCGTTCTAGTTCGCATCCGTGCGGAGAATGATCGTGTTGCCACGTTTGTAGGTGGAGTTGCCTTAGTGAGTGTGCCGCTTCGGCAAGATACTCCTTGATTGATATGATCGTTCAGATGCGACACGCGCTTGTCAGATTCCTGACGGCTTTGGATGTCGATGTCGCGTGGTAAGCTTCCTTCTGCGTCGTTCAAATGCGTTCGATCGCACCTTGGGGCCTTACGCTCCTTCGAACGCATCGTTCTATTTTTATCTTTTTATATCCATCCTCCCTACCTGCAATTCTATTTTCGTTGCTCCATTTCTGCGTCATTTATCACTCCCCTTCATTTTGGCATCTTTTGTCGCCGACTGACGCGCCGTATGACATTCCAGGTATGTCCCCAACCCATCGCCATCCGTCTTCCGCATCACGAAGAACAACCACAATATTCTTCAAGGCGTCGCGCCCGCGACGCTCCGACTCACCGACGAAGCAAAGGAGAACTTCGACTCGTGGATCACCAAAAACGGTCTCCGCTGGACTGCCGAGGGTGGGCCCCTCGCCGCCGGTGGTGTCGACATGGCCTTCGTTGGTGCGTGGCCATCCTAATTCCTCATGTCACATCAGAGCACTGACATCATAGGGATAGATGATCCACAGATGCCAGGGCTCATCCCGCTCATCCGAAAGGTTCGCCCGGAGATACCTATCGTTTACCGCTCGCACATCGAGATCCGGAGCGACCTCGTGCACAATCCCGGTTCACCGCAGGAGGAGGTGTGGAAATACCTCTGGAAAAACATACAGCTCGCGGACTTGTTCATCAGTGCGCTTTATGTCCCGTCTCTCACGTCAGGTCGAATGACTTGTTCCGCGCAGGTCATCCGGTCGCCAAGTTCGTGCCTAGCGATGTACCGATCGAGAAAGTCGGCTTGCTGCCCGCTGCAACCGACTGGCTCGACGGCCTTAACAAAGAGTTGGACCAGTGGGATTCGCAATATTACATGGGGAATTTCGCACGCTCTGCGCAAAGGAGAAGATGCACGAACTGCAGTGGCCCGGGCGCGATTACATCGTTCAGATCGCGCGTTTCGACCCGGCGAAAGGCATCCCGGACGTGATCGACTCGTACGCGAGGTTCCGCGCTTTGCTTGCGAAAGCCGGCAGGATCGAGTCCAGCACCCCGCAGCTGCTGATCTGCGGCCACGGCGCCGTCGACGACCCCGACGCGAGTATCATCTACGACGAGATGATCAAGCTCATCAGTCAGGAGCCGTACGTCCAGTACACGAAGGACATCATTGTGATGCGGCTGCCGCCGAGTGACCAGCGTGCGTACTTTGGTACTCGAAGTACTATCTGCATAAACATCATGAGAAACGCGAGCTGACGGCGTCCTGCGTACAGTGCTCAACTCGCTCATGCGCAACTCGACGATCGCGCTGCAGCTTTCCACGCGCGAGGGCTTCGAAGTGAAGGTCTCCGAGGCGCTGCACGCGGGCAAGCCCGTCGTCGCGTCGCAGACGGGCGGCATCCCGCTGCAGATCCAGGACAGCAAGTCCGGCTTCCTGTGCGAGGCGGGCGACAACGCGACGGTCGCGCAGCACCTGTTCGACCTGTATACGGACTCGGCGCTCTACGCGCGCATGAGCGCGTTCGCGAAGACGCACGTGAGCGATGAGGTCGGCACGGTCGGGAATGCGGCGTCGTGGCTGTACCTCGCGGCGATGTACTCGCGCGGGCAGAAGGTGCAGCCTCGTGGGCAGTGGATCAACGATATGATGCGGAAGGAGACAGGCCATCCGTATGTGGAGGGCGAGACGCGGCTGCCGCGCGGGGGCTTTAATGTGCTGGGCGAGTAGGTGCAAGGCTGGTCAGACGTTCTCTCGCTGTGATGAATATCTGTACTGATAATAGTGCGTTGCTGTGTTGTTTTGACAATCGTTTCTGTACATAGGACATGCTGTGAATGACAGTGCTGTGGATCTGGTGGACTATGTACTGGTAGAGAGGCTGCTCCATTAATTTTCGATCAGGGATGCCTATATACACAGACTTGACATTATACTCTTGACAATTAAGACGTTTTGCATCGATTTTGCATTTGCATGTTTTCTGCTGTTGGGAAATTTGTGGACCCACAAGGACCAGCAAGGCCGCTGATTTGATCCCGGCCGGGGCGGATCGCGCGGGGCCAGACCTGGGACGCGCGCGCTTGGGCTTTTTGTCTTCAGCCCACCATATAGCCCTGCCACCCTCCTCTTTTCTCTCAATCTCCACCAACATGGAAGTCGACATGCACTCTCCGTCGTTTCGTACCCTCCGTATCGACAACACCCTCAAGCGATCCCGCTCGCCAGACACGCCGAGCCCTCTCGATCGGCCCTCTGTACGTGTCCCTGCAGCGACGTGCAATACCACGCTCATTAGTCGCATTCTCCTCGACCACTGGCCGTGATGATGGTAGAAACGCATATCGCTCTGCGTGAGCCACGAGACGTACGCGCATGCGCACACATACGACGCGCCACCCCACCCGTCGAGCTTCGCGCCCACCGCCCACGCCCGCAACAACGGCCACGCCAATGGCAACGGGCGCGAGGAGGGCTGGGTCGTGCAGACGCGCAGCCTCACGCTCGACGTCCCCCCATCATTCGGGTCAACCAGCACGCAGGCCCCAGCAGCGCCTCCTCCTCCGACGACACGGACGAGCACATGGTGCGCCCGCCTCTCCTCCCACGCCCGCACGTCTGACACCCTTGCCCGCAGAACCTCGACGAGGCCGCGCCCCCCGTCCCCGCGATCCACATCTCCACCTCGCCGCCGCAGCCCCCGAGCACGCTCCCGCCCTTCCCGCACCCCGCGCACTTCCTCAGCGCGCCGCCGCCGCTGCCCACGCCGCCGCTCCCGGGCGCGCTGCATCCGCACCCGCACCCGCCGCGCATCACCATCCAGCCCGCGTCGCCGCACTCGCCGCAGGCGCAGGGCGCGCAGTGGGCCGCGCCCGTGCCGATGCAGCAGGATGGGGCGCCGGGGCCGCAGCGACGGCCGCGCGTCATGATGGGTCCAAGGGCGGACTGTGAGAAGTGCAGGCTGGGGGTGAAGGGGCATTGGATGCATTTTGACTAGAGCGGGGGGGGTGGGGTGGATGATTATGACCACTGTACCACTGTAGAGGTGGGTTGATGCTTGGGACGATGCATGCATACATCGCATTTGTTTTATTCACGTTTTACAGTATATTATGACACGACATGCAATGAAGTACTTATTAGACTGCACAATATGAGATTGGACACTGGACAAAAATGCTTGAAGCTACAGAATGCGAGAATGGAGACATCGAGCTGCTGTATACTGGCAGAATACTAAGAGCGGACACAGCAAAGGAAACAAAACAACGAAGGGGGGTGAGACGACCGTCATAACGTGAATGGAGTAGACGCTGCTATATCGTTGATGGGACAAGGCGCCATTGTAGCAAGAAGACCTAGTCAGAGCTACAGTTCCTCGTCTTCATGTCGAGAACTCTTGCCTGGTCAATTTGTCAGTTCATACACAGTTATCACCGAAGCAGAAACATACGTACACACAAAGGATCCAAACTGTACGTTCTTCCCAAAAGCTGTTGAAATTACCGGTGCTCGCTGCAAATACGCCACGCCCATGGGCCGCGTCGGAGCAGCATACAGAAACACCCAAGATTGCGTCCACTCCGAAGGCAGGGCGTCTTTGAGACGTTGCGCACCTTCGCTTTCAAGGTCTATCTTCTCAGAGCCAGAAGCAGTCACTCGGAATACGATGATTCGGTGTGAGTCCACAAAGACGCCGTCCACCGATGAGTTCATCGCCTTGGGTCAAGGAACACAGGGAAGTCGGATGGATCGGGATTCTGGAGCCAGTCTTCCAGGGATCGCACGTTTTCCGCCTGGGGAAGCATAAACACGGAGCCGCCCAACAAGGTACATATCGGTCGACGGCGTCCGAAGCTGTTGTCGTTGAACAAGGCATACATCCACTCCGCTAGCACGATTTTGGCCACCGCACGCGTAACCTCAACAGCCGCAAGACTGACAAAGAGTGCAACCTGCTGCTCGCGAGAGAAGAGAGCCACCGCCGTCGCCATGAGCTGTCGGACGCGTTCCCCGCGCACGGCGAACCGCAAGATGGCGTATCGCTCTAGATCCGGCGCCTCGTTCCCGCCATCGCAGACGAAGATGCAGTCCGGGATCTGCTCTGCAGGGCCGAGCAAGAGGCGCGCCATGTCGCTGAAGAGGACAGCTTGAATACACTGGTTCACGTAGGCCTCGTAGTTCCGCTCCCCTCCAGGATGTGTCGTCAATCTACGACACGTACGCAGATCTGGGCCCCATTTGTTGTATACATCGCGGAGGACGGCGCATGTCCCAGCCGTGCAGCAGGCTGGTACCGCCGTTCTGAGAAACACACAGTGCGCAAAGAGTCGGAGACGTACCCGATTGCCTCGACATCCGCCCAGACCGGGGGCGGCATGATATAACAATGTCCGTCTCTTTGCTTCGCCCATTCCTTGTAGTTAGAGGCGAGGGGTGCCGTCGCCTGGATGAGGACGCGAGCGGACATCCGAAATAGTCGGGATGGTTGACCGAGGTCCTCGTTCGAGTCGCTCAGAGCCCACACATCCTGTGACAGGTGGCGTGTGTCCGTCTGCTTGCCGGCATGAAAGCCTTCGTGGTCAAACAGATAGAAGCAGTCTGCGTCTTGTTCAAATGCAGTTGGAAGACCCCTGTATAGCCTGTACACCAGAAGGTAGTAGATGAATAACGTTTTCCTATATAGTGGTCAGCGTTCGGGTTTCAAGACATGATATCTGTAGTCACCAATCCCAGTGTGCCCCAGAAGAACAGCCAGGAGCTCATAACAATCAGGTTCTTCCAGTCTTGCTTCGACAGTTTTTCTGAAATTGATGTATTCCGAAAGAACAACCGCAGTGGAAGGAACGTGTCTCGAGCCTGTAAGAGAAGCTAAGTCAAGATGTGAGATCTCCCGGCGGGTCTTGTCATGGTCCAGGACCGTTGTCGTGAGAGGATCATTCGCTGCTTTCCAAGTGCTGTTATACAGGCTTTCGAATGCCGAGTGCTCCATGATTGCCGTGCAGAGTGAGACAGTTTGTTTTCGGTCAAGATATCGTCAATGGATGGCAGAAATGAGCGGGGAAAGAATCGATAAGAAAACCTGAGTTGCCGTTCACAGTATTTGAGTCCAAAGTTTTTTGAGCTTGGTGAGCGTGCTGGTTGGCAACTGGCCTTTCATTGAATAGCACGGACGGGACGGACGGGATGACGTCATCACTCAGACTCAAACCAGTGGCTCACCTGTGCTAGTCGGTCCTCCATTTCGTAGTCTCAAGGGCAGATTTTGTTCAAAGGTTTTGGCCAACCAACGCAGGATGGAAGGGAACGTTAAATATCATATGACATATGCAATCAGAGAGCGCTCGAACATGAGTGTCAAACTTCAAATCAAACGGTCCGGACAAGGCAAACTGAAAACGAGAACAAAATCAAATCAATCAAATCAATCAATCATGTACAGCGGAACAGAACGAGTCAAAGCAAACGAACGGAAGTATGCAGTAGTAGGTGGATGGATAGAAGGATGTCTCGCGCGCAGGGCGGAGGGAGGTAGGAAGGAATATGTAGCAATGAAATTAAGGCGGGCAAAACAGTCCTGACTAAGGTGTGAAAATGCGGGCGGAATTGGAAGAAGGAATGCCGAGTCAAAGAACAACTGAACAAATAAATGCACAAAGATCGGAACAAACGAGGACAGCTAGGTCGCGTGCAGACGCACGTGGACCATCACGATGATAGATGGCTGGCGTAGATGAGGTGGATGGGTGATGTAGATGATATGAATGGGTTGTGCGGGGTATGCTGTGTGATGTGTTGCGTGTGCAGAGAATACACGGCCGGCAAGCGGACAGCGATACAGATGTGGATGTGATGCTGGATGGGTGGGTGATATGGGGATGCTTCTGGTAATTAGCCCGAAGCGTGCTGCTCTTGCGATTTCGATTCCAATTTTCTCCATTTTCTGATCTTGTGGGACGAGTGCGGGATCCCCGCGAGGCAGAGCGAGGCGACGTTGACGAAAGAGTGAGTATGTAGCGGTGTGCCGGGGCACGGGCGCGCTAATCGATAGCGCGCAAACGAGAGAGACGGCTCAGAGGCCAGACGGACATGCAGACGGGATGAGGCGTGGAGGAGACATGACGAGGCATGCGATAGCGGACGTTGCGGAGTCGGGACGATCATCGAGTGAGCGTGTGAAGCATGTAGGTGCGAACACATCGTGTGACGGGGCGGTACGGGGAAAGGAAATATCTTCTCAACAGATGGCTTAGATCGACGCGACGCGCCATAAGGGACCGTATATGGGCGCGAGAATAAGAGGGGAAGTAGAAGGAAGGGGAGCATAGCCGGAAGATTGAGAGTGGGCGAGAGCATATGGGGAAGAGAGAGACCGTTGCAGCCAGCTATTAGAAGCCGCCAAAGCGAGCGGGATCATATGTCTCCGCGCGCACGAGCGGAGCCCGTCTGGTAAAGCCGAATTTCTTGTTTTTAAGAATGTTATTCTTGGTCGGCGGTGGGCAAGGGCTGTCACCGATATCTGTCTCCTCGTCCTCGCTCTGCGTGGCATCCTCAGAGAGCGCATCGAGGCCAATGCCGCCACGGCGCCCGCGAGCTGCATTCGCAGCAGCAAAAAGCTGTGTGGGCCCGCCGACAATGGGCGCGCTGCTGCGTTTCGGCTGCTGCATCCCCGCGGATCCCAGTCCCATTGCTTCACCGTATGCATACGACTTCGTGCGTCCAAACTTGTTCTTGCGGAACTGGTCAAGGTCCTCCTTACGCGAAGCAGCGTGATGAGGGTCGTCCATGCGCACATACCCGCTCGGCTGGCAACGCGCGCTAGATTCCTTGTAGTACTTGCAGTACCCGCCCTCGAGGACATACACCTCGGGGTAGTGAACGCGCGGGTAATTGTGGTTATTCAACGCACGATCCTTCGAGCGGAGGTACTTAGCGCTGCAAGGCCGTGTAAGATCGCAGCGAGAATATAAGCAACGAGAGGCACTTACAAAGTGGGGCCCTCTTGAAGCTAAACTCACAGTGGAAGACAAGGATCTTCTTGGAGCCGCCCTCGCCGCTTGTGCTAGGAATAGGCTTATGCACGCCCGCGCCAAGGAGGAACTCCTCGAGCGCCGCAGTTGTGTTGATGTTAACAGCTCCAGGAATGTGGCCGCCGTTGTACTCGTAGTCAAAGCGGCAATCGATGACTTGATAGGATGCAATCTGGGAGTTATACTGACCATCGAGCAGAGCGTCGAGCTGTGGAAAGACGCGGTCAACACTACCCCATAACAGGGACATGCCATGCAGTACGCACAGTCTGGGAGTTGATCCTCATCAACCCATCCTCGCGCACGCGATGGCAGGGCAAGATCTTCCCATGCGCCTCGTTATCACCAAATCCACCAAGTCCCGTGTTTTGCGCCATCATACGCGTCCTGGGACTCTGAATCTGACTCTCCGCCCTGTCCTGCAGCGACATCGCAGTCACGCCCGTCAGAGGCCGGAAGTCTTCCGTGCCATCGCAGCGGCGGATAGTCTTCACATGCTGGCGCTTTGCGTATGCCTGCGCAGGCGACGAGTGCTCAAATGACGACTCGTCGGAGAATGAGTCGCCGAGCGCGCCGAGCGGCATCATGGCAGAGAAGGCGCGACGTGGGGGCGGGAGCTGCGCCTTCAGCAACGACGGCGCCTGGTTCTCCTGCTCGGCGTCGGGGTGGGCCGAGCGTGAAGACCCGGAGGACGGCGGGACCATGGCGGACAAGGCAGGGCGACGAAGGCGTTTGTTCTGCGAAGGCTCGCCGAGGCCGCCCAGCGTTGGCTTGTTCATGCGTTCAAGCTTGAGGCAGCTGGGCGACTGGAAACCGGGTGAGCTATCCAGAGCAACGGTGCCGGCACGACGACGACCGATGAGTTTTTCTGGTGAGGTAGAGCGGCGCTTCTTCGGGTTGGCGAGGGTCGAATCGTCGCGCGTCGGGGACATGGCGTCGAAGAAGAGGTTGTTGAAACCGGTGATGGTGGGCGCGGCGGAAAGAGGCTCGGGCGAGGAGAGCAGCGCGTCGTTCACGGGTACGGTGAAAGACATGTCCACGTCCATCGCGTCCGACGAGTCCGCAATGATCTCAGGCTAAATCGTAACATGGGCGCAGCAAACGCAAGGGAGGTGCAAAGTTAGCCCAGATCGTCCATATGTAATGTTCAGCCGGAACCCAAATACACTCACCACCGTGTACTGGGTCTCCTGCGGCTCATGCTCGACTGGCTGCTGCTCATGCTTGTACTGCATCCATTCCATGGGGAGCGCAGAGCGCTGCGTACGCTTGCCTTGGGAGCTGCCCGACTTGATAGACGCCGGCACGGGGCTCGGCAACGAATCGTTGCTGACATCGCGACCGAACAGGCGTGCACCGCTGGTGAGTGCACGAGGGCGCGTCGTAGGCTTCACGCTGAGTGTAGAGGATGGGCGCGAGGTACGTGGCACTGCGGGGGAGATGTCCATGGGAACGTGCTCTGTATCGCTCTCTAAGGCGATGGAGATAGCTTCATGAGGAGGAGAGTTGAGAGACATCGTGGAAGCGAAGGAAAGCTCCAAATCTGAAGAGAGGAAGTCGTCAACATCGTCTCTCAGGCCTGAGACGCGCTGACTGGGCTTGCGCGAGGGTGCGGGCGGAGGAGCGAGGAAGCGGGAAGAGATATTTTGTGAAGGGGCTGCGAAGAAGGCTTGCATGTCGTCTGAATCTGGGTTAGAAGAGGTGTATCTCTTCTGTCTCTTGTTTGCGGGTTTATACTCTTGAAGGTCTGTACGACGTTCGCGAACCGAAGGCATCGTAGTGGAGAGAAGGCGTGTTTGGTGAAAGAGATGAACGAGATACGTGGGAGGAGAGGGCGTCGTTGAACGTTGAAGTTCCGAAAGTACGTTTCAGTACAGAGGTGGCAGGAGTGTCGACAGTACAACAGGAGGGGTTTGGCGACACAGGGTTACACGGAAGTCGATACAGGATGATGGGTACAACAACACAGTTGAGATGAGAGAAGGAGATGTGGCAGGAAGAGAGAGTCAACGACCAGCGTTCACAGAGAGTTGGGACTGGCTTAAATTACGAACCGAATGTGGATGTAACCTCAACGTGGAATCGTGGCTGGCCGAAGTTCAATAGTGACAGCCGGCTGAGGACAATGGTCGATCGAATCAGCAATCTGAGTCCACCGAGGAACATCTGGAGAGAAGCCAGCATAAAGAGCGATCTGGGGCCTGGCCGCATGCCAACAATCCATTGTTCGCCTCCTTTAGAGGGCCTCGCTGCAACACGCGCCCGAATGATGTCCGGCGCACCGAAACCACAACATTTGTCCGCTCGCGCGTCAGTTCATCAGCATTATAAAGCTCACCTTGGCGTAATGAGTGTATTGACGGAGGAGGCCGCGCCTGGATGGAAGAAAGCGAAACAAAGACGAGGTCAGCAACGAAATCTTGAAGAAAGCAACAGTGGGCGAGTGCGAACGCAAAGGAACACGAAGAGAAGGGGTTCTCACGATATTTGAACAGGGGGAACGGGTCGCACAAACAAACGGTGTAGCAGATTGTGGGTCCAACGATGCTTCCTTCCTGAGCATATCGGGTGGTGAGTGCGCTTCTCTCGGCGATAGGACAACAGACAACGTACCGAAAAAGTTCAAAACAGAGAAGATAGATAGAAAATAAATGTACGCGCCGTAGTCGTCGACGATGGTCGTCCTGAGAGGTCCTGAAGGATATTTCTCGCCAGCCTCCCTTTCTCTCTGTTTATACCGCGTTTGCACCCTGTTCGTTTTCCGCACGTGACCGTTTACCTTCCCATCAGGTTCAGGCTGAGATCTCCGGCAGTTCCTGGAGCACACAGTCGGCGCTTTCGGAGCGGTCTCTGCATGTTTTTCGTCGTTGTTTGCTATCACCCTCGACGTCGGTGTCCCCACCCGGCCCCACTTGTTCTCGACCTCTGATTCATGCACTTTGTATCAATCTGAGCAACTGAAATCTGTGTTTGAACGCGCCACGACGCGTCAAGACGCGTCTGTGGCTGACGACTCCACCCTCATGTTTTGGGAACAAGGGACTTACGTTCGCATGCTCATTCGTCTCATGTTGATCTCGGCTACGCTCTAAGACAAGGCGCTTGAGTTTCGCCATTCTCCTGCTTTGTCCTTTTTGTTCCAGCATGGCAACGATACAGCAAAACACAGCACGCATTTGCCAAACGGATCGAAAAATGAACTTGCATCTATTACATGATGGCCGACTTGCCCAGTCGAAGTCGGAATTTCGGATCATCGTCGTCCAGCGTTCGTGCGCCTTCGCCTCGTTCAGCAATTTGTCACCTTTACTAACATCGGTGATTGTCTCTTCATTTACACTAACAGATCCGGAACCTCCGCGTACGTCGTCTCTTCTCCGTTTTGTTCTCCCATTTGATGCTGCCGACGTCACCCCTACTCGCAGGTGTGATGTCTCAGTTGACTAGTTTGGCCTTGAACTCCTCCACAGAGTGATCATAAAGGTAGTCGTGGCGCGGGAAAACGTACGACATCTCGTCGTGCCGCAGTTCTGGGTAATTGTCCCTGATTACCTTTAGCAACTCATCATACGCGACCTGACGCGAACGAAGTCATGTCAGTCCATGTCATTGTTGTATAATCGGTCCCGTGCACTTACCTGGTACCCTGCCTCATTCAGATGCAGACCGTCGTATAAGAACTGCTCGAGCGAACGCTCGTCCTTGCCAGCAGCCTCCCACAAGCGAGTCCATACATCAGCGACTGGCACACCTTCCTTCTCCCCAATAGCCAGCACTTCCTGAGCATATCTCTTTGTAGCCTCGAACTGTCTATCTAGCTCCCTCGGAGGATCTCGGCTCGCCAAATCGGCGCCTCGCTGGTACGTATTCACAGGCGGTGGAGCAATGAATATAATCTTCGTGACTGGTGAGTGGAACGGCGATGCTGGTGATCTAATCATGTGGATCATCGTGGACAGGTTCTCTGCGAAGCGCTCGAGCGGGATGTGCTGCGGCTGGCCAGGAAGGCAGGCATCATTGGTGCCGAACCAAATGATGAGCAGACGTACGGACGGAACATGTTGTTGCTCGTGCTGCTTTGCTATGATCTGCAGATAACACAGTCAGAGATCATGACGCCAGGCTTGTGGTTTGCACGTATGGTGGTACCGGATGGATAGCGCTGCGTACCTTCTCGAAGACGGGCAGCGCCCACTCGGTGTTGTATCCAGAGAATCCACGATTCAGGACGTCAAGCTTGCGAGCATATATGTCTGTCGACAGATGATTTATGATATGATCAGTTTGCCCTCTGGTCGTATATCGTGCAGATGCGTGTACGTACGAGCAAACCGCGCTCCAATTCCATTGAACTCCCATGCACCCTGCGTGATTGAGTCACCAAACAGCATAATAGCATCTAGATATTTCGCAGCCATGATTGAATGCTCAGAGATGAATGCACGATGTCGTCTTGCTGTGTGCGAGACCGGGGGGATGCTGTCCGTAGCAGCTTGTTATCTTGCCGACGGCCCGGAGAATGCCGAAGCGAGCTAACACAAAGACGCTTGGTGAAATTCCCACGGTGCACCATTACGACTTACTTACCGCCACCACCACGACGATGTCGAGCAGAGCAGGCGGCCTCTATGGCGGCATCCAGTTCTCTACTGGCGCTGCCTTCATCTCATCCATCTCACAAGACACTATACCTATACCAGCTTCCAACAGCACTTCCACCACCAGCGAAAATGAATTGAAACCGACCACTGCCGATCTTGCTGCCCTTCCGCCCGCGACGGCGGCAGCGGCAGCAGCCCAAGATGCAGGCCCTCAGGGAGGACTGAACAAGACCACAGCCGGTATCTAGTCTCGTTACGCACCGCATCTCCTAGACTGCATTACTCAAAACCCTGTTCCCATCCCACCCATAACCCTGTTTACGCATCGCACGCATGCGCCGTACAAAGGATGGTCCGCCGCACTCGCATTCGCCCCGATCAAGAGGAAGGCCAAGCCGGGTGCGGCACGACCGCCGCCGCCAGCTGCCTTCTCGCAGGTCGGTGTCGTGAGCGCGCCGCCCCAGCTGTCCGCCACGGCTGTCATCATGGCGCCTCCGACGCTGATCGAGCAACCGAAGCTCGGCAGCGAGGATCCCACGCAGGCGCAGAAGAGCGGGTGGGGGAAGAAGGTCAAGCCGCCATCGATGGTGCTGGATGAAGATGTCAATGGATTTAACAAGGCGGTGGGGAAGAAGCGCGGAGGCGGGGGCAAGAAGAATCGAAAGGTGCGCATTTGTTTTATTGGTGCATCTCGAAGACAGGTTTTACTTTGCTGTTTTGATGCTGTAGAACAAGCATGTCCAGCCAATGGCCATTTGGGATCCTACTGAACAATACGATCCGATGCGCCCCAATGACTACAATGAATACAAGATTTGGAAACGGCGCGAGATCGAGGACAGACGCCAGAGAATGGCTGAGCAGCGGCGTCTGGACGAGAAGAAACGCCTCAGGCGTAGCAGCAGCTACAGCGACTACAGCGAATCTGGTTCCGAAGATGACAGACCGAGAAAATCTGGTAATGAGACATCGTTTTCCGATTGCTACACATTGTTGCTGACATGATTTTCAGGCCGATTTGAAGATCATGATGACCGCTGGAACCGTGAAGATGAGGATCGACCAATGGATGGCATTGGCAGCGCTCCTCGCGGTCCGCCGCCTGCCACGCACGATGTCGAGATGTCAGGCGACGAAGCCTACCAGCGTCGTCTCGCTATGTCTGTTGGCTTTCAGGCGTCTGCGGTTCCGGCGCCTGCCCCAACATTCCCGCCCGCCCCGACATTCACACCAGCGCCTCCACCTTCAGCTTTCGAAGACGGCAGCGGGCCTTCCGGCTCTGTCACACCACTCGCTCCTCCCCGGACGGAAACTGGAGACGAGGCGTACATGCGCCGTCTCGCATTGTCAACTGTATCGCCTCCTTCTGTTCCACCCCCTGCGACAGGCGACGAGGCATACCTCCGGCGTGCTGCTCTGTCCAGCATGTCTCGAATGGAGTCGTTGCCACCGGTCGCCCCCGAGCCAGTCGCATCTTCCGGCTACAATCCGTTTGCGCCTCCAGCTGTCCCGCCACCGCCTCCTCCTGGGTTCGCACCTGCAGGTGCTAGCTCGGACTTCGAAGAGCGGGTGAAGAACAGCAGGAATGCCGCTGCGGCAATTGCGGCCAAATTGAAGGCGCTCGCGCCACCTGCTGGTGCAGAGACAGCTACGCCCTCACCGCCTTTACCCATTGCGCAGGAAGAGCCGGGTCCTTCTGACAGGTATGTGCTAATACCATGCTGTCTTCACAATGCACTGAAGCGCAACTTGAAATGTATTAGGCCAGACCCCTCCGGCTTTGCGGCACGCCTCATGGCGAAGTGGGGACATAAGGAGGGGCAAGGCCTCGGCGCGGACGGTTCTGGAATCGTGCACGCACTGACCGTCGAGCAGGTGAAAGCAGGGAAGAACAAAGTAGGAAAGAACGGGAAGGGAGAGGCCAAGGGACCGAAGGGACCCAGCCAGGTCTCTAAGATGGGCAAGATCGTGAATGCGAATGAGGATGCAAAGGCTCGGGAGGACCGGGAGCGGTTCGGCGAGTCAAGCAGGGTGATTGTGCTCACCAACATGGTGGGCCCGGAGGATCTGGATGATGAGAATCTGCGTGAGGAAATCGGTGCGTCTTTTTGGTTGCGCGGCTGCGCTCGTGCTGACGTGCTGGGAATTGCGCAGGCGACGAGTGTGCCAAGAATGGAACCGTCGAGCGCGTCATCGTGCACCCAGTGCACCCGCCGCCTCCGAACCCGGACGATGCTGTGCGCATCTTTGTGCTTTTTGCGGGCCCCGCAGGCGCATGGAAGACGGTGCGCGAGCTGGATGGGCGGTACTTTGGTGGGAGGTCGGTCAAGGCAAGTATTTCCCTGAGGCGCGTTTCCGGCAGTTTGCCTTCGACGGGGCTTTGCCTTAGTTCTGTATTGCATGCTGGCGCTGCACGTTGGAGGTGCAGTGGTGTTATTTTCTATCTGCTTTACGCTCATGTTGCTTGTGTTTCTGTCTAACTTGCTTCCATTTGTGTCATATAATGATATCCATCAGGCTTGTTATCTATGCATCTAACGTGTTTTTCCTACTTATCAGCTTGGATCTCCGTCGAGTATTGCGAAGCGCTGAAGCCAGGCACCCCGAGGGAGCGATCTAAGTGCGCGACGCGGTGTCAAGCAGCCGTCTAACGAGACGGCGCAACGTGCCAGGCTGAACGTGTCTGCCTTCAGGCATCTTTCGCAGCTCTTCCATCGGAATGACGAGCAGACATGCTAAATACGCAAGGCAGCCCCCCTAACTCCTAATTATTAATAACCCATCCTATTCAGATCTTTCTCAACACGCATAAAGGATGCCTTCCGCTGCACTTCCGGCGGTATTGCGGGACATCCGTCTCTTTCATGCCTTGCCTCCGCGCTGCTGCATCGAGAGCTAGCTAGTCAGTCATGTCCGTTGTCCCATTGCTCTGTCTGGTTGCTCTCATCGGCTCGGCCGCGCGCGCTGCTGCACAGGAACACCTGCTATGGTTCCAGCAGCCGGCCACGACGCTCATGTACGTCCGCGTCTGATCCTTCCTCACGTTGTGCTCACGGACGTCTGCCGTTAGAGAGGCAATCCTGCTGGGTAATGGCCGCCTCGGTGCGGCGCATTTTGGCGCGGTCGCGAACGAGCGCTTCGCGTTGAATGAAGACTCGGTGCGTTGTACGCGTATTTCTTTGTCGGGAAGTGAGTTGATGGCGGGCGGTGGCTGGTAGATATGGGCGGGCTCGCCCTATGACCCGGCAAATGTGGGCTGCGCGGCATTTCTGGGCCAAGCGCGGGAGATCGTGAATGGAGGGTCGTGGCAGGAAGCGCAGCAGTTTCTGAACGCGCATTGCATGGGCACGCCGGAAAGCCAAGGTACGCGCTCATGTTACTGTCAGATATATATTGATGTTCACATGAATGAACGTGCACATATTCTAGCGGCGTATCAGACAGCGGGATCCCTGCTACTCAATGTCTCCGTCAGCGCTAACCCGATTACGAACTATAGACGACAACTAGATCTAAATACGGCTGTTATGACGATGACATATACTCAGGTCAGCGATTCCCCACTACCCCTGCTGCATGTATGCTATGTCTTTGCAGGACGGCGTGGACTATACCCGCGAGGCCTTCGTGAGTTTCCCTGCCCAAGTCATCGTAGTCCACCTCTCCGCCTCCCAACCGGGCCGACACTTCCTCAACGCCTCCCTTGTCTCACCCATGCCTAACAACGTTACCCGCGCCACTGCAAACAACATAATCTCCCTCACTGCCTCAAACTCTCCCGGCGCGGGCGGGCCCATTCCCGCAAACATGAACTATGAGTCGCGCATGCAGGTACTCACCTCTGGCGGCTCCGTGACGCCCGCAAATGCCAGCGGGCCCACGGAAAGCTTCATCGCCATCGGCGGCGCGGACGAAGTGACGCTGCTCATCGCCATTGCGTCCTCCTTCGTCGACTACACCGATGGTGCGTCGGGCAACGCCGCCGAACGCAATACGGCCGTGTTCGACGCGCTGCCCTCGACGGACTACACCACGCTCAAGGCGGCGCACGTGCAGTCGTACAACGCGATGTACTCGCGCGTGTCGTTCGACCTGTCGCCGAGCGGGTCGGGGGACTCCGCGGCGCTGCCGACGGACCAGCGCGTTCCGCAGCAGAATGGGACGCAGGTCGACGCGGGCCTGATCAGTCTGTTCGTGCATTTAGGCAGGTATTTGTTGATCAGCTCGAGCAGGGGCGGGGCGCAGCCTCCGAACTTGCAGGTACGTGCTGCTATACTCGTGTATCAAATGGGTCTCTGTAAATCTTGAGCAGGGGATATGGCAGACCGACTTGGATGCGCCTTGGAATAGGTGACTTGCTAAGGAGCGCACACCTTTGGTTCGATACTAATGAACACCTGTAGCAAATTCACAACGAATATTAATCTAGAGATGAATTAGTACGTCTGCTGTTCATAGATTGCACTTAAGTGTAACATTATATTCCAGCTGGGGCGCTGAAGTTATGAATCTGGCCGACACAGTTGAACCGCTTGTCCGGCTCATGGAGGACATCTCCGTTACAGGTGCGAGGACTGCCCAAGTAATGTATAATGCGAGTAGCACTGCCTCGGGGACTGGTGGAGGACCGGGCCAGGGAGCCCCTTGGGTTCTTCATCATAAGTAAGGCTGCTTTAAATTCGAGAAGTTTCGCGGTAGCTCACCTAATGAACAGTACTGATCAGTGGAGAGCAACAGCACCAAGTGCGTGTAGTTGATGCCATAAGAGTCCTGTATGACTGTCTGACAGGTGGGGTTCGTGAATAGTCGACGATGCCTTCTTTGGGTTCTGGCCGACTGGCGGCGCATGGGAACTCCAGACGCTCTGGGAACATTTTTTGTGCGTCATCGTGTCCTTTTCTTCCTCTTGTTCAATCTGAATTGGAGGCAGGTTTGATCCAAGTAATCGCACATTCGCAGCACGCATATACCCACTATTCCGCGGATCTTCGCAGTTCTTTTCGGAGACCCTTCAAGTTCATCCAAATGAGAGCAGGTTCATGATAATTTCCTCCATGTTAGCTTTCTCTAATGATAGTCGTCCTAATCATATGTAGCTGGCTCGTGGTTAACCCGTCATTATCACCTGAGCATGCCTTCCTTCCCGACGTCTCCATCACATTGGGCCCTACATTAGACAATGCTGTGCGTCCTCCCCGCGAGAGAACGATCTATCTGCTCGTGTACTGACTTGTAGCGCATCCAGCTTGTCTTTGATGTATTTAATCAGACCGACTTTCTCGCTAGTGTGCTTGGAACCGATTCAGACTTTGCAAGGAATATTACGAGCATACGGGATGAGCTTCCACCTTTCCGAATCGGCGACGCTGGACAGCTGCAGGAATGGCTCGAAGGTGGATAGTTCATTTGGCTCGGACTGAGATAAAGAAACTGAACGTTCTGACATAACGTCTATTTAGATTGGGATCTCCTTGTGAGTGGATATACTCGAGAGCTACTCAGAATAGCAGGTTTCTTACTGATGTGATAGGTTCCGGAGGTGCAATTCGCACACATCTCGCATTTGTATACAGTCTATCCAGGTTCGCGGATAGACCCGCGGATCAACATGACACTGGCTATCGCTGCGACCCAGTCACTGATGTACAGAGGCATAGGTCAACCAGGCTGGTGATTGAATTTCACTGGATGCTGTTTTCATGCGACGTGCTGATACTCGATGAAGGCCAATAGCATGGCGCGTAGGGGCGTGGGCGAGGTTAATGAATGCAAACCAGACCATGGCTGAGATCAAGTAGGTCGAATCTAATGCTAATTCGACTACAGTATTCCTTCAAGGCTGACATGTGGTCCTTCAAGTGCATTGTTCTCCACTGGCGGTATATCGACTGCTTTGTTGTCGAATTTGGGTGGTACAGTAAGCCTTCTTTGCGGCCCATCGAAAGGACCTTGCTAAATTTCTTTGTAGTTCCAAATCGACGCGAATCTCGGCGGCATGGCCACAATCATTGAAGCCTTCCTGCAATCCCATAACGGCGAAATACACATCTTGCCGTGTGTTCCATCCCAGTTGCACTCCGGATCCTTCTCGGGCCTGCGAGCCCGCGGTGGGTTCGTTGTCGACGCGGCGTGGTCCGGCGGGCAGCTCACGTCTGCGCGGGTCACGAGTGCACCCGGCACGGTTGCGTTCATACGGTATGCGGGCGGGAATCAGGCCATGAAGATCACGCTAGATCAGGGTGGATCACGGAATTTCACGCTGCAGGAGTTGTCGAGTATAAGTAATAACGGGGGCGGGCCAACGAATGGGGCGGTGTGGTCGATGCAGCACTTTCTCGTGCTACATATACTTCTTGTTTTCTTCACAGCCTCATCACTATAAATACCGTAAGGAAGGAATGTCGGCGGATGTCATGTATTCCTATTTTCTCGACCTATATCATAGCCTCACATTTACCTTCTCATAACACTTTTCTCACTGTCAGACCAATCTCTCTATTAGTACAGCAAACGACTACACATCCATTATTATTCAGTTGCCGGATAGACAGCAGCAGAAACACAAATTATTGAAATGAAGTCCGAAGTCCCGGCCTTACGCGCCCCTAGCCTTCACTAAATCCAACACTTGGCCGAGCAGCCCGGAACGACGGGCCTGCAGCAAACCGAGGCCTGTAAAGAGGGCAAGAGCGAGCAGGAACATGTTGCTCCATCCTTTAGGCTTCTTGTACCTCTCAAAGGCCTGGATATTGTTGAGAGGGAGGGGCCTGGGAGGTAACTTCGGCCACATGATGTTCATAATGACCTTGGCTTTCTCGTCCTGCAAAAGAGCCAATTAGTGGAAAGCCAAAAAGGTAGCAGAAAGGAACGCACGCTGTACGGCGGGTTTCGCCCTTTGAGAATAAATTCCATCCTATCCGAAATTGAGGTAAGCTAAACAGGAATTATGCAAACCGATATAATGCGGCCACTGACCAGCCGGGCGCATCAATCTGAGCTCTCAAGTGGGTGAACATGTCAAAGCCGAACTTCCCGGTGTGCCAACCGGCTGCACATGGCGGTCAATATGAATATTAAATACTGCCGGGAGAAATATTGCTTACATCCGCTTGCGCCAATTCCGCCGAATGGCAATCCGTCAACTGCATGGAGGCTAAGCATGAGAAGCTGACGACCGAGGCTAGGCGCGAGACAGACCTGCGGCATGAAAGATCGTCTCGTTGAAGGACACAGCACCGCTTTGTGTGTTGTCAGCCACTGGAAAAAGTCAACATGAGTTTAAATTGATAGTTGATAGAAGATAATACCTTTCTTCTTGAATTCAGAAGACCTGGTGAAGGCATAGAGCGCGAGGGGATGCTCGCTGCGGACATAATTAGGCAACGGTACGCATAACCAACGTATACGTATCGTCTGACTGACCGACTATTAATGAACTCGAGAGCTTCGTCCATGTTGTCAACAAGAACGATGGGCAGGACGGGGCCAAAGACTTCCCTTCGAAAAACCGTACGTCAATTTTCCTAAACGCAACGGAAAATCACACAAAAAAGGGAGATCGAGCGCACTCTTGCATCAAAGGGTCATCGCGGTGGACATTGAGAACCACGGTAGGCTCTATAAACAGTATGTCTTCGTTCGTACCGCCCCCGTAAACGATGCGGCCACGAGTATTCTCGATCAGACCCTGCACACGCTTGAAATGGGAATGATTAATCATCCGCGAATACGAATCGGACTTCGCAGCGCCCTCGGGGTAGAATTCTTGAAGGCTGTCATCACAAAGGTATTAGAGGCGGCATGCTTGGAAAGAAGGCCACACGCACGTTGCCTTCAATGCATCAACCAATTTCGCCGCGAAATCTTTCTGAACGAGGACATAGTCCGGGGAAGTGCAAACCTGGAATTCAACAGCCATCAGTGACCCCGAGCATCCTTGGTGACGGGTGGCCTTACCTGCCCTGCATTGCACAACTTGCCCCATAGTATCCTGCGCGCAGCAAGACGAAGGTCGCAATCGGAGTTCACGATGCAGGGCGACTTCCCGCCGAGCTCAGTGGACACCGGAGACAGTGTCTTAGCTGCGGCGGATAGAATAATGCGCGCGACACGTCCTCCGCCGGTATATAAGACTAGAGTGCAGGAATATGTCAGAACTGAGTTGTTGCGATCAAAGGGGCCACCCACTATGATCCCACTGAAGCTCCAACAGCTGTTAGATAGCGGTCAGCAATGGTCATTAGTTCCGAGGTAACATCAAAATGAGGCATACCGCGCCAACTTGCGGAATAGTACCATTCACGACGGTGTAGAGTGTCGGATCCAAATACTTCGGCATAAGCTCAGCGAGCAGCGCGCCAAAATGAGGCGTCAGCTCGGAGGGCTTGATGGCAACGGCACAACCTGCCGCAATGGCACTGGCCTACAGGGGTAACTCTCAGTCTAGCGCGAGGGTGCATTTTGCGGCAGATTTACCAAGGGGCCGATCGCAATCCAGACGGGGAGATTAAAGGGGACGATCATGAGGACCACGCCCTTAGGCTCCTTGCGCACGGTTGGCTTCACGGGAAACCACGTCAAGTCGAAAGGCAAACGGTCGTGCGACGCCCAATCGTCGACTCTGTCGAAAGCAATCTTCGCTTCCGCAATGACGGGGCCGACTTCGATACTACAACGCGCGAGTCAGATAGATGGGCGGTTGGGCAAGGAGTAACGAACAGCTTCGTCTCGACATAGGGTCGGCTGATATCGAGCTTTCCCGCCTCCTGGAACGCTTCCAAGTTGTCCTGCATCATGTAGGCGAGAGAAAGGAGCTGGTGTTTCCGGAACTCGATCGACTTCGTCTTACCGCTCTTGAAGCTCTTTCCCAAGTGCTCCCGGATCTGCGAGGACGGTTAGCTTGACTCGACATGCATGAGAGCCAGATGATATTTACCCCTGGGATATTCACGACCGGAGTCTCTATATATTCTGGTTGACCCATAATGAGATACTGATCTAGAACCTGGAGGCATGAGCGACCAAATCAAAACACAAAGTGCCGAGCAGCACTCACACAGTTTCGGAACAGAAACAGTAGTCAGAGCTGTGAAGGATCAAACGAACGCTAGGCTTTCAGAGAGGAGGGACCTCGACCATGTCTTTATATGAGCTCGGAATGAAGTCATTGGGGGTGTGATCGAGACTGCACATTCAGCACCGGCTCGGAAGCAGAATCTGCTAAGTGAATGACTAACGACCTCGATCATGCAAAGTGTTCTCGACCGAAAGTTCACGCCTCCGACCCACGGGGTAGCTGCAGAGACGAAAGTTGGACTGAGGGTGAAATTAGTTGTCATGAGCTACGCCGAACGATGGCCGAGGCGGACGAGCCGCGCAAGAACTCGGGGAGGATCGATCACGGAGTTACCCCGCGTTTGGGTTGCCCGATGCCAGGCACTTCGTCCGCTCACCCAGCTTCCTGATCCATCAAAGTACTCGCTTCACACGATGTGCGCAGTTCCTCCCATCGAGCAAGCGGGAGTAAGTCCAGACGAGTACTTCCTCCGTGACAGACATCGACGTCTTACGTGCATCTAAGTCTGTCCGGCAATTGGGCGGGATATAAATAGACTCATTTTCTCTGCACCATCGTATCTGGATTCTGCAGTAATGTCTGCAAGGAAGTGCGAATCACCAAAGTAGAAAGCGATTGAAAATTGTAGTATAAAACGCGGCTCGACACAACATTACCCGTAACCACAGCCTTAAGCCCGTTGTACCCTGTGCACCACCCCTCCGTGAGCCATCCGAGTCATGAGGACTTGTAGACGTCTAATAGACACGCTTGAACGGCGGAACAGCCTTGCACTCGTTCTCATCGAGCGTGGTGCTGATCACACGGCGATACTTGATCTCAACCTGAGGCTCGTTGGCGTCGCGCTGCCAGCTGAGAGTATGCTTCATCCAGTTTTGGTCGTCGCGCTAGTGAAATGAAGATTGGTCAAAACATCCTGAGACAAAGAAAACCAACTGACCTCAGGGTAATCCTCACGTGCGTGGGCACCACGAGACTCCTTACGGGCAGCCGCGGAGGTGATAGTCTGAACAGCGTTTTGAAGAATGTTGCGGAGCTCAAGAGTCTCGATGAGATCACTAATTACTAATTAGCGTCTCGGCGGTGGGCGAATATAACTTCTACGCACGAGTTCCAGATCATGCTCCTGTCCTTGATACCGACGTTGTCGTAGGTCTTGTAGATCTTCTTGATCTTCTCGACACCCTCATCTAAGGTATTCTGAGTACGGAACACAGCTGCATCAGCTTGCATAGCCTTCTGCATGTTCAAACGGATCTTCGCTGTAGGCTCAGGGCCATCAGCCTTCCTGATCTTGTCCAAGTTCTGAACGCTGTGCAGGCCAGCTTCCTCTTCAATCTTCTTGTGCGGCTTGCCAGGTGCGAAGTTCTCGCTGATGTGATGAGCGCATGCGCGACCGAAGACAACAATGTCGAGCAAAGAGTTGGCGCCAAGACGGTTTGCTCCATGGACGGACACGCAGGCGGCTTCACCAGCGGCGTACAAGCCGGGAACAACCTGATCCTTGCCGTTCTGCGACAACAGTCGTCAGCATCTGAAGGACAAACCACAACCGAATGCGGACTCACCTCGTCAACCGTCAAGACCTCACCAGTATACTTGGTAGGAATACCGCCCACTGCACTGATTGTCAATGAAGGCATACTACACAATGTAAATGAATCTCACTGTTGTAATGCACGGTGGGCAACACAGGTATAGGCTCCTTCGTGACATCGACACCAGAGAAGATGGCCGCGGTCTCAGAGATACCGGGCAAGCGCTCGTGAAGGATCTCCGGTGGCAAGTGGCTGAGCTGCAGCAGGAGATGATCCTTCTCGGGTCCGACACCACGACCTTCGCGGATTTCGACGGTCATAGAACGAGAAACGACGTCACGCGACGCGAGATCCTTCGCCGTAGGCGCGTAGCGCTCCATGAATCGCTCGCCCTCGGAGTTGAGAAGGTAGCCTCCCTCGCCACGAGAACCTAGGCAAAAATCAGCGGTCCGAAGAACCCCCGATGAAAGAACAGTGTATACCTTCAGTAATCAAGCATCCGGCGCCATAGATACCCGTTGGGTGGAACTGGACGAACTCGAGGTCCTGCAGAGGAAGGCCAGCACGCGTAACCATAGCGTTACCATCACCGGTGCACGTGTGTGCACTGGTGCAGCTGAAGTACGCGCGGCCGTACCCTCCAGTGGCAAGAACAGTGTTGTGTGCGCGGAATCGGTGCAGCGTACCATCCTCCATGTTCAGCGCAATGACACCAACGCACTCGCCATCCTGCATGATCAAGTCGAGGGCGAAGTACTCGATGAAGAAGTTGGTATTATGGCGCAGGGACTGGCCATAGAGGGTGTGAAGGAGCGCGTGACCTGTACGGTCGGCGGCGGCTGCGCAGCGGTAGGCTTGTCCACCCTTACCAAACTTGAGAGACTGACCACCGAAAGCGCGCTGGTAAATCTTGCCCTCCTTCGTACGAGAGAAAGGAACACCGAAATGTTCGAGCTGTACGTGTGATGAGTTAATGACCTTGGAAGGGGATATGCGCGGCATACCTCAATAACAGTGCGCGGAGCCTCACGAGTCATGTAATGAATGGCGTCTTGGTCCCCAAGCCAGTCGGAACCTTTGACCTACATCGAAGTTTAGAGCGAGATCAAAATATATGGCTCAATAAACGCACCGTATCGTACATGTGCCATCTCCAGTCATCCTCGGTCATGTTCTGACCTGACGTCAGAAAAGGGTACCCCGCTATCAGAGCAGAAAACTCACGCCAAGTGCAGCGTTGATACCGCCTTGCGCAGCGACCGTATGACTTCTCGTCGGGAACAGCTTCGTGATGCAGGCTGTCTTCTGACCCGCCTCAGCCAGACCAAAAGCGGCTCGCAAACCAGCACCACCCGCCCCGCTGAACGCACGTCAGATACGGACCATATTGCTAAGGGCAAGGATCCACTCACACAACAATCGCATCGTATTCGTGCTCAATCAAAGGGTACTTCCCCGATGACCAGGACTACACAGGAACCAAATTGGCAACACTGTTTGTTTGGTTGAGACTGCAGCACTTACCGGGACCTCCTCGGCTTTAACCGGGCTAGTCGCGACGACTCTGCGCGCCGGTGCCGAGCTATGAAACGCGCGCGCACGCCCCAGCGACTTTGGGAGAGCTTTGGAGAGCATGGAGGAAGAGGATGGTAGTCGGAGGGATAGAGAGGAAAAGCGGAAGGAGAGGGAGGAAGTAGTCACGATGTTGGTGACGCCGTTTACTGCCGATACCCGCCTGCCAATCAGGAGCCCGTGATTTCCCGTTGCCTCGCCACACACAGACGAGACCTCATCGAGACCCGATCCGTCCGACGGCGAGCTTTCATGTGCAAGTCGCTTCCCCATCATTGATCATCCTAAACAACATGGAAATGTATTCTACAACATTGCAACATAGCTATAAGTGTGCCCAATACGAATACAGATGACTACAGGACTCCAAGCGGATCATGTCCTACGCCTGGCGGTTTTT